>CANSGD010000928.1:0-1200000 GCA_947645195.1 Patellifolia procumbens
AAGTTAAAAGATCCTGGTAGTTTTTCTATACCCTGCCATCTTGGACCTATTTTTATTGATGGCTTTGTGTGATTTAGGTGCTTCTGTTTCTGTTATGCCATTGTCTGTTTATAAGAAACTGAACATGGAGCCCTTAAATGCACACAAATCACTTTACAGATGGCGGATCGTTCTATAAAATACCCTAGGTGTTTTAGAGGACGTTCAGTTAGGGTCGGGAAATTCTATATCCCTGTTGATTTTGTGGTGTTAGATATGGATGAGGATGCCCAGATTCCTATTATCTTAGGTAGGCCATTTTTGTGTACTGCTGGTGCTGTCATTGATGTTAAGTCTGGGTCTTTAACTCTTAGTGTTGGTGATGATAAAGTGATGTTTAAACTAACCAATGCTGTTAAGGCACCTATGCTTGAACAATCTTGTTGCAGGGATGAGGTTTTGGATGAAGTAGGTGTGGAGAAGGTTCCAATTCCACCTAAGGTTGCCTCACCGTCTGGAGGCATTGTCAAGAACATTTGGAGGAGAAAGATGTTTGATGAGGGTGGCACTCATTGCCAAGCCCCTCCTATTTGAGAGAGGGAGGATTATGGTCGTGCGGGACCTTTATAAACCAGCGTTGTGCGAGAGGCAACTCGTATTTTTCTTTCCCTTTCCTTTTCTTTTTTATTTTTTTCTTTTTGTGAGCGAGAGTGAGGGTACTAACATTGTTTTTCCTCTTAGCATAGTCCTTATCACCTTTTGGCATTGAGGACACTGCCAAGTTCAGCTTGGGGAGGAGTTCTGTTCAGGGCCCCTATCTCTTTTACTGCTTCTAGAATAGTTTTACTGCTTTGGAAAATACTGAAAAATCAAAAATATGGTTCCCATGACTGGTTTAGCTGCCTCCCCGTGCCCCTTGTTGTGCTCTATTTGAAATTGATTTGACTTTGTTTTCTGGATAGCTGGGCATTTGTGATCTTGAGGCTATGATTTGATGTTTGATTGCTATGATTTCGAGCAAAGTTTGATTATATTAGACCACTTTGTGCTGCATACCTGAATTGGTTAGACTGTGAGGCCTCTTTGTAGCCTATTGGATTCATATTATTATCCAGTCTTTTCTTGTGTGTTAGTTCCTCTTTAGTGGATTGATCTTGACTTTGACTTCGTACTTGTCTGATTTTCGATGACTTGTAGCGTTTGCTGTGATAGAGGCGTTCTTTTGTCTTATTCTTGAGCTTCAGAGTGAATTTTTGATATACTTTTATCCTCCTTAGCCCCGCTGAGCCTAATGACTTGTTTCGTGATACTTAAACCCCTATTATGAGCCCAAGGCCTTCACTTGATATTATTCCAAGCCTAGCTTGGGGGAGCTTTTGTATGGGTTGAGTTTGAGATTGGTTTCATGGTTTGGTTTGGTTGTTGAGGAATTTAAAAGTGTATTTGTTGTGGTTTGAGAGTGAGATAAAGAAAAGAAAAAGCAAGTTTAGAGTTGCGTGAATGAAGTTCAGAAAATAAGAAAGAAAAATGAAATAAAAGTTCAAAAGAATTTAAAGTTCTTTCATTCACGTACGTTCTTAAAGAAATATTCGCTTCATTGCTTGAAAATTGGGTTTGTTATGAGTTCTTCATTGATTTATGAGAGTTGGGTTACTTTACGTGGTTTTATGGTGTTGTTGAGAGTGTAGGCCATCTTAGGCCTTGTTTGAATGATTCATGCTCCCCCTTTCTTGGTTTTTCCACCACATTGCCCAAAAGTATTCCCTACCTTACCTAAGCCCCATTACAACCCTATAAAGTCCTCTTGAGCTCGTGTCTGCAGTGTTCATTTGATTGATTTCGAGTCAGTTTGTCAAAGTTAAAGAGTATGTCTGCTAATTGAGTCGACTTGACTAGGATGAGCGTCATTGAACCTTCTTAAACACATGAGAGTGTGAGTGGGAAGGGTATTTATGGTCGGGTTGGTGAGTGTTCGGGCATATTCTTTGCCTGCCACAAAATAGAGAGGAGTGACACCCTTGTGAGAAGCCTTTTCAGGACTTGTATGCCTTGTGGATGCTTGAATTTGATAAATTGCTTGGATGATTGGTGGTTGGATGGATTTGATTAGCTGAACTTGAATTTTGCCTGCTTGAACGATTCTTAGTCTTGAAAACGTTTTGAGCTTTGATTGTTTTTTATCTATGGGGTGAGGCAATTTATTCCATGTTCATGTTTTATTTGCTTGAGGACAAGCAAATGTTTAACAAGGGAAAGTTTGATGTATCACATTTATATATAGTTTCTAGATGCATTTAGATTGCATTTAGAACTCCTTTTGAGCACTTAGGTGCATAGTAAAATGAAATTAAACAAGTTGTTATCTTCTATGCTCGTTTGTGTGTTTCGATGATTTCAGGTTATTTTAGTACAAAGTGATCATGAGTACCAATGATGTAGCCTATTAATCATTGAAGATGAAGGTAGCTTGCGCAAGGAACACAATGCATCCGTTTGGGACAATTTTGAGTTGGAATGAAGCAAAGAGCTAGTGAAAGAAGTGCTAAAACTGACACACCTTCACTATTTTTATTATAACTTTTGATAGAAAATTGATAATCCAGAAATTCTAATTGTATTGGATTCTAGACTTCAAGAGCTTTCCAATGATAGGTCACACGCCCCAATCGGACGTCTGGTTTGAGAGATACGACCTTCGCAAGTTGATGCAGAATTAGTTTACCCACCCGATCGGGCGGAGTTGACCCGATCGGGCCTGAAGCACGGACAGCTCTTTTTCCGAAATTCTATCTTTTAATGAGACTTTGGGCTATTATAAATAGCTATCCTTCATTATTTTTTAGAGACATCTTTTCATTCTAGTTTTTCCATAGTTCTTAGTTTAGCTTTATTTTAGTCTAAACACTTTAGATTAGATTAAAGGTGATTGAATCTATTCGATTTCAATAAAAGTTCTTGCTTTCTGTCAATTGGTATTCTTTCTTACCCTAATCTCTTTTAATTACTTTGATTGCTTAGTTTAATTATTTATCATTCATGATGTAATTATTAGGGTTTCAAATTAGTTTTATTATTGTCAATTCAATTATGAGTGAGTAGTTTATTTCTAGGGATTTAGATAGGGAAGCCATGTTTATACCATGATTATTTGAATTGCTATTAGTTTCTAGGGTTTGATGAGATAGGTTATGGTGTGATTTGTTCTTATTGAGTAATTAACGTTATTGTGCAGTTTCTTTGATTACTTGAGGTTAATAATTGTTTGCACATATCCGTCTTACTTTTAGAGGCCTAGTACACACCAGTAATTCTGATTATGTTTGTGAACATGCTGCATATGTTGAATTATGGACGTTGAGACTTAACCATAGCTTAACATTGTTCTAATCTATCAATTCTTGACCTAGGTTCTGATAGTTGATCCTTTGATTGGTATAAGCATGGTGGACCGAACTAATTCCTAGACCTTTATTTCATAGAATAAAATTCCACTTTATATTGTTTTCTAGTAGTTAATTATTAGTTCAGCTGTTTCTATCTGATCTTGTCTGAAGTAGCTTTTAGCTGAATATTAACTTAGAAGTCCATCTCTCTGTGGATTCGACCCTACTTCCTTTTACTACCATTATTAGAGGACTGTAGGAATTATCTTTGAATAGGTGATACGACTAAATCCTATCTTTGATTAAACCCCAAAAGTTAAAGCAACCAGAGTGAATCTGAAGAAAGAAAACCCCGGTCTTGATGAAATCGTCACATTACTTGTAGAATTCCTGAAACCTAAAAAAAGAAAAGAGAAAATCATTGAGTGGGAAAAGGAAAATTGAGATACGCTAGCACAACCATTTCTTTGGAATCTCAAATGTGAATTGCTAGGTCAAATTTTTTTCTTTTTGGTATTTAACGACGACACTAGGAAAATCAAAGCGCTATAATAATTTCTTTTAGAAATTCAAAGCAAAGCCCGCGCGCCTGACTTACAATTGGAGTTTAACGATGATTTTTTTTGTTTCGTCTTGAATCACTTGTCGTTAATTCTATTATTTCTAGTAGTGGAATTGTTTATTATTTATACTTATGCGACTTCAATCATCAACACCAAATATAATAATTGTGAACATTACTTCAAATAATTAAGAATTGAGGATCCATACATAATTGTCACTATTTCAATTTACCATCGGATAAAGATTCTTTTCAAGTCAATTTTCACTATTTTTACGGTATTTATACTTATATGGAGACTTTTTCTTCATATTTGCATTGGAAGTATTAAAAGTTGTCTTAGCAAAATCTTAATCATTTACCATTTTACGCACTAGTTTAGAAACATATTCCAATTGAAAATAGACAAAATTGATAGGAATAATCCCACATTTGGCCGGTCCACCACCGGTACCACCTTCAATTAATCCTGCAATAATACCACCTTTGACCCTCATATTCTCCTATTGGTCCTTAACCTGTTGGTGACCTACAATCATGGGTAATCTTTCTAATTACTTGATTAATAGCTAATTAAGTATATTTTAAACTTAAATTTTTAATTAAAGTTTTAAATTAGATTTAATTAAAAAAACTTTAAAAAAATAAAAGAAAAACCCACCCTCCCCGCCCATTACCCCACTGCTGCCACCCACTCTCTCCAGCCCCACCGCCGGCCTTCCTTCCGACGGCCCTACCGTCGGCCTTTCCTTCCGATAGCCCCACACTTACCAGCCCCACCACCAGCCCCACCGCCGACCTTCCCCTTGAACTCCCTCGCGACCTTCAGCAACATACACTCCACTGCCCACCCTTCCCGCTCCCCTAAAACCACCGTCCCTACCCTTGAAATCACCAGCCCTCCTTTCCACACTCCATAAAATCACCGCCAAAAAGAAAAACTGAAAAACAGGGGGAACGGGAAGAGAATAAGAGGAAGAGAGAGGAGTGGTAAGGTGGGGGAAGGGAGGGGGTGGTTTCCGAGGTGTGGAGTGGCGGTTTTGGGGAGGGGATGGTTTTTGGGGGTGGGGCAGCTAGGAATGGCAATGGACCGGACTCGGATCGGACTCACCAAACTCCAAGTCCGCTCCATTTCAATCGGACTATGATTTTTACACTCCTATTAGGATTTGGACGATATATTCTCGGATTCGGACTCGGACTTTTTCCTTCGGATTGTTTCGGACTCGAATCGGATTCGGATTAAATTACCATATTAAATACTCAAAACACATCTTCAATATAAAATTTTAATGATTTACTCGATTTCTTATAATGTAAATCTGTTATTTCTTTTAAAATGTACTTTCAATCTATTAGTTGACGAAGTAATAAGTAATAATCGGACTTTAGTCGGATTCGGATCGGATCTTACCTAAGGTCCAACTCCTATCGGATTTCATTCGGACTTTTATGTTTTCGGATTCGGATCGGACTTTTCCTTCGGATCGAGTCGGACCCGGGTCGGAATCGGACTGAATTGCCATCCCTATGGGCAGCTATGGCGGAGGGGGAGGGTTGCAGGGGAAGGGGAGGGGAGGAGGGGGTGGCAGTAATGGGAGGGGTGGGGGCTTTTTTATGTTTTTTTAATAAAAAAGTCAAAGGTTTTTTTGGCCGGTCAAACAGGTTACAATCATCTTGTACCAATGGGAGAATATGGGGTCAAAGATCGGATTATACCTGGATTAATTGAAGGTGGTATCAGTGGTAAAAAACTGGACAAAGCTGGGATTATTCCTATCAATTTTTCCTTGAAAATATTGGTAAGGAAAATGGAAGCTCACTCTTTATATATTTCCCTAACTTAACCTCCCTTGTTTCTTATGATCTTTACTCTCTTTTCCTCTAAATGCTACTCTAAGAGCAACTACACTCATGATCAATTTGATCATAAGAATAGATCATAAGACATGAACAAAAAAATGGCATACACTCACTCATGAAAGTAGATCACTCATGAAAAAGATCACATTGTGATCAACTAGTTCATGAGAAAAGCAAAAACTGGCCCAATCACACAGTGACATGTGGCATAAGTTTTTTTGTTTAAAACTTCAAAATAAAATATCTGACAATCTACAAAGTAAAAAAATTTATAAAAAACACCAACGGTTATATTTTCGTTAGATCTATCAATAGACACCCACTTTGCTATATTTTTATATACTTTTGAATTTTTTAATTTTTAATTATATAGTAATTGGTTGATCATGAGTGATGCCTTTGATCAAATTGATCACAAAACATGATAAAAATTTTGTGATGAGTGAGAAAGTAGAGAGAGAGAGGAATGATGTGTTTTATTTGTTCATGAGTAAGAATAGGTTGCATGACTCTAGATGATATCAAATTCATCCTTCTCAGCAGAAGAACCTTACTGAAAAAAGGAGGATTGACCTGTAATATAAGGCATGGATAGAAATTTTGTTGGTTGCTATGATAAAAATGTATCTATATGACTCAATCTTCTTTCTTGGAATCAAGCCTCATAAACAACATGTAATATAAGGCATAAGGTGTAACACATTTGTCTTGTGTCAAATTTATGAGTCATAAATCAAGACAAATATACAAAATAAAAGGAGACAAAGATTAATATTTTGCCATCAAACTTCTTTTGATAATATTTCAGAACTCTCATTATTTGAAGTTTTTGCTAGAGATTTTGCATATATGATTGATGTAGATAATAGAAAGCATGGGCCTTGTTCTTCATCGTTACTTTTGCTTATAAAGAACTCCGTCCTTTTGAAACTTTAAATTCTATGAAAAAAGATTCGAATTTCTCCATCATTATTTCTGCTTTCTTTTTTTTCTTTTGGAGTTTGTAAGTTGGTGGGGTTGATCAATTAACGATGTATAATGACTTCAAGGAAGCTAGTGGTCATGATTTTTTAACCCCCGATTGTATTTACTTTTTGGCCGTTGCGTTCCTGGAAATAAAATTCTGTTTGTTAACTTGTGGTTCCGTTCATGAAATAACAATTACACGGCTAGATATCTAGTGTCGCTAGGTAACTGTTCGCACAATCTAACTTAAATATGTGTTTCTAGATTATCAAATTCGACTTTTTACTACATGCATGTTATGACCAATTGAACAGGCTTAACAACCAAAAATCAAGTCTGCTACTACTCGCTGCATATCATCTGAGTACTTAATTCTAATTATGTGACACATGATCAATCTTGCATCCTCCTACATTTTTGCTCTCTAATTCTCCCACTCTTTTATTCATCATCATCATCACTTATCCCTCTGTATTGTGTGAATATGTACACTTAGCGCACTAGCAGGTGCCAAGAGTGAGCCTAATTCTGGCTAATTAGCAACAGTAATACAATAAAAATCCACAACAAACACAACACCTAGCTAGTAATGAATCATCAATTCTCGCCGCTAGCAAAGGTATGGAGAGGCTCATATAATTTCTGTCATGCAACCAGGTATGTCTAACTCTAAGTACCTTCAACACTTCTCAGAATAAGAAGCGAAATGGACGAGTTTTAAATGAGCCAGAAACCAGGTATATATGCCGGTTGGATCAATTCAACATTATATTATACATCCGCGTTACCTAACTCTAAGTATGCAGTAGGGGGACAAACCTTGCTTGTACGTACGAGTTATGACCTGAGTGTATCGTAGAGGTTATCGAGATTCAAGTATACCTGACCTTCATCCCGATCAAATTCATTATTTCCCTAAAATTCATCACTCATTCTTCATTTTAAGACCAAAAATCCCACCATTGACAACTTTCAACTGCTTGATCAAACAACCCTTCAGGATGAAGATCTTCCAGCCCTTCACCAGATGTTAATGAACTATCAATGGGGTTTTTTTGTGCCTTTTGTTTAATATGTCCGTCTCGTCTTCCATCCTGAAATAATTCGTGTTTTCGCTCGAACCCTCGTCCTGATAAGTGCCCGATGTCCATGTTCCGATCCTTGCAATGATAAAGCCAGTTTTACTTCACATTCATCACTCTTATTTGTGTTCTTGTCTTCCCTATTATTGTCTCGTTGACTCGAGACGCCATTTGTCGCGCCACCTGTTTTGTAACCCTCCTTCTCGGCTACGAAGGTACCTTTTGCAACTGCGAATCCGTAATCCCCCCTTAGTGGCAAAAACATTAAAGTATTGACAAAAAAACATCGGAAAATATTATATAGTAACCCTGTAACAAAAAACGGGTTTGCGATATAATGAATAACGTACCTCAAAGACTAGAGATTGTTTCTCCTTCTTAAGATCCTCGAATCGTTTAGCGAGGGAGTTATAACTAGATCTCAGCGTTGCATAATCTTTCTCAAGTTGTTTGGATTTGTATCGAGCTCGTTTATTTTGGAACCAAATTGCAACTTGTCGTGGTTGCAACCCGAGTTCACGAGCCACTTGCACCTTCTTCTTTGGTTCAAGTTTAGTCTCATTCTCAAAGATTGATTCAAGTGACTTCACTTGTTCATCAATAAACCTTCTCTTGTTCATCATCATCCACGGTTCTTCGAATTCGAGAGCAGGTTTATGCAAGTAAACACATCTGAAGGTGAGTAGTATTCACCTTCATCAAAACATCTTTGTAAAGTATATAATAAGAGAGATTATATGAAAGTATAATGTTTTTAGACAGGTGTAATATTTGGAATATTAGTTGGTACAAAAACAAGTTTTTATATTACATGACGTGGGCATATGGGAGGTACTTCATTTGAGGTTATTTGAAATATAATTTTGTAAATGTAGAAAAGCCAATAAGGTATGGTAACGTGTGGTGCTTTTCTTCTGGTGCCTTTGTTAAAGTTGTCCATATTCTTCTTTCTCTAACTCTGTTTTTTTTCCTTTTAATTTGTATGTGTTTTCCCTTTGGTATTTACTAAACCCACGTTTTAATGGTTTTGCTTGAAAAAGCTAAATTACTGCCAAGTTTAGCAAAAATATAAATTAAGGAGGGCCTTTTCTTTGCCATTTTTACCGTGTTTTGCTTATTTGACTTGGTTATATCTTTATATGAGGGTTAATAGGGTTAATAGGGTTATTTTCGTTTTACAATTTTATCGATTTGAAATATCACTAATTCCTGAACTCTCTTTACATAAAGTTATTATGGTATTTGATGCAAAATCAGTAAATATGTAAGAAGTTGAATAAACTTTTTTATGTTATTATTGGATATCCTTATGGCGCGACCGAGTCGTTAGCCAATTAAATTTAAGTGGAATCGAGTTTATTATTATGTCTTTTTGTTATCCAAAATCAATTATGCCAGTATCAATGATATTAGTATAAGGTATACCTTCAATTTAATTTGGAGTTGAAGAAGTTGCTCGTAAAAGGAATACTACAATTTAAAGTTAGGGGCATCATGAGTTACAATTGTTCAAGGTCTGTCTTGATCAAGTGATGAGATTATTGAAGATGTGAACCACATAAAACATAAAGAAAAGTATGCTTAAGTTTGTATTCTTATAGTTGGACTTTTTGTTACTTTATCTTGTTCTCCTAGCAGACTCAAAGAAACTTGCAAAGTTGTGGACGGACAGGATTAAGTCCAAATAACGTAGCAATTAGAATAATTAATATTAATGTAGATCAATAATAACACTATTTATATACTAACCTCCCTAAAAAACCACTGTGGGGTTGAAAATCCCAACTTAATTCGTATTACCTTAACGATCCATTCTGTGGATAATGCTCCATGATAATGTTTTTGCAACTCAAACTTAAAACAATTTGTATTACCTTAATTCATTGCCATACGCTACCACTTAAAATATGGTGTTGAGTGAGAGTCAGATGTTTTCCGAAAATGTAAATGTTTTCCGAAAGTTCATCATATACATGAGTTTACTATTAGCATGGTACATCCAAAACTATTTTCTCCTCATTAGATGTCCAAATGATCAATGAGTGAAATAATAGCCTTGGGTTTACCATGGTCAGGGTAACACAGATGTACAGAAAAAATTGTAATGTTTTTCTTGCCACGGTTAAAAAGAGTAGGAGTTTTTCCCCCAATTACACATGATTTTATTTTCACCATCACCATTTAATACCACTTACCAAACGAGAAGCTATTATGAAGCATTATGAGAAGTTAGGGTTATCGGATTGGTTTTGTGCACTTACATGTGCTGATAACTGGAGGCTTAATGATTGTTGCATGGCTTCACCGTAATTGTAAAGAAGCTTGTGGCCTTCACATACTTATGTCAATCTCTTATAGGAGTACTATTGGTTAACATCATACTACTATCTAGAATTATGTCCCACATTAATGGGATTAGGAAGAAATTCATATTTCAAATCTAAATTTTTTGTACTTCAGTTTGCCATATTTGTACTAGTTAATTCTCACAAGCTACTTCCTCCGTTTTTATTAAATGTGACACTTTCTATATAAAGAAGTTTGGAATTAATTGAGACACTTTCTTTTTGGGCAAATCTTTCTCTCTATCTCTCTCCTATCACATGGGCCTTCTTTCTTTCTCTCTATCTCTTTCCTCTCCAAAATTGTCTAGGAGTCTGTGAAATTAAAAGTGTCACAACTAATAAAAAACGGAGGAAGTACTTATTTCATAAGTTAATAGCATACTAACAAATTAAGTAAAATGTATATATAGCTAGGCTAATTTCTAATAATTGCATTTACAGGTTGTTAAATTTCTCAAATCACCCTTCACATAATTTTCACAATAGAAGTGGCATAGAAGATTTGGATTCGTCTCCAACGACTCCAAGTAGTTACATATTTTGAGTTCAAATCTTTTGTCCACAATTTATCTACAATTTGTGTACCAGTTTTTTTCTAACGGTTATTATTTCACTATGGCTCACAATAACACTTTAAAATTTCAAGACATAATAATCCATTTAGGAGAAACGGTGGCACATAATACAAGTGTGCATAATGACATACTGGTATATTCTCTTCATCTTAAAAAATAAATTTCAAGTCTGCTCAGGATTGCTATAACAAGTGTGAACAGGTTGAGAATTCAAAGATAATCAGTTTCATTCAAGTCTAATAAGTTCAATTTAGATTTAGTGAAATATCTGTAACCATGATGTAAAAAACCGATGTTGTATAAGACAGAGAGAGTAATTACCTTTATTAACACAAAAAAGTAATCCAATAATCATAAGTAATTTTTAATTTTAAGTTGACCAAATATGCATGCAAGTTCACACCATACCTATTACTATAATTATCCCAAGAATAAAATCTGCTAAAAATTTGCCATACATCAGCAACAAGACTAATCTGGTCTCTGGTGTTAATATAAGTATTAGCTTTCAAAACTTTCTCACAATTTACTAATTTAAGTTAGACATTTGTGAGAGGACAAAATGTTTTAATTGGTAATAATTAACAATATCAATCATATCTTAAATTCATTAATGATAATTAAATAATAAGAAATAAACTAGATCTACTAGCTTGCCTAGGGACATGTGTCTGTCAGCCTGTCAGGCATCACCCAACAATTCTGTGACACATGTGCAACTCAATGCATTGCATCTCTTACTGTTGTCCTTTTCGTTTTATTATTTTTTAATCTAATACATGGGACCCACAACTGACGTGGCGCCAAATCCATGGATCCAATTGCATAACATTGTTAATATTTATAGACTCTACGTAACACGTGTCAGTGGAGAGTAAAGATCCCTTTAGACATGTGGGGTCCACGCGATGAATTGTACGCATGTCTCATTAAAACTTCGTTGTCAACAAGCTAAGATCTTGTGGCGACCTGCCACGTGGTGTTTGATCTGTGGAGCTGCACGCATTTTTATATTATTTTTTCGTAGTTATAAAACAAAATCACGCATTAACCGGTATTATTAATATTTCCTCCGTTTTAATATAAGTGATACAATTTATTTTTCACGCTAATTAAGAAAGCGATTTATAGGTGTAAACGAGTAAATTTTTCGATGAAATTTTAATACAAGCAAGAATGAGACTCTATATGAGTGTCTCTATCTAGTGTTTATATACAACCACCAGATACACATTCATTTTCAGTAAAAAGATAATAATAAGAACATGTTCTTTTAGACTGAATTATTGAAAAACATTAAGTTCAGTTTAATTTAACTCTATTAATTTATTTCAGTCCAATTTAACTCGGGTTAGTATATTCAGCTCAGCTATTTTCAGACCAATGCAACATAGTCTAAATAAATATTCCTTTTATTTAAAGCCTAGGGCTCCTAATCCTATTAGCTTTGCCTATTTCTTTTTATGGATTTGGAAAGAAAACTGGAGATTTGGATCTGATTAAACAAAGCAATCTCTTAATTAAAAAACATTAGATTGGGTTAGCCAATCGGAGGGAGAAGATTTGGAGCAAGACTTTATGAATTAATTACAAGTTTAAGGAATCTAAAAGAACATGTGTCAGGTGTATGTTTGATGGATTAAAAGAAGATTAATTATGCCAAAATCTTCTTGGGAAGGGCATTGTCATGTCATGTACTCTAACATTTAATCTTTATTTTGTTTTCTTGTTGTATGATATTGGCAGTTGGACGGTTTAGATTAAAGGTCTCCTGTTTATATTAGTTCATGTGAAATATCATAATCAATAGGACTCTACAAGTCTTAATTGATCTAAACTTGAATATGTTTCATCAATGACGGCGCCTTCTACCTTTTGCTTTGACATTAGAGACAAATTTTGAGCTATCAACAATTACTGTGTGATATTGACCAGTTAAATTAGCTAATGTAGGTGTTAAGTAAAAAGAATTAATGGTAGTGCGCTTTGGATATCAACTAATTTTTAAAAAGTTTGTATAAGGAGTTTTTTTGTTGGTGAGAGATGCTTGACATGTTAAAGAGAAACGCCAATTATATCATCGATATACATATATATATAACTAATTTGATCAACTATTCAAACTGGCTAATATAATTAACGAACACTTATCAACTATTTACAGATGATGATTAATGAGTATTGATGATTGTCTAACTCCTTTAAGTTGTCTGATACTATTATATATAGAGAGAATCATGAAATCTGTAACAAATATTATCGAAAAGTTTAGATTCATAATCAATACCCCTAATACACTTCCCTGGATTCTTTATGTGGTATAAGACGGATGGATTGGATCGATGTTTACAAACAACTAAAAAACGACCCTTAATGAAATACCAACAACTTGTAACTATGTCGAAACATGTTTAACCAGAAGACGTTTAGTCACCATCTCATGAACAAAATGATAGTCAACGTCAATGTACTTATTGGATCATAATGAAGAGGATTGTCAAGGGACTGGGTTCATGGCTTAAACGAGGGTCGTTGGACTTGCTGGACACAATGGAACGAGAAAAAATTTTCCGCATGAAACAATACATTACGACTAATATATACTTTACCAGAAATGGGATCAAATCCCTTATGATCTGACCTCATAACCAATAAAAAGTACTCTTTTGACATAGCTTGTAATTTGTTAGTTTACCGATCTAAAAAAAGGAAAAACAGCACATACAAAACTTTTCAAAAGCACACAGGATGAGGATGACGAAAACGTTTGGAAGGCGGAGGGATACATCATTTAAAGCTGAACTAGGGAGACGATTTTTTGTATAAATAACAGTATTACAACTTAACAAGCATCAACCCAAAACTAAGGAGGTAAATCAGGAATAAGAAAATTACGTGTCATTTTAGTCATAGTTCGATGTTTCGACTCTGCAACACATTTCGAGGAGGCAAATAGTAGACTTCTTTAAGATGTTTGCTAACTTCATTGAGTTAATTCTTTTGCACAATTGTCAATATATTTAACCCGTGTTTGAGGGAAAAATTTAGTTGATCCAGTTTTTAGATCACTTCTAATACACGATTAAAATTATTTTTTGTTGTGGAGTATTAGGATTCCAGGGAATACAATGTATGAAATAACCCACTGGTAGATGTATCATTTTATTTATTAAAAATTGACTACAATAATTCAAACTATTGTCGTTCCGCCAAAAATAATCCCAACTATGAGTTAATCCTATATAATCCCAACTATTAGGCAGTATCACATAAATATTAATTTGAAAGGATTTTACCCGTTAGAAAGTGTAAAAAAAATTGTTTCTTCCTTTTTTTAGTTTCTACTGGCCACCACAAATCTCACCCCTCACCACCACTGCAGCCGCTAACCTCCACTCCCACACTACCACACACCACCACTGTAGCAACTGGAGGAATATGGTATCACCTAGAAAACCAGCAAATTTTCACTAAGTAAAGCTTCTTCAAACAAAAACTCCTATAACTAGAATTAAATTCCAGGGAACTAAGAACATGGACGACTTTATGGGTGACGTTGGCACAAGTATAGGCACACATGAAGAATTATGGTCATGACTTGTACCAAAAGATCACCACCATTGAGAGAATGAAACAGATTCAAGCACTGGTCATATGTCTTTTCATACTTGACACTCCTTTCACCAAGGTAGCACCTCTGCCATTGATTATAATGGTAATTTCAAGCAAATTTGTCGTCGTCTCGTAAAACCTCAAGACAAGATCAAACTCCGTCCCTTCAACATCCATCTTCATCACCACGGAGTCTCGGGTAGTCACAATCTCCTTCAACGACTCATCAAAGTCAAACCCGACAATCTTATCAACACCTCTCGACACTCCATCGTGTGAAGCTTAATCCTTCCTGTACACCGCCATGAGGGAAACCAACATCCAACGCCAACCGCCACCACCACGAACCCATCAACAACCACCAATTGTCAACCAAAACCAATTAAACCCAACAACCACCCACTAAACTCCAATCGAAAAACCCAGCCAGCAAAAAAACGAGAACCACCCGGAAAGACCCGCAACCACCACTGAAACACCACCATTTTCACCCACCCTCCACGAAACCCACCAACCATAGCCAACCCAATTCGTATATTAATCGAAAACACCAAGCGAAAACCCAATGGAAGAGATTACCGTCTGAGAAGAGAGGATAGAGGAGAGAGAAATCGCGCAAGGAGAGGGTGGTTGAAATTGGTGGTGTTATAGTGACACATATGGAGATTGGCAATGTTGTTTTGGTGCGAGGGGAAGTGCTGGTGTTGTGGTGGTGCAGAAGGAGAAGGAGATGGTGCAATGTGTGTGGAGGGGGTGGTGGTAAAGATGACTGTTGAGGTGGAGGTGAGGTGGGAGAATGGGTGGAGGATGGTCTTATGTCCTAGGTCGGGTATGGGTGTGATAAAAAAAAGCAAAAAAATTATAATTATAAACAATTCAATAAACACATGACTCGTGCATTGCCTTATCTGCGGAAAATGCGCGCTTCGGTGTACACCCCACAGTACTAAGGCGGACGCCCCATTGAATTCGGATTATACAGGAATAACTTCTTTACGGGATTATTTCCCATGAATTACAAAAATTTGGATTATTCTGGCCAATGCTTCCTTTTATTTATCATATTTGTTTCTAATATCTAAAGTAGTCTCAATTTTCTAATTACTCATAATAACTAGTAATCCTGTCCTGTAATGCAAGCCATGTTGAGGTACAGTCTCCAAGACGTACATTTGACCTTCGGCACTTTAATTCCCTTGTATTAACAAAATATTTAAAATCATATTATGGGAGTACATATTAATAAGAGAATCTAATAAGATATCACATGAATATATATGCCTTTTTGGTATGTTATTAATAAAAATACTTTGTTAAAAATTTAAAAGTTTAACGTCCCAAAGAAACATATAGCTTATAGCCTTATATGATGAGTATTGATGGAGAATTAAATAGGGATTTACATTTCGATAAAGTGACCATATTTGTAAATTAGTTTATAGAAGTTTTAACTTTTTAAAAGGATTATTCTCCCAATTTGGAGATGCTATGTTGTGGAAGTTTGGTTAGATTAGGAGAGGGAATGAATCTATAGGGATTTCCCAAGTTTATTTTTTGGCAGAGGTTGAATGCAAATAAAGATGTTTGGAAGATAATTATGTCAACGAAAATATATATTTAAATCGGAATGATTTCATGTCATATGGATTGGCCTTATTAGAGATGGCAACTGGTCGGGTTGTGCCTAAGCCCAGTGTTGGGTTATATACGGGCCGGTTTACAAGAACTTGGCCCCGACCCAGCCCTAAGACCACCCTGGGCTGGTCCAGGGGCTGGTCAGGGTTATGTTTTTTTCCGAACCCGAACCGATTCGGGCGGTTCGGTACGGCTAGTTGGACTAGTTAGCCTGTTTAGGCTGGTCCAGTGCTAGGGGTCATGTACGACTTTGTGCTGATTAATGTCGGCTATCGAACAGGTTCACTGCTGCCCAGTACAAAACAATTTCATTCTTTTAATACAACTTTTTCTACATTTTTTTTTTCATATTGGAAATGCACCTTAAGTAAAAATTATTTTTTTATTATTTAAAAAGGATAATTCTTATAAATAATAGCTCATAGAGTAAATCAAATACTAATTACATGTAAATTTCACCAATCGCAACTCCCAATAAATCTACTGATTTATTAACTATAATCATAAATCGTATATTATAGTTTATTAATCATAATCATAAATATAGTTTATAGTCTATTAATCATAATTATAATTTAAAGTTTATTTATCATAACCATAGTTCAATTTCATAGATCATAAATCATAATCATATTATAATTCATTTATCAAAATCTTGATCATAATTTATACTTCACTAGTCCACTAGTCATTCATAAGAATAAACATAATTTTTATGATTTTAATTAAATGGATGTGTTTATGAGCATGGTAGCAGGTTGGCTGCTTAAGATTTAAATTTATCGTATAGGGTTTTGAGTATCATTGTATGCGGTTTCTAGTTTAAAAATTTTAGTTAATGGGCTTTTTGCCTAGCACCGGTACCAGAGTTGGGCCCACACGTGCTCCTTAATGTCAGGGTTTGCCTAGGTTGTGGATCGATTTATGACCGGTTCTCAAATTTGAAAACATGAATCTGAATCTAACATTTACCTTGACCTTATTCCACAAGCGGCCCCATGGCTGATTTTTCCAAGTGGGGCGCCTCTCCTGATCAGGGTCGTGGTCGGGACCAACCCGCCCAATGGCCACCTCTAGGCCTTATATAGATGCATATTGATTTGTACTGAAAAACAAAGATAATTAGGATGACCATAAGACCTATATTTTTTAAAACTTCAGTATTGTGCAATTTACATAAAAATACTGTAACCCATAGTTTTCAATAATTTTGTGTTTGTTTAACATATATGAAAATTCAAAGGTTCATCCGATCAAATTAGGAGCTACTATAGGAATAAACGTACAGCACAATGTTTTTGAGATAAGTAATTATCGAAATGCATTAAGGGTGTCTTTAATTCAATTATTTTGACTTATGTATATAATAATCTTAAGTTATATGTTGCAATTGGTTGGAATATAATCAAACTAACATACATTTATTGTAATTTATCTGAACTTATTAAGGACAAAATAAGCTTTATGGTCTCAATAAAGGTAGGGTTGATTGATTTTCTCTCAGTAACCTTTCAGGTGTTCTCTATGGTCGCTTTGGCAGTCAGTAGGAGGATGACATAGAGAAACACAAGAATAGTAGTGTTGATTGGACAAAGAGTATGTCCAAACAATGTTAATTCTATCAAAGCAAATAGTTATGTATTAGATTATTGCTTTGGACAAAATACATTTACGCAAGATGACGTCATTTTATTTTCGTGGAATTACAACTGACGATTAATATTTCTGAGTCTAAGTAGTACAAGTAAAAGTCATTAAAAAAATTGATATTTTGAACATATATTTGAGGTTGCTAAACGAAACCTAATATAAATATGTTTTTTGTTGCAAAATTTCGAATTATAAATATTTGGATTAAACAGATGATGAATATGCAAATTAAAAGAACGACTTGAATAATTTGAAAGTTTTAAAGAACAAACAATAACCACGTAACTAATACCATACCCTGTTAGGTAAAGTCTATATATGGAAACCTTATTCTTAAATGTTTAGTGGCCACCAAGTAGTACTTGGTCTTAGTTGTAAGGAAGGAATCCTTCCATCTCAAGGTTGGAGTTTAACCCTGGGCCACTTTGGGGTTGGGAATCCACTTTCCCCTCTATTCTCAAGTGCGTAGCTCATTACCGAGCCGGGTGGACCTGTACGGGTTTGGATCGGATAGAGCAACACATTACCTTTCCAAAAAAAAAAAGTATTTAGTGACGATTTGAAAACTAATTTTATGTACTTGATAGGAGTTCTACCTTGTGACTTTGAGGAGTGAGAGTTCCTCTTTGCCTTTTCCCTTTTCTGAAGGGCCTTGCCTGTGGTCGGGTTGATTTGAGCAAGGTTTTGATCCGACAGAGCATTTCTTCTTTACCTACCTAAAAACAGAAATTAATTTTAACATACGACGAAAAATTTTGGTCCAAGCTCCAAATACGCATGCTAGTATATCTAGTGAAATAAAAGAGGAGTCTATCTTGTGACTCTTGTTTGCTAAAATAAGGTCACCGTTCTTTTCAACTTATTTTCAGTCCTATCGAAGAAACAAGTTTAGATAAGTCTAGATAAACAAATTTAAGCAAAAAAATTTGACCCTCTAACAAATAAGGTTTCAATAAGTTGAAATAAGCAAAGATAAATTCTAATAAATTCAAGATCTTTTTGTCAAAAACCACCTAATATATAATGGACATCATTTAACCACCTTTTTTACTTTTTTTTATAAAAAAACACCTTATATATATATGTAAACTATTGTTATCACTACAAAAACTATTTTTCGGCAAAAAATTTTATGATCGTTTTTGGTCCAAACTGGTTTCCAGTCTTTTGTTTTTACCCCCTAAATTTCTTTGAAAAACTCACACCATTCAATTTTCCACCTTCCTTTTATCATCTTCAAGCCTCCAATTAAGTTGAACACGTTCTATTTTCTACCTAAACTTTGTCATCTTCAGTCCCCCAAGAATGGGATAAGTTTATTAGTTAAGAAGGTTTGGTTCATAGATGGAGAGAAAGAAGAGGTTGAAGAAGAGAGTGAAATGAGACAAATGGGGAAAAAGAGAAAAAACCATTTCACAACTAAAAATCTCAACAATAATTTAATCACCAAACATCTCCAATTTTATTTCCAAACTAAATTTCAAATGTAAAAACATCTACTTAGAAAAACCCTCAATTTAAAATTTTGACACGAACCCTAATTATTCAAATGCTCTGAATTCGAAAATCCGAGTGCAAATTCAAAATTAAACATGGAATAATACCTTAAGATGAATATAAAAGCCTTAAAATTTCCACCAAAACCACTCCAAAATTGAGCTCTAATTGTCCGGAAATTCGAAGATGATGATGGTGGAGGTAAGTAAAATCAGGATTTATGTGATGATTCGTTAACATGTGAAGAGGTTTGATGTATCACATTTATACATAGTTTTTAGATGCATTTAGATTCATTTAGAACTCTCTTTTTGAGCATTTAGGTGCATAATGACATGAATTACATAAGTTGTGCTGTGTGTTTCGATGATTTTCAGGTTATTTTGATAAAAATTGATCATGAGTATCAAGGATCTCGACTATTATACATTGAGGATGAAGGTAGCTTACACAAGGGATCACAATGCATCCGTTTGGGACAATTTTGAGTTGGAATGAAGCAAGAGTTAGTGAAAAAGTGCCAAAACCGACACATGATCACTATTTTCATCATAACTTTTGATACAAAATTTCTAATCAAGAAATTCAATTTGGTTGGATTTTAGACTTCAAGAGATTTCAATGATAGGTCACACGCCCCGAACGGACTTCTGGTTTGAGAGATGTGACCTTCACAAGATTGATGTAAAATCGACAAAATTGGCTCCGCCCGCTGGGCCGGGCATCAACGCCCGATGGGGTCGAGCAGGCCCAATTGCATCCTGCTGCTGTTGCGGATTGAGAGGGGCGAGCTAGGCTTGTATCGTTTACATCTTATTCTATCTTTTTTACATTTCTTTTATCTCCTTCTTTTATTTTGTTTTTAGCTTTAGTATAAATAGCTAAGCTAAATTATTTTAGGGAGACTTTATTTTTCATTGTTCTTAGTTTAGTTTTTAAATGCTTTCTTAGAGTAAACACTCTAGATTAGTTTTGGAGGAGATCAAACCTCAGATTATTTCAATTATAGTTATTACTTTTCGTCATTCGGTATTGTTCTTCTCACTTAATTTCTTTTCTATAATTTTTTACTGCTTAGTTTAATTATATTAGGGTATTTGATTATTTATTAATTAGACTCTTAGTCTGTGTTTGGGCCCCTTCCAGTCATGGCCCACCTAACCGGTGAAATGACTAAAATACCCTTAGAGGGCAAAATTACCAATTTACCCCTAAGGATCTTTCAGCCTAGAAAGTGCGGGCCTTCAGTCAGGCCCACTGAACAAAGGCTTTCATGACATCACCATCTTCACCAGATGACGTCACTTCAGTACTACCTATAAATAGTACTCTCATCTTATCATTCAGGTACGTTTTTACACACATTCCAAAGCATTTACTTGTACTACTCTCTGACCTCTGAGATCAGATCTGACTTAAGCATCGGAGAGCGGATCCCGGGAACATCCCACGGGTAGTTCACGGTGCTCGGTTTTGCAGGTACCGAAAATTCGAAGATCTTGGACTTGTTATTGGTTACTACCCTAGATGGATTTGTACTCCCCCGAACTACAAATTTACTGTGTTTCTTGCACCCGAAACAGTCTGTAATATTTGGAGACGGTTTTATTCTCTCTATATATGGGGTGGGCAACCCAAACGGGTTAGCCAATCATTCTCAATATTCGTACATGGTATCACAAGCCTAGGTCATAATTTTTCTCTCTCTTCCGCACAATTATTTTTAGGGTTATTTCTTTATTTTTCTCAAACCCTAGTCACGGTGGTTCTTGAGTTCCAGCAACTCTATACCATGTCTACTGCCCCACATTCAACCACCACCACCACTGCCCTCACCGGAAGCCCTACCACTCTAGTGTACTCCCTCCCGCGCCGCCCTTAAGTCTGCGTTAGGCCCAGAGGCCCAACATCATTCCTCTCTTAACCGCACGTCTGCAGCGCCTCTCCCGCGGGTGCAGCCCAGTGCTGCGGTGTATGGTTTGATCGGCGACCACCTTCCCTCCTCTTCTCGTGGTCCGCTCTTTTCCGGTGCTGGATTGTTTTCTCATGGGTTCGGTCTTCAACCGTTGCCGGCACAACAGTCATAGCAACCCCTTCTTAATCATGATGCAGCGTTAGTTCATGGGAGTCCCGCGTCCCAACGCACCTCCTCCCGCTATCCGCCCGGTTTTGGCCCACGTCAAGTGCCATCCCTCAAACATTGTTGCCTACGTTCATGCAATATTCCATGCCTACCGCGACTTCTCTTACTCATCACGACATCACACGTTACGTGTCCATCAGGTTAACAACACCCGAAGATTATCTTATGAGGAAAACTCAGGTGACATGTTTTCTTTCGACGCATCAATTACTTGGTATCGTCGAAGGTACAATTCTCGTTCCTCCTCCTAATTATATTGATAATCTAGGTCAATCCTTGCTAATCCGCACTTTTTACGAGTATATGAGACGGAATCAACAACTAAAATTTGGTTATATGATGGATGTTCATGAATTACGTACTGCTGTTGAGATTAAGAATAGGTTACAGTCATGTTTCTTACGTGCTAGTATGGCTAGGTCAATGGAACTCAAAGGTCATTTGAGCCATATAAAGAAACCTGAACAACAGTCTATGGAATCGTTTTTACGTGAGATTAGAGTTATCGTTGATTCTTTAGCTACTATTCATTGTCCTATATCTCAGTATGATCCTGTTTAGTATACCTTGACTGCTTTGGATAAGGATCGTGATTATGGTGCCCTTGTCACTACTTTGTTACAATTTCAATCTTCATTGACTTTTGATGATCTTCGGCCCAAACTATTACAAAATAACCAATGTATTAAGCTTATACGTGCTTATAATGAGGCTCCCACTGCGCATCAAGCTTTGGTTGTTGTTCAATCTGGCTCTTTGGATTCTCAATCATCTTCTTCGGGTGGTTCCAACTCTAAAGGTCAAGGGGCGGAAAGAACAAGTACAAAAATAGTTGTAACAAAGGTGATCGTGGCAATGGAGGACAAGGTGGTCGTGGCAATGCAGGC
The DNA here is from genome assembly GCA_947645195.1 of Patellifolia procumbens. NCBI lineage: Eukaryota > Viridiplantae > Streptophyta > Magnoliopsida > Caryophyllales > Amaranthaceae > Patellifolia > Patellifolia procumbens. The sequence goes on from CANSGD010000928.1 coordinate 22,180, forward strand.
CGAAATAATGGTATGGGTACATTTTCTAACGCTTCATTGGTTGATTATTCTTGTGCCAACTATATTGCTAATAATTTGTCTTCGCAGGAAGTAATCCTTCTAACGGCAATTTAGCCAACAATCCTTTCTCCGATACTTGTGGTCTTTGTTGGTATCCAGGTCACCTAGCAGCTTATTGTCCTCAACGTTTCAATCACAACTTTGTGCCTTCTTCTCCTAATGGTGTCACACGTGCCCTAGTTGCACTGTCTGTTGGTGGTGAAACGAATGACTCCGTTTGGTATCCAGATTCTGGAGCCGCTTTTCACATGAACTCACAGGAAGGTAAGCTATCTAATGCTCTTCCTTACACTGGTTCGAGTTCTATTGTTGTTGGTGATGGCACAAGACTTCGCATTAATAAACTTGGAAATTTAACTATGTCTTCCCCCAGTAGCCCCCTTCGCTTTACGAAGGTGTGTCATGTTCCCTAGTTAAAACATGATTTGATGTCTGTTCAAAAGTTATGTCAGGATAATTCTTGCATAGTCTGTTTTGACGAGTCTTCTGTTTCTGTTAAGGACAAGACCACGGGGGCGTATCTGTTGTGGGGAATCAGTAGGAATGGTGTCTATCCTCTTCAACCTCACATTCTTGAGTCGGAGTAGTCTTCCTAAGTTTGCTCAGAGTCATCCGGAGTCTGCTCAGAGTTGTCCGTTCCTTCTCTTGTTGTAACTAACGAGTCTGGAGATGTTTGGCATGCTCACCTTGGTCATACCTCTGCTAGAGTTTTAGGAAATTCACGTTCACGAATTTAATTTCATGTACTTGTAAGTTTCATGACGATTGTGTTCATTGCAAAGAAGGAAAGATACCTCGTTTTCCTTTTGAGTCTGTGACTCATCGTGCCCACTTTCCCTTATATTTGATACATAGTGACCTTTGGCAATCGCCTGTTAAATCAAATTAATATTTTCAGTATTATGTAGTTTTCGTTGATGATTATTCACATTTCTCTTGGCTTTATCCACTTAAACTGAAATATGTTGTTTATTCGACTTTTTTAGCTTTTCAAAAACATGTTGAGAATATGTTTGCTTTCAAAATTATGTTTTTCCAATGTGATCATGGTGGAGGTGAGTTTGATAACACGCTTTACTGCAACATTTCTGTGACTCGGTCATTTATTTTCGAAAATCTTGTACTAGAACTCAAGCTCAGAATGGTGTTGCAGAAAGGAAACATCGCCCCATTATCGAGATGGCATGTACTATGCTTATTCAATCTGAGTTGTCAACTCGATATTGGGTCGATGCGTGTTATACGGCTATTTATACGATTAATCGGATTCCGAGTTCGGCATTACAGGGCTCATCCCCGTTCGCCAAACTTTTCATCGTCCTCCTTCGTATGAGTTTTTGAAATGTTTTCGTTGTGTCTGTTTTCCTCTGTTTTTAGATCCTAAAATCAATAAATTACAGGTTAAGTCAATTCAATGCGTTTTCATTGGCTATGCGTCACATTATAAGGGCTATCGATGTCTTGATCCTCTTTCCGGCAAAGTTTACACGAGTCGTCATGACTTGTTTAGTGAGCGTAAATTTCCCTATCCTTCCATCGTGTCTAGCACGTCTTGTGACTCGTCTTCCGACGAGTACCTGACCCCTTGGTTTTGCTTCCGAGCTTCACTCCTTCTAGTGGGTCTTGTTTTCCTTCGATTGCATCTCCTACTGAGTCGTATGGTCACCATCGTGTCTCACCAATGCTTGCGTCTAGCGTGTATCCTTGTCGTCATCCCCCGTGCCCCATAGACCCGCGCCGCAGCGAACTACTTACACACGTCGTCTGCGGAAGCTGCCAGCCCACATCCATCCCCCGCGCCCGCGGGATCGCTTCGAGTGTCCGCAGCAAATTCCTGCTAGCCCGCAGCCATCTACCGCGCCCGCAGGCGTGCTCGCGCCCTCTGTTGCCCGCATTGTCTCGCCCAGATGCGCGACGCTTCAGGCCAGACTCTGCTGCCAGTCCGCAGCCATGTGTTGCGCCCGCGGATTCACCTGCACACCCCACCACTCCTCTTTCCTCGTCCTTGGCCATTGATGTCCCCATTACGTCATCCCCGTATCCATCGTCCTCCCCTCTCGTCGTCCTAGAAAGTCGTCCATACCATGACTACTCGTTTAAAAGACGAACTATGAAATTAATGAACTTAAAAATCGATGTTGTTGAGTCTGAACCGTCTAATTTTAAACGAGGTCTAAAGAGTCTCGCTGGCAATAAGCCATGCGTGATGAGTATACGACGTTATTTAAGAACGATACATGGGAACTTGTGCCTCGCAACAACAATCGAAATGCTCTTGGTTGTAAGTGGGTGTATAAGATTAAATATAATTCGACGGTTCTGTGGAGCGGTTTAAGGCCAGACTTGTTGTTTTTGGTAATCATCAGGCAGGTATTGACTACTTTGAAACCTTTAGTCCTGTTATTAAGCCTACTACTGTTCTCTTAGTTCTAACCATTGTTGCTACTTTTAGATGGCCTATTCGTCAACTCGATGTTAAAAATGCTTTCCTTCATGGTTTCCTCAATGAGAAATTCTATATGCGTCAGCCTCCCAGTTTTGAACATCCTTCTAAACCTCATCATGTTTGTCGGTTACGAAAATCTATTTATGGTTTGAAACAGCTCCTCGGGCTTGGCTTTCTCGTTTCAGCAACTTTCTACTCTCTATTTGTTTCAAGTTGAGCAGTTGTGACACCTCCATGTTCACTCTCAAACATAGTAGTCATATTATCATTCTCTTACTATATGTTGATGATATTGTTCTTACATGTAGTAGTTCCTCTTTGCTTCAGAGATTTATCACAGTTCTCTCTGCTTAGTTTGCTATAAAGAATTTGGATGATCTGCATTATTTCTTAGGCATTCAGGTTTTACGTACTCCTCAGGGTTTGATGTTATCTCAAAACAAATATTTAGTTGATCTTCTTCATAAATTTCATCTTCATACTGTCAAACCCTTACGTACTTGTTGTCTCTCGTGTCCTTCTCTCTCTCTCTCTTAGATGGTGAACTTCTCGCTGATCCCACAGATTATCGTAGTATTGTTGGTGCACTACAATATTTGACTATGACTCATCCTGATATTGCCTATGCTGTTAATTCGGTTTCTCAATTTATGCATGCGCCCGTACTACTCACCTTCATGTTGTGAAAAGAATTTTCAGGAATTTGAAAGGAACTTCTGATTATGGGTTGTTCCTTCACAGTACTGGCTCCCCTACTGTGACTGTTGCCTATTCTAATGCTGATTGGGCCGGGTGTCCTGACACTCGGCGTTTTACTACTGGTTATGCTGTCTTCCTAGGGAAGAATTTGATCTCCTAGCGCTCCCAGAAGCAACCTCCTATTTCTAAGTCTTCCACTGAAGATGAGTATCGCGTTGTTGTCTACGCTGCAGCCGAAACAATTTGGATACGTCAATTGATCGCTGATTTAGGGTATTTTCATCACCGGTCCACCATTCTCTATTGTGACAATGTTTCTGCTACGTATCTTACTGCAAATCCTTGTTCATCATGATCGTAGTAAGCATATTGATGTTGATTATCATTTTTTCATGAGATGGTAGCTAAAGGTGGACTTCAGGTCAAGCACGTTCCGACACAGTTACAGGTTGCTGATATTTTACTAAAGGTCCCTCTTCTGAGTTGTTTTGTGAACACCGCTCCATTCTATCCGTGATTCCTCCCCGTAAATTTTGAGGGGGGTGTATTAGGGTAGTTAATTATTTATTAATTAGACTCTTAGTCTGTAATATTTAGAGACGATTTTATTCTCTCTATGTATAAAGTGTCAGGCAACCTAAACAGGTTAGCCAATCATTCTCAATATTCGTACAAATTATTTAATTCATTCATGATGCAAAGATTAAGGTTTTATATTAGTTTTGTTATTGTTGATTCAATCATGTCTGAGTAGTCGTATTTCTAGGGTTTTAGGGATTGATTATACCATGATCATTTGAATTGCTATTTGTTTCTAGGTTTTGATTAGATTGATGATGGTGTGATTTGTTCTTGACGAGTGGTTAATGTTATTGCGTAGTTGATAGGATTTAGTCGTGTCACCTAATCAAAAATAAACCTACAGTCCTCTAACTATGGTAGTCAATGGAATCAGGGTCGAATCCACAGAGAGACAGAGTTTCTAAATTAATATTCAATCAATTATCTAATTCATATGAAAACAGGGAGAATTAACTGAACTAATAATTAAGCTAAAGAAAACAAATCAAATTGAGGATTTAATTATGGACCTAAAAACCTAGGGTATTAGGGTCGGTCCACCATGCTTATACCAATCAAATAGGGTCAACTACTATCAAAACCTAAGTCAAGAGTCGGGGGATTAGAGCATGTGTTGAGCTATGGTTAAGACTCAACGCTCATAGTTCAACATACGCCGCATGTTCACTAACGTAATCAGAACTACTGACGTGTCCAAGGCCTCCAGTCGTAAGACGGATCTGTGCAAACAACTATTAACCACAAGCAATCAATGAAATTGTACACTTACATTAATTACTCAATAAGAACAAACCACATTAAAATCACCTTAATCAAGCCCTAGAAATTGATAGAAATCTAAATCACAATCATGGTATAAACATGGCTTTCCTATCTAACACCCTAGAAAGAGAACTACTCACTCATAATCGAATTAACAACAACAAAACTAATATGAAACCCTAATAATTGCATCATGAATAATTAAATAACTAAGCTAAGTAATTAAGAATAACAAAAGAGATTAGGGCAAAGAAGAATACCAATTGACAGAAAGCAGGAACTTTTATTGAAATCGAATAGGTTCAATCGCCTTTAATGTAAACTATAGTGTTTAAACTAAGCTAATGGCTATGAGAAATAAACTAGAGTAATAGCTAATATGAAAGATGATAAAAGATCCCTCTAAAATAATTAGGAAAAGGTATTTATAATACCCTCAAAAGTCTAATTAAAAACGGAAATAAAGATAGAAATTCCGCGAATACGAGCACAGGACCCGATCGGGCAAAGGGCCACCCGATCGGGTCCACACAAAAATTGAGCCCAACTTCAATTCTTCATCCCACGCAGCAGCATAGCAAAAATAGCCCAAAAATGGGTCAACCCGATCACCTGCCCGATCGGGTCGGGGATCGGGTCCATACTTAATGGCTCTGAGTTCTCTTGGCGTGCAGCAAGGTTGGTCATATTCTTGGTCCAGCAATTTTGTCTTCTAGAGCAGCATATATGGATGGCAGCAAGTGGATGGCTGCAAGTGGATGGCTTGTAAAGCCCAGCAGCAATTTGACACGCAGCAGTACACATAGCAGCCTCCACCCGATGGGCTTCGGGCAGCAGTACCTGATCGGGTGGGCTGACCTTTTGGCCCAGAAACTTTTATCTCCTCAGCGCACAGCAGAACGCTCATGGCAATATTCATAATTTAATTTTTGGGCCAGCCCGATCGGGTGGGCCTTGCCTGATCGGGTCTGGGCACATGTTCACTCGCCCGATCGGATCGGGCAAGCCTTGCCCGATCGGGTCCGCAACTTCTATACCCGATCATAATATATTCACCCGATCGGGCCATTTTTGCCGGATCAGAGTACGGAAATCTCCTTTTTGACTCTTTGGCTCTCAATTCTTCACGTTTAGAGGTCTTGGAACCTCCTAAACTACCCATAAAGCTCGTGAGCCATCCTACGTGCCTCATAACATCTCGTAAAGCCGTAGTTGCTTCCAAATGGCTCAGGAATAAGGAGAAAACTCCCTAAAACCTGCAATTCAACACTAAAACCCAAAACCACAACTATATACGATAGTTAGCACAAATAGCTCCGAAAAGCTCCAATGACGCACAAATTAGCTTGTAATTAAGGGAGAAAATTCTATATAAATACGTGATATCAAACTCCCCCAAGCTAAACCTTTTCTTGTCCTCAAGCAAACAGAACATGAACATGGAATAGATTGCCTCACCCCATAGATAAAAATCAATCAAAGCTCAAAATGTTTTCAAGACTAAGAATCGTTCAAGCAGGCATAATGCAAGTTTGGCTAATGAAATCCATCCAACCACCAATCATCCAAGCAATTTATCAAATTCAAGCATCCACAAGGCCTACAAATCCTGAAAAGGCTCTCACAAGGGTGTCACTCCTCTCAATTTTGTGGCAGGCAAAGAATATGCCCGAACACTCACCAACCCGACCATAAATACCATTCCCATTCACACTCTCATGTGTTTAAGAAGGTTAAATGAAGCTCATCCTAGTCAAGTCGACTCAATTGGCAGACATACTCTTTAACTTTGACAAACTGACTCGAAATCAATCAAATGAACACTGCAGACACGAGCTCAAGAGGACTTTAGAGGGGTTGTAATGGGGCTTAGGTGAGAGGTATGGGATACTATTGGGTAATGTGGTGAAAAACCAAGAAAGTGGGGAGCATGAATCATCCAAATAAGGCCTAAGATGGCCTACACAACTCCCAACAACACCATAAAATCACATAAAGTGACCCAACTCTCATAAATCAATGAAAACTCACAACAAACCCAATTTTCAAGCAATGAAGCGAATTTTACTTTAAGAACGTACGTGAATGAAAGAACTTCGAATTCTTTTGAACTTTTATTTCATTTTTCTTTCATTTTTCTGAACTTCATTCACGCAACTCTAAACTTGCTTTTTCTTTTCTTTTTCTCACTCTCAAACCACAACAAATACACTTTTAAATTCCTCAACAACCAAGCTAAACCAAGAAACCAATCTCAAACTCAACCCATACAAAAGCTCCCCCAAGCTAGGCTTGGAATAATAGCAAGTGAAGGTCTTGGGCTCATAATAGGGGTTTAAGTAGCACGAAACAAGTCATTAGGCTCAGCGGGGCTAAGGAGGATAAAAATATATCAAAAATTCACTCTGAAGCTCAAGAATAAGACAAAAGAACGCCTCTATCACAACAGATGCTACAAGTCATCGAACATCAGACAAGCACGAAGTCAAAGTCAAGATCAATCCACTAAAGAGGAACTAACACACAAGAATAGACTGGATAATAATATGAATCCAATAGGCTATAAGGAGGCCTCACAGTCTAACCAATTCACGTATGCAGCACAAAGTGATGTAATACAATCAAATTTTGCTCGAAATCATAGCAATCAAACATCAAATCATAGCCTCAAGATCACAAATGCCCAGCTATCCAGAAAACATAGTCAAATCATTTTCAAATATAGCACAACAAGGGGCACAGGGAGGCAACTAAACCAGTCATGGGAACCATATTTTTTGATTTTTTCAGAATTTTTCGAAAGAAGTCAATCTATCCTAGAAAGCTGTAAAAGAGATAGAGAATACAAACAGAAATCCTCCCCCAAGCTGAACTTGGCAGTGTCCTCAATGCATAAAGGTGATAAGGACTATGCTAAGAGGAAAAACAATGTTAGTACCGCACCTCGCTCACAAAAAGAAGAAAAATAAAAATAATAAATGAAAAAATGAAAAGAAAAGGAAAAAGGGAAAGAATACGAGTTGCCTCTCGCACAGCGCTGGTTTATAAAGGTCCCGCACGACCATAATCCTCCATATCTCAAATAGGAGGGGGCTTGGCAATGAGTGCCACCCTCATCAAACATCTTTCGCCTCCAAATGTTCTTGATAATGCCTCCAGACGGTGAGGCAACCTTAGGTGTAGTTGGGACCTTCTCCACACCTACTTCATCCAAAACCTCATCCCTGCAACAAGATTGTTCAAGCATTGGTGCCTTAACAACATTGGTTAGTTTAAACATCACTTTATCATCACCAACACTCATAGTTAAAGACCCAGACTTGACATCAATGACAGCACCAGCAGTACACAAAAAATGGCCTACCCAGAATAATGGGAATCTGGGCATCCTCATCCATATCTAACACCACAAAATCAACAGGGATATAGAATTTCCCGACCCTAATAGGAACGTCCTCTAAAACACCTAGAGGGTATTTTATAGAACGATCCGCCATCTGTAAAGTGATTTGTGTGCATTTAAGTGCTCCCATGTTCAGTTTCTTATAAACAGACAATGGCATAACAGAAACAGAAGCACCTAAATCACACAAAGCCTTATCAATAAAAATAGGTCCAAGATGGCAGGGCATAGAAAAACTACCAGGATCTTTTAACTTAGGTGGGGTTTTATTTTGAATAAAAGCACTACACTCTTCAGTAAGAGCGACACGTTCTACCCCACCAAAGTCTCTAATCTTAGTGATCATGTCTTTCAGAAATTTGGCATAAACATGCACTTGGGTAATTAAATCTGTGAATGGAATCGTTACCTCAAGGTTCTTGACCATAGCCAAGAACTTACCAAACTGCTGATCGACCTTGGACTGTTGCATCCTGTGAGGAAAAGGTAGCCTTGGTGTAAAAGGCGTTTCAGAAACCTTCTCCTTTTTCTTCCCTGTCTGTTCAGCTTCTGCAGACAAATCGACTTCAGACGTCGAATTCTTCCTTTTTCCTTCCTCTACCACCCTCTTCTTTCCTGCAGTTGGGGTAACCTCATCAACGGGCAATGGAGGAGCATCATAAGCTATGCCACTATGAAGAGTGATGGCATTCACATGTTCTCTCTGAACGGGTTGCCCTGGAAATTGTCCCTGCTGCCTCTGTGCATTAGTTTCTGCCTATTGAGCAACTTGAGCCTCGAGAAGTTTGATGTGCTTCTCTTGGGCCCTCCGTGCTTCCTCATTTTCCTTTTGCATAGACAATATCAATTTCATCAGTTCAGAATTGTTAGGCTCTTGTGGGTTATTGTTTTGTGGAGGTGGGGCGGGAAAATTTTGTGGAGTTTGGAAATTATTGTGGTGATGGAAGTTTTGTGGTCGTGGTCTTTGGAAATTTTGTGGGGTTTGATGGTATGAGGGTTTAGGATAGTTTTGTGGAGGTGGAGGTTGACAGTTTTGTTGGTTTTGGTAGTTATGTGGAGGAGGGAAGGTTTGTGGCCTTTGTTAAAAGGCGTTTGCCTGCTCCATCTGAAGTTGACTGAACTGACAGTCATGCCCAAAGTGACCCTGAATACCACATACCTCGCAGTAAGATGATGTAATGGGTGCTACGGCAGACATAGCATTAATACTCAAAGGAGGTGCTGCTGAGGAAGAGGAATTGAAGTTGTTAATCTGCTGACTCAGCTTCGCCATCTGCGAAGTCAATAATGCAATGGCATCTACCTCCAGTACCTTCCTCGTGAGGCTTCGGGAAGTGGAATGATCATTGGCTGCGAGGTTTGATAGAAACTCGTAGCCTACATCCACTTTCTTATCCAGAAAAACTCCTCCTGCAGACGAATCAATAATACTCTTCGTCTGAGGCTGCAGACCATTGTAAAATGTCTGCGTCAAGAACCATTTGTCCATGTTGTGGTGTGGACACTCTCTCTGTAAATCCCTAAACCTAGCCCACGCTTCCCGTAATGTTTCATCAGGCTCTTGGGAAAACGTGGCTAGCTTGTTTCTAATTTCTGCTATTTTAGTAGGTGGGCAATACTCTCTCAGAAATGCAGCAGAAATCTCTCTCCATTCAATTTCCTTCACGTCGTTCAACTATTTCTAGGCTCTATCTCTCAATGAAAACTCGAACAACATGACTTTGAGTTGATCTGGAGTGACACCGGCATGTTTAACTATTCGACATAGCTGTTGAAACCGTTGTAGATGATTTGCAGGGTCTTCAGTAGGATGCCCACCAAACTGATTTTGCTGGACCATGCTGATGAGTCCAGGCTTAATTTCGAAATTTGCCGCGGCAATGGTGGGCATAGTAGGTCCAGTGGAGAGACCATCTGGGTTGGGCACCCCATATGACTTCAGTGACTTTGACATAACTGAACTCAAGGTGTCTGTTCCAGAGGTGTTCAGCTGAACAGACTGATTTTCTTTCAGATCCGCCTGATTGTCCTAGTAAGATCGGGGTCAGCTGGAATGGGAGAACCGTTTCTTTGAGACCTGGGCATACAAAAGAAACAAAAAGAAGCAGTAAAACATACCTCGATTGGAACAATGAAGTTCCAATGAGGTACAGAGAAGTAGACCAAATAATCAAATAAAAACTTAGAAAACTAGCCGTCTCCCCGGCAACGGCGCCAAAATTTGATAGGATTTAGTCGTGTCACCTAATCAAAAATAAACCTACAGTCCTCTAACTATGGTAGTCAATGGAAGCGGGGTCGAATCCACAGGGAGACAGAGTTTCTAAATTAATATTCAATCAATTATCTAATTCATATGAAAACAGGGAGAATTAACTGAACTAATAATTAAGCTAAAGAAAACAAATCAAATCGAGGATTTAACTATGGACTAAAAACCTAGGGTATTAGGTCGGTCCACCATGCTTATACCAATCAAATAGGGTCAACTACTATCAAAACCTAGGTCAAGAGTCGGGGGATTAGAGCATGTGTTGAGCTATGGTTAAGACTCAACGCTCATAGTTCAACATACGCCGCATGTTCACTAACGTAATCAGAACTACTGACGTGTCCAAGGCCTCCAGTCGTAAGACGGATCTGTGCAAACAACTATTAACCACAAGCAATCAATGAAATTGTACACTGACATTGATTACTCAATAAGAACAAACCACATTAAAATCACCTTAATCAAGCCCTAGAAATTGATAGAAATCTAAATCACAATCATGGTATAAACATGACTTTCCTATATAACACCCTAGAAAGAGAACTACTCACTCATAATCGAATTAACAACAACAAAACTAATATGAAACCCTAACAATTGCATCATGAATAATTAAATAACTAACTAAGTAATTAAGAATAACAAAAGAGATTAGGGCAAAGAAGAATACCAATTGACGAAAGCAGGAACTTTTATTGAAATCGAATAGGTTCAATCACCTTTAATCTAATCTATAGTGTTTAAAATAAGCTAATGATTATGAGAAATAAACTAGAGTAATAGCTAATATGAAAGTGATAAAAGATCCCTCTAAAATAATCAGGAAAAGGTATTTATAATACCCTCAAAAGTCTAATTAAAAACGGAAATAAAGATAGAAATTCCGCGAATACGAGCACCGGGACCCGATCGGGCAAAGGGCCACCCGATCGGGTCCACACAAAAATTGAGCCCAACTTCAATTCTTCATCCCACGCAGCAGCATAGCAAAAATAGCCCAAAAATGGGTCAACCCGATCACCTGCCCGATCGGGTCGGGGATCGGGTCCATACTTAATGGCCTGAGTTCTCTTGGCGTGCAGCAAGGTTGGTCATATTCTTGGCCCAGCAATTTTGTCTTCTAGCGCAGCATATATGGATGGCAGCAAGTGGGTGGCTGCAAGTGGATGGCTTGTAAAGCCCAGCAGCAATTTGACACGCAGCAGTACACATAGCAGGCCTCCACCCGATGGGCTTCGGGCAGCAGTACCCGATCGGGTGGGCTGACTTTTTGGCCCAGAAACTTTTATCTCCTCAGCGCACAGCAGAACGCTCATGGCAATATTCATAATTTAATTTTTGGGCCAGCCCGATCGGGTGGGCCTTGCCTGATCATGTCTGGGCACATGTTCACTCGCCCGATCGGATCGGGCAAGCCTTGCCCGATCGGGTCCGCAACTTCTATACCCGATCATAATATCTTCGCCCGATCGGGCCATTTTTGCCCGATCAGAGTACGGAAATCTCCTTTTTGACTCTTTGGCTCACAATTCTTCACGTTTAGAGGTCTTGGGACCTCCTAAACTACCCATAAAGCTCGTGAGCCATCCTACTTACCTCATAACATCTCGTAAAGCCGTAGTTGCTTCCAAATGGCTCAGGAATAAAGAGAAAACTCCCTAAAACCTGCAATTCAACACTAAAACCCAAAACTACAACTATATACGATAGTTAGCACAAAAATAGCTCCGAAGAGCTCCAATGACGCACAAATTAGCTTGTAATTAAGGGAGAAAAGTCTATATAAATACGTGATATCAGCAGTTTCAATTATTCCTTGTGGTTAATAATTGTTTGCACATATTCGTCTTACTTTTATAGGCCCTAGTACACACCAGTAATTCTGATTATGTTAGTGACATGCGACATATGTTGAATTATGAGGGTCAAGACTTAACTATAGCTTACCTTGTGCTCTAATCTCTCGACTCTTGACCTAGGTATTGATAGTTGTTTGATCCTTTTGATTGGTATAAGCATGATGGACCGAACTAATGCCCTAGACCTTTAATTCATAGTTTAAATCTCATTTTTATATTGTTTTCGTTAGTTTAATTAGTCGTTCAACTGATTCTTCTTTGATCTTGTCTGAAGTAGCTGTTTAACTGAATATTAACTCTGAAAATTTATCTCCATGTGGATTGACCCAACTTTCCTGACTATTGTTGTTAGAGGATTTTAGGATTTACTTTTGATTAGATGATACGACTTTAGCCTGTCAAGGGTCTAATCTCTATGAAGATTATAATCTTCCTTAAAAGCTCAAAAGCCCAAAGTTTGTGGATTGTGCCCAGAAAAAACACAGGAAGATGAAGATGTTTATGGAGTGAAGGAGAGATATGAGAGTGAAGGAGAGACATAGGAGTGAAGTAGAAGGCCAAAAACTCAATTAATCCCTTAAATGTAGAATTAGTTCTTAATTAAGAAGAATGGTGTAAGCAAATGAGGAGGATGAAGAAATTTGTGGTAAAATCAATGAAATTGGGCTTGAAAATCACTCAAGGGCAAAACGGTCATAAAGTTTTTTGGTTGGAAAATAATTTTGTTGGTCAAACCATGTGGTTATATATTTGGTAATTACTTTTAAAAGAATAATTAAAGATGGTTGAACCAATAATATGCATCATATAAGGTAGTTTTTGTCAAAAAAAATCGCTAAATTTAAATAAATCGAAAAGAACAAACCCTAAAGATGTGTATAAGTTACCCTAAATATGTAACATCAATAGTTCTATATATGCTTCGTAGTCACCTTGCTTATTTCTGCATTAATGATAACACTATTGCAACTTCAATAATACTCTGATACTCATGAGTAATCTCATACATAAATGTATTTGTCAATGACCAACATGACACCACCAATTAATTACGTGGAGCATCCCCATAGAAGACTCTGTGATATATGCAACCTTTTCTCAGATAAGATAATTTTTTGTGTGATTGAATATTGATTATGCTGACATCGATGGCATACCTACCCAATCGAAAACTAACATGAAAAATGTGGATAAACTATGTATATTTAAACCTTGATTATATAGTAGTTTTGCTGAGGTTTCTGTTGTGCTAGTTGATAATGTGGACAATGGAGTCCAGTCTTAACATATTCGAGCTACAACTGGGTTTTTAAGTGCTTGTTCGTGTTTGGATCCGTAACAATTTTCAATTGTCTGAACTTGACCCTAGCATGCTTGCTTAAAATTGAGTGTGAGTTGATCTCATGAAAAGACCGAATCAATAAGTTTTGTATTAAACAACAAGCTTTATATAAGTATTGTAGTAGACGATCTATCTATAAGCTTATGGATAGACCATGAATAAACTAAAATGTTTTAACTTTAAACAATAAGGGTTTAAATTAAATATTATTGTGTAAGGTTTTGACTTAAAAGTGTCAGGTATCAAAATTTTGAAACCTTAAACATTATAGTTAAGACCTTATATTTATATCGTTAAGACCTTAAAAGTGGAGCATATCCATACGTTTAATTTATGGATAAATCGTCCAACACAAGTTTTTGAACCAAGTAACCTAACGATTTTCCAAAGTTGACTTATGTTATGCCAAGTCCCAAATTCAAGCAGGAGAGCAGTTCGGACAAGCAAAGGTCGACTCGAACGAGCAACTTTGCAACAAGAAGAAAAGGTGTGTTGCTGCTTGGGCTCAAACAAGCATTACATTGCTTGGACGAACCTGTGCTCTGCTCGGATAGGCACATGGGTGGACGCAAGATTTTAATGGCTCATTTTTCTTGCGGGTTTTGCTTTGGCTTTTGAAGGGCCTCTCCTATGAGTGCCCAGGAGTTTAAAAGGCGACATAATCCTTAAGAGAGGAGCTGATGAAGATTGAATACCCAACAAGAGCCTCTAAGAGAGAAAGCTAAAAGGGAGCCACTTATTGAGAGAATAGCTCATATGCGAGCTTTGTAAAGATAGTTGAGAGTTATATTGTATAGCTTAAAGAGCAAACACTAAAAGTGCGTGCTAAAGAGTTGTTCATGATCTATAGGTTGCTGTAATTGTTGAATTACATTATTTGAATATTTGATTTGTTGAGAAAGGAGTGACAAAATTAAACCATATTGTGGAATTAATCATCTCTAACAAACTTAGAGAGAGTTTTTATTGATATTGAAGAGAAATGTAAGAATGAACTTACAAAATATTCTCACAGTCTTTACAACTAAAGAAGGAAAGTATTTATATGAGAGAGAAAGAGAAACAAACTTACTTGAGCTAACTAACTGAATAACAGAATACAAGAAAATAGAAAAAGGTATTCTAGAAGTATTGTAGTATGTATATACAGCAAATATACATGCTGTATATACATACTCACATCCCCCCTCAAGCTGGACATGGGATAAAAGTCCAAGCTTGGAACATAGAGTGGTGTGTACAGCAGAAGGAAGGGCTTTAGTGAGCAAATCAGCTAATTGATCTCTGCTACTAACATGAACTGTATCCAAAAACCAGAAGTACTTTGTTCTCTGATGTAGTGACAGTCTCTTCTTATATGCTTGGTCTTCTCATGAAAAGCTCGATTATGAGCAATGGACTCAGCTGCTGTATTATCACAAAACAACTTGATAGGAGAAGCAATAGGTACAAGTAGATCTTCCAAAAGACCAGCAATCCAAACAAGCTCACTAGCAGTACTTGACATGCTTCTGTATTCTGCTATTGCAGAAGATTTACTCACTGTATTTTGTTTCTTTGTCTTCCAAGATACAAGGTGATCACCATAGAACACACAATAAGCACTTAGGGATTTGCTTGAAAACTGGCAGGAACTAAAATCAGCATCACTGTAGGCATGAATATTAGATGGAGATCGAGCTTTGTAGAAGAGACCAAAATCAGAAGTACTCTTCAAGTATTTGACAACATGAAGAGCTGCTAACATGTGAGGCTGTCTAGGAGAGCTAAGAAATTGACTTAGATGTTGAACACAATAGGAGAGATCAGGCCTGGTTATATTTAAGTACAAAAGTTTCCCAACTAATCTTCTGTATCTATCAGGATCTGAAATAGGCTCTCCTTGTTCAGTAGACAACTTCAACCCAATAGGAAGAGGAGTAGAAACAGGTTTACAATCAGTTAAACCAGAAGAAGCAATATTATCTTTAATATATTTCTTTTGAGAGAGATGTGTACCAGTGGCAGTTCTAACAACTTCTATACCCAAGAAGTATTTCAAAGACCCTAAATCTTTGATAGTAAAAGTAGTGTGTAATTGATGCTTGATCTCATCATTTTGGACTTGAGATTCACCAGTTAAGAGAATATCATCAACATAAATGAGTATAACACAGAGAGAGCCATCAAGAATTCCAGTAAACAAAGAATGGTCTTGGGAAGATTGAGCAAAGCCAATACTAACAAGAAATCTGCAGAGCTCTTTATTCCACTGTCTTGAAGTTTGTTTAAGACCATATAGGGATTTATTCAATTTACACACCTGACCAGGAACTGCTTTGTTGTAACCAGAAGGAGGCACCATGTACAAATCTTCCTCTATGTAGCCATGAAGGAAAGCATTATTGATATCCAGTTGACATAGAGGCCAATTGTAAGTAGTAGCAATAGAGATAACCACCCTAACTGTAGCTAGTTTAGCATTATCATGTGATATGTTTTGGTTGTTGTTGTTATTACTTTGTTCATTGTCTTGATTTATTCTTAAACTCCTAAAGATTCTCATACCGCCTTCTATATAAGCTTGATTAATTCTTGAATCAATTGTTTACGAGCATTAATGAACTAAGCATTGTGAGTTGTTCAATTTTAGTTAATTTATAGTGATCGAGAATTATCACACTGTTACAACTAATATGGACAGATAGAGTAGAAAACGGTGACCAAAATTTTTTAAATTTCTTTTGGTAAGCATGAAATTGAAATAAGATAAGCTTTATCTAGATAATGCAATGGATTTTTTGAGAAAAGACCGATTTGTAGACTTGTACTAGTTAGCAAACAAAGAGTTTTGATGATTATTACTTAGCAAGTTAATATAACGTGAACTTTGATTTTGAGGACACTTGTCAAACAAAACTCCTTCACGACATATAACATCGTACTATAATTCAGCAAATACTCGGCAGAAGTATAAAAAAAATGGTGCCTTGTTTGTGACTTGTGTTATGAGGTTGACTCCTCCCTCATCCCCTCTGCAGTGTGCACATCAGAAATTGATGTTCATGATAGCGAGAACAATGTACAGTAACTTTTTTAGGTACATGATCTGATATTTAGAACTTATCAAACTCCAACAAATCTATATGTAGTGGTTTTAGGCGTAAAATTTACTTCATATTTTTTTATCAATCTAGTAAATTATACAAATTTACTTCATATGATTAATAGTTCATATTTTTGTTGATCAAGGTTTTTGAACAAAAGCAACAACCATGTGTTAACTGAAATATAATGTAATAATTTTATTTAAATTTTGTTACAAGCTCTATGTTTGAGCAATAAAGAGAGTGGAAGCATAATTGGATTATAAGAGATTGAACTAATAAAAGATGAGAAATAAATTTCTAAAATTGGTGAGAATACTTTGTTAACATTAATTGTGATACTCTTAACCCACCGGGAGTATTTGGTAAATATATCTTATTTATGAGGTTGTGGTCTTGCGGGTTTAAATATTAATATTTACATTTTCTAACTTTATTATTTTGATGAGAAAACGATATTTTTTCCGTGTATATGACTAATAGTATTTCTAGACCACGTTTTTAATAAAAGTACCGAGTTATATCTAACATTGATCATTATTTTGGTGGCAGGGGGAGGGAATGTTAATCCAAATGAAGTAGGCATAGCTACTAAGAGCACCCTTAATGGTATTCTCAAACAATTCTCAATTGCATTGAGATTTGTTTGAGAATTAAAAGAACTCTTAATGGGGTGGGGGGAAAATCTCAAGTATTGAGATTTTGGCAAAAATCTCAAGTATTGAGATTTTGGCAAAAATCTCGCTCAACCGAGATTTCTCAAAGAAATCTCAGTTGGAGAAAGGGGCCCACAACAATACAAGCAACACAGCAAAACGCAGGGAGGAAGAGTTTTACTGGTGCGTTTAACCCAAACCAAAAAAAAATAATTAAAAGGAGCCAGCTGGGTGGCGCCCTGTGATTGGACCGACAGATTTTTATTATTTTGTGGAGGTAAAACTTCCACGGCTTATATCTTGTAAACAAAAAAATCAAAAAAAAAATTATCAAAATTCATGATTTTTCATTCTCTATAAATAGACACCCATATTCATATATTTTGAACACCATCCAAAAACTCCTAATTAATTGTGATTTTCCATACATTTGCTAAATTAATTATCTTTTGAGTTTTCTTCTCTTTAAAATTCCTACTAAAATATTCAAAACCATAATTATGGAATCTGGAAATCCTAATCATCCTACTAATCCCAAGCCTAAGCGTAGAAGTAGGAAAATAGCTCCCCAAATCCACAAGGTGTTTCTCAAAATTATCCTCAAAACCCATAATATTTTCCACAAAATCTACTAGTTAATTAAATGTTTAGTAATATTTATCTATTATGTGTGTCATCTACTTAAGTGATCATGTACTCTAAGTAATTTCTCATTAATTTCGTTGCTTTTATTTTGTTGTAATATCAATAAAAATATGTTTAATTTTATGTTAAGCTTAATTATCGATTAATATTCATACTAATTTTATAGCTTTATGATTAATAAATTATTAACAAGCATTAACGAGATTAATATATACATTATTTCTTAATTAAATCTTCATTTTTAAAAAATTATACATTTACATCTACATCTACATACGTAATTCTCTATAATTTTTAATGATTATTTATTCATCAATGTTTATTACATAAATTTATTTTTAATTCATATTAATTAATAATAATCACCTTAATAATACAATTTACTAATAACAATTTATAATAAATTAATATGTAGTGTAGTATTGAAATTGGGTGAAGAGAGAGAAAAAGTGGTGGGGTAGGCAAAAAGTAGGAGAGAGAATAGAATTGAGAATTTATAAAAGCTCAGTGTTAAGGAGTGGAAATAATTCTCAATTGAAAAATCTCAATTGGTGATGTGGAGGAGAGAGAAATGAAGAAAGAGAAGATTGAGATTTTTTTTGCCTCACCATTAATGATGCTCTAAGCTTTTTGATCACAGTCCGCTTGCTTGAGCGATTATATGGTATCTCTACTGATCACATTCGTATACAAGTATACAAAGTCAAACTTCATATGTCATTGACAATTTTAAAAGCTGACTCATACTCCTTCGATTCTGAACATCTTAAAAGTTTTTTTTCTTCTAGTTGCTTTATAGGTAATTGGTTTACAATTTTTCTCGTTCCATCCAAGTCTTAACATTACTTCCCTTTTTCTTTGGGGATATACAGAGCCACAAAAACATGATGAGAATTGATTCCAAGTCATTCACTCATTCCCCCCAATTGCTAACTACACTTTATTCCACACTCTATCACAACTATATTCTGTCAAGGAACCAACCCAACCAAAAGCCGAAGCTAGCTAATGATTGAGGTTCAGGAATATGTCATATACTCTATTACACTCCTCTCACATGATATCCCAACAGGCTAGAAATGTGGATGCAATACATACCTTCTTCATACTTGGTGCTATTATATTCCACTTGATCGAAAAGAGTGATGGATGAGACTCGAAGCCATGAGCTTTGTGCCATATTGGAGTTGATATAATGCCAAGAAACCAATGCAACAAAAAAGCTAAGGTGATGGTTGATGTCCTAGAGTATGTTATATACTCTATCTGTCATATCCTCTCATATATTTGAGGGGAAAAAAGAAAGACTTACATATATATTCTCTCTTCTCCTTATTTTGATTTATGTTGATACGGTAAATAGGAAGATTTTTGAAAAAGATGACTTAATCTTGTCTCATTTATAGATACAAATCCTTAAAAGCCAAACTCAATGTGACTAGATATAACAGTTAACAAACCACGCCAAAAAAAGTTAACCTAAGTCCAAATACAAAACGTGGCCCCAAAAATTTTGGGATCAAATATCTGAATAAGTTCCAAAATTGTGTAGCACTTGTCACTAAACCATAGTGCTAAGTTGCTAACCCTTTAGAAAGCCATAAATAAATGACATGAACAGATCTAAAGTGACCCAGTGTCCCCATGGACAAATAAGTCGTGCTAGACAACAGTGCTTAGACTCCTGTTGAGGACCTACCCCAAAAATCGAGTGATGCAATAATAATTTTTTGTATTTTAGTCAAATTATGATCAAACCTAGTAAATACAAGCGTACGAGTTAATAAGTTTTTTTTTGTCATGTAGAGACTAATTAGAGAGCGGCACAACTTGGTTATCTAGAAAGGATTTAAATATAGGTATGGGATACGACCTCAATAAGACTTTACCAACTAAGTTAGCTAGCATCCACATACAAAAGTTATAATAATGCAATAGAAGATATATAGAAAAGTTCTTACTTAAAAACGTTTTGTTTTTGGAGAAAATGAATATGTTTCGTAATTGGTAAACAACTTACGAATTAAACAACAAAAATAATTGATTTATTGAGTAGCAGATCTAAATATCATGGTAGCAATTATCATGGTACCTTACCCATTTGATGGACATTTTTTTTCATTTATAGCAGATCTAAATATCATGGTAGCAATTAGAAATAATAATATCTAATAATTATAGTTATTCGATAATTAAAATATTTCTCTTTTATAACTGTTGCACCACGTGCTAATTCAACGTGTTCGCAATCCTGAAAAAGATAGAAAGTGTTTTGAAATTCATGAAAAAATACACATCCCAATTTATGTTATGATGTACAGGCCCATTTGCGCAAATGAAATTCGTGGGCCCGTGATGGGGTATAAGCTTTGCTGAAAACTGTGTGCGCTGTTTTGTATCAAATTCTATTTTCCTAAAGCCCAAACCGAAAGTCCTGTAATTTTGGATTTGGACGGGTAAGATACCATGAGCTAAATAATTGACTGTAGAAGGTTATTCGATAATGGGCCGATCTATCAAATTGATTTTGTCATATGGTTTAACGGCTAGAGCCCAGTTCCTGTAAATAGCTCATAAGATTCACCGAAGGCCTAAAATTCATTGGAACTTTTTCTGGAGTTATTCGTTCTTTTGGACTCAAATATAATCCAGTCTAAAAGAACAGGGCCTAAGTTTCTAAACTAGTTTGTTTTTTCTTAATTAAGTTAAAATTATTTGAAGAAAACACTATTTTCAAAGTTGATCTTTTGAGCTCATTTTCGGCTTAAGGTTACCGAGCAAAGCAAAAACGTTAAGAAAAGAAGAGAGGATATTATTGAATCATGGGCCAACTTTCGAATAGTAATTAGAAATGGAACTATTAAACTCCACTTTTCCTTGAAGTGATAAAGGCTATATTTGAACGTTCCAATAGTGTTCTCAAAACATATGTTAATATGGGAAACTTCAATAAACTTGCATACACAACATGCATTGAAAGAAAGTTTGACTATGCATAAGCCTATAATACCAATTTGGCAATTTTTATACTAGTCGTTGTCTCTATACTTTCTTTATAATGTGTGATCACAGGTGTGTTATTATAAGTTATAAATACTAGTTTGTTACAAATTAGTTAGAGTTAGTTAGAGCTATACCTATAAATAGCTTAGTCTATGTAATAACATTCTGGACTTCATTTTTCCTGTAATAAAGTTTCTTTCTTCTTCTTCTCTCAATTCACTTTCCTCTCAATGTAAGAACAGAGATTGAATTCTTCTTTGATTCAATGAATGAAATTAGCTTAGATTGCTAAGATTCTTTATGGTATCAGAGCTTCATCTCTTTCATGAGATTCCTGATTGCTTCACTTAGCAATTGAACTGTATTTTTCAGTTTTTGTTTCTTGAAATTGCGAAAATTCGAAATTGAATTTTCTTTGCGATTTTTACCTGCGATTTTCTCTGAAAATTGACGATTGTGAAGGATCTGCATTGGATTCTTCTTGCAACATTGAGTTTTATTTCTCAATTTCTTGATTACAACAATGGCGAGTTCTCAGACTGAATCAACTCAAAATGTCAGTCTTAAAGCTTCAAATGAGGTAATATCTATCCTCATTTTATCTCAAATTCTGATAATCCTACATCAGCTTTGGTTACTTCTTCTTTCACTGGTGTGAATTTTATGAGATGGAGTAGAAATGTGCGTAGAGCCTTAATTGCTAAGAACAAGGAATGTTTCATTTCTAGACCACTTCCTATGCCTAATTCAACTGATAAATCTTTTCAACAATGGAAACGTGCTGATTATATGGTGATTAGTTGGATTTTAAGCTCTATGTCTGCTGAATTAGCTGATGAGTTTGGTTTTGTTGAAACTTCTGCTGAGTTATGGAGTGAGTTACATGAACGGTTTGGTCAATCTAATGGACCTCTTATTTTTCAGTTGAAGAAAGAAATAGATAGCTTAAAACAAGAAAATATGACTATTATTGCTTACTATGGTAAAATCAAGAAACTGTGGGATGAGCTGCAGAATTTAAGGATGAATCCTACTTGTGTTTGTGGAGCTTTGGAGAAATGTTCTTGCTCTTTTCTTAAAAGATTAAATGATCTTGAGGCTGAAGATAAAATGATTCAGTTTTTGCTTGGTTTAAATAGTGGTTTTGACACTACTATTTCTAATCTACTATCCATGGATCCTTTACCAACAATCAACAAAGCATTTTCTATTGTGCAACAAATAGAAAAGCAGAAAGAAATCACAGGTGTTTCTGAACATCTTGCTGTGAGTAGTGCCATGGCTGCTCAAAGATTCATGAAAGGATCACAACAAGGTGGTTCTCAGAGATATTTCTCTGATAATATGAAGAAAGATTGGAAGAAAGATAAATTGGACAAGAAATGCACTCATTGTAAGGGAAAGGGTCATACTGCTGATCAATGCTTCAAACTCATTGGCTATCCATAATGGTATAATGCTATTAAATCCAAAAATAGTAATGTCAGGCTAGCTGCCAATGTTCAATCACCCTATGATTCTCATCTTGCTGATACTCCCCTGAGTAACAATGGTGCAACAGAAGCTTCTTCAGATATAGATCCTGCAATGCTTTCTATTATCTGTCAAGAGGTGATGAAGTCTATGAAGAACAAAACTCCTGAACATTCTAGTGCTTTTGCTAGTTTTTCAGGTAATACTACTTCTGTCATTTGCTCTATTTTTAGGAAGCATGATAGAAATAGTTGGATTATTGATTCAGGAGCCAGTGATCATATGGTATTTGATGAAAATATTCTTTTGAACAAAGAAATGTTGGTGAAACCTATCAAAGTAGGTTTACCAGATGGTTCTTACAGAATGGTGGAACTTGTTGGTAGTGTGATCTTAAATAATAGATTAACATTAAAAGGGGTTCTGTTAGTGAAGGATTTTCAATACAACTTACTTTCTGTTAGCAAGTTGATTGAACAAACAGCTACTAGAGTTCATTTCACTAGAGATGGTTGCTATTTTCAGGACCATTCTAGTCAAGCTGTGGTTGGAGTTGGCTACAAGCAACATGGTTTGTACTTTCTCAATACTGGGACTGGGATTCTTGCTACAGGTCAGCCTACTGTAAATACAATCTGTAATGCTGTGGATACTACAGATTCTTCTCCTTTAGGATTACCTCCTAAAACTGCTACTAGCATTAGTAGTACAAGAAATAATAAAATTCCTCTAGCTATCATTCATGCAAGATTAGGTCATGTTTCTCTTTCAAAGATGAAACATATTCATGCTTGTGATTGTGATAACATGAAAGAATACAACTGTACAGTCTGTTTTCATGCTAAATATCATAAGCTACCTTTTCCTATTAGTTCAAATAGAGCTGTGGCTTGCTTTGATTTGGTGCATATTGATTTATGGGGACCTTATAAGGTTGTTGCTTTGAATGGAGCCTCCTATTTTCTTACTATCCTAGATGATCATAGTAGGGTCATTTGGACTTTTCTTTTGCATAATAAGATGCAAGTTCAGAAGATTGTTGCATCTTTCATAGCTATGGTTGAAACACAGTTTGGCAAGAAAGTAAAGATGATTAGGTCAGACAATGGGACTGAATTAATCAAGGAACAATGTTTGACTATGTTTGCTAGCAAGGGTATTATACATCAGAAAAGTGTGCCATATGTTGCTCAACAAAATGGTAGGGTTGAGAGGAAGCACATACATTTATTGGAGGTCTCTGGGGCACTTAGATTTCATGCCAATTTGCCTAAGAAGTTCTGGGGTGATTGTGTCTTGACTGCTACTCACATTATTAATAAACTTCCAATCAATCTTCTTGATTGGAAAACACCCTATGAAATATTACTTGGTAAACAACCTTGTTATCAAGAATTGAGAATTTTTGGTTGCCTTTGTTTTGCTTATAACCCAAGTATATTGAGAGATAAGTTTGATACTAGGGCCAAAAGATGCATTTTTATTGGGTATCCTTTTGGTCAAAAAGCCTTTAAACTCTATGATTTAGACACTCATAAAGTTTTTGTTTCAAGAGATGTTACTTTATTTGAAACTGTTTTTCCCTTTTCTCTACCTACTGAATCAGTTCTATCTCCTTCTCCTACCTTGAACTTAATTGATTTCAGTATTGGTAGTGATGATATTATGAATGATATTCCTCTTCATACACCATTATCCTCTTCTTCTTCACCTGCTTATTCAGCCTCTTTACCTTCACAAAACACCTCTATACCTAACTCTCCTGTTCTTTCATCACCTATGCCCTCTCTTTCTTCTCATTCTTCTCCTTCAAATTATTCTATTCCTTCTTCTACTACCATACCTACTCATGATTCTACTTTTGTTATGTCTTCTCCTCTGAGACACTCTAGTAGAACTGTTATTCCATCTACCAAACTTCAAGATTTTGTAACCACATATATACCACATAAAAATACTGTTTGTACTTCTCCATCACAATCAGTATCTTTTGCTGTTAATTCTTGTAAAATTGCTGAACCCAAATATTATCATCAAGCCAAAAATGATCCTGCTTGGATTGATGCTATGAGACAAGAAATTTCAGCCTTGGAAGCAAATCATACATGGGATTTAACTGTTTTACCCAAAGGAAAACAAGCTATAGGTTCCAAGTGGGTGTATAAGACAAAACTGAAACCTGATGGTACTATAGAAAGGCACAAGGCTAGATTGGTTGCTATTGGATATCAACAAGTTGAGGGTCAAGATTTTACACAAACATTTTCTCCTGTTGCTAAGTTGGCAACTGTGAGAATTGTGATTGATATAGCTGCTGTCAAACAGTGGCCTCTTTGTCAATTGGATGTTAATAATGCATTCCTGCATGGCTACTTAGATGAAGAAGTTTACATGAAACCTCCACCTGGTTACTCTAAAGCTAAATCAGGGGAAGTGTTCAAATTAAAAAAAATCTCTATATGGTTTGAAACAAGCTTCAAGGCAATGGAACAAGGAGCTTAGTAGATTTCTCACATCTCTTGATTTTGTTCAATCTCTGCAAGATTACTCCATGTTCACCATAAATAAAGATGGGGAATTCCTTGTTATTCTTGTGTATGTAGATGATATGCTGCTTACAGGGACTTCATTAGCTCAAATTGAAGTAGTTAAGCATGCTTTGGATAAAGAGTTTACTATCAAGGATTTAGGAGAACTCAATTATTTCCTAGGCATTGAGGTGATAAGAAAAGATACAGGTATCTTTCTTTCTCAAAGAAAATATATTCATGATATTCTGGTTGATTGTAATATGGAGGATTGCATTGCTGCTGCTGCACCTTTATCTACTGGTCTTAAATTGTCTACTGAGATTGGAGATTTGCTTGATGAACCTGATGTTTATAGAAGACTTGTTGGAAGGTTATTGTATTTGGGTATAACAAGACCTGATCTCTCTTATGTTGTTCAACATCTCAGCCAGTTTATGCACTCTCCTAGAATACCTCATTTGAGAGATGTTATGCATGTTGTTAAATATCTCAAAGGTACAATTGATCAAGGTTTGTTCTATTCAGCCAATTCTACTTTACAGTTGAAGGCATACAGTGATGCAGACTGGGGTGCTTGTCAATATAGTAGTCGATCCCTAAGTTCTTATGCTGTTTTCCTTGGCTCCAATCTTATTTCTTGGAAGACAAAGAAACAGAGAACAGTTAGCAAGTCATCCACAGAAGCAGAATACAGGAGTATGTCTGTCACAGCTAGTGAGCTTGTTTGGATTCATGGTTTACTTGAAGATCTACAAGTGCATGTTCCTTTACCTATTACATTACTTTGTGATAATAAATCAGCTGAACATCTAGCTTTGAATCCTATGTTTCATGATAAGACTAAGCACCTCAAGAGAGATATGTATTATGTAAGGGAGCAAGTCACAGCAGGTTTTATTCACACTTCTCATGTTGCTAGTGCAGATCAAGTTGCTGATATACTCACTAAGCCTCTCAATTCCCCTCAGCATAATCTGCTCAGTTCCAAGCTTGGTCTCACCACTCAGCTCAAGCTTGAAGGGGGTGTATAAGTTATAAATACTAGTTTGTAACAAATTAGTTAGAGCTATACCTATAAATAGCTTAGTCTATGTAATAACATTCTGGACTTCATTTTTTCTGTAATAAAGTTTCATTCTTCTTCTTCTCTCAGTTCACTTTCCTCTCAATGTAAGAACAGAGATTGTATTCTTCTTTGATTCAATGAATGAAATTAGCTTAGATTGCTAAGATTCTTTAGTTATCTGCTTAACGAACCACGATTTGCTCATTAAGGTCTAAGACATTTATCCCAAATTAATAATGAATTTGTTTTAGATAAAACTCAATCACTCCATGACTAATGACATCTAGGGATGAACAGATTACAGAGGCCTAAACTCTTAGTCATATCAAATTGTCAGATTCCACCTACACTAGTGAAGAAGAAAGAAAGAAACAAATTAAAGGGGGGCAACGAAAACAACCAAATTTCTGTTTGACTACTTACACAAATTACAATGCTTTTTGCACATTTTATGGGCTTTAAATAGTATAGAAGAGACTTCTTTTGTAAAACTGAAATGAAATTTCATCTTAGAACCATATAAATATTAGAGAAATAGCCCCTTAACATTATTAGGTAAACACCTCTATTTAATTTAATGAATGTGGGCTCTTAGTGATGTTTCATTGGACCAAGTCCTCAACATCTATTTCTAATTAAGTGCAATAGTTTGACTATTACACTGTTTATATATTAATTTAAACCACAATACATATAAAAATTTTAAAAAATGGTATGTATAGCCCTAAGGGTTGCATAGAAAGTGTCAAGAGTAACATAATTTGTTAGATCAAACATTAATAACGCCGGTTGATGTGTGATTTTGGCATGCATTTTTAAATTATGACCTATTAAGGTAATATATTAAATGTTTATATACAATCCATTATTACCCGAAATTTTATTAAATAAATTATTATTAGATTACTTGCTACATAGTCTTTTTTGTATGTTTTCTAATTTATAACAAAGATTAAACGGTTCAAATCATGTGTCAACAAGGTAAAAATTAAACAATTGCATTTTTAAAAACGGAAGAATTACTAATTGGGTATAGCCGTATAGGTAAAGCTAGAGCAAACTTTGAGTTAAACAAAATTAGGACGTAAGAGTTAAGTTGGATTTCTTCATGGATTTTACCTTATTCAGTGTCTCATTAAAGCTTCTCGATGGAATACAAAGCTAAACTTGTGTAGTAAAAGTAGTAGAATTACAAAATTATCACTACAATGCTCTCCAAATTGACTTGCAGTTTGCAGTGTCAAAAAGTTAGTCAGGAGAAAAAGAAAGAGTTTTGCCTCACCTTTTCCCTTCATTTTTTTCCATTTTCGCAAGTAGACCCCCAGCTTACCTGCACTTTACTGCTTTTCTCAAATCTCAAGGTACCCTAACTTTTTATTAGGAAATTTTTTAAAAATTTTACATATTTAATATGCGTTAGTTGATACTTTGTGGAAGCCGCTTATCTATTTTAGACGTAATACGTTTCTGTTATATCGCACATGAAGTAAAAGCTTCTATAGTGGTATAACTTTTTTTATAAATGATGTTCGTATTCATTGTCTATTTTATAACCATTTCTCTTATTTGTTTCCGTGTATAAAGTATTTGATTAACTGAAAAATATAACAAAGCATGTGATCCTGAACCCCATCATTGACCTTTAAGTTTTGGAGAAAAATACAGTCTTTTTAAAGTTTTTAAAAGTTGATGATGATAGTGGACTTTTTTGAGATATTGAGCATAACACAATAAAGCTGTTCTCTGTATGAAAAGAATGCATAAATTAAGAAGAGTTTGGAATATTGAACATAGACACCATGTCTTTGGACTCTCAATCTCTAATCTCTATACATACACTGATACACACCATGTCTTTAGACTCTCAATCTCTATCTATGCATACACTGATACACACCAATACACCATGCATGCACCCATAAAGTAAGAAAATAGACGCATTCATGGTTTTGCTTGCTGAAATTTAGAGAATACGAAGCATAGAAGATTCAACTTTTAAAAAAACTAATAGAGTTTAATAGAGGGCGGATCGGAAAAGAGTTAACATAAAGCTAATAAATTTTGACATGAAATATTCAGGTGAAAAGCACTTCTAAACCAAAATTCCTATTTATGTTTTGATAAGTTCATTTGACAAAGTAAATTTTCCATATATTAATTGGTCCGGTTCCAGTTCCACAAACTTGGATTCCAAAGTATATAATCTTATGACACTTATCAATCAAGTCAGCCTTACTGATTAGCGATTAATATGTACTAGAATGAATTCATCGTTTGCGATACCCATTGTTATTAAAATCCAATTCGGAAGATAGTTACGATTCAATGATCTTATGATTCAGAAGACCTTTTTTTTATCCTGATCCTAGGAAGAATCTTAATTTGTAGGATCGTTCTCCTACTGTCCTACTCAATTAAAAAAATTATAGTAATATATTAATTCGGTTCTACGATGCTATCACTCCACAATGTGATCCTATATTAGTTGCCCCCTACTAAAGTTCGGTTCGTTGTTACTTAAATTGCAAAATGATTGAACTACCATCATCATTTGTGAGAGATAAAAGACATTCTTAGTGTGGTTCAACTTTAAACATGACTATTTACTAAGTATTTTGTAGCATAACTATCACTATTTTACCGATTCAATCCTACTTGTCTTTTCGATCCAAAGTAGGATCTCAATCCTGATAATATTAGCGATACCCAATTATTCAATAATATTTTCCAGCAATATGAAATGATTATTTTGAGGATTCTTAAGCCTTGTTCTTTTGACTTGCAAAGAACTTAAATTAATTTCAGTTCGGTATCTGCTGAGTTAGAAGTTACAGTTCAGTTCCTACTGAATTAGGAGTTGCAGTTCAGTTCAGTTCAGTTCACTTCAGTTCTTTGCAGGCTAAAAGAACAGGGCCAGACCTTGTTCTTTTGGATTTGTTATTTGGATATTCAATTCCATCCGATTCAATCAAAATTAGTCAATATAGGCTTATTTAGTTAGTTTACTCTCACACTTGTAATGAAAATAAGTTATGTTTTCTTCGGTTCAATTTTTGGGTCAACTCTATTCAGTCCAAAAGAGCATGTCCTTATTATTACAAATAGTACTTTAAACAACTACAAAGACCGTAACATTAGACATACAATGGGCCTATTAAGTTTTTTTTTTAATCCAGTCTAATTTAGTACAACACAATATTTTTACTCTTAAATTTCACTATGTTATTAAATTCGGTTCAGTTCACTTCAAGTCAATTTATTTATTTCAATTTACTTCAGTCTAGATCATTTATTTCAGTTTGTTTCAGTTCAGTTAAATTATTTCACTTCATTTCGATTGTTTACAGTCAAATAGAACAACCATGACATATGTATGGTCAAGGTTGTTACGGATATCATTCATTCAAAACTTCAAAGTTCAAACAATCGTTTAGAGTGTACTATGGTCTATGGTGTGTATCATGCATGCTCTAGTTGTGATTCTTATTAAAGTATTGACAACAATTAGAGAAATGCAAAGGAGACAACAAGAGTATTGACAACGTCGTCGTTAGTAAAATGTTATCAATGTGTAGAATAATTAACAAGTAATGATGACAATTAGTGGGATACAATAAATAATTAAGTACGTAAGTAAGAGGAGTATAATTTAGAGGTTGCTTTATGTGGAGCAAAGTGCCCCAGTAGCTTAGACAAAGCTGTGCTGGAGATGCAGGGGATTTGACATTTACGTCTTGTTTCTTTCCCCCCTTTCTTTTCTAGCTAGAAAATACACCAAACAAAACGCAATTTTCGAGGTGAATTCTACTGTTAACCGAAATTATTATTTTTAAACCAAAATTTGGCAAAAGAGCGTTGAAATGTGGAGCCATGAGTCATCCTCTCCGTTTGTCACTTTGATGTACAATCCTACTCCTGACTCCACATTCACTCTTTTTGATATTGTACGTATGTCGTTTGTTTTAGAAATGTAGAGTATTAATAAACAACCTTACTCCAAGTTGTTTATGGTTCAAAAGTTCAATCCCACATTGGGCTTGTTCGGCGCAGCTTTTTTAATAGCTTTTGTTTAGCTTTTGGGTAGCTTTTAGCTTTTTAAAAATTATATAAGTGTTCGGTAGGTTAGCTTTTTAAGGTAGCTTTCAGGTACCTTTTAGCTTTTGAGTAGCTTTTCTCCAAAGCTAATTTGTAGCTTTCTGGGTAGCTTTTGTCCAAAGCTAATACTTTTTATAAATATATTATAAGTTATAATTTTATCTACAGCTACTTTTACCGAACACTAATTATTTAAACAGCTAGTTCTACAGTTGAAAGTTAACAGCTACCTTCACAACTGAAAGCTAAAAATTAAGACCTGAAGCTAAACACTAATTGTCTATAAATGTTTTACTTTCTTTATTTATGGGCACCTTTTTTCAAAGGTTAAATATCCCCTATTTGGTCCCATATCACCCATTTCACAACTCTTGTATTTCTTTATATTTGCTTTCATTCTTTGAGTATTAGTTTGGAGACTAGAGGCTATGCTCTAGTAACCACCACATGCGCGCGGGCCGGGCCGTGGCGTTGGCGCTACGCGTTCGGGGGTGTGGGTGTGTAGTTTTTGCGACCCGTCTCATTTTATTTGGGTCAAATGGTTACTTTTGTGTTTTATAAACCGTTGCAATATTATTAAGGGCCGTAATCTTCGTTTCCTTGATTACGACCATTATTTCTGGTAACTGCCATTTGGGGCAAATTTCGGAGCCTATTAAAAGGCTGCTTCCTCTTTATTTCTGAGACACGGAAAATTCATTCTATACACAAAAACGCTCCTTCTTCTATCTTGTCTTCTGGGCAGTATTCTAAAGAGTTCTCATCTGTTTCTTTGTCGACGCCATTGAAGCAGATGTCGTGTAACCCTAGGAGTTGTTTGCTAAGAGTCCGTGCGTTCGTAAGCGGGGCAAATACAACTTTAGGGCAGTGATTATTCACGCCACGACTTTCAGTTAAGTTGTTCCAATTACTACCAGTATACTCTCTAACATTCTAAAGTTGTAATTCTTAGCGTTGTGTGATCATGTCTGGTAGTAATATTCCTCTGCTATTCCTATTGTTGTTGCTCCCAATATGTTTAATCCATTTGTTCCTGACATGTCGAAACTGGCTCTTTTTGATGGTAAAAATTATAAAATATGGTCGGACAAAATGAAATTTTTCTGGGACAAATTGGGGTAGATTATACTTTGACTGAAAATGTTGCCCCTGTTAATTCCAATAGGATTTTTGAGAAGGACAATAAGACTTGTATGGGAATGCTGTTGCACTACATGACTGCTTCTTTATATCAGATTTATAGTAAGCCTAAAATTGCTAAAGACATTTGGGATGCCTTAAATGCCAAATATGGAACTGACCATTTTGGGACTAAGAAATATGCTTGTAGTCGTTGGTTGAAGTTCAGTATGACTGATGATAGGTCTATATTAGATCAAGTCCATGAATATGAGACCCTATGTGCTGATATTATTGCTGAAGGTATGGATATGCATGAACAATTTCAAGCAAACTGTCTTCTTGAAAAATTACCACCTTACCCTTCAAGAACTAGTATCCCACATTAAAATTGAAGAACAGAACCGTATTCAGACTAAGGGGAAATCTGTAGACCATTCCTCTTCCGCTGCTAATTTAGTTGAGTCTAAAAATGCTGGGTATGGTAAAGGGCCAAAAGAAAAGGGTCCAAATCAGTTTCATGGGACTAGGCAGAATAGTAACTTCAAAGGGAAAAAACAGTTTAAGGAAAACTGTTTTACTTGTGGAAAGTTTGGACATCTTTCAAAGAATTGTAGACAAGGACATGGACCTGGGGGTAGGCCAAAGGACAACAAAGATAACAAAGCTCAAGCTAATCTTACTGAAGATGTTATTGTTGCTATTGTTTCAGAAGTTAATCTTGTGAGTAATGTGACTGAATGGGTAGTGGACACTGGTGCCACAAGACACATCTGCTCGAACAAAGATGTGTTCCAGGACTACGAAAAGGTAAGTGAAGGCGAATGCGTCTTCATGGGTAAGTTCAGCACTGTGAGTGTGCTTGGTAAAGGGAAGGTTCCTCTTAAATTAACTTCTGGTAAATTGCTTGAATTACGTAATGTTTTACATATGCCTGACATTCGCAGGAACCTTATTTCTGGTGCATTGCTTAACAAAGCTGGCATCAAACTGACTTTTGAATCGGACAAACTTGTACTCATCAGAAATGGTGATTTTGTGGGAAAGGCTTTTGTAATGGGGGTTATTTGTTTTGGACATTATGGACACTAATAAAGTTTTTGATGCTTCTGTTTATATTGCTGAATCTGTTTCATTATGGCATGCTAGACTAGGTCATGTGAATGTAGCCTCTGTTAAAAGGCTAAAATAGTTTAGTGTTATTCCTGATTTCAGTAGTACTGTTTTTGATAAATGTGAAGTATGTATAGAAGCTAAACACCCTAAGAAGGCCTTTAACAAGTGTGTTAATTGTTCTTCCACCCTTCTTGAGTTAATCCATAGTGATTTGGGAGACTTTAGGAATTCCATGAGTAGAGGAGGAAAACGATACTACATTACCTTTGTTGATGACTTTTCGAGATTCACTAAGGTTTATTTATTAAGTATAAAAGACGAAGCCGAGGAAAAATTTCACATTTTTAAGGCAGAAGTTGAGAACCAATTAGACCTTAAAATAAAGAGACTTAGATCCGATAGAGGTGGTGAATATGATGGAACACCCACTTAAGAAATTCTGTGAGGAAAATGGGATAATTCATGAGACCACTGCACCTTGCAATCCTGAACAAAATGGGATAGCTGAAAGGAAAAATAGGACCCCTAAGGATATGATGAATGCCATGCTCATTAGTTCAGGTATGCCTACTAGCATGTGGGGAGAGGCTATCCTTTCTGCTTGTTACGTTCTTAACAGAGTTCCTCACAAGAAATTAGAGAAAACACCTTATGAGTTATGGAAGGGTTTCAAGCCAAACTTGAATTACCTCAAAGTGTGGGGGTATTTGGGTAAGATAGGAATCCTATACTTTCAAAGGAGTAAAATTGGGCCTAAGACCATAGATGGAATTTTTATTGGATATGCCTCTAATAGCGCTGCTTATAGATTTATTCTTAAAGAGGCAACCGGTTTTGGTGCAATTAAAGAGTCTAGGGATGTTGAATTATTTGAGCATATTTTTCCTATGAAATCGAATGTGCAAACTTGTGTTACTACTGCACCTTCTTCCGCATTACCTCAAGTCATTGCATCACCTAGTGAGACTATAAACCTAGAAGGAGTAAGAGGACTAGAACAGAATCTAGTTTTGGGGCTGACTTTATTACTACCTTCTTAATTGAGAATAAGTTCCTGACTGACCAAGAGGTAAATGTATTTGTGCTAGAAGAGGATCCTAGGACATATGGAGAGGCCATGAGATCTATTGACTCTAGTTTTTGGTTGGAGGCCATAAATAGTGAGATAGAATCTATAATGGGGAACAACACTTGGATTTTGACTAAACTTCCTAGAGGATGTAAACCTTTGAGTAGAAAGTGGGTGTTCAAAAAGAAGCTCAAACCTGATGGGTCCATAGACAAGTAC
This sequence comes from Patellifolia procumbens, assembly GCA_947645195.1. Classification (NCBI taxonomy): domain Eukaryota; kingdom Viridiplantae; phylum Streptophyta; class Magnoliopsida; order Caryophyllales; family Amaranthaceae; genus Patellifolia; species Patellifolia procumbens. The sequence goes on from CANSGD010000928.1 coordinate 55,683, forward strand.
AAATCTAGACTAGTAGTTTGTGGGAATCATCAAAAGAAAGGATTGGATTTCTTTGATACCTATTCTCCTGTGACTAAGATTGCGACCATTAGGGCCTTGATAGCTCTTGCATCCATTCATAATCTTGTTGTGCATCAAATGGACGTGAAAACGGCCTTTTTGAATGGTGATTTGAATGAATAAATTTATATGAAACAACTAGAGGGTTGTGCGGTTGAAAAAGAGGAAAACAAGGTGTGCAAGCTTGTTAGATCTCTTTATACTCTAAAACAAGCTCCCAAGCAATGGTATGAAAATTTTGATCAAACCATCACTTTTAATGGTTTTTCTGTTAATGATTCTGATGCTTGTGTTTATTCTAAGCTATGTGAGCTTGAATGTGTTATCATATGTCTATACGTGGATGATATGCTTATTTTTGGGACCAATATAGACATAGTTAACACAACCAAGAATTATCTAAGTTCATGTTTTGACATGAAAGACTTAGGCGAGGCAGACGTCATATTGGGAATTAAGATTACTAGGCATACATATGGGATATCTTTAAACCAATCTCATTACGTTGAAAAGATTTTAAAGAAATTTAATCAATTTGATTGTACTCCAATGAAAACCCCATATGATTCTAGTATTCATTTGAGAAAGCATAAAGGTAATAGTGTTTTCCAAGATGAGTATGCCAAAATAATTGGGAGTGTAATGTTTTTGATGAATTACACTCGACCTGATATAGCGTATGCTGTTAGTAGATTGAGCAGATACACTCATAATCCTAACCAAGAGCACTGGGATGCCTTGATTAGATTATTGAGGTACTTGAAAGGGACGATCAATTGGGGTCTGCATTATCATACAATGATGAGATTCATTCTACTAGTGGCTATGTCTTTACTCTTGCCAATGATGCTATATCATGGAAATCTTCTAAACAAACTTGTATTGCTAAATCAACAATGAAATCTGAATTTATTGCATTAGAATTGGCAGGACAGGAGGCTGAATGGCTAAGAAGCCTTCTAGCAGATATTCCATTGTGCGGGAAACCAACTCCATCAATTTCCATGCATTGCGATTCACAAGCTGCAATTGGGGTAGCTAACAACCAAACTTATAATGGCAAAAGGAGACATATACGCTTGAGGCATGGGATAGTTAGAAATTTGATCAAAAATAATGTGATATCACTCAAGTTTGTAAAATCTAAGAGAAATATAGCAGATCCTCTCACTAAAGGCATGTGTAAGAAAATGGTGCTTGAGTCAGCACAAGTAATGGGTTTAAAGCCTATTGAGGAGTGAATTGTGATGGACACCTATCTTAGGATTTCCTAAGTTCAATAGGTCAAACGAAATCACGAAAGAGCTCATAGTATGTGTACTACCACCCTTTCCTCAATAATACAAATAAAGCGATGTAGTAATTTTCTTTACTGTCAAATGTGGAAGGTTGAGTTGCATACTCTTAATAAATTCATAGCCTTTTAAGGTGGTTTGTGACAGTACAAACTCGATAAATTTACCTATGTGAATGTGGGGGTTACGCCCAATCCCCTATGAGGTCTCTAAGGCTTAGGACCTCTAGAGCGTTCATGAAACCAAGATTTTATGTGGGGCACATATGTATAAACATCGCGAGAACTTCTTTTGATTTGTGAAAAGTTTCAGTGCGCAAGCGTGTATTACAAACTTCGTGCAAGGTTCAAAGAGAAATCTACCTAACTCGAATGTAAATACGAGTCTGTAAGCATTGGGTATCAATTCAAGTCTACAAGACATTGATACTTAAAGACTTAGTATCTACTGCCCAGTTTCTTCTCTTTTTCTTTCTCTTTTGAATCATGTGGGGGAATGTTGGAGTATTAATAAACTCCAAGTTGTTTGTGCTTCAAAAGTTCAATCCCACATTGCCTATAGATGCTTTACTTCCTTTCTTTATTTATGGGCACCTTTTTCCTAAGGTTAAATATCCCCTATTTGGTCCCATATCACCCATTTCACAACTCTTGTATTTCTTTATATTTGCTTTCATCCTTTGAGTATTAGTTTGGAGACTAGAGGCTATGCTCTAGTAACCACCACACACGCGCGCGCGCGGGCCGGGCTCGGCCTCGGGCACGGGCCGTGGGCGTGTGGCGTTGGCGCGACGCGTTCGCGGGTGTGGATATGTAGTTTTTGCGACCCGTCTCATTTTATTTGGGCCAAACGGTTACTTTTGTGTTTTATAAACCGTTGCAATATTATTAAGGGCCGTAGATTTCGGAGCCTATTAAAAGGTTGCTTCCTCTTCATTTCTGAGACACAGAAAATTCATTCTATACACAAAAACGCTCCTTCTTCTATCTTATCTTCTGGGCAGTATTCTAAAGAGTTCTCATCTGTTTCTTTGTCAACGCCATTGAAGCAGAGGTCGTGTAACACTGGGAGTTGTTTGCTAAGAGTCCGTGCGTTCGTAAGCGGGCAAATACAACTTTAGGGCAGTGGTTCTTCACGCCACGACTTTCAGTTAAGTTGTTCCAATTACTACCAGTATACTCTCTAACAAGAAAGAGGGGAATGAATGTATTCAGCTAATCCTTTTGAACTTATATTAAGTTCTTATGAAAAATAAAAAAGTTTGGATAAGTTTAGATGAATTTATTTAAAGTTTGACTTTTTATAAACAAAAATTTAAATAAGTTCTAATAAGTTCAGATAGGTTAAGACAAGTAAGAAGATAATAAGTAAAAGTAAGTTAAAGAAGAACAAATTCGTAGAGCAATCGTTGCCTAATTTGTTATGTGTCTCATTTGTGAATGATGAAATTATCAAAATATTGACACCACCGGTTTGAATTATCGACGGTATTCTTTAGAGTTCTCCACTTTTGATTATTAGGGCAACCTTGATTTCTAAAGGGTATCAAGAGTTAAAGACACATGATCATATTCTTTCATAATCCTTTTTAGCATATTAATTAAGTCAATATAGAAGTGTTTCACGTTCATATTTGGCAAGTTAATTAATATGTTGTCATAGGAAGATATCCTCTAAGGTTAGGACCGCTTTAAGATAACAAAAGTTGAGACCTTTTAAAGTGAAAGATCTATTTGAAAATATAGGTTTCATAAACTCTATTTGACACATCGGAATTTAGTTGAGCTTAGTAAGTTGAACTTATTTAACAATCATTATTGGTTGCTCTCACTTTCTTGTCTCTCAAAAACCCTAGTCTCCATAATTTAGTCTAGGTGCTACCATCAAATACTTCACTAATGGTAAGCTCCAATTTCAAACTGATTCCAAATTCCAGTTTAAATAATCATAGTTAGTACTCCCTCCATCCCAAAAAAACTGCTACATTTTGACCAAAAAGTACTCTACTTTTTGGTCAGTACTTTTTGGTCAAAATGTAGCATTTTTTTTGGGACGGAGGGAGTAAATAAAATTCGCTTCTCGTAGGAACAAACCAAGATTGAGGGCATGTTCTCTTTGGCATAAAACAGTTGAACTGAATTGAACTAAACTGACCTGAATAGTGATATGTGAGAGTAAAAGAAAAATACAGAGCTGAACTAAACTAGTTAAACTGAATTGAACACAGCCCTGAATCTCTAAAGGGGTCAAAATAATAACTACATACATTTTCTCATTTTATTTGCTCATGGGTTTAAGTTGGTTTCTAAAATTTTGGATTATAAGGGGAAAAAAAGTATGGCAACGATAATAAGTTAATAACAAAATAAATTGAACTGAGTAGTAAATGGTGATCCCTTCAAAAAAAAAAAAGTGAATGGTGAGAGAAAAATAAAATAAAAAAATGACTCTCTCTATAATCCATTATTTCTCTTCCTCAAGTTTTTCTAAAAATTTGAATAAGAGAAATCATTTTCATTTCTTCACCACCTACAATTGAAGATTTATTTGCTTACAGATTATACTCCAACAATCTAACTTTACTCAACAAAATGGATCTTAAATATTCAATATAAGATGGTATAACTAAAAAAAATTGAAAAAAATACTCAATTTTACATACTAACATAGCCTTCTATAATAAAATGTTATATAATAGAAAACATTTTTATGTCAAAATAATTGGGTCTCAGTCTTCGAATGCAACATTTAAAGATCGAACCTGAGAAAAGGAATGAAATCAAAGTTCGTTTGTATTATTATTGAGAGAGAATTAGAGAATCAACATCTCTAAGCTCAACTTATTACAGAGAGAATAAAAGCTAAAGCTATTTATACAAGAGAATAAAGAGAAGAAAATAACAAACTAAAATACAGCTCTAACTAATTCCTAACATAATACAAGATATGTATATACGTATATGTATACGTAGAGGTATACGTATAGATATACTCACATCCCCCCTCAAGCTGGACATAGGAAATAAGGCCAAGCTTGGAGCATAGAGAAGAATGAACAGCATGAGGAAGAGCTTTTGTTAACAAATCTGCAAGTTGATCCTTGCTAGAAACATGAGCTGTATGTAGAAATCCAGAAGCAATTTGCTCTCTGATGTAATGACAATCTCTGCGAATATGTTTGTTCTTTTCATGATAAGCAGGATTATGAGCAATACTCTCAGCTGCAGTGTTATCAAAATACATGGAAATAGGCAAAGAAATGGGAATATGCAGATTTTCAAGTAAACCTAAAACCCAAACCAGTTCACTAGCTGTACTTGACATGCTCCTATATTCAGCCTCAGCAGATGATTTACTAACAGTCTTCTGTTTCTTTGTTTTCCAAGAAACAAGATGAGACCCAAGAAAAACACAATAAGCACTAAGAGACTTGCTGGAGAATTGACAAGCACTCAAATCAGCATCACTGAAGGCATAAAAGTGAGGTGTATTGGGAGTTTTGTAGAAGAGACCAAGGTTAGTGGTACCTTTCAAATATCTAACAATATGTAAAGCAGCCAACAAATGAGGTTGCTTAGGAGAGCTTAAAAACTGAATAAGGTGCTGAACACAATAAGAGAGATCTTGTCTAGTAATGCCCACGTAGAGAAGTTTCCCAACCAACCTTCTATACTGATCTGGTTCAGAAAGAGGTTAACACTGATCAATAGACAACTTTAAACCAGAAGGAAGAGGTGTAGAAGCAACTTTACAATCAGTTAACCCACAGGAATCAATAATATCCTTGATGTATTTCTTTTGAGAAAGTAGAACACCAGAAGAAGATCTAATAACTTCTATCCCAAGGAAATATTTCAAAGATCCTAGATCTTTGATAGTGAAAGCATTGTGAAGTTGTTGTTTAACTTCATTCAATCTGAGACTGAGAATGACCAGTTAATAAGATATCATCAACATAAATGAGCACAATACAAAGACAGCCTTCAGAGGTTCTAGTGAACAAGGAGTGATCTTGAGCAGACTGAATAAATCTAAGAGTAATAAGAAATTTACATAGTTCCTTGTTCCACTGCCTAGAAGCTTGTTTAATCCCATAGAGTGACTTATTCAATTTGCAAACTTGACCTCAAAGAGCCTTCTTATAACCAGCAGGAGGTGACATATATAAATCTTCTTCAATATGCCCATGAAGAAAAGCATTGTTGATGTCAAGCTGGCATAAAGGCCAGTTGGAAGAGGTAGCAATGGAGATAACAATCCTTACTGTTGCTAGTTTAGCAACTGGGGAAAAAGTATCTTTGAAATCTTTGCCAGCTACTTGTTGATAGCTACTAGCCTAGTTTTAAGCCTTTCAACAGTACCATCAGCGTTATACTTGGTTTTAAAAACCCACTTAGAGCCTATAGCTTTCTTGCCCTTAGGAAGATAAGAAAGAGTCCAAGTATCATTTTTCTCAAGAGCATGTAACTCTGTATCCATAGTTGAAACCCAAGCTAGATCAGAGGCAACTTGTTTATAAGATGTAGGTTCAGGTACAACCATCTCATTAGCAAAAAAATGAGATGTAGTGTTGAAAGAAGCAGAAAAAGAGTTAGAAGGAATAGAAGGTATGTGTTAAGGAGGAATCTTGTGAACATAATCTTTAAACTTGACAGGTGGATGAGAAATCCTGTGTGAAACTCTCACAAGAGGGATATCTACATGTTGTATCTCAGAAGGTATAATATGAGATGATGAGCTAGAACCAGAGGTAGGGTTAGTGTGTATAGGAGAAGAATGAGATGTAGAATCAGAATGTAAAGGTTGAGAAGAATGATGAATATTGACTGGTGATATATGAGAGTTAGAAGATGGTATTGTATCAGCAATAAGAGAAGGAATAGAAGAATTTGGAGGAGAAGGAATAGAAGAATTTGGAGGAGAAGAAATAGGTATATGTAGAAGAGAAGAAGAAGAAGAATTGAGAATAGAAGTATCATCACCAAAATAAACTAGAGGAGGTGTATGAAGAGGAAATATATTTTGAAAGATTGTGTTTAAAAGGAAAAATACTCTCTTGAAAAATGACATCTCTTGAAATAAACATTTTTCTGGTGTTGTAAATCAAACACTTTGTATCCTTTTTGGCCAAAAGGATATCCAAGAAATATGCATTTAAGTGCTCTAGGCAAAAATTTATCTCTCTTGCTAGCTGAGTTGTAAGCATAACATTGACACCCAAAAACTCTTAGATGATAAAAGGTAGGAGATTTAGAAAGAAGTATTTCACTAGGAGATTTCCAAGACAAAAGAGGAGTGGGTAACAAATTGATCAAATAAGTGGCAATGAGCAAACATTCACCCCAAAACTTACTAGGAAGAGCAGCCTGAAATTTCAAAGCTCTAGCAACCTCTAAAAGGTGCATGTGTTTCCTCTCAACCCTTCCATTTTATTAAGGGATGCCAGCTATACTCCTTTGGTGAATCACACCTTTAGTAGCAAATAAATCATTGCATTGTGATTGTAGAATTTTTGTACCATTGTCTGATCTAATAGATTTGATCTTAACATGAAATTGTGTTTGAACATAAGAGAATAAATCTTGAATGGTTTTGTAAACCTGCATCTTATTGTTTAACATAAAAGTCCAAGTTGTTCTACTAAAATCATCTAGAATGGTAAAAAAATACGAGGCACCATTCATAGTTTTCAGCTTATATGGACCCCAGAGATCAACATGAATAAGGTCAAACATAGCAACAACTCTAGAGCTACTTCTAGCAAAAGGCAATTTATGAAATTTGGCAGTATAACATATTTCACAACCAAAATCAGATACACCAGAGCAATCACAGCAAGATAAGTGTTTCATCCTTGATAAGGAAGCATGTCCTAACCTAGCATGTATAAGATCTAGATTAGGTGTTTTTGTCTTATTAGTATGCACACCTGTACAAGCTTCTGATATAGCAATGTGTGTAGAACAACTGAATGTTTGAACTGATGACCAACAGCAGTAGGAGAATCTGGTAAGAAGAAATGATAAAGCCCTTTGTAGCTCTTCCCACTAGCCAAGAGCTTATGAGTTATAGGGTCCTGAAACAAGCACCCTTGATTACTGAAAGTGACACAACAGTTATTATCAGCAATAAATTTGCTCACAGACAGTAGATTGTGTTTGAAATCTTTGATGAGCATCACATCTTGGAGATATAATTCATTTGTTATTATAACAGTACCAACTTCTTTAACAAGTTTAATAGTACCGTCAGGTAAACTAACTGGAACAGCTTTGATCAAAGCTTTTCTTGAGCAAAAAAGAGTTTCATCATGTGTCATATGATCAGTAGCTCCAAAATCCACTATCCAATTAGATGAGGAAATAACATTAGAAATACCTGAGCAGTTGAGAGCAGCTGAGGTATCTCCATGAAACTGTTTTCCTTTCATCATTTTCATTACTTCAATGCAGATTGCATTCAGAGTAGATGAATCCATGTTATTACCAGCAGAATCAGTAAGTGGATCTTCTGCTATTTCAAGATCATTGTGAACAACAGCATGAGCAGCCAATTTAGAAGATCTAGTGCCACCTTTAGATCCCTTATACCACTCAGGATAACCTATTATCTTGAAACACTGATCCATGCTATGCCCCTTACTCTTACAGAAATCACAGAATTTATCTCCTTTGTCAGCCTTTTCTTTCTTCCAATCTCTCTTAACTCCTGAATTCTGAGAGTAATGAGTTATGAAGACCTCTAGATCCTAAATTCCTCTGAACAACTAATGCACTAGATTCTCCAATCAAATCAGCTTGTCCACTAACTTCCTTCTGTTTCTCAACTTGTTGCAAAAGATAGAATGCTCTATTGACATTGGGAAGAGGATCCATTCCAAGAATGTTGGAAATGGTTGTATCAAATCCACTATTGACTCCCAACAAGAATTGAATGACCTTTTCTTGTGATTCAAACTCATCTAATCTTCTTAGAAAATTACAGGTACAAGAAGATAAAACTCCACAGGTGCACATAGGTAAACTATGTAGACTCTTAAGCTCATGCCATAGATTCTTCATTTTGTTATAGTACATCAAGATTGTCAAATTTTGTTGTCTAAGGTTGTCTAATTCCTTCTTTAACTGGTAAATTTGAGGACCATTAGTTTGGTCAAATCTCTCAGCTATATCAGACCATAGATGAGCAGCTGATTCAATACAAGTAAAAATCTCTGACATCTCAACATTCATGGAGGCAAGAATCCAACCTATCACCATGTAATTACATCTAATCCACTGAGCATACTTTGTATCAGTTAGATCAGGTTTGGCAACAAATCCATCTACAAAACCTAATTTGTTCTTAGCACCTAAAGCTCTTTTGACATTTTAAAACCAGCTTGAGTAGTTATTGCCATTAAAGAGCACAGAAACAAGAGATTGATTCGGATTATCAGAAGGTGCTAAGAAGAGAGGATCATTAAAACTTACATTGGAAGTTTGAGGAGAATTGGATTGTTCACTTGCGTCCGCCATTGTTGAAATGCAAGAAATTTGCAGATTTCTCACTTTCGAAATGAAAAATGCGGAAATGTGAAGATTTCAATGTAGCAAAAACAATCAATTCGATCGCTATTTTGCTATAATACCATGAGAAAAGGAATGAAATCAAAGTTCATTTGTATTATTATTGAGAGAGAATTAGAGAATCAACATCTCTAAGCTCAACTGTAACTAATTCCTAACCGAATACAAGATATGTATATACGTATATGTATACGTATAGATATACTCACAGAACCTAATAGAACAGAATTCAGAAGCAAGAATTTATATGGCCAGACTACCAAACTTGAATCAACTAGACTAATCTGATCCATAGCCTATTCCATTCGGTTTAGATTTAGATATAGAGATAGGATCATGCAAATTAAACAACTATTCATGACCAAAATGTAAATCATTTAAGTGATGAATTACAATGCATGTCTTATACCTTACTATATATTGAAATTTGTTGTTTTATATTATTGTATTGTACAGTATGAATTATATTTTTCTTTTCGAAGAGATACCAGAATTATATGATATAAATGGACCCACTAAAAGTAACAAAGATTCAAAGTCGTAAAAGATACTTAATAGACTCTGATGAAAGTCAAAGTTTAAGCGTTGAACGAGGTAAAATGATCAAGGTTAATAAAGGAGACTTTGATTATTCGGCCTACCAAGGGAATGACGAGCAAAAGTTAAAGGTGGGCGTAATATTTCACACGGCATTAATGTAATCCAATAGGAATCTTGGGAAATAAAATCAAAGGATAATATAAAGTGATCAACAGCAATTTCCTATAATAAATACTCCTACAGTAATAAAAATAGACGTATCGAAAGAACCCTGTGGCATGAAAGGCTATTGATAGAATATATAATGGACTCCAAAAGTTACTTTCACCTAAAGCCCCTCTTTTCATAATATTGACTTTACAACTCCAAGATAATTTGTCCTTCTCCAGTCAATCTACTGCTCCCCTTTTCAATTTTAGATCAATAATCCTATGTTATCAATCGTATACCATTTTGTACAAGTTTATTTTGTAAAAGTAAGTTAAATTTAGTAAAGTTGAAAAGTTACACTTATATTAACAAAAAAACTCATATTTATTAGATGCTATTGTTTTAAGGTGAACTAAACATAGGCTAAGTCATAATCAGATCAAATGGAATACGTCCTAACAAGTTTTCATGAAAAAGTATCACAAGTACCTTTACCATAAAAACGTGTTAAGGAAAAATACCCACATACAATGACACATATATAATTATGGTGGGCTACTCCACCTATTACCAATTGGTTTTAGGATGGAGCCCAACTGAGCTTATGTGTGGTCAGACTCTCTTTCGGCTGCCTAAGTGTACTTGCCCGGATGAAGTTTATCATGGTATCAGAGTGGAAGATCTTAGCCCATTATCAGTTCCAAGTAGGGAGGGTCCACTTGTCTAAAGAATGCAGCTGGAGAGGGTTTGAAGAACTTTTTGGAGCAGGGTAATCGAACAATATTGTGATTTCCCCAAGGAGGATGTTTGTCAGTTTGTGACCAATCAAGTTTACAAAGTTGAAGATGGATTCGCATGCGAGGGACAGTGTTTAGGAGAAATACCCATATGTGATCACACACATATAAGTCTGATGAGCTATTTCACCTATCACCAATTGGTTTTAGAAAGGAACCCATCTGAGCTTATTTGTGGTCAGATTCTCATCCAGCACAACCTGGATGTGCATGCCCAATGAAGTTTATCAAAAAGGAATTCAAGATTGAAATATAGATTTATTATAGATCACAAGAAAATTGGAGCACTACTTGTACACTCAAAATCGGCCTAATAAAATTTGATTATGAGCACTAATTTACAACCTGAAACTCACAATTAACGAAGCGTAAAAGAACGAAATATAAATTTGACCCGATCAACCATTTTTATGAGATATTTTTGAAGCATTTTGGGCTTGAACATGGGAAGAAAAAGTAAGCATTGTTGTACTATTATACCTTAATATTTAACATTGTACTTATGAGATGATGTCTAATTAGAATGAATATACCTTAGCGTCTAAATTTTCGACACAGATAATCAAATTCATCCAATCAAAATAGTTTATAGTTGTTGCGTTAGTTAGTGTTATCTACATCTATGTATTACAAATACACGTAAATTGTAATGTGAATGACCAAAATGAAAAGGCACCCCTTGACCTCTTCAGAATGATTTCAATCATAGCCAAGAATTGTCTGCCATTCGACTCTAAATTGAGCCGTACTCAAGTAAATCATACCTAAACCCAATCCGACTGAATGACCGATCCATTTTGCTATTCTAGACCCAAGATCACTAGTTCACTACTATAAGGCGATCCCATAAGCATAGTATGACAACCCTAGACTATCATTCGATCAAAAATCAGGAACCAAAAATCATAAATAGCTGACCAATGCATCTGAGAGACATTCAATAAATTACCAAAAGAAAATGCAATATCATTTTCAGTTGAGTTAGTACCAATTACAAAACAAGTCCTGTATACATCATTTTGGCAGTGGCATTGATATTTTAGTGGTCCCTAAGACTAGAGCAATAGACTTATTATGCTACAGCAGGAAAATAATAATAACAAAATAGAAATAGAACAGTACTTTGCCCTACTTACCTTCGACTCACGTATCCCGTATGACATGCCAATGTTTCAATCGACCTTCTTTTGTCCGTGCATGATCTTTAGGTTAAGAAAAAGTGTAAAGGAATAATATAGAGACCCCCATAATTTGAGCAAACTCATGTACTTGGATGATGAATTAGCTAAATAACATTTTCCACTAGCATTGTTATATTTGTACTTTTTATATACATTAATGTAAAGGTTTTAGTATTAAAATCTCTAACTTACATTTACAAAACTAGTAAAAAGTGAATATATGAAAACTACATATATATTAAGACAAATTTAACATATTTCAAATGACGATATTAATCCATACATATAAACTACAAACAACGGTCAAAGAGGAACATGTAAATATTGTTAAGTGTAACATTATTTGTGAAATGAATATAGTATTGTAGTACACTATTCAAATCCTAAAAACTTGCAAATAGTAGTGTATCTAACGAGAAGACGAGCCCAATTCAGTTGCTACAAGTCAATTATATGAGTTCTTAGGATTGCGATCATATCTTAACTCCAACAATAGTATGATGGATGTTCTCTTTAATTTTCTCTGGAATTGCAGTTTAGGGTTTATATGCTAGGTTATAGTCGGGGAATGTAAGCGAGCATACAAATTGTCAACATGACTAGAAGGCCCGTAACAGCTGACCTAAGGGTTCAGCTCACATCAGCTGACCAATAAGCCCATAATATAATGTGCGCCCCCACACGCCTATGACGAGGCCACGAGGGTAACCACAATCGTTAGCATCTAGTGACCAAGTTAATTTAGGGTTCCGATACTATAAATAGACACTTTAATCATCATTAAGAGGTATGCAGTCAAAATACCCTAAACCTAATTACTGATGAACATAATATTTTTACTTAGGTTTCGGAGGGGCGTTCCTCGAAAACACCCCGAGGCCACGTTTGTTTATCTTGCAGGTTCACACCTGTTGTGATTCGATTCTCCCGGTAAGCTCAACCCCCTTATTCGATATTGAAACAATTAGATTTGAGTATTGGCAAGCTTCAGGTGTATCTTAATCCAATTAAAAGATAAGTCTAAAATCATTTCTTGTAATTATTTCTTGGGGAGAGATATGCTACAAATTATTAAGGGCTAGTTTATCACTATCGGCTTTTTATTTTGATTTTTATAATGTCAGAATCACATGATATAGGTTGTATGAAAAACTCATAAATTAGGCATACCTGTATTAACTATGTTTGCTTTGCTAAATGACAATAGAAAACAATTGAAGACTATTACTCTATACAAGTTTTAGCATAGAGTACCAAGCATGGCTTGGCCTAGTGGTTAAGGGTTTGGCCTCATGACTTCATGGTCATGGGATCAAATCTCACTAGGGGCATTTGGGAGTGGGGATTCCCTTACCATTACCCTACTCCCAAATGTCGAGCCCTGCAGATAACAGATTAAGAAATTGCGCTAGTTGATATCTGGTCAGGGGTCCACCACATTACTTTCCTAAAAAAAAGTTTTAGTATTGAGTTGGTCTTATAAAGATCGCCTAATTTTCAATAGAAAGAAGAGAATGAAACACTTTTATGAATGAAGTGATGGACTTATGTAAAATACAATATTTTGCTTTTGGTTTGCAGAAAAGTTGTAAACAAAGAGGTGATAACAACCCAATCGCATTATTCTCAGCTTTCGTTTTTTCACTTTATAATATGATACCAAGGCCCTGTTTTGTTCAATTTTATTATAAATCCTTATCAAAAAATATAAGTTAAGATAAGTTCACATAATTGTAAATAAGTTCATATACGTGAAAATAAGGTTTGGCCCTCATAAATCACAAATGAAAGCGGTGTTTGGCAAAAGCTTTTGAGTAACTTTTCGTTGATCTTTTGTTTTTGGCTTTTGTATGTCGTCTAACCGCCAAAAAAATGTTTTATAAATGCTTTCGGAGTGACTAAAAAAAATGTTTTTGGCTTCTGTTGGTTTTTGTTTCCATTTTGTATAAAACAGCCAACATTATCAGTTATTTTTATAAACATCTAGTAATTAAACAACCAAATCAAACAAACCACTTAAAACGTCCGTCAAACCAGCCACTACACAACAACCAAGAACCAAACATTCGTAAAGCTCCGATGAATTTATTCTCATTTCACTTAAACAAAAACAAACGATCCTGATAAATAATGCCTAAATTAATACAAAAAATTTAAAAAATAAATAGCGGAAGAAAGAAAAAAAAGAGAGAGAGGTGGGAAAGAGGGTGGACCTAAAGACTCAAACTTGTCGGTGATGGGTGGGGGTCTCGAACTCTTCGCCGGCGTTGAAAAGGCGCGACAAAAGAGGGTTCTCACTTTTCCTCCTCCTCCAACTCCAACTTCAGTATATATTATAAAATTCATAGTAATTGATTCTAATTTGGGATTGAATAATCTTAAACATTCCAATACTAAATGCGGGTTACTATTATCGGGCAGATCAATAATCCAACCACTCTTCTGACTCAATTTCAGCTACCTCTTTACTTTGATTCCCCCATTTTTTTTTTTTTAAAAAAAAATTAAAGTTATCATAACATCAAATTATTTTGATCCTAGTACAATTCCCAACTCTTTTGATGGTCATTGAAATTAAATGTAACCCTTTTCTTTCATTTACTACAACAACACTACTTCCTCAGTCATCTGCTCTGTGTACTGTTACATTTCTACTGTGACATTTTTCATTTTATAAGGGAAACGGTAAACCAACGTGGCTTAATTAATCTTTCTATCTTCTTTTCTCTAGCAGATTTCAAATCACGTTGTCACAAACTCTATAAGGAGCTTTTGGCAAGTGCGTGCATTAGGAATGACGGTCGTTGAAATATGTCTTGAATTATTTGTTGGTTATAATAATTAAGTACGGGGGTAGAGAAGCGAAACACTTGCGTGGACCTGGTCCACGTTAACTTTAGTGTGGACCGGCCACTTATCACGTAGCCACTGCACTCGCCGGATATATGCCCTTGCTCGCCGGATATATGCCCTTGCTCGCCGGAGACATGCCCTTGCTCGCTGTCGATCGGTCTGCCACCAGCCACAAAACAGTGGACTGGAAGAAGAGTCGTTCGGGTCGAAAAAAAGAAGCATAGATGCTGCTCTCCAACCACGACAAGCCAGAGAGCACAACAGCCACATTTCTCGCCTCGAAGCTTGGCGGAGACACATCGATTATGGACGGAAAACGATGACCTCCCAATGCATCCAATTTGCACCGTCATCGTCGCCGGAAAACGAGCCCAGGTGTCCATTTATGGGTTAAATTTTCGAACTAATTTCGAAAATGTGAAAATGTATGGGTTAAATTCGAACAATTTGAGCAAAAAATAGGCGAATTCAAGCATAAAATCCCTTCCTTTATGTTTCAATTTCATGAATTCAAATGCATTTTACGAATTGGAATGTTAAATCCCCATTTAACACCCAATCAAATTGAATTGGGGAAAAATTTAGGGTTTTATTTTGATTATAAAACCTTAACTTTTCATTCATAACACTTAACTTTTGATTACAAAACCTTAACTTTTGATTGTTAAACCTTAACTTTTAATTACAAAATATTAACTTTTGCTAAAAAAAAACCTTAATTTTTCATTCATAACACTTAACTTTTGATTATAAAACCTTAACATTATTTAATTAAAAAATCTTAACTTTTACTAAAGAAACCTTAACTTTTGGTGAGCGAAATTTAACTTTTGCTATAAAAACCTTAACTTTTGGGACCTAGCCCTGGTCTACAATAAGTTTAGTGTAGACCGGGTTCATATTAGACTTGGTAGGTAGAGAATTGGGGTCCAGAGTGAAACGCCCTTGTGACTTTGTGAGGGATAAGGGCGCAACGTCCGCGAAGATTTTTTTGATTGTATAAGGTTTAGTAAACGTTATGTTCTGTTTTGGGTTTGTCTATACTTTTTATCATTGTATAAGCTTTTTCTTTTTCTGATTCCTTTTACTGCAAGGGTAATATATATAGACCCTAAAATTTAACCACTTCCCCATTATGTGTTGATAAACACAATCTGTAATATGTATTCTTTCCATAATAAAACGATTGCTAATGAACCACGTTAACGTCTATGTGTTCTTTATCGCTTTTGTTCTTTTTTTGTCGATTTAATCTGTTACAATAGTGGTGTTACTAGGGCAAGTTGCGTAACAAGGACAAATAGTGAATTCACGAGCCGGTCGCTAAAGGCACATAAGTGATAAAAGTTCGAGCTTGGTTTGCATGTTTCAATTTTCAACAATTTAATCGTGCTTAAGAATCCTAGTCTCCATAGGTAGTGTCGTGGTCGTACGAAAAGCAATGAGACTAATCCCCTATCTCGAATCGAACATGTTAAGAGATTACCATAAAATTATAGATATTGAAATACCTAGGGGATAGTTTTCTTTGATGGAGATATCGTGGTATCAGCAACGAGGGCATACACTAATTTAGAACAACTTTGTAGTCGTAATCCAACATCAATGTTTTTAGAACAATTTGAAGTCGTAATCCAATGTCAATGATTTTCTTTCTCTATTCAATTAGTACATAAGGGTAAAGGGTCAACTCTCCTTCAGGTTCCATCACGGCCCCTCACACGGGAGTCTTTGGGTTTGAAGATAGATGCCTCCTAATACAACCTTCTGGTATTCAACGCGAAATATTCCACTTTGGATAGGAGAGATGGATGAGAAATAGAACATGTGATTGTGTACTACAGACTAGCTATGATACCATATTATTAGAAAACCAATTCAACTAAAAGTGAAACTTTTTATTGGAGCCTCCATATTGATTTTTCTATTTTATCAGGTGTTATAAATAAAATAATATTTGTTAGACGGTACAAAGAGAAAACGACATTGCAAAGTTCTTTTCAAATCGAATATTCAGGCAAAAGTAATAAAGGTTTTAGACATGGTTTATAGGCCCATTAACTCTAAAACGCCATACTCCAACCCTATTTTTCGAATTCTATACACAAAAAACGACAACAAAATTTGTCCTACTCGCTATGTCGAACTATATTAAAAAGTTTAGACCTATTCACTACGTCGAACTATATTAAAAAATTTAGCCGTACTCTCTACGTCGAACGATATTAAAAGATTTCCGGCCCGGCCCAATCCAGCATTAGAGCAAATCTACCATGGAGTGGGAGTAACTTTTATCTTAACTCGTATAGTTTTTTTTTTTTAAATTGATGGGGTTTCAACAAACAATTAGGGGGGTCAATCACGTGGACTTGAACACGGCTTACGGCATGAATGAAAGTAAGTGACACTGAATGACATGTTAAGCCTTTTATTTTCCTCCTCTTTACTCAACACTCATCCCCAATCCATTTTGCTGGACCTATTTATCTCTAGGTCTTTCTTTGGTCGTTTCTTAATTCCATGCTCCCTCTTTTTAATTAAGTTGCTATGATTTGAATTTCATGACTCCATCTATACATCATTTCTGAGTTCTAACCTTTTATCTTACTGTTTGAACATTTAGTTTTATTAAATTTTAATGATTGCGGTAAACATTAGTTGTCATAACAGGCATTAGCTAATGTACTATTTGTGGTACGTTGTTAGAATTGCTCTTAAAACAATCAATCGTGTAAGAGTTGATATTTATCTCGCGACAAAAATCAATAAACTCTCTTTTAAATCGTAAAGCTATTCTAAAAGTCACAATTATAGTGTTGTAGATCCTTGCGCAACATCTGTTCAACCTTTGGCATGACAGAGTCCATACTTGGCAAACTCCGATTTGATACAACCATATCTGATATATTATTGAGTGGGTTTGGATGTTCAGCGTAAATCAACATAGTGTTATGTCCTAAAAATTTACATAGCTATCTATACAGGTTATAAAGATAATTACAGCTATATATTCCCGGCTACGTTCCTCCAGCTATAAGAGTCCAGCTTCAGTGACACGTAAGGAGTTTGTTACAACTGAAGCCTATATCCATGGGAGACTAAGTCCACTACGGTTTGAACGTGCATAAAGGGAGACTTATTCAAACTACTAACAAGGGACGTATGGCGAGATCTTAGGAAGAGAAAAAGTGGACGGCGAGCATTTAGGAGGTGTTTATCAGTCGTTGCTCAATCTACTTCAAACGGCTATTTTCCTTAGTATAAATAGGAGATTAAGATGTATTTTATACACAAGTTCTACGCATTAACATTTATATTCTCTAAACACACATTGTTCTTAGCATTCGATTTACATTAAGAAACCAAGATACTAGGGCTGTAATTGTGATTACATAGTAGATTGATGGACTCAAAGCCACCCGCGATTTTTCCCTTATTCCTGGTGTTTTCCGCGTCACCATCTCTAGTGTCTTTCTCTTTTTCTTGCTTTCTTTGTTCTTCATACCTGCATACATTTGCATTGATCCACCTTGCATTCTTCTAGTTGTAGGTCTCCAGCTTAGTTTTACCCTGTGCGTAATTTAGCATAAACACATAGCAAGCAAGTATATTCGATAAATGGCGCAGCAAAGCATCACTTATTGCGGCCAAGTCAAGTCGATTTGATCCTCATTATTAAAAGCTAACTAGGAACCTCTTTAGTCATTACTTGGAGTGGCAAAGCCTATTTTTATGAGAATATGAATATCTATAATCCTTATTCTTCTTGATAACATTATATTTGCATGTTACTAGTATCTAAATTTCTATGATGGTACTCCATATATTTGCATGTTTAGTTAGTCAAAAACACTAATATTGAACTATGAGCTGTTAAATACTATACACTAGTACGAGGGCATTTAATGCTATACAATTTTCTCTTATGTAATAACGGGAAAAACTTTGTTTACCCACTGGGTAAACTACCCACCTTTAATTGTGAGAGTAAAAAGTAGTAATGGTGGAACCCCCACCAAATTAAATAATAATATTTTAATAGCTCTATTAGTAGTGGGTAGCTTATCCATTGGGTAAATGTAGTCAAACCCTGTAATAACATGGTGATAATATGAGGTAAAACATGAAAATGAATAGTAAATAATGAGTGAAACCAAAAATGAATGAATGCATGAGATGAAATAGAAGGGCAAGGTCGTGGTCACTTCCCAGCGTTAAAGAAGGCGGGGGGACCCTCTCCTCCTCCTCATACTACCTGCCCAGCTTCAACTGTCCTCCTCTTTTTTGTCCTTTCCTTCATCCTTTTTTTCACCCTTTGTTTTTTCTTTCTTATTTTTTGTCAATTTAATTCGAAAATAACTAGTCATACACAAGGGTTGGGAATTGGGATAGTACCAATGTTTCTATATATCTGTTATGCCATGTGACAATACAATAATCTAAGTATCTAACAAACACAACAAATCTGATATTTAAAAAAAATGAATTGAATTGAAAATTTTATAAAATTATTTGTTTTGTTGACGACTTGACTTAGACATAATGCCTTATTCAATCTACCATGGCACAATAAAGTTTAGTAAACTAAATCCAGTTTTGTAAAAATAACTTCACTTCAGTGTTCAGTCTATGTGGTTGGTCAAAATTATAAAGTTTAATTTGGTAACTTTATGTTCGATTCAGTAAAAAATAATGCATTTCATAAAATATAAGGTGAAGGCTCTGTGTGACCGTTTAATTTTAGTGGAATGGGAGCTTATAGAGATTTGACCATTTATCAAACTAATTTCAATATTTGGCAAGTAGCGGATTTCATTAGCGAATTGGGGAAAATATAAGTTGGTTAATTATGGACATTTTTAAAGAGAGGATTGAAAATCAACTTATGAAGCGCTTTTTAAGAAAGCAAACTACCGTTAAAAATTAGTTAATTTACCAAATAATTTATTACAATCAGCAAATACAATCATCCCTCCTCTCACAAGTCACAACTATCACGAGATTATGAATCAAAAACTCCGTGTACCATACTCATAATACACTCGAGTGTATAATAAATAACGAAAAAGGTTTTGGTTGCGATACATAGGATAGTGTTTCTCTCTCCTGGTCCCGCTGGTTATTATAACCACCCCCCTCACATTCCGCTTCTTCCTCAAATCTCATTCTCACCTTTCATCTTCATCATCATCTTCATCTTCTTCCTTCTCTCTCTCTCACTTCTTCTCCCCCTTAAACTCAGCCGTTTTTCATGGGAGTTTAATTCCCACCTTAAAAACAACCCAAATTAAAACCTCCTTAGATGAAGAAATACTAAGGAAGCATATGAGTTGAGGGGAATGTTGGCTGGCTCGAGGACTTGTTTGGATGCAGATCTATGTCGTCGGACCAGGCTTCATTCCCCCCAATTATCTCTGCTTCCCCCCAAACACTCCCTTCCCTCACCCCATCAGGTATATACTTATATATTTTAACTTCCTTTTTTTGTTTTTGTTTTGCAGAGGTTTTATTTTAGCAGATTGGTGTAATGATGAATATATTTTGACCTCTATTTCTCTCTCTTTGTTCAGAAAAAGTTTTTATCATCATTACTCTGTTGAATACTTCTCTACTACTATATGTATGAATCATTCTCACTTATGATTTGTGTGTTATCATATTTTTTTTGTCAGTCAGATTTGAATCATTTCCCTAATCATTATCATTTTTTTATGGGGATTTGTCTTCTCATCTGTGTGATAATCATTCCTTCAGATCAGATCTACCTTTTTTAGAATCTTTCACTCTCTTTTTTTTTCTGGGTTTTCTCTCTCCTAGGGTTTCATCTTTTGTTCCCAAAGTTTTAATCTTTTGTGTTAGTTTTACGGAAACGAATACGAGAAACGGATACGATATGGACACGGTAAGTGTCCGTGCTACATAGGTTAGTTTATTTATTACTTCGGCTATTCAGATCTGTATTAATAATTTTTGAGATTTATACTTGGTTGTTGAAAATTACATAGGAATAATCAGTTATGAGCTCCTTAACTAGATTATCTTATCTAATTAGAGTGTCAATTATTGTTTAATACTTCTGAACTCTTTGTACTCTTAAATTAATTGTTGGTTTGAGTGAATGCAGGATACGAGAATCAGTGCACTACATTTAACAAAGCTTCGTTTATTGCAACATTTTGACTGACTTTCTCTGGGTTTACACTGCCTCTTACAGTCTTAATTAAATATACGAGGACGAAAAATCGATAGTGTCCTTAACTCAAGTTTATTCAACTGATTTTGATTTATCGACGTAATTGTAACTTACTTTATATATCTAATACGAATTTTAGTTATACTGTATGAACTTATCTGAACCAACAGGAACACGTTTGATCTTATCTTCAATTTTCTTAACCTACTTTATTTCCTAAATTAGTTAAAATAAGTTGAACGGAACACACCTTATGTGATTTCGCATTTCAACCTTGTTAACATAGTAACTAGCTAGTTAGTGATTACAAGTCAAAAAAGCCCTACAAAAAGTGCTTTTTCTTAAAGAATGTAGGATTAGAGACATGGGTAAAAAAATTGTTTAAGTGGTGAAAACCGTGTGGGTTCTGATTACCATGTTCATCTTTTTGCTAAAAGCTTACAAATCCTTACAACATTTACTTTTATGTCTCAACTTTTTTACCTTTTCTTTTTTTGAGATTGGGTAAGTTTTCAACGTGTGATATGTGATGAGAAAACTCAGGCAGAAAAAGAAAAGGTAACAGTTGATTTGAATGAAAAGATGATGCATTGCAGTAGAGTAGTAGAGTAGCATAGTTAGTCTCTTCTTTTGTTTGTGTTGCAGGGTAACACAAGCGTCACCATGATAGCAATTAGCTATGCATATCAACAAGGCAACCCAGAAAGATTACAGAATTGTACCGCATTTAAATGTGACTATAATGGCATCTAAATGCAGTTTCGTTAAGAGAAAACGCACATGTGAGTTTGTCCCGCATTGGAAAAGGAGAGCGAGAAAAATGTTGTATTACTGTAACAATCTAACATGGACTACTAATGTTTTTGAATCATTATAACATTAGTAGTATGTTGTCTACTTCTTATTGATACAATGTTATGTCTCTCACATTAGAATACTTTCGTATATATAAATACTTGTAATTGTAATATCTACGAAATAGTCGAAATTTTCATTAAGTCATTGTTGTATTTTGAACATAATAAGAACCGAAATTCCATAGCGAGCTTTAATCTCATTCTTTTATTCTACCGTAAGAAAATGCATGTGATATCTGAAAAAGATGACAGACTCACAGTACACTCTTCTCATTTAATTTAATTAGCTTATCGTTACCAAATTGTTATTTTATAAAAGATTACAACCTTTTTTTCCAAATACGTAACCATTATTTTGCAAATGAATTGAGTATGTGTACTTTTAATAATTAGAGGAAGAACAGATGTAGAAGAAGCAAGAACTACATGTACTAATGGTGGAAAACTGATAGGTATTAGGAAAAATTAGGTCAAGGATAATTTAGTAATTTACATCTCTGTAATTTTTTTAAATTGTTTATTGATAGTAAAAGATTTTGAAGGATTAAATACCAAATTTGAAAAATAAAGCATAAGAAATTAAATGTTGTGTATCCATATATACAGTTCTTACAGGGTGAAAGTAGTCACCAAATACGTAATTGTATCTTAGCATCTGAACTTATTGAATAGAAATGCATCTGGTTGATAAGTTGGTATGAGTCATTACAAAACCCTTAAAGCAATCATTTGGACATGGTATCGCAAAGTATGTTTATTTTTGGTGTGCAGAGAGTGACATAGCAAGAAGAAGTAGACGGAACTTGATCATAGGTCGTGGCAACAATTCCCACAACACTTTATCAACTAAACTAGTTGCATTTAATAATATCGCAAGATATGTGATGACATGAGTGAAGCACAAAAGAAGAACGAGGCTAAGGCAGCAATGTAGGCTGAGTAAATCGGCGACCTTGTTTGTGATTGCTTCTAGGCGTATAGAACATCCAAACATATGAGACCATATGTGATTGATTATTTTGTATTAAAAGTGTGGAACTATCACGAACATCTCTTTCATCGCATACTCAAAAAGTTATATCTAATCAAAACTTTAATTTGAGGGCAATTGAAAGTGGCAAAACGTCCATGACTGTCTAATTTTTTTAGCATACAAATATCAGTAGTCGTACACATAATGTTCATAAACGTCTTTTTCCTCTATTAGAATATGAGAAAGCTGACGATTAATGTTATAGTGTAAGTATGATGTGATTACTGTATTGATTATTGTTCTCACCACACTGCCACAGATAGCAAGTGAACGGAGGATCCCATTTGCTACACAAACTTCCCTGAAAGGTAGCAGGGGTGCTCTGGCAAGCATTAAAAAGATGCTCGGACGAGCACTAAGGTCAGAAGTAGGGGGGAAGTCTATAGGTAAACTGCTCAGGCGAGCACACAATACATGATTTTTCTGTCCAGTTTTCGGTTATTATTGTGGTTTCGTGAGCGGCTCTTCTGTTGGCTCATGCCTCATAGGAGTATGAAATCTAAGAGGGGATGTAGGGGTTAAAGTAGCTTCCATTCACAAGAGAGAATAGTGGATAATTGAAGCTTAGTATCTAAGGGAGAAAAGTAAGAGAGATTGGGAGCAAAACCTTAGAGTGCTTAGAAAGCCATACAGAATATTTGTAATCTTATGTGAATGTAATTGTTTAATCACATTAATGTATAGAAGCATTTGTTGGTTGAGGAAAGGTAAGTAAGTTACCCATAAGTTTGTGTGCCGATTGTTTATTTGTTTTTGAGTTAATCTTATTACTTCCGTAATCTTGATCCAATATCATTATACCACATCACATGAATATAACCAGAAAGTGCAAAAGTAGGAGCGAAATGACCCACATTAAATGTTGAACAAAATAGTTTCAATTTGAAGTAAATAGACAATTGTTTATGGACTGATCAAAATAATTTACATTACAATCATTGTCAGCAGAGCGAGTATATTGTTCTTTCATTTAAAATGGGAAAATTCATTAGCATAGAGCTTATTTGTATAATTTTTGTGAAAAAAATCCTTAAATATTTTTCCTTCAAAAAAGTTATTTATACAAATCTAGTTTTCGAGTTCTAGCCAAAAGTCAAATCGTACGTCATTTACGTTCCCTTTCTTTCTTCCTCGTTGCGGATCAAACTTGGGCCAAAAGCTCTCCGCAAATGTTTGTGTGTGTGATTTCCATACTTCCACAGAGAGGGAGGAAATAGGAATACAAACGAGCCCTAACATATCCATACGTTTCACGCACGACACAGAGATGTGGAACAGATCTATTAAACTTCAATGGACTGTCTTTGCTCATTGATATTTGGCCCAATGTGTTTGCATTCAACCCGCACATATCTAGCCCAACTTTTGACAGACCAGCCTTTTTAACACATGTGCAGCCCACTGCCTTCCTGCTCAGCATAACAAGGCCGCCTTTTACCACACAAAGCTACTCATGACCCACCCACATGGCCCAGTTTGCACCTCAATCCATAGCCCATAAATTTTCAGCCCAGCTGTGTTGGGGATCGAAGTTTGGTCCATGGCTAGAAGGCATCTTTGTAATGCAAACCATAAATAACATCCTAATTATTTAGATGGGCTAAATTTGTTGGGCTTGTACCCTGACAACCTCGCAATATTCATTTCAACATTTTCTAACCTTAATGTTTCTAATATCAATGGCTTTTTTGCCATCTTTAATAATACAAATGCCCAATTGGTCAGTGGTAAATGAACAGCTAAGTTAATTGAAATCTTTTTTTTTTTCAAGAGTTTAAAGGTATGGACTAGTCAAAATTGTTCAGTGTTAATATAGTTTTGATAGTTTATCTCTAACGGCTTACAATTAACAGCTAACAACTAACAAGTAGTATATTAATCAATTATTACTACTAGCACTAGTCCACTAAAACTGTAGCTTTAGATATCTTAATATAACAAGGCTTTTTTTAATGGCGGTAAAAGATAATTCTAAAATTAATAAATGATGAATATCCTCTATATATGTTCATACTTCAGTATCATGTAAGATTGTCAATAAAATAACTCCCCTTACGTACTTAGGTTACCATATGATGTGTACATTGGTTAAAAACAACCTCTCTTACAATCTTACCTATTCAATGAATATTATACTTCCTCCGTTTTTTAATACTCGCACCATTTCTATCTTTCACACAATTCACACATGTCCACTTAAATTAATAGTGTGACTTATATGTAAGAAAAAATATAGTCATGCGGGATCTTGTTAGATTCGTCTCAATGTATAGATTATTAAAATCTAATTTGCATAATCTTTTATTGTGTATAATTAAAGATATTTAACATCTAAATTGTGCATTGGGTTGTGTAAACTGGTTCAATGGTGCGAGTATTAAAAACGGAGGAAGTATATCTTATCCATTGATTTAGAGATTGTATACGTGTAAAAAAAACTTTTTTGGGGGGAATGAGACAATAAATTTATATAAAAGAATGCTCATATTGTTCATTCAATATCCATATGTCACGGATGATCTACCATTAAGTTCAAATTCAACTCATTAATTTATTATATGTCTGAGCAAAATAACTTTTCGAATTATTTGCTAAAGGATTCACCATCAAATCAGACTTTAGATCGGGTTAACTCGATCCAACTTAACATATATGATCCTTAAATAAGATTACAAAAAAGCCTAAAAAATAAGGAAATCCTATCTGCAAAGTACTAATTTTAATGAAATTTGACGTTACAATCTCAAAATTATGATATGAGAGGGTCTAACAAAATAAGGCGTAGGTTTGAAGGTAGTTGGAAAAGTAGCTACACGAAAAGACCTGAAAAAAAATAGAAATCAATAAAAGCATGAAATGCGGACGAGGAACAGTTGGGGCCTAAAACAGAATAATGTTGTTTGAAAAACAAAACAAAAGTAGCAAAACTTGTGTTTTGTAATTGGCGGATACCCTCTCATTTTGCGGTGTCACAACAAAGTTTGAAGGAGTACATTATCTTGTTCTTGCTTTGTACTCCTACTCATCAGTCATCACTATTTTAGTGCCATTCTCTCTTGTAGACTATAGTTGGCCCCATCTTCATCATTATCTTTCAAAACTTTCGGCATTATTTTCTCATTAGGCCGTTTGCTAATTGTTGTACGTAACGCATTGTTTTTCAATGATGCATCTTTTTTATTGATTCCCTTATCAAAAGTTAATTAGAATAAGTTTTGCGATTATCTTATTTATTTGAGGTTGTGAGATCAAATTTCAGTAGAAACATTTTTATGTATGAAGTTTTTCTTTAACCCATCTTCCATTCTCGATGGATTTTGTCTTTTATATGACCATAGTGCATTTAAGGCTATCTTGTTGTCCATTGAAATGTCTCATTTTTGCTAATTTGAAAACCATCAATTGTCCAAATGAGCAAAGAGCAAAAAAAGTCTTAGATACACCATATTCATGCTCATGATACACCGATTATATGATAAATACTCTCGTTTATAAATACTATTGGGTGTACCACATTTTCCAACTAAGCAATAAGCTAGAATGAGTATAAATCTTCTCAGCAACACTTCTCAATTTTCCTAGTTCCTACAATAATATCATGTCATATTGTAATGGTTACTTCAACTATATTTTGTTCCAGCAATCTCGTATATTTTGTACAGATATCGCTAGGACGACCTATTGCTTAAGAGTCTGTCTACATTGCTTTAATATATTGGATGAGCAATTAAATTTGAGAGTATGGTTAGTACTAAAATTGTTAGTCTCTAACACAACAAGAGATCACAAGGTTATTGAAAGAAAACACAAAGTCAATTCAACATGACATGAGATCAACACGAATACGACCTACATAGATCAATCTTCCATATTTTTCAATTATTCTACATGTTGTATGATTGTTAATAGATTTTGTAGAAACGCTAGATAAACACGAAATAAACACAAACACGACATGACTTGACATGTTTGTCTCCTCTGTAATACCATCCAATACCAAGATGGCAAGAGGAACACCTCTCATTGGTCAATCCTTAAACCTCATTCCTACCCACGTGGCACTACCAATCCTAATCACCACACACGTGTATAACGCATGACTCCCAACATGAAATCTCTACATTACCCCCTCTAAAATGTAACCCCTAAAACCTCCCCAACGGCTAAAGCCGTCATCTCACACAATGTTGGGCCCACTTTTCCAGCCGCTTAAACAACATGGCCTACATGGGTTACTCCTCCAAATTTGGGTATTTAAATCCAATTCCTCCCCTACCAAACATCCCCCCTCTTCTCTTCCTTTCCTTCTCTTTCTCCTACTAAACACTACCAACTCTTCCTAGGTTAAAATTTTCAACCCATGGCTTCCTCTCAAACTCACCCCATTTGCTACGTCTTCCTCTAGAATCCCTTTCTTGTAATCCGTCGAGGACCTGTATTAAGGCAAGGGATGACAATCAACGCTCTAACTTTTATAACCCTAATTTCTTAACGTTTAAGTGACACCCTAAAACTAAATTTCTAGGTCCGCCACTGTCTGTAACAAAAAAATATTCAAGATGGGGGGAAATTTTCACATACATCTACCCCAAAAGAAGCACCAACACCAACATCAAAATCAAAACAGTCAAGGTTCATCAAAGGGTGGAAATGGAATTCCAAAAGGGTGTTTAGCAATTAAAGTGGGCCATACAGATGAAGAACAAGAGAGGTTTGTAGTACCAGTTGTATACTTTAATCACCCTTTATTTATGAGACTGCTCAAAGAAGCTGAAGAAGAATATGGTTTTGATCAAAAGGGTATGATCACAATTCCATGCCACGTGGAGCAGTTTCGTTACGTACAAGGTTTGATTGATCGTGAGAAATCCTTTCATCATCACCATCATCATCATCAACGATGTTTTAGGGCTTGATTTTTAAGTTGATATAATGGTGGTTATAATATTCTTGTAAATTCCGTTTGCCTTGATTAGTTTTTTTTAGGGATTAGGATGATTAGAGGGGAGAATGTGGGGGTTCATGAATCATGATGATGTTTTCATGTATTATTATGATGTGAATTATGATGACGAAAAATTTAGAAAAAAAATTTCCCCTTCTATGTTTAAGTATGAACATAATAGGAGGTTAGAATAACACTATCTTTCTTGCACTAATAAGAGGGTAAGAGCATTTAAAGAACAATTAATTCCGAGTTAAAAGAGTCATTCAAACTTTAAATTAGGCTCTAATTTAATTGGGAGAAAAATGTTTTCTTCTTTGTTAGGTTTATTAAGCGGTGGAAAATAGTTATTTCAATGGTCAAAAATAGTCTTTCATAAATTACAAAAAAATCCTAAATAGATTGAAATTATAAAGGTGATTATTTAAAAGGTGGCTTTATCCAAATGTTAAAGTAATTTGACAATTTTTTTTGTATGTATAATGATGATTGTGTGTTAATTGGTGTTTGGCTGTTTTTAACCTAATGAAATAGAGAGCATGACGAGATGATGACGATAGTAGAAATTTGTGACATGCGAACAAATAGAGAAGTTAGTTGTAACAAATTGTGATAAATTTAGCATCATTATCTAGTGGGAAAAAGGGACAAATAAAGAGAAAAGGAGGAAAAAGTGGTGAGCTACTAGAAATTTTTTGACTAATTTTGCAAAGAGACATATTTGAAAATTGTGAATGATTGTGAGTGTGATGTCATTATCTCCACAAGTCTCGCTCACTCTAGGTTAAAGGAAGGCATTTTTAGATTTCTATAGTAATTATTTTCCCTATCAAAACTATTACAAATCTCAGAAATTATGCTTTTAGCAATAATGTAGTTTGCAACATATTTTAGATTCGTATGAGTTAGAAATGCCGCGGACAAATGAAGGTCGAGAAAGACTGAAAAATAACGTACTACTAGTATTATCTGACAAACTAATGGTAAAAAGAATTACTACTAAATTTTAGAGTAGTGTTTGAAAAAACTTTTGAAATTCAGCTTTCAAGGTCTAGTTTTCTAATTACTTTAAGTATTTCAACATCTAGTTGACTAGTTATGCCAACACATATCGTCTCAACCTCTACTTTACTTTTAGTTTTGGTAATTAAGCAATTACTACATCAAATGATTATTCCTACGAGCCTGTTCTCTTCGTCTAATTCCAGCTGAATTGAACTGGACTTAGGGCCTGTTCTGTTCAGCTTATTTTCAGTTGAGTTCAGTTCAGCTCTAATAAGTTCAGTTCAGTTCAGCTCTAATAAGTTTAATTCAGTTCAGTTCAGCTCCAATAAGTTCAATTCAGTTCAGTTCAGTTACAATAAGTTCAGTTCAGTTCAATTCAGTTCAGCTCTAATAAGTTCAGTTCAGTTCAGCTCCAATAAGTTCAGTTCAGTTCAGTTCAGCTCCAATAAATTCAGTTCAGTTCAGCTCCATTTATTATTTAACCATTTGTTTAATATTATTATTGTTGGTCTAATTTATTTTACTTATTATTATTGTTATTATATAATAATAATTACTATTATTATTTATATATATATATTTTTTATTATATCTTTACTCATTATTATTACTATTATTATTATTATGGCTGAGCAAAGTTTGGGTTGGTGCACAATTTAACCAAATTTCATGTCAATACGAGTATTCTAATTTGCAATTGTTGCTTTATTTTACTGAATAAAATTCACCATCACATCATACAAATAAGCTACAAAAAGCTAGAAGATATGAAAAAATTACAAAGTTGCTAATAATACTGCAGAACTATTTAAAATACAACATTGTCGTTACGTTGTATATTAAATATACTTTGGCGGTTTGGTGTATTTCTATTATAGACCAACCTACCACAAATCGTGGTTTGGTTAGAAGCACACATCAACCCATGTTTTAAGCTAATTATTATTATAATGGTAATACTATTAATTTACTTCTTAGACATTATATTATATCATCATCATCATCAAGTATTAATATATTAATACTAATAATTGTAATTACTCATTATTAATTATTATTATTATTATTATCAGTAATTATTATTTTTAAAATTAATTTATTATTATTATTATTTATAACTATCATAATAACATCAAAATAATATTATCATTATTCATTTGATATTATTCTAAATTATTAATTTAATTATTATTACTTAGAATTATTATTACTTATTATTTAATATTCATAATAATTATTATTTACTAATTATTCATATACTTATTATAATTTAATTCAATTCAATTCAGTTCAGTTCAGCTCCAATAAGTTCAGTTCAGTTCAGTTCAGCTCCAATAAGTTCAGTTCAGTTCAGTTCAGCTCCAATAAGTTCAGTTCAGTTCAGCTAGAATTAGCCGAAGAGAACATGCACTTATTGGAGCTAAATTTGAACTGAACTGAACTTAATAGAGATGAACTGAACTAAACTAAACTAAATTGAATTGAATTGTAATAAATATATAAATAATAAGTAAATAATAATTATTATGAATATTAAATAATAAGTAATAATAATTCTAAGTAATAGGAGTAATAATTAATAATTAATGATTTAGAAGAATATTAAATGAATAATGATAATAATATTTTTGATGTTATTGAATGATAGTTATCAATAATAGTAATAATGATAAATTAATTTTAAAAAAAAATAATAATTAATAATGCTATTATTAGTATAAATAATATTATAATAGAAATAATATCTAAGAAGTAAATTAATATTACCATAATAATAATAATTAATAATTATAATAATAATTAGCTTAAAACATGGGTTGGTGTGTGCTTCTAACCAAACCACGATTTGTGGTGGGTTGGTCTATAATATTTATAAACCAAATTTTAGCACAAACCGCCAAAGTATATTTAATATTCAACGTGATGACGATGTTGTACCTTAAATAGTACTCCAATATTATTATCAACTTTGTAATTTTTTTATATCTTGTAGCTTTTTGTAGCTTATATGTATGGTATAATAGTGAATATATAGTTGGTAAAATAAAACAATAATTGCAAATTTAAATACTCGTATTGACATAAAATTTGTTTAAAATGCGCACTAATTCAAACCAAGCTCAGCCATAATAATAATAGTAATAATAATGAGTAAATATATGATAATAATATATATATATATATATATATATATATATATATATATATATATATATATATATATATATATATATATATATATATATATATATATATATATATATATATATATATATATATATATATAATGAATGAATAATAATAATAATAATAAATAATAATAATGAGTAAAATAAATTAGACCAAGGATAATGATAATAATACTAAATAAAATGGTTAAATAATGAATATAGTTGAACTGAACTGAACTAAACTAAATTTATTAGAGCTGAACTGAACTGAACTGAACTTAATTGGAGCCGAGCTGAACTAAACTGAACTTAGTAGTGCTGAGCTGGACTGAACTGAACTGAAAATAAGTTGAATGGAATAGGCCCTACGTCTACCAGCTAGTATTCAACTATTTATTTTTCATAACATACTATTTGAAGCAAGGTTGTCAGGATCGAGATCCTACCGTGGATCGATGAAGGGGGTAGGATCGAATCGGTAGAATAGGATCGTGGGATCGTAAGATCCTACTATATAACAAATAAAATTATCTAATCTGCTATAAATTAACTCAAAAGTATGTATTCAAAAGGTTCTTAATGCTAAAAAACATTAGTTTTGCCCAAGAAAGGTCGATCGTCAATTTTCTTTTAGTTAGAAGTTTAATAACACTAGTCGTAATTGATAATTTATGATGAAGTTTGTCAATAATAGAACCTTAGCTATGATCTTCAAGCCATCAACCGATAAAATTATATTATTGTCTCATATTATGTAATTTCTTAGCGACTATGACTGAATAATAACTTTCGGAGCATATAACACAATGAATAATAAAAATATATAATAATGAACTAAAGTCTCATATTATAGTAAAATGTTGGATCGAATCGTAGGATCGTAAGATTGTAGGATCGTATTAAGATTCTACCACTTGTAATTGTTACCGGATTAGGATCGTAAGATCCTACGAACCTTAAGATCCTACCGAAGATCCGGATCGGTCATGCAATTTTGAATCGTAAGATCGTAAGATCCGGATCGGGATTTTAACAATCATGCTTTGAAGGGTCAAAATCTCCAACTCACCATGACCAAGTCTTATACTATGGAGTAAGATCTTTTGACACGTACAAATGAGTTTAAATTCCTGAATGATGTTCATGGATATTCAGTTCAGTTTATTTTAACTTTAGGTGATAATAAGTTCTAAATTTCTAATAAATTAGTTTATGTTATCGTAAATTCTACAAGTTTCGATAAATACAAATGAGCACCAATGAACTCAAATGAGTTTTACAATTGAATTATGTAGGAAACTGGAAACCTATTGGGTACAAGCTTTACCAATATCTTGATATTTAAATTGATGAGATTTGTGATGATATATTATAGTACTTCATAACTCCAATTAAAGACTAGATTCTCAACCAATATGTAAGGCTTTCATTGATTACCGTTGATGATCACCAATAATTGTAGTAGTGGACACTAGATTAATTATGCTGACATCTCAATAATTTCAACTTCATATTAATAAACCCACTCTTTAGTAATTAAAAAAACAAATATCCAAAAATATCTATATCATACTTCCTCCGTTTTGCAATACTCGCAACATAAGAATAGTAACCACTATTCATCTACCAATCTTATGTTATATTTTTTCACAAGTATATACGAAAAAATATAGTCAAGTGGGGTCTTATTTGATTCGTCTTAACGCATACTATTATAATTTTAACTTTTTATAATTTTTACTTATCAATAATTAGAGATATTAAGTTCAAATTATTGCATTGAATAGTGTGCAAACAAGAAACGTTGCGAGTATTGCGAAACGGAGGAAGTACCTTATAACTTCAACCATACTTCAATATACCTACCGTATTTTCTATCCGTTAGTTGCTAGTACTTGCTACTTGATTGAAACACTGAAAAAGATATGAAAGTTGAACTACTCAACCGACCATTTTATCGATCCGTTAGACGTGTGGATGAATAATAGTTGACTTTATAATATAAATATGAGCTTAAATGAGCATAATACTATTTTATAATTTTTGGCTAGTTGATTAATTGACAATATAAGTATATGCTAGATTGTTTATCTATTTATCACATAATGATGTGTATTTGATTACATGAACATGGCCAATAAGATTAAGGAAATCATTGTATTAAAAAAATCTTTTCATTCATTCGCTACTTTTAGAAAGGATTGTAATTATTCTTTTTCCTAGCTCCTTAATTCCCTTTTAGATATAGGACTACATTTAAATAACAATCAATAATACTACTATTTTAATTAGGTATATTACTAGATTTGAATGCACAAGATGCATGGGAAAACCCTAAAGTTTTATATTACAGATAATAGTTATCGGAAGCGAGAAGAGAAAAAGGATTATGAAAAGGAGAAGAAGAACCGATAATTTGTTAAGAGTATTTTCTTTTTCAAAAATAAAAACTTTAAAAACAGTCAATTATAGAAATGGGGTTATGCCTCCTAGTTAGGAATTAAAAAATATATAAAAATATTAAATTTTGGGGTTCTTTCC
Organism: Patellifolia procumbens; assembly: GCA_947645195.1. Taxonomy (NCBI): domain Eukaryota; kingdom Viridiplantae; phylum Streptophyta; class Magnoliopsida; order Caryophyllales; family Amaranthaceae; genus Patellifolia; species Patellifolia procumbens. The sequence continues at coordinate 88,872 of CANSGD010000928.1, forward strand.
TTTATGGAATAGAGAAATTACTCAGCGTATTTAAGTTTTCAGTTTGCATTTGAAATATTGATATTTGATAGCATGCCTACATTTTCTCTTATGCATTAGCGGCCATAGACGAAAGTCAAATTGAAATATGTGAATAGTGTAAAAGGTCAAAGTGTAACAAATATAGCGAAATAGAGGTAATACTTATCTATTTCATCCTTCATGATATATTATGTAAATACAATCAAATAATCTTATTTTCCAAAAAATTGTACTGCTAGAACATTAAAAAAAAACATAAAAGCAAGTGAAATGTGTCACTACATCAGGAGAAGGATGTAGTTTTAAGAGAAAAATAGGACAACCATCCAGTTGTACATATTCCATGCACCCAATAAGAACAGTTCTAGAAAGTCTAAATTAAGATTAAAAATTTAGTACTAATAAATGGTATGAGACTATGAGTTGGTGAGTCGAAGACAAGAACAAAGTAAAGAGGAAGGAGCCAAGACTGAACATGGATGGGGTCTATTCCCACAAAAGTCAGGTGTGAATGTCCTCCACGTTTACTACTCATAGGTTATGAACTTATGATCGACTACCCTACATTTTTATTGACTTAAGCTAGGTACCTACAAGTCATGTGCCCCAAATTGAAAGAAGTTTTTCTACAAGTATATACTGTTGGAAAATTATTATATTTTTTTTCGAGAATTTTTTGTCAATTACAGCCATGTAAAATACCCCTTTCATTAATTGTAGCCATTATCTTTTTTTCTTGTGAATTACGGCCATGAAAGACAAATATTTAAGTAAGTTGTTGCCATTTTCACTAATTATACCACTAATCCATAGTTTGACCGTTCCAATCATGTTTAATATTTTATAAATCTTTTTTTATTCAATTTTATAATATTTTTAAAATATAGGTTTTTCATATATGACATACTAATGGGCATGTATTTCAAGACAACATTGAATCGCGTTTTTCGGACTGTAGACAATGTTTTTTCGAGAAAAGGACACCGTCGGACACGAATTTCGAGAATTCCTACGAAACGAGTACCTACAGGCCGAGTTTTCTAGCACGTACTTTGAGACGGGTTTTTCGGACTGAACACAACGTTTTTTTTCCGAAAAAGGGACACCGCCGTGCACCCTTTTATGGGCACGAATTTCGAGAATTCCTATGAAACGAGTACCAAAAAGTCGGATTTTTCGGACTGAACACGACGTTTTTTTCGATAAACAGATACAGTCGTACGTCCTATATGGGCACGAAAAATACGTCTTGAAGTACGTGCTAAAAAATCTGGCCAGTAGTTACTCGTTTCGTAGTGATTCTCGAAATTCGTGCCCACAAAAAGGTGCAGGGCGGTGTCCCTTTTTCGAAAAAAAAGTCGTGTTCAGTTCGAAAAACTCGTCTCGAAGTACGAGCTCGAAAATCCAGCTTATTGGTACTGGTTTCGTAGGGATTCTCGAAATTCGTGCCCACAAAAGGGTGCACGGCGGTGTCCATTTTTAGGAAAAAAACGTTGTGTTCAGTTCGAAAAACCCGTCTCGAAGTACGTGCTCGAAAACCCGACCTGTAGGTACTCGTTTCATAGGAATTATCGAAATTCGTGCCCATATAGGGTGCCCGACGGTGTCCGTTTTTCGAAAAAACGTCATCTTCAGTCCAAAAAACACTATTAAATATTGTCTCGAAATACGTGCCCATAGCATGTCATATATGAAAAACATATATTTTTAACATATTATAAAATTGAATAAAAAAAAATTTATAAAATATTAAACATAATTTGATCGGTCAAAGTATGGATTAGTGGTGTAATTAGTGAAAATGACAACAACTTACTAAGATATTAGTCTTTCATGGCCGTAATTCACAAGAAAAAAAGATGATATTTATAATTAACAAAAGGGGTATTTTACATGGCTGTAATTGACAAAAAATTCTTTTTTCGATTGTCCATAAATAATTTGTAATATATATGCATGTCTCGTCCACATGCGATTTTTTTCGAGTTTGTTGCCTCACCTGTGTTGGATTATGCTCCAAAAGTAGTCAAATTGTTTTCCTAATTATTAAGAACACAATTTGAGGATTTAGAGGAGGTTGTGCAACGAGTGTCTATTAGTGAAAAATTGATCATTGGTGGGGATCTTAACGGACATGTGGGCACTATTCGAGTTGGCTTTGAGAGTATTCATGGAGGTTATTGGTATGGGGAGAGAAATGAAGATGAAAGTGGTATCTTGGATTTCGCATTAGCATACGGTATTAGTATTATGAACACTTGGTTTGAGAAAAGAGAATCTCACCTTGCACTACAAGAATTCGTCTTTTCACCTATCGCTCAAAACGGTCGGCAAAAAGAAATGTCGACGGAATCAGACCGTTTTTTGTCAGTCTAAAAAACGCTGGTCGGTAATTTAAAAATTACCGACCGTTCAGGAGTAGGTAAATTTATCGACCGAAAAACGGTAGGGATTTTCAGAATTAAAAATTTTTAAAAAAGAAAAATGACTTTACCATTTTCCAATTTCGCATTAACTTCCTACTCATATTTCAAATCAGATACATGAGAAATCTCATGTAACTGATTTTGAAGATGAAATAAGTTGTTATTGTGAAACTGGAAACTGAAAGTCAATTTCTTCTAAACAAATTAAACTTTAACAAAAAGGGAAATGGCCATACTTTGCATTCAACAATGTAAACAGGGAATGGAACAAATCCACCCACAACAAACATTGAAAACGCAGGGCATAATTCCAACGAAAGCAAAAACAAAATTTAGCTAATATATTACAATGATTAACGAATACAAGAGTTGTAAATGTTCAGTAGAAAACAAATCTCAACAGTAGATGAACTATAAAAATATCCTAAATGTAGATTTGAAACTAAGACATGAAAATCAACTAAAAACCTTCAATTTTTCGCCAAATACAGTAGATGTTGCTGGGTTCTTGACTCCATTTTCGCGAAAAGACAATTCAAGTAGTTTTTGAGGTTTGATTGTTCAATGCTTGCCACGAAACTGAAATTTACTCCATCTTTGCGAGCAATATAACAAAATTTAAGCTTTTGTTCTTAGCAAAAACAAAGATGTGAAAGAAGGAAGAAACTAGATCTGAAAAATGGAGAAGGGAGAATGGAAACTGGAGAGAGGAGAAGGGAGTGAGAAACAGCTGGGGTTATTTAGGGTTTCAACCCTTATATATGATGGGCAAGGAATGATAGTGAGTTGAGTAGTCGGATGTGTTAAGTATGGTAAAAGTGAATTTACCGACCGAATATCAGTAGGTAAATACGAAGGGCGGTCGGTATTTACCTACCGTTATACAAGCGTAGTAATTAATAGTAAGCGGTCGGTAAAATTAAAATTCTCGACTGTAAATGAGTCAATCGGTATATTCAGTCGGTAAAAACGCGATTTCTTGTAGTGTTGTGACGTATAGGAGTGGAAGTAACGCGAGTCAGATTGACCTCTTTTTAGTAAGGAATGCTTGGCGGAAGAGTTATACAAACTGCAAGGTGATACCGGGTGAGAGCGCAGCCACCCAACATAGACTAGTCCTGCTTGATTCCCGGGGTAGGGAGTCTTTCAGAAAGCGATGACCCAATGTGGATCCGCGAATCAAGTGGTGGAAGCTCCAAGGGGAGCACAAAGAGAACAACTTAGCTAAGATGGCTAGTAAAGATATTTGGTCTTGTAACACGGAAATAGATGTAGATTCGACATGGACAAAGATAGAACTTAGTATAAAGGAAGTGGCGAAAGAGGTCTTTGGAGAATCTAAAGGAACTGTACCATCGAGTAAGGACACATGTTGGTGGAACGAGGAGGTGAGACAAGCGATAAAAAACAAACGAGAAGGTTATAAACTTTTGGGAAAAGATAGAAGCGATGTGAACTATGAGAAATACAAAGAGGCTCGAAAATAAGCCAAGAAGGCAGTACGGGAAGCTAAAGCAAAGGTAAACCAAGAGCTTTCTGCAAGATTGGATACGAAAGAAGGGAAGCTAAAGCAAAGGTAAACCAAGAGCTTTCTGCAAGATTGGATACGAAAGAAGGGAAAAAAGACATTTATAGAATTGCGCGTATGAGGGACAAGAAGACAAGAGACATAAGAAAGGTAAAATGCGTGAAGGGTGTGGACCAAAGAGTGCTTGTGGAGGATGAGGAGATAAAGGATAGATGGAGGTCGTACTTTGATACCTTGTTCAATGGTGATAAAGCACAAGACATCGTGGATGTACACATCCCGCCAAGTATGTTAAATCGAGAGTTTATGAGGAGGATTCAAAAGGGAGAAGTCGTTGCAGCATTAAAAAAGATGGGATTAAAGAAAGCTACGGGGCCAGATGGCATATTTATCGAAGTCTGGAGATGTTTAGGGGGCAGAGGAATCGAATGACTGACAGCATTCTTCAACATGATTTGGAGACACAACAAAATGCCATTAGAGTGGAGGAAGAGTACTTTGATTCCTTTATATAAGAACAAAGGCGATGTACAAGATTGTACCAACTACCGAGGAATCAAACTAATGAGTCATACAATGAAACTCTGGGAACGAGTGATTGAGCAAAGACTTAGGAAACATGTGAAGATATCGGAGAACCAATTTGGATTTATGCCAGGAAGATCGACTATAGAGGCCATCCACCTCATGAGACAGACAATGGAACATTACCGTGATAGGAAGAAGGATCTACATATGGTTTTCATTGATTTGGAGAAGGCATATAATAGAGTACCAAGAGAAATACTTTGGTGGGCGTTGGCAAAGAAAGGTGTTCCACAAAAATATATAGATATCATCAAGGATATGTATGAGGGGGCAACTACGAGTGCGCGGACTACGGTGGGGAGGACAGAAGAGTTCCCTATTACGATCGGAGTGCATCAAGGTTCTGTACTTAGCCCCTTTCTCTTTCCTCTAGTCATGGACGAACTGACGAGGTCAATTCAAGATGATATACCGTGGTGTATGATGTTTGCAAATGATATTGTGTTGATTGATGAGACAAAGGAAGGTGTTGAGAGTAAGTTGGAATTGTGGAGGCATACATTAGAAGCCCGTGGTTTTAGATTGAGTAGAAGTAAGACGGAGTATATAGAGTGCAAGTTCAGTGGGATTACAAGTAGCGAGGCAGGGGCGGTCACTTTGGATAGCAAAGTGGTTCAAGGATCAAACGTCTTCCGTTACCTTGGATCCATTCTCCAAAAGGATGGAGAACTGGAGGGAGACGTGGCTCATAGAATTAACGCGGGTTGGTTAAAGTGGAAAACCGCCACCGGATTCCTTTGTGATTCCGGCATTCCGAAAATATTGAAGGGAAAGTTCTACCGTACGGCAATCAGGCCTGCTTTGTTATATGGCACCAAATGTTGGGCGGTGAAATAATGTCACGTTCATAAGATGAACGTGGCGGAGATGCGTATGTTGCGGTGGATGTGTGGTCACACAAGGAAGGACCGATTAAGAAATGAAGTGATTCGGGAAAAAGTTGGAGTTGCATCCATTGAAGAAAATATGAGGGAGAATCGGTTAAGATGGTTTGGTCATGTGAAAAGGAGATCAGGTGATGCACCGGTGAGAAGAATTGAAGAGTGGAGGAGTAATCAAATTGTAAGGGGCAGGGAAAGACCTAAGATGACTTGGATGAAGGTAATTGAAAGTGATATGAGGCTATTTGGGATTGAGGAGAGCATGGCGTTGGATAGAAGTGGGTGGAGGAGCGGTATCCATGTGGAGGAAGGGGTGTGATTACTGCATTTATTTGTTTTTTCTCAATTGTGTTGGTTTTAAAACATTTTGTTGAAAACCTCTTTTGAAACTTTTGGTGTAAACCTTGTTTTCAAAAACTTTTTTAAAAATTCTTAAAACTTAAACCCTTTTAAAAACTTTTTATCACTCTTGTCGATGCCATATCTTTTGGCAACGGTTTCAGTTGACGATTCATGTTAGCCGACCCCAAATCACTTTGGGAATAAGGCTTAGTTGTTGTTGTTGTTGTTAAGAACACAATTTGACTACTTTTGGAGCATATTCCAACACACCTCTTTGCTCTAAAAGTTGTAGTAGCCATTTGCAACGTTCTATTTTTCGTCATGTCGAACCCACTTTGTCGATATTTCAATTTGTTGATACACATTATCACCAACTTTTTTTTGTTGATGCACAATTTGACTACTTTTGAAGCATATTCCAATAGCCAGTTGGACCACACGCAACATGCAAGAGGTCCATTGAAGCAAGTAAAGGAGATTGGTCATAAGTCTAGTAATATATGATCTTAAAAATAATTGTTGATAGAAGAAGTAGCTCACTAAACTTATAAACTAGTCTTTTCACCTCTAATTCTAACGATTTGGGACAATATTCTACATCCGCTTTGCACATCCTCAACAATACATGTGTGTGGTTGCAACTCTCCTCAACTGACTCTGCACCGCTTGTAGTCTAGCAGATGAGCTCCACAATATGCCACCATGTCGCACCAGCACAAGCTGAAACATCGGCTCTGATACCACTTGGTGAAGTAAGGCCTATAGAAGGAACAAATAAACAAGTAAGGCAGAGAAAACATAAGCCTAGTAATGTTCTATCCTAAAACTGACTGGTAATAGTAATTCACTAAACTTGTAAACTAGTCTTCTTACCCCTAAATCTAACGGTGTGGGGCCATACTCTAATGTCTGAACACACTTGGAAGATCCTCAAGAGAGTTGCATGCAAAATGTTAGTCAAAAGGCTCAAGAACCACTGTTAAAGTCGATCTTTCAAGTCTTATCGATTTTTACATGTCATTTATGATTGTTCAAATAGAATTATCAAGTGTCTTTGTTTGATAAAAGTAGTTGTTATTTTTCATGATAGTTGTAACTATACTACTCGCTATCAATAAATCATTGTTATTCGATAGATTAGGAGTATTAAGAGTATTAATAAGTAAAAAAAGCTTTTGCTTAGAATTTAGATTGGTGCTCTCAATTTTAAATCACTTTTCAAGGTTCTGATAAGCATATTATAAAATTAAGATAATATATTCTTAATTTTCTGATACTTTGTTACTTAAAAGGACTTTCATGGTCCTTGATTATACATATTGCTGCTGAATCACCAGCCCCATTTTACTATATTACCGTTTATTATTTTGAAGTTTGAGAAGATAGGATGAAGATCAGAGTACCAAGATATGGATTGGAATTAATCTCCAAATACCATCTTACCAAAGAAGATGGTGCTGAAAAGCTAATATTCTTAATTTTCTGATACTTTGTTACTTAAAGTGTTTATTAGAATTTCTTTGCGTAAAGTTAATAGGTTCCTTTTTTATATAGGTAGTTGCAATGTTTTGTTTCTTCAAGGTGTCTAATGGAGTACCAAGCTTGGCTTGGCCTAGTGGTTAAAAGTTTTACCTCATGATTTCAAGGTCATGGGATCAAATCCCAATACGGACATTTGGGGGTGCGGATTCTCTTAAAAGAAAAGGTGTGTAATGGAGTAACGGTAGTATTGACTATTAATATCTTTTGATTAAGTATTAAAATTACTCAAGGTCAATATGTTAACGAGTATGTAAGTATGTTGACACACGAATCTAACATCTGTAAGATATGGTAAGAATGAGTCATGAGTTAAAATTAAAAGAGTTTAGAGTTGTAATGTTCTCATTTAAAGTCGCAATATAAAAAATTAGAGTAGCAAACCATTTTTATCTCACTTAGAATCACGTCATATTTCCTTGTCCGGACAAACGAATCTTTTCACATAAACTTATCTATATAACTATTTGAACAACATTTTATTATTTTTCGTTTTTTCTACTAAACCTCAATAAATTAGTCCCTCATTTACATTACGGTTTATTTTATCTCATTCACCTATGAATAAAGAACTTGTTAATGTGGACACAAGAACTCTAATAGAAGAGGCTCTTTTTCCCTTGCTTTTTTCTTAACCTTTTTGTTTTCATTGTGTATCGTTTGTTTAAAAATTGATTATTCTTAATATAGTTTAATTTCAATTTGAGATGGATCCGAATGTATCCTTTTTCAATGCAACACCCTTCATAAAAATTAAAAATGCCAAAGAAAAATATGCTTAAAAAATTCTTATCCAATAATTTGGACGTTTAGGTGGAAGTCTTATTCCACTTTAATTAAAGGCCCCGTTGAAGTTCTCTTTTTCATTGTAGATTATGATTCTTTTTGATTTTTTACGCTTTGTTTAATTTCAATTGGAGGTAATTAGATTGAAAATGATATGGGCTTTTTTTTAGGTAGGGCCTGATGTTGGCCAATGGAGAATGATCCATAACGAAACTCTGCTTATTGTAACAACAAATCAAAGATTTGCTTTTAATCAAATCTTCTTTTCTCCAAACAATGCGTAAAGGATGTCCTTGATGTCCTAATTGTGTACCAGCCTGAAGCCTCCCCCGTGCATCACTTTGTTTAGCCTATTACCCTTTTCCAACCTTAGTGTAAACTTTACTTCTTTTATATTATGGTTGAGAACGAGCAGGCCATGCCAAATTTTAAAATAATATCTATACGATTAAATTTTTATATCCTTTTCTTATCGTTTTGTACTAGTAACAAACTTGAATCGGATCAGATAAGGCAACAATCATTTATCATGTTTGTATTGAAAATTACATCGTGTCATTAAAAAAATTTAGAGTTTATTAGAGACAATGACAATATTATTATCTAAAAATACATTCAAATACGGCGATTTAATACTTGTACCGGAACATAATAGTACTACATCCGAAGAATTAATCTAATTGACATCCATAATTTTTAAAGTTTATATCATCGCTTGACTAATGTGAATAACCTATGGACATCAAAAAGACTGAGATTTTACAGCTTACCAATTTGCCACACCAATTTAGCTAATGTGGTATTCATCAGGAGTAATATGAAGTAAACTTTCGGTAAAATATGGACTTTAGAGAATCCATATAACTATATAAGTAGTTGATACCGCAAAGGAACATCATGGCATATAAGTATAAACTTTTAGTGAAAGCCATAATATCTCTATCTAAAAAGTATAATGAGCTAAAATGTTAGTACAAATTTTGTCTTGATATATATTTCAAGCTAATTATTTTTATATATTTTTTAAAAATAGAAATTTGAATGTTGTGCCTTAACAAGGGTGAAAAGGTAGAAGTGGAACAACTAAGTTCATGAGGAAAACATAAGGAACAAAATGAAAAAGTTCTCCGTGGAAGAAAAATAAGTGTGTACTTAAACAATTTAGAATTCATTCTTAAAAGAGAGGTCCCCTAAGCTTTTTCGGTATAAAAAAAATGTGTTTTTATATTTATTTATATATGCATTTATGCTCAAAATGTCTACTGATTTTGCAAGTATTCTTATGATCTTATCCTTGAAAGCATTTCCAAATGCCAAGTTACGGCTAGACAAGCATCTTGATTAGAGGGTGCTCTTTCCGTCTGATCTTATCTTTTGGTCTCAACCCCTCCTCTTCACTTGTAAATAGAGATGTTTTGACTTCTACATAAATTTGCAAAAGCATTTGAAGGACTACCTTTGATCTCAAAAACTAGTACATGAATTGAAGACATTTCATGATGCCCACAAATTGTCTCTATTAAACAATGCATTTAAAAAAAAGTTATAAGGCAATTAGGAGAATGAAGCAACTAAACCAAATACCAAACAAAAGTAAACCCAATCCAACTTTACAGCGTAAGCTTTTAGGAGTGGGGGTAAGTAGAAGTGTAGAACCCTCAAGAAAAGAAATGAGCCTGTAAACTTTTGGTCACAAGTTGAGCCCATCCCCATTGGACATGGGGTAACACAATCTTTTGTAAACCTTCTCACTTCAAGCAAATCCTTTTCTCTCTAGACACCCAACATATCATACAAAGAAAGAAAGAAGATTATAGAAGCAAACACTTTTCAGCTCAAACCCATACATACATTTTCCAAAATCAAAGCTGAAAATGAGCTGAAGAAACCCATTTACAGTACATATTTGCCTCATCAACCTCAGAGCTAAATTTGACTAACGTTATTCATTTTATACACATAATCCTATGCTTCCCAAATAGGGAAAAAAAGAAAACTTTCCTGAATAACCTATAATTAGGCATGAATCTAATTAAATCACCTTTTTATGAGAGCTTTTTAGAATGAGTAAACCTATTGATGATGTCTTGTATTTGAGCTACGAATAGTCACTCCATGCAAAAATTTTGTATAGCCAACAAAACTCAACTTCCCATCAGAGCTCCTAATCCATTCCCTTAATATTGAATAAGCGGTTGCTCCAAGATTCAATTCCTGCATGCAGATTATCAGAGATTAACAAACAGGCTCACCCGCTCACGACCATGCAAGCAATACTTGCATATTTTTTTTGGTAAAGCAATTCATACCCTGGCAAGCTCCTCTACGGTGATAGCTCGATTGCCTTCCAGCTCAAAATGCTCAAAGGCAGTTGATGCAATCTGATCCCAACCTTCGTGACCTTCCAGTTGGTGTGTGCTGATTGCAGCTGCACAAAATTCATCAAAATCCATCTTTCTGTAAGAGAGAGTTGTCATCTGTACCAGAAGCAAATCACAGTGTTAGACATTCTCAAGATGTAGTTTCCTGTTTCTAGAGATCAGATAAAGATGAGAATGGTTGGATATCCAAATGTTAGAAACACGAGTCTGTCGGGGCTTTTTTGTGAATTCACTTCATGTGAGGCCCACCACTCTCCTATTTCACACTTAGATATCTCTAGTTTTTCAGTAAAGATGCGTTACCGTATTTAGGATATCAGGAACTCTAGATTCTTTCATTGCATCAGTAGCATTACTCGCAAGAGCCTGATATAGAAAGGGGAGGGGGGTCGAATCTCAATTAATCATAAAGAAAATTTCTATAAAAATAATGAATGATGTGGTAAAAACAGGAAGGCTATAGCACAAATGACCAACTGAGAGTTCTGAAAAAAGAGGCAAAGCAGCAGAAAATAACCATTCGGAAGTTCTCAAAAGAAACACGACCATCTCTGTTTGGCTCCAAAAGTGCAAACTGTGCTCTCAAGTAAATCAGCTCATCTTCGGGAAGAGCTTTTGAGAGAGACTGCAGCTCAATGGAGACATAGAAGAGAAAATTAGTAATATATCGGATGCAATCAGTAAAAAAAGAGGTTCACAAAACTGGAAAACATCTACAAAATACAAGTGATGAGGACCTACAACCTTAAAATGAGCATCTATGGTTCATATGTGTAGTGTAATAGCTACAATAGTTTAGCAAATTTTGATGCTATAGCAAAGAGTACTGCCATATGAACAAGTCATTTTCAACTAAATCAAATCATCAGGGCATCTAAAAGTTCAACAACATTGCAGTCAACTTTAAAAGCAGCAAATATCCAAAAAACATGCATATGCCACAAGTCATAATTACAAGGTTCTCCTGTTTTGAAGAATGGCTGCAGTACAGAACGAAAATAACAAGCTACAATGTTTCACTGAACCACCAAAATTACTGAAGTTAAAGCAGAGACAAATTAGTAAAAGGTTTTTGCACATCAGACCAGAAGTCCCACAACAACGTGACAGGTACAAACGGGGAACATTGAGCTGGCTATTCGAGTCAATAGGCCGAGCTCGGTTTGCGTTTCGAGTCAATCTCGTGTTGAGCTAAGAAAGGTCAAAATTGTCTAGAACTTAATATGATTACAAAATATGACAAGTGGGTTGGATAGGGTTAAATCGGGTTGGATTCAGGTCAACCAGGTTTGATTTAGGGTCAGTTTCGAGCTTCGAGCTTCTCTAGGTATCTTCATCATGGTACGCATCGGGTTATCCGGACAGGAAAATAAAACCCAACCAATTTGAGAAATATACTCAATTAGAGCAAGCATATGAATACATCAAAAGCTACAAATCTAGAGTTGGATAAGCCCACTATGTCAGTGAACTTCCTACCAATTAAAATTGGCAAGTTATCAAGGACAAACAATTTTCTCACCCAATTCGATTGCTGCTAAAATCTGAACGACATGTTCTAAAAAATGTAGAACAAATCAAATAGCTATAGAAAGAAATTGCAAGACACTTGATCAATTAAGTACAAGTTAGGGGGAAAAAATTAAAGAGAGAACACTCGGGATGGAAACATATTGGTTGTCAAGCTAGAAAGATATGAGACCTCGGCAAACACTTATCAATCCCAACCAGACCTGAAGTCAAAGCAGCAAGGAAAAGTACAACTGCAGAACATTACCTTCAACGCGGCCCGTTTGAAAGGAGTTGCATGAAGGTATGCCTTTACCAATTTGTAGATCAATATATCTAATGGAATAGGATGGTTTTCGTCCCGCAACCACGGATGAGCTGCACATTTCAAAAGCAATCCCTCAGAAAAATGTTACATGAAGCATGCAGGAAGAGCTTCACTATTGGACGTAACAAATAATCAAAGCTCAGATTCAAAAGACCAGATTATAACACCGAATATACCAAACTCGTAAGTCAGAGGCTCAGAACTAACTAGCTTGACCATGTCGCATTCACGTATTCAAACCATCAGTTCAGAAAGAAAGTCCTTGTAAACCCAAAGGACGTGATGAGAAATCACTTACTCAAAGCCTGAGCAGCAGTCATCCTCTTCCTGTAGTCCTTGTTAAGCAATCTTTTTACAAAATCCTTAGCTTCTGGAGAAACAGAGGGCCAAGGAGAATCATCAAAATTGGGATCTGCTCTCAACACTGTACGGAAAATCCCTGATTCTGTGCGTGCCCAGAAAGGCCTGCTTCCACATAATAATATATATGTGATAACCCCAATGCTCCATATATCTGCTTCAAGGCTATAAGATCTATGGAGGACTTCAGGTGCAACATAGTAAGCACTTCCCACGATATCATTTAGTCTTTCATCTGCATTGAGAACAACGATACTCGATATGAGAGGTCTAATTTGACTTGTATGAGAACTCAGAGGTCTAATTTAGCTTAAAAGATGAATCGGCACCTGCTCAAAAAATGCAGACAAACACTCACTTATATACATGTGTAAACGCGTTCTCCCCTTCTCAAGTAGTTAGAAGATTAGGGCTCTATCTCCCAACCACAAAGTTGGTATAGGCGAGGGAGGTTCATGTGGTTTTTTTATCCCCTAGCATTTATCCCCAGAGTTTTGTAATGTATTCGTCTCAGTTAGGAGACCCCTCTTTAAGACCTTACCTGCCATGGCAAGGTTGGGAAGAAAAGAAGCGAGGACACCCCCCCCCCCCTTGCATCTCTAAACTGAACAAAGATAGAAATAGTATCTAGAAATAATCCAACGTCTAAAAAGTTTCTCTTTGCTCTCTACGAAGCTTAGGGAGTTAAAATACGGTTCTAAAGCTGCTTGCCCGTCTCTCCTCCCCCGTGCTAGTTTCGAGATACAAGCCCTATAATAAACTCGTGATTGCATGATAGTGCATGTTATTCTAGGAAAACAATGCAGTATTAATGAAAATATCCAAATTTAACTTCCTCTTTTCCCTTGTCATCGTACTATTCAGTAGCAACAAAAGGGAACTCTAGTTAATATATTCTCTACTTCCAGAGTCCACGGCTCCTTAAAAGGCCCTATTTAATTAAGGTCTACAATCACAAATTACTCATTAAATCCTTCCTACAATTATGGAGGACTTATAAGGAAAAATAAGATTCGGCAGTAACATGTAGAACTTGTGCAAACTATTGTGAGCATCCAAAAACAATAACCACACAAAAACATTAATCACACATAACGGACCAGGAAGAGTATGCAACTTGTATAAGAGTTGCATCTCTGGACTACTCATGCTGAATAGAAACTTTGAGAACTCACATACAAGTTTTCTAAGGCTTGGAACCCAGGCAAAATTAACTCCAAGTAAACATCTCTTCTAGTCATTCGCATACAGTAATATATAAATATATAATAGAATATCTGATCCAGCACAAAGAGCATTGTCTGATGATGGGTAAACTAGAACAATCGAAGAAAATACTATACTGAGAGATCAGAAGTCCTTAAACCTAATTACTAAAATCCCTGATACTCACATAGCATAAGAAAACCATGAAAAAAATTGTCAAAGATTTTACTAGTAATATATTAAAGGCACGCTAATGGGATAATACTTTCGAAAACAGATAGCAAAAGAACAGATTCTGCAAGTAGATATTCCTAAGGCAGAAAAGTAAATACGCATACTCAACATAATTGTTACCTGGCCTAATAAAGTCAGAGAGACCAAAATCAATTAGCTTCATATCAGCATCTTCACTTCTTGACGTGAATAGAAAATTCTGTGTAGGAAGGACATAAGAAAGTTCAGAAAATATAGACGAAAAAAAAAATTAGTATCAACAAGAAGGTAAGTTCAGAAGTTCTAACCTCAGGCTTCAGGTCACGGTGCACAACACCCTGGAGATGACAGAAAGATACAACATTCAAGATCTGTTTGATAATGGCCTTCGCATCTTCCTCAGAGTACCTTCCACCTCTGCAAAAAGAATCATTTTCTTTACTCCAAAACTATCTCAGAATCTCCTCAATGTAGAAATAAAGATTGACAAAACTAAATGTTACCTTGACAATATCCGGTCAAGTAATTCCCCACCTTCACATAATCTGTCAGTGCAAAAGTAAAACCCAACACTTCAGAACCAATGTAAACATCGCTATTCAATTTAGATGTTGCCAAACTTTGAGTTTCTAAATTACTTTATAGCCATACCCCCATTCCTCATAGAATTTAACATTCAAAAGGATGCTGCCATCAACACTCAAGCAATTTACCAAGATTAAGTCAGGCAGAAATAAGGCATATAGAAAGATAATTTGAAATTAATAGTTACATCAACTTCATTAAAATATCTCATGGCATTGAATTCCCTAATTCCCTTCATCCTAACTTCTTAGTTCCTTTATAACCCAGCAAAGGCAATCAGCAGATGTGTGAGGAATTTCAGAAGTTCTAGAAAATGGTTCTTCATCATGCATAAATAAATTACACAAGGTATACCAGCTTAAGAAAAAAGACATACTCCATGACAACATATACGTTGTTCGAATCCTCGCATGCATCATAAAATTTAACCAGATGCTTATGCCCTGACAGGGCTTTCAAAATTTTAACTTCCCTGCGGACATCTTCGATTGAAATTGCTGTTGTCATCTGCTCAAGAAATAACAAGTCATAAGAACTCGCAATGGAAGGCCGGCCTGTATTATCACAAATAGTAAATAAGACACTAAAAAGCGGATGACAAATATGAAGAGAAGGAAATAACATTATCTAGTCCACAATCAATAAGCCATTAACTTCTCCTAAACTGACGGTGAAAATTATACCAAAATTAGCCTGAGAAAAATACGAATCACGGCAGACAGAGAAAATGAATAAAGAATTCACACAACTCAGAGCAAGCCAAATTATGTTATTGGGATTACAGTGTAAATGAAAAGCCATTAGAACACGAACATACGAGAAAAGGCAGTAACAATTAATGGGGGTGGTGCTGTGTGATCTAGCAACAGTCAAACAAGCCAACCTCTACAGCATATCCTCTTAAACTGCAAGTCGACATGCTGCCCACAATCTAGACAGGTTCGACAAAGTGAAGCAATATTGACTTAATTGGTAAGGATGACACACAAATAAAAAACAAAGGAAAAATATTTTGTTTCCAAAGCCTAGTTAGTATCGGAAATTTTCTTAAATTGCTAGCACCCACAAGAGCACCATACTGAAAAATCGCAATATTACAAATTTTGTCTCGACCAACTTTTTATCCCACAACAACTTCTTTGCTTCGCTCCCTATGTCTTAATCATAATACATTATTATTTTTAGTTACTTACGATTGAAAAAAGTGCTTATGTTTCGACAGGAAAAGCTAACTTTCACCAGGAAAAACTAATCAAATGGAATTCAAAATTTTTTTCCAATGATATAACTCCTCCCTACCATAACAAAAACATTACCCAAAAGCCCAAAACTTTTTACTTACAGAAGGGTTAGGAAGTGTGCACCTCTTTGTGACAAAGTTATTTAAGCCGTACCCCTACAATTAATGTGATACTGATATTGTGAAGCCCTTGATCGAAAGGCAAGGAGCAGTTGATTGGCCTACTACGTCAAATCCGCCAAGAAGCAAAGCAAAGTTTAATTGACGCATTTATTTTGCACAATTGTAATCCATGGATTAACAACTTAGCCACTTGAGGCTCTTCGGCCTAGTTAGAAATGGATTGAATTGGTACAACTATTCCATCAAGTCAAATATAGAAGTTATTAAGCAAAATCAGGAAATCAATTTTTGATCTGTTGAAGTAGTAACTAACATATGAGGCTCCCTAGACCCTACCCAGCCAAACATGCAACACTTGGGACAGAGATACATTGATCATTGCTTACCAAATATATAGCTAAATAAGAAGCAAATTGACTTAGGTACGAAATTAAAAAATTTAAGAATTTTCCATAGGAGCAAGATATGAATTGAGGAACTACATCTCTCTCAAACTTCAAGCAAGTATTGCCAATAACATCTGTTAAGAGTAAGGCTGCATACGTTTGGACCTTCTTAAACTGTCTCGTGGAAATTCAAACTGTTGTTGCTGTATTTGTTTCCGAATCATGGTCTTTTTATATGACCACTTCTTTGAAGTTTATAAAAAATGCATGGCCATGAATCATTTTGCATAGCATCGAGATGTGTGTATTGAATAACTAGATTCGATGTAAGGAAATCATAAGGTCATCACATCCACAAATTCAGGTAAGATGTACAAAGATGGTGAAAATGCCAAAGACTTAATAGGAACAAATTATCTTGTTAAATATGGCTTTTAGGATGAGATTTATAGATGATCACCTCGTTCAAAATTTACAATATTAATGTCGTGGCTAATGTATTTCCACCTAAACCGAAAGTTCTTAGCAAGAGGTAATCTACACACATACGAGTCAAAAGCTACGGAATAAAGGGCGTCGGAGTTGTGGTTACTTCTTCCTATCCAACAAGGGAAATTTTTGCAAAGTTATCTATTCATTCTTATTGCCCCTCTACTAGTTTCCTATCAAACAGATTCTCCCTTCCTTTCTAGTACTTTTCAACTAAAAACATTTACAAACAGAATCTGACACTGATAATTCTTTTATTAATGCTTTCCTTGCTAATACTTTTGTGATCGTACTTCCTCCGTGGATCTCTTCAAAACCCTTCAGGCTTCTACTCATATTGACAAAGCAAAGATAAGGTCATGGTTGGAAAATATGAACATCTGCAAACCCATCAAAAATCATACACGGTGATTGTTGAGAGAACTTCAATGCAAGAATTGTTACACATGCATCTCTTCATTATTTTCCCAGCTAACGTAACTTAATCTATTAAAACATTCTCCATACATCTTGCCACAATACCTCCCAGACTTGATAATTTTTCAGTCAAAAGACCATATATATATAACCTTCATATCTTACGTATAGGTATAGGAGATGTGTCTTTGAGATTCATCCATTAATTTGCCTTCTACCCAACTGAACAGCATGTTTTCAAGCCACGGAGGAAATTTCTCAACAATACCCCATATTTTCAGGTAAATACAAGGATTAACAATAGACAGGACACATACAGGGAACATTTTATCCATACCATTCAGGGATTACATCCGGGAACAGCACTTTCTCTGGGATGTAGGACAGGTGAGATTAAATGTGATTGGACCTTGCGCTGGGGAGAGGCGCACCTTGAAAGTTAGTGAAACAAGCCCCTAACAAATATAGGGAAAAGCCCAAGAGATCCTTCCTACCAGCCTTAGAAAAGAAGCTACCCCCCCCCCCCCTCTTCTCCCAAGTCCTCTAAAAGGAAAAGTAAACCTAAAGTAGAAGTTTTTTGAAAACAACAGTCTTTTATATTGCTGATTTTTACAATTTACTGGTTGCAGGGCAAATGAAACAACTAACAAAACTTAAGCGAAAGGGGTATCTTCATACACACATTTGTCTCTGAAAATCCATTACGCAATCGGCACTTAGAACCCCCCAAGAGATTGATAAATAAAACATGTGATTTAGTTTTATATAACTGGAATCACAATCTAAATAGCTTCGACTCCATTGTACCTAAGCATGGCCTAGACTTCATGATTCAGCTAAAACATTGAATGTAGGATTTGCTACTTCTGCTACATAACTTCTGCTAATGCTGAGGGGTCAAATAGAGAGTCATCTCATTTGCAACCCAAGAGTAGAAAATGCTTATATCATAGTAAAATCCACAGGCAATTAGTAGGTCTCTAGTCCCTACTGAAGTAAGTACACAAGTGTCTCTTAGTATTGGAGTGGTGCCTACTGCCTAGTTACAGTTTCACTTATATAAAGGTCATTACTTGCAACCAAAAAAAAGAAAGAAGGAGCGCGACCAATATGATCTCATCTCCCATATAAGGCATTGTCAACTCTAGAAAGAAAACCCAAAAAAAAAGTAGCAGAAATCAGAATTATCCTTCAGAGGGAGTGGGGGAATAGGAAGGATTACAAGAAATTCTAATGATAACTTTTAACAATAACCTAACTACTTGGACCAAAATGAGTACTTCCTCCGTTTTTATTTAAATGTGACACTTTTAGATTCACGGACTCCTAAGCAATTTTTGGGAAGGAAAGAGATAGAGAGAAAAAAAATAAGGGGACCCATGTGAGAGGAGAGAGATAGAGAGAGCTTATTGACCAAAAAAGAAAGTGTCACATTTAATTTAAAACTTCCTAAAATAGAAAGTGTCACATTTAAAAAAAAACGGAGGAAGTATAATAATCTAGTCGAGAAACTTATTAGTTGGGATCCAACTATGGTAAAAAGCATTCCCCCTCAAACTAAACATTTTCTTATAATTAATACCCATTCAAGTGGGAGCCTAAAAATAAATCGAGCTGTCAATCTTTCTTGGACAATATGCATAAATAATGGCCACCTCTTTGTAGTTCCCCTGTTTTCCATATTCTTCACATAATAGGAGGACAATGGCACAGTGCATGACATATACATCTTAGTATAAGATGAAGTGTAAGAAAGCACAAGACAACACAGCAGCCAACATCTGCTCCTATATCATACGTGGTACTAGAGTTGGCTTGCACTTTGCTTGTTTAGAGCCAGATTACAGTTTTTTGTGGCAATTCAACCTCCAATAACGAAGAAAATGAAAGGGTGCCAAGTCCAATGGACTACTTGTAGCAATTCCAACAACAAGCTATCATATGAAGTTAGATATATCCAACAGCAGAATCACTAAAATGTGGTAAGCACAAACGACATCCACTTAGTCTGAGAGAGAAGGGATAAAGACAGACCCAGTTAATAAATGCTTAAACGCAGCAACTGAAGCAAAAATATAATGGGTTATCATAAGAAAGCTTCCATTTGACTAGGGTCTTCAGATAATAATAATGCCATAGTATCTTGGATTCTATTCTGGGAACATTGAGACTATAAGAACAACCAAATCATTTATAAATCACATATCAGAAACTTCACGGCAGATGCTTAGGTCAACTAAACAAATCATAGCCCGTAAAATCAAGTTTTCGCATATGAAATATGCAGTCTACAACTGATAAGAACTCCATATCTGAAGTATTCAAATTAGAAGAGTTTCTATTAGAAATCAAGTCAAAATTCAGTATGTTGAAGCAGGTATATGAGATATCCCCATAAAAATTATACCAACTCTTGCTAAACATGCCTCAGTTACCCTGTGACTCCATTCCAATAAGACAATGAAGACTATCTAGTCCTTCATATCTGAAAGTAGAAAAATGGACATAAAAATAATATAAGCTCCATATGAGATTGACATTAATTTACCAATGTAAATTTGTAAGTTTCAGTCTCAGGAAAGGCATCCACACACTGACTTCAATCAAAATAATCAGAATCAATAACCAACAAAGCATCCCTTCCTTTCAAAATAAAAAACCCAATTTGACTTCATCTCAAACCTTGTCAACATCAACAATCACTTTCCATTCACTATATTTTAGTAAAAACACAAATCTAGAAACGATATTTTGACATTGGATTAATAGTCAAGGTTTGACCACTTAAGAGTACAATAGTACATGGATGATCACTGATAACTTGATAAAACCCACTAAACCCTCTCCCTACCCTCTCAACCAAAAAAATTGCTCCAACAAATCTCAGCAACATTACCTTACCATCATAACTATAGAAACTTAAAAATTAGCAATTAAGCACATTTAGGGCCTATTCTGTTTCCGTTTAGTTCCGTTCAATTCAATTCAACATTTACCCTCACATATCACTATATAGTTCAGTTCAGCTATTTATGCCAAGGAGAACATGCCCTTATACATTAACAAAACCTTTAAAAATCACATTGTAAATTAGCAAAATGCCGAAATCTACTTAATTCTTCCTCAATCCTAGTTTCTCCATCATTTTCCAATATTTCAAGTATATGATCATCAACCAAAAAACAATCAACCAATAAAGTTTCCATTTGTACCTGGCAACAGATTACATAAAAACCTACTAATAAGCAAAATTCAACTTTATAATAACAAATCACCTTCGCTTTCGATATGATCTTAACAGCTACAACTTGATCCTTAAGCTCTCCTTTCTTCCCTTTAGCAGAACAAGTATGACCAAAATGCCCTCTCCCAACCTCCTTCCCTAACTCATACTTCGCCCCTAAATTCTTCCCATAACCAAAGCTCTTATCCAACTGTTGCCCTCCCTCATTCCCACCGTCCTCCGGTATCGGTCCCTCCTTCGGCTGCTTTGCATTCCCGAGCCGTCTCGCCAACGACGCTTTAATATGCTTCGCCGGAGACGGCGGCGGAAACGGCCGCCGGAAAAACCTCCTCGGCGTCGACCTCGCCGGAGACGGCGCAACTCCGGCAGGATAAGGACTAGGCCACGGCGACGCTCTCGCCGGAGTATTCCTCACCGACGACGGATTATTCACAACTTCCGACGCCGGAAGCGGCGATTGCGGCTGAGTAACATCACTTTCAGATGGAGCTACTACAATCGTTGTCAAAACGTCGCCGTTTTCACCTGTTACTGATTTTCCATAACACTGTCCCATTTTTAGGTTGTGATCTTCTTCACTCTCCTAATTTCGCCGTCTGGAATTCAAATTTTTTTAGCAAAACCTAGTCAAAGTGAAGTAAACATCAAACAATTGTAAAAAAAATTTCAAATTTGAAACTGATCGTACAAATTAAAACAGATCTAAAATCGGAAAATTGAGAATCTCACCGGAGAAGTGAATCTGCGGCGGAATTAGAGTGTGGAGGCGAGATTGCGGCGAGGAAGGATCATAGTGAATCAGAGGAAATCGAATTGAAGAAGGAGATGATGAAATTTGAAGGTTGATAATTGAGGAACGAGAATCAGTTAGAATGAAGAAAGAGGATCTATATCTACATACTACTCCATGATCATAGCAGAATTTCTTGAAATTTATCTCTCTCTAAAAGGTTGATGATGATGATGCTGAAGGGAGTAGTTTCTTGCTTCACTAACTATTCTCTCTCTACAACCAAATGGTGTTTTGGATTTTGTCTTTTTTTCATCTTTTATTTAAATTTTTAACGCCAACGAGGAAATGTAAATGTGAGGAAGTATAAAAATTTGTGTTAGACGATCTATCTATTTTGAACGGATTTTTACAATTATTTTTGATCTAGTTTATTTTGGTGTAATGAGATTTTTTTAACATTTACATTTCATTATATTATTGAGTTAACTTGAGTTTTGTTCAGTTCAATTGTTTTCAGCCAAATAGAATATATTTGGTCACAAAAATGGTTACATTTGCATAATAAGCACTGCTTACATAGTTACACAACTATCATATGTGAATTATACGTAAGTGAAGGATTATAGTCGTATTGATCTTATTAGATTGACTTTAATATATATTTTATATAATCTTTAGTAAGGAGTACATTTGTACATGACTATGTCTATAGATTTTATTCAAAGCTCTAAATTTGTATGAGTGAAAACACGATATATAGCAATATTTGTGAAACAGTGGAGTATATGGATAAGTCGCGTGAAACTCTAGGTTCAAACAGTAAGGTTCTAAGTCAAAAGTTCAACGTTTTAAAATTTCATATCTTACATATTAAAGTTAAAACTTTACATAGTAAGATCTTTGTATGAAAAATTATTTTTTAAAGTTAAAATATTGTTGATTTTATCATGCTATGAGTGTATTTTCTTCGGCTGAAATCAGTTGAATTGGAGTGAATTGAATTGAATGGAACTTTTAAAAAATAAACTCGACTGAAAAAATTGAATTGAGTTAACCTAAACTAAACTGGACTGAAAAGAATAGTGAAATGTGAAAATAAAAGCATTGTACAGAGCATAACTGAACTAAAATAAGCTGACAACAATTGAATTGAACTGAATAAGTGAACTGAACGGACAATAACCAAACTAAACTAAAGATGACTCAAGTGAACTGAACTTAAAACAAATCTGAGAAAACAAACCACATACGTATATAAGACTATAAGCATGTGAATATATCGTCTATTCCGATACTTAGTATCAGGATGTGAGGTTTAAATTAAAAAGAATTGATTATTAGTACTAGATTGTGAGATTGGGACAGGTGTTGAACGAGTAAGTGAGGGTGTAGGGAGAAGAGTGGGATTGAGAAGCAGGAGATTATTTAAAATTGAAGGTCAGGGATGACGTGAATAAGCTCAAGCATCGAAGGTTCGAACTAAGAGAAAGGACTTCCCCTCCGGTGTTCAGCTTTATGTCAGGAACCTTGTTTGGCTTTTTCTTTTTCAGATTTTTGTTCTGAAAATTATTAATAAAAAATACTCTTTCCGTTCCAAAATATTATACCCATTTTCTATTTTAGGCCGTTTTAAAAAGATATACCTATATAGAATCTTTTCTAATTCCTCCGTTTTTTATTAAATGTGACACTTTCTATATAAGGAAGTTTGAAATTAATTGTGACACTTTCTTTTTTGGGCAAATCTTTCTCTCTATCTCTCTCCTATCACATGGGTCCCCTTCTTTCTTTCTCTCTATCTCTTTCCTCTCCAAAAATTGTCTAGGAGTCCGTGAAATTAAAAGTGTCACAACTAATAAAAAACAGAGGAAATATTTATATGCATTTTTTCTCCCCATTTTACCCTTCAATATCTAAACATTTACCTACCTTTTACTCATTTGTACTTTAATGGTCCCCAAATTTGAATCTCTCTCTCATACTTTTTCTAATAAGGACAAAAAAAAGTACATGAAAATTATTAAAATAAACATAAGATTTTCTTATGATTCTATTTGCTTTGGTTTTCCCCCATATTCCAAATGGGTATAACATTTTGGAACGGAGGGGGTACTCATTCTTAAATCTTTTTGTTGGAAAGGGAGTGTAGAAGAAGTAGTAGGAGAGAGATAGAGAGAAAAAAGTTAATAAAAAGGAAATAAAGGAGAAATATAATCATTAATTTAAAACTTCATATAACGGAAGTGTAGTCAATAAAAAATGGAGGAAGTATTATTTTTTGATAACAATATAATATTATTATTTATTATTATTATTTAATATGTAATATTTATTATTATTATTTTCATTAGGCTATCATCGTTGCTTGTTGTACGCTTGAAAATTTTATTCTACTACATGAAAAGGGATACCGATTTTTATGGAATGTCGTTTGTAAACTATTTCTATAAACATTAAACTATTATAGTTGGTGTCTGGTGGCTGTTCTTGAATCTATTGATATGCATTTTTTAAGTTTGCCTCCGTACAAATTTATAAATAATAATAACAATAACAAAAAATAATGACTTGTACACCAATAACAATAAATAATTACAGTAATATAATAGTAATAATATAATAATTGGAATAATAATAGTAGTAGTATTAATGATAATAAAAATTAAAAAGATAATAAGAAAGTTAGTATAGTTAAGAAAAGAATGATAATACTTATATTGGTAATAGTATAAATAATGATAATAATAATAATAATAATAATTATTATTATTGATAATAAAATAAAAATAATAATAAGGTCAAATAAGGTCGAATAAGATCGAATAAGGTCTAATAAGTTTAGATAAGGTCTAATAGATTAAGATAATGTTATGATAAGTTCAAATAAGTTCAGATAAGCGAAAATAAGTTGAAAAGAATGGACCCTTAATCTAGTTCAGTTAATCAGGTAAGACCTTTTGTTATGTTGGAAGACAATGAAATCTCTGCCCTCAAAGTACAAAGGTTTTGTTCTTTTGAACTACAAGAAGTTGAGCTAAACTGAACTGAAATTCCTGAGATGAATGGAGATGAAACTAAACTAAATTGAAATTGATTCCAATTAATCCAGTGCAAAAGTACAAGACTTAGATCTTACTATTTTAAAGTTATAAA
Organism: Patellifolia procumbens; assembly: GCA_947645195.1. Taxonomy (NCBI): domain Eukaryota; kingdom Viridiplantae; phylum Streptophyta; class Magnoliopsida; order Caryophyllales; family Amaranthaceae; genus Patellifolia; species Patellifolia procumbens. Next base: position 113,350 of record CANSGD010000928.1, read on the forward strand.
ATACAAATCTTATCAATAGATTATAAGTACTACTTGGTGTTTCCTACATATGTAAGATATGAGTGTGCCTAGAATCACATAGCATACATTAAACAATATGTGCATTCACACAACCTTTGATATATATATATACTAGCCTTATATGCACACAATGTGTGCAAAAATTATATCATAGTACTTTTGGTATTTTGAATCAGTTTTTTTTATGTTTTTTATTTATTGAGGTTGAGTGAGTGGGTAGTTATTTTTTGTGATGTAGTGGGATTGTGGGATGATTATAGGTGGTTTATTTATTCAATTTTTCTCATTAATTATTTATTTATTTTTTATGATAAATTATTTTTTCTGTAAATTATTAATTAAACAACAAAGGGTAAATTAGGCAATACATTAAATTTGGTGTCCCACCCCTCTTCCCTTACAGTATAGATATATATATATATATATATATATATATATATATATATATATATATAATAGACACGTTGAAGCTAGTTTGAACCGAATCAATAGAAAATTGGTTACCGTTTTTGGGTGAATTTAGAATTTGTGAGGTCATCTTTTGTTCAAATCTCCAAATAATTATAAGGTAGTAAGTACTTCCTTTGTTCCTTCTATTTGGAATTTTGACATCATATATAAGACGAGGGATCTTTAATATTATGATCAACATATAATATAGTCATGTAGGTCTTATTTGATTTTATCTCAACCGGTTCCATGGATACAATTTTGACTAATGTGTAACGTAATATGTTGATGGTCGAACAAGTGCATTGGCATATGTCCAAAAGTAAAATAGCAAGAACAAAAGGGAACAAAGGGAGTTTATAGAGTTAATTTAATAAAAAACTGTTTTGAGATATATAGAGTGATTTAAGCATCTCATAAGATATGTTCACACACAAAATAAATGTATTATGATCCTTTTATGGAAGTTCTAGAGAGAAGGTCGTCTCTACCTTCTATCTAAAACAAACCCCAAGACCTATCACCGCCTCTTCAACCCCTCAATCCTCATACTCACCCCTGCCAATTCCTTTGCCAAAATTTCAAAATTTGTCCATGAAACTCAACGAGCTTCGATGTATATATTACACCCCTTCTATTTTAATTTTCCGAGAACATCAACCAAATCACACCGTTTGCCACCGCCTTGGAGACAAAGACTTTCACTATAGGGTGGTCGTTTTTTTGTCGCCACAAGAATCAGAGTTGTTGGGGTTTTGTTAGCGTCGTCGCGAAGAACGCCAAAATTTGTGTGTTTTGAGAGCATGTGCATCCATGAGGCTCCCCATAATTTCTCTCTCCTCACCTCATTCATCCTCATCACTTTCCACTAATTTTTCTAACTACCCTTTCTATTTTACAATTCTATACCTCCACTCATGAGTTTCCCATTTACCTTCTCTTTCCTACTTTTCCATACTCTATCATCTTTTTTCTTCCACTTTTCCTATGACACATGTCACCCAACTATTGGCTTTTAATTTGAGAGGGATCCCTATACAAGAGGCACCCCATCAGAAGGGAACCTCCCACACTCATGGGGAGTCTCATTTGAGGAAAGAGAGAGTAAAAAGGGAGCTAAAAAAAAGGCCGGTGCAGGTGCTCTAAAGCCACACCAACGTGCCACCCCCATCCAAGAAGGTGACCAACCGCCAAACTACACTGCCATAACTATGCATAGACAGCTTCTCCGAGAAGTCCTATATGGCTTCATTAATGTTGAAGTAATTAAATAAGAAAGTTTAATGAAGAAATTTGGCGTAAAAAGCCAAAGCTACTGCATTGTTTTGCTTGATTCACCTCACAATAATAATAATACATTTGCCCATTAAATAGGCTACGAACAATATACTACTTCCTGAATTGTACCAGCTAAAAACAAAGAATGTGGAGATCATGCTCCCACTAATCATCCCCACAACGTTCTCCTAAAACATAACAATAAATAACATGATAATGAATAAGTCAATGACTATTGCTACTGATATATTGATTTCTTACAGAGTTTTTTCCTTTCTGTACAAGCTAAATTATGTGTTAATGATGCTCTTAGGAGCTATTTATGCTAACTATTTCGATATAGTTGTGGTTTGTGTGTTTCATATCGTTTTGCAGGTTTTTCGGGAAAACTCCCTATTTACTTGGCGTTTTGATCACCACGCTATAACGGAAGGTTATGAGGCATAGAGGCGGTCTCGAGATGGTATTCGGACCCCCGTTGTGAATAAGAAATATATCAAAGACTTGGCGTCTGAAGCCAAGTAGAAGGAAGAATGAAGATAAGCTTCACCCGATCGGGTCGGGCAACAACTGCCCGATCGGGTTCGATCTTCTTAGGCTAAAGTTAAGATTTTCCACCCGGTCGGGCGGCCTTGCCCGATCCCGTCGGGCGGACTTATACTTGGCCATTTTTGCTGTTTTGCGAAGGCACTCACCCGATCGCATCGGGCGGTCTTGCCCGATCGGGTGCTGGTGTTGCGGCCCCGATCGAGTGACCGTTGCCCGATCACATCGGGTGCTCACTTATTTTCTGCTGCTGGGCCGCCCGATCGGGTGGACGGCACGGAGGACGCGAATTTGCGTCTTTTCCCACTCTATCTTATTGCTTTCTTAGAAACTATAAATACTTTTGAGGTTATTTTATTTGGTATCTTGTATTCTATTAAACATTTAGAGAGCTCTTAAGTCTAGTTCTTCATAGTTTCCATTGTAGAAGAGATCGAATGCTATTTCAGTTCAATTAAAGTTACCGCTTTCCGTCAATTTGGTAATCATCTCTCCTATTGATTTATTATTATCTCTCAATTGATCTAGTTTAATTGTTTATTATTCAATTAGTCCATAATGCAATTCTTAGGGTTTCCAATTCGTTTTGTTATTGTCAATTCGATCATGTCTGAGTAGTTCTCTTTCTAGGGTGTTAGATAGGGAAGCCATGTTTATACCATGATTGTTATTTAGACTCCTATTGATTCCTAGGGATTGATTAGAGTGATTGTGGTGTGGTTTGTTCTTAATTAGTGATTGATGTTAGTGGCCAATTTCATTAATTGCTTGTGGTTAATAGTTGTTTGCACAGATCCGTCTTACAATTAGAGGCCTAGGACACATCAGTAGTTCTGATTACGTTAGTGAACACGCGGCTTATGTTGAACTATGAGCGTTGAGTCTTAACCATAGCTCAACACATGCTCTAATCCCTCGACTCTTGACTTAGGATTTGATAGTAGTTGACCTTATTTGATTGGTATAAGCATGGTGGACCGACCTAATACCCTAGGCTTTTATTCCATAGTTAAATCCTAGGTTTAATTCGTCTTCCTTAGCTTAATTATTAGTTCAGTTAATCTTCCCTGATTTCATCTGAAGTAGTTAGTTGATTGAATATTAATTTAGAAACTCTGTTTCCCTGCGGATTCGACCCTGCTTCCATTGACTACTATAGTTAGAGGACTGTAGGAATTATTTTTGAATAGGTGATAGGACTTAATCCTATCAAATTTTGGCGCCGTTGCCGGGGAGACGGCTAGTTTTCTAGTTTTTATTCGATTAATTAGCGTACTTCTTTTTGCCTCATTAGAACCTCATGTTCCAATTGAGGCCGTTCTCACGGTTATCTTGTAGTTTTATCTTAATGTCCAGGTATCAAAAGAAAAATCATATAATTCCTGAAGATCCCGACACAGAAGCAATACTTCGGGATCTGAGAGCAGAATTTGATCAAGAGAAGCCAGATTCAGAGATTTCTACATTACCAATGGCGAAGTCACTGAAATCTTATGGGGTGCCTAATCCTGAAGGCATACCCACAGGTCCACATATACCCACTATTGCTGCGAACAATTTTGAAATCAAACCTGCACTAATCTATATGGTGCAGCAGAATCAGTTTAGTGGGCATCCTTCTGAAGATCCGGCCAACCATCTGCAGAGATTCCAACAACTCTGCAGAACTGTTAAACATCAAGGAGTCACACCTGAGCAGCTGAAAGTTATGTTATTTGAGTTCTCACTCAGAGACAAGGCTCAGAGGTGGTTCAGCGATATCACTGAGACAGAATGGCCGGCAATTTCTGTTGCATTTCTTCACGAGTATTACCCTCCCACAAAACAGCAGAAATCAGAAACAAGTTGGCCACGTTTTCCCAAGAGCCAGATGAGACATTGAGGGAAGCGTGGACTAGATTCAGAGACCTATAGAGGGAATGTCCACATCATAATATGGACAAGTGGTTTCTGACGCAGACTTTTTATAATGGTCTGCAACCTCAGACGAAGAGTATTGTTGATACGTCTGCAGGAGGAGTCTTTTTAGACAAGGCAGTTGATGAGGGTTATGACTTCCTAGCAAATCTCGCCGCCAATGACCACTCATCATCTAGGAGTTTGACTAAGAAGGTACTTAAAGTTGACGCTATTTCATTGCTTACCTCTCGGATGGCGCAACTAACTCAGTAACTACAAACAATGAAGTCATTTAGTTCAACACCTCCGCCTATGAGCATCAATGCCATGTCGGCAGTTGCACCCATCACCTCATCTCACTACGAGGTGTGTGGTATTCAGGGTCACTTCGGCCATGATTGTCAGTTCGGTCAGAATCAGATGGATCAGGCGAATGCTTTTCAGCAAAGACAGCCAAATAACCCCTACTCCAACACATTCAATCCTGGTTGGAAAGACAACCTACTTCTTTCCTATAGAAGCAACAACGTTCAGAACCCACAACCACAAAATTCCTACCATCCCCCACAAAATTCCTACCAACCTCCACATAACAATCCAAAACCCAACTACTACCAAAACCAAGGGAACTCTCATAATCCCCCTGGTTTCCAAAGACCTGCCCATCATAATTATCAGCAAGCACCACAAAATGCAACCTCACAAGAACCTAGCACGTCTGAATTGATGAAACTAGTATTGTCTATGCAAAAAACAAATGAGGAAGCACAGAAAACTCAGGAGAGACAGTTGTTGGCTATGCAGAAAGCCAATGAGGATGCACAGAGGGCTCAAGAGAAGCACATAAAACTTCTAGAGACTCAGATTGCTCAGTTGGCAGAAATTAATGCACAGAGGCAGCAGGGACAATTGCCAGGGCAACCTACACAAAGGGAGCAAGCAAACGCCGTTACTCTTCGTAGTGGCACTGCTTATGCTGCTCCTCCTATGCCTGTTGATGATGATACTGTCCCTAGCAAGGAGAAGGAGGTAGTAGAGAAGGAATTGGAGAAGAATTCGACGTCTGATGTCGAACTATCTGAAACAGCTGAACAGGCAGAAAACAAGAAGGAGAAGGAGAAGGTTTCTGATACACCTTTTACACCAAGGTTGCCTTTTCCTCATCGAATGCAAAAGTCCAAGGTGGATCAACAACTTGGTAAGTTATTGGCTATGGTCAAGAACCTTGAGGTAACAGTTCCTTTCACAGAACTTATTTCTCAAGTGCCTGTTTATGCTAAGTTTTTGAAGGAGATGATCACTAAAAAGCGAGATTTTGGTGGGGTGGATAGAGTCGCACTCACTGAAGAGTGTAGTGCCGTTTTGCAAAATAAATCTCCACCTAAATTGAAAGATCCTGGTAGCTTTTCCATCCCTTGTCATGTAGGTGCATTTTTTATTGATAAAGCTTTATGTGATTTAGGTGCATATGTGTCTGTCATGCCTTTGTCTGTCTGTACTAAACTGAATATGGGGGCACTTAAGTGCACTCAAATTACTTTGCAGATGGCTGACCGTTCTATAAAATACCCTCTAGGTGTTTTAGAAGACGTCCCTGTTAGTGTGGGAAAGTTTTACAGTCCTGTGGATTTTGTTGTGTTGGATATGAAAGAGGATGCCCAAATTCCTATTATATTGGGCATACCATTTTTGTGCACTGCATGTGCTGTTATTGATGTCAAGTCAGGGTCTTTGACTTTGAGTGTTGGTTATGATACTGTCACTTTTAAACTAACCAATGCTATGAAGTCTCCTATGCTTGCAGAGTCTTGTTGCAGGATAGATGTGGTAGACAAAGCTGTGATGTCTGCATTTCAGCAGATACGTGATGCTGACCCATTGGAGGTAGCATTGACTGATAGTGACTCATTAGGCATCGATACTGATGTTGATGCCTGCCTTGCTGATTTAGAGGGTCATGGAGCTGAACAAAAATAGGAAACTGTGGTACTTGAAAGTATATGCTCTAGTTCTACTCCTCAGGTAACTAAGGTGGAACTCAAACCACTACCCTCTCTTTGAAGTATGCATTTTTAGATGATAAGGAAGAATGTCCTGTGATTGTCAGTACTAAACACACATATAGCCAATTGAAAAGTTTGTTTACTGTGCTTCGTATACACAAGAAGGCTATTGGGTATAGTATTGATGATCTGAAGGGCATTAGTCCTGATTTTTGTATGCATCGTATTAATCTGGAAGAGGATCACCGCCCTTGCATTCAACCTCAGAGACGTTTGAATCCTAATATGCAAGAGGTGGTGAAGAAAGAAATTATGAAACTGTTAGATGCAGGGATCATTTATCCCATTGCTGATTCGAAGTGGGTCAGTCTTGTGCAAGTGGTTCCCAAGAAGGGGGGACCACTGTTGTTGAAAATGAAAAAGGTGATTTGATTCCCACTAGGACTGTCACAGGGTGGCGTATGTGCATTGATTATCGTAGACTTAATAATGCCACTCTGAAAGACCATTTCCCCACCCCTTTATTGATCAGATGTTGGAAAGGCTAGCCAAACATAGCTATTTCTGTATCTGGATGGATATTCTGGCTTTTTCCAAATCCCCATCCCTCCAGATGATCAGGAAAAGACTACGTTTACATGTCCTTATGGCACCTTCGCATATCGTAGGATGCCATTTGGATTGTGTAACGCTCCCACTACTTTCCAACGCTGCATGATGGCCATATTATCTGATTTTATTGAAAATATCATGGAAGTGTTTATGGATGATTTCAGTGTTTATGGTTCTGATTTTGATGTTTGCCTGCATAATTTTTCCAAAGTGCTTAAAAGATGTGTTGAGGCAAACCTCGTGCTAATTGGAAAAAATGTCACTTCATGGTGAATGAAGGTTTCGTTTTGGGTCATTTGATTTCTGAGCGTGGCATCCAAGTGGATAGAGCAAAGATTGAGGTGATCGAGAAACTTCCCCATCCAATGAATGTCAAAGGAGTGAGGAGTTTCCTTGATCACGCGGGGTTTTATCGCAGGTTTATCAAAGATTTTTCGAAAATTGCGAAACCCCTCACTCAATTGTTGCTAAAGGGTGCCACGTTCGATTTTACTAATGATTGTTTGGAGTCTTTTGACAGGATAAAGACAGCTTTGATCACTGCCCCTATTATACAACCCCCAGATTGGAATCTCCCTTTCGAGATCATGTGTGATTCTAGTGATTATGCGATAGGGGCAGTACTTGGTCAGCGGAAGGATAAGCTACTCCATGTTATTCACTATGCCAGCAAAACCTTGGATCCAGCCCAAGTTAATTATGCTACAACAGAGAAGGAGTTGCTAGCCATAGTCTATGCATTGGACAAATTTCGAACCTATCTGAGAGGTTCGAAAGTTATAATACACACTGACCATGCTGCTTTGAAGTACTTGATGGCCAAGAAGGAGCCCAAACCTAGACTAATCAGATGGATTCTTTTGCTGCAAAAGTTTGACTTGGTAATCAAATATAAGAAGGGTGTTGAGAATGTGGTCGCCGACCACCTTTCTAGGTTGAGGTTTGGATCACCTTCTGACCCTCCTATAGATGACTCTTTTCCTGATGATCATTTGTTTTCTGTGTCCTCCAAATCTCCTTGGTATGCTGATTTTGCAAACTATTGTGTTAGTGGTTCTCATTCTCCCAATCTTACATATCAGCAACGCAAAAAGTTTTATCATGAGGCTAGAATGTATTTTTGGGAGGATCCTTTCCTATATAAGAAATGCTCCGACGGGATGTTTGGTCGTTGCATTCCTGATTGGGAAATAGAGGGTGTTTTGCTACATTGTCATAGTATGCCCTCTAGTGGTCATCTAGGTTCCCAAGCGACTGGTTTTCGAGTCTTACATAGTGGTTTCTATTGGCCTTCGATTTTCAAAGATGCCCGTGCCTTTTGTTTGTCTTGTGATTCTTGTCAAAGGACGGGTAATATTTCGAAAAGGCAAGAGATGCCACAGAGTGGGATTTTAGAGGTAGAACCTTTTGATGCGTGGGGGATTGATTTTATGGGACCCTTTCCTACCTCTTGTGGGAATAGGTATATTTTAGTGGCTGTCGACTATGTGACCAAATGGGTATAAGCTATAGCATCACCAACCAATGATTCCAAGGTTGTGATGAAGATGTTTAAGAAAATAATATTTCCCCGTTTTGGTGTCCCTCGTGTTGCCATTAGTGATGGAGGTTCTCACTTTCATAAGAGCACCTTCAAAGCCCTATTTAAAAAACATGGAGTCACCCACAAGGTCGGTCTTGCCTATCACCCTCAAACTAGTGGCCAAGTAGAAGTGTCTAATAGGCAGATTAAGAGGATCCTTGAGAAAGTTGTCACTAAAGCTAGAAAAGATTGGTCTTTGAAACTTGATGATACTCTTTGGGCACTCCGCACTGCTTTTAAGACTCCTTTGGGTACCACACCCTATCGACTGGTTTATGGCAAAGCTTGCCATCTACCAGTTGAGATGGAGTATCTTTCTGCGTGGGCGGTCAAAGAGATTAACCTTGATTTGACAGCTGCAGGTGAAGCACGACTTCTTCAACTCAATGAGTTGGATGAGCTCCGTTTGGATGCTTAAGAGAATCACACGCTCTATAAAGAGCAAACTAAGAAGTTACATGATAAGATGATAGGAAAAAGAGAGTTCAAGGTTGGCGACAAGGTCTTATTGTTCAATTCCAGGTTGAAACTGTTTCCTGGAAAGCTCAAATCTCGATGGTCTGGACCATTCGAGGTGACAGAAGTGAAGGCACATGGTGCCATCGAGGTTATCAACCAAAAAGGAGAGACGTTTAAGGCAAATGGACATCGTCTGAAGCTGTACCATGAGGGTGCTTTTTTTGGTTGTGTGGAGGAAATCCGCTTTGATTCCTCCCCACTTGATTCATCTGTCTAGAGAGGTAATGTGGTCGTGCGGGACCTTCATAAACCAGCGCTTTGCGGGAGTCAACCCGTATCCCTTAGTTAGTTTTTCTTTTCCTTTGTTTCGTAGTTTGTAGCATGTGAGAGAGCGTGAGGGTACTAATGTGCTCCTAGATCTTGTGTGTTTTGATGTGCAGATATGCTATTTGTGGAGAAACTTGAGCCATGCTTGCCCCAGACTTGCAAAAAGGCGAGCTACTTACTGAACAGTAGCTCGCCCGATGAGATCGGCGACCCCTGCCCGATCTGGCGGGCGTAAAATGTTGCTGAGGCAAGAAAACGAGGTGCACCCGATCAAATCGGGCGAGGTGTGCCCGATCGGCTGCGCAACCCTGGCACCCGATCAAAAATACCTTGCCCGATCGGGTGGACGTGCAAAAGTCAAAACCAGAAGAAGTCAAAAAGCGCCTCCGCCCGATGGCATCGGGCGACCCCTGCCCGATCGGGTGCGCAACCCTGGCATCCGATCAACCGGTTACCCGATCGGGTGGACATCAAAATTCCCCAGCTAAGAAAAATACCTCCGCCCGATCGGGTGGACCTGCAGATTCAACGGATTAAAAATCCACCCTCTCCTTTTCTCACCTATCAGTTCTTATCTTTCCACATTCAACACTCTCTCTCTCTCCTCACTCATCTTCAACCTCTCATACCTCAAATCCCAACCTCCATCAAAACTCCATCTTTCTCCCTCAAATCTTCATCCTTTCTCCTCCAAACTCCATAAAATCTCTTCCTTTTCTCTTTTCACCCTCCATCTCACAAATTTCCACTCACAAAAATCATCTTCCCTTCTCCTTTCTCTTCACCACTCACCTAAACTCCATCTAAAGGGTTAAGAATCACCATGGCAAGCAAGTTTAGAAGGCTTATTCGAGGTGAAAGCTCGCGATCTAGGCGAGAAGCAACTCCTCCACCACCACAAGTACCACGAGACCCCCAATACCCGGAGATCATTTTCCGGGATGATGAGCACCACGAAAAGTTCCTTCGATTCGAAAAACATGAGGTACTTCCTATTCGTTTTCTCGATCTTGAACTTTTATCTAAAATGGGTTTAGCTGAGGATTTCAAGGAATTTATGAAAATTTTGGGTATGGAGTCATTATATAATGTGCATGTTAATACCTATGCTCCATTGGTTTATGAATTCTTCAGTAGTTTTAGTCTGACCAAGCCTAAGGCCGGTCCAGTTACCCACGTCCATTACAGACTACTAAACCAAGAACACTCTTTCACCCTTAGGGACTTTGCGGGGGTTCTTAGGTTACAGGTACGGGGCGACTATTACCCACCGGAACACTTCAAAATGAACCATACTTATTTCTTGCTTACAGGGGACACCACGCCTTTTGACATCCAGCATTTACATTGGGCGAATTTTCATCACCCAATCATTAGCATCTGGCTAAGGTTCATGGCCCAGACACTTCTAGGGCGTTATGAGGATCACTTGGTCCGGGGGGCAGAGTTAGTCGCCATAGGTAGCTACATTGCCAAGGGCTCCAGGGAATCATTTCAGTACAATTTGGCCCACCACGTAGCTATCCATTTCGAGCGTATCTCAAACTCGCTCCCTAAGCCTAGGGAAGACGGTACTTGGACCTCTAGGAGGCTAGTCAACGGGGGGTTGATCACTTTGTTTGCCCGGCTAATTACCGGCTTTGACGAGACCTAGCGTACCCCCATCCTCGGCCCTACCCTCATCGACCTCACATACCTCAACACCCTCAAAGTCATAAACCGCTTGCCTGACCAGAGATTTCAGTGGATGATTAAATCAAAAAAATCCATCACCCTGCGCGACCCTAGAGCCCGCATGCGGCCTCGTCAGGAGAACTACCTACTCCCTATAGAGGGAGTCGACCTCATTGTCCCTGACCCCGAGCCCCCTCGTCGTTCATACCATAGGTGTCATACGCCGACCTTAGAGGAGGGCAACTCCACTTCTGCTCCTCCCCTCCTCCCCCTCCCCCGCACACTTTTGATTTCACTTCTATGATGTCGACCCTAGGTCGCATGGAGACGGGGATGGGACTGATGGAAGAGATGATCAACGCGAACACCGCCACCCTAGCGGGATATGGCACTCGCAATGACCAGCTCTACACCCGTGTTGATGAGATGGGGGGACGGGTAGATACCTTGGCAGAAGATCAGCACTTCGCCTTTTATCCTCTCTATGATGACTATTGTAGGCACGGCATTGTTGAGCAGACTGCTCAACACTCCTCGTGGTACCATTGGAAACCCGAGTTATGGCCAGCCTGCCGGTCCGACTGATGACATGGCAGAGGATGAGGAGGAGGAGCCTGCTAGACAGTCCATCTCTTTAGGAGACTTTGGTCTAGGGCCTAATGGTTTTGGTGGTGATTTTGATGCAGGTACTAGCGGTTTTGGTGGAGGGATGAGTAGTTTTTCAGGTGATCCCACAGGTGGTGGTTACACAGATGGTGGTGGTACTTCCGGTGGTGGTTTCTTTAGTGCCCCCACGGATGATGATATGGGCGGCTGATGCCCTTGTTCTCTCCTCTCCCTCGTTGCAATGAGGACATTGCCTCGTTCAGCTTGGGAATAGTTTACAGCTTTGAAAAAAAATTGAAAAAATGAAAAAAAAATATGATTGATCATGACTGGTTTGATTGCCTCCTTGTGCCCCTCGTTGTGCTTTTATTGAAAATGATTTGACTTTGTTTTCTAGATAGCTGGGCATTTGTGATTTTGAGGCTTTGATTTGATGTTCGACTACTTTGATTTCGAGCGATTTCTGACTATATTATACTACTTTGTGCTGCATACCTGAATTGGTTAGACTGTGCGGCCTCTTTGTAAGCCTATTGGATTCATTGCATTATCCAGTCTTTTTCTGTGTGTTAGTTCCTCTTTGTTGAATTGATCTTGATTTTGAGTTCGTACTTATTTGATATTCGATGACATGTAGCATCTGCTATGATAGAGGCGTTCTTTTGTCTAATTCTTGAGCCCTAGAGTCTGATATACTTTTACCCCCTTCGCCCCGCTGAGCCTAATAATCCGTTTTATGCTACTAAACCCTCATTATAAGCCCTTGGCCGTTATATTTTGATGTTATGCCCAAGCCTAGCTTGGGGGAGCATTTGTGGGTTGAGTTTGAAATTGATTTCTGTGTTTGGTTGAGTCTTGGGGAATTAAAAGAGTTTTGATGAGGCTTGAGTTTGAGAAAAAAAGAAGAAAAAGCAAAGTTAGTGTTGCGTGAATGCTTAGATCGGAAAAAATAAATTGAAAGAAAAAGAAAAAAAAATAAATTCAAAAGAATTCAAAAATCCTTCATTCACGTATGTTTGCAAAGAAAAAAAAATACTTATGCTATTGCTTGAAAGTTGGTATGATGTGAACTTACATTTTCATTTGAGTTGGGAGTTTTCTTGCGGATTTGGTGTTGTTGGGAGTCGTTTAGGCCTCTTAGGCCTTGGTTGAAAGGAATCTTTGCTCCCCCATCCTTGGCTTTTCCTCTACATTTCCTAAAGTTAACCCCTACCTCTTACCTAAGCCCCATTACAACCCTACAAAGTCCTCTTGAGCTTGTGTTTGCATTGTTAATTGGATTGATTTTTAAGTCAGTTTGTCAAAATTAAAGAGTATTTTTACCAATTGAGTCAACTTGACTAGGATGAGCGCCATTCTACCTTCTTAAACACATGAGAGTGTGAGTGGGAAGGGCATTTATTGGTCGGGTTGGTGAGTGTTCGGGCACATTCTTTGCCTGCCACAAAATTGAGAGGAGTGACACCCTTTGTGAACACCTTTTCAGGACTTGTATGCCTTGTAGTCACTTGAACTTGATGAATTGCTTGGATGATTGGTGGTTGGATGGATTTGATTTGCCGAACTTGAATTATGCCTGCTTGAACGATTCTTAGTCTTGAAAATATTTTTGAGCTTGGAATGTTTTATCTATGGGGTGAGGCAATCTATTCCATGATCATGCTCTATTTGCTTGAGGACAAGCAAAGGTTTAGCTTGGGGGAATTTGATATATTGATTTCTTATAGAGTTTTTCCCTTTCTTTACAAGCTAAATTGCGCGTTAATGATGCTCTTAGGAGATATTTATGCTAACTATTTCGATATAGTTGTGGTTTGTGTGTTTCATATCGTTTTGCAGGTTTTTAGGGAAAAACTCCCTATTTACTTGGCATTTTGATCACCACGCTATAACGGAAGGTAATAAGGCATAGAGGCGGTCTCGAGATGGTATTCGAACCCCCGTTATGAAGAAGAAATATATCAAAGACTTGGCTTCTGAAGCCAAGTAGAAGGAATAATGAAGATAAGCTTCACCCGATCGGGTTCGATCTTCTTAGGCTAAAAGTTAAGATTTTCCACCCGATCGGGCGGCCTTGCCCGATCCCGTCGGGAGGACTTATACTTGGCCATTTTTGCTGTTTTGCGAAGGCCCTCACCCGATCGCATCGGGCGGTCTTGCCCGATCGGGTGCTGGTGTTGCGGCCCCGATCGGGTGACCGTTGCCCGATCACATCGGGTGCTCACTTATTTTCTGCTGCTGAAGGATTGTTCCCAGGTATCCGTTTTTTGAAAAAACGTCGTGTTCAGTCCGAAAAATCCTTCTCGAATTACGTGGCCGAAAATCCTACTTGTTGGTACTCTTTTTATAGGAATTTTCGAAATTCGTGCCTACAAAAGGGTGCACGGCGGTGTCTCTTTTTCGAAAAAAACGATGTGTTCAGTCTGAAAAACTCGTCTTGAAGTACGTGTTCGAAAATCCAGCCTGTAAGTACTCGTTTCGTAGGGATTCTCGAAATTCGTGCCCATGAAGGGCGCCCGGCGGTGTTTGTTTTTCGAAAAAACGTAGTCTTCAGTCCGAAAAAGCGATTAAATGTGGTCTCGAAATACGTGCCCATCAGTATGTCATATATAAAAAACATATATTTTTAAAATATTATAAAATTAAATAAAAAAAAGATTTATAAAATATTAAACATGATTTGACCGGTCAAATTATGGATTAGTGGTGTAATTAGTGAAAATGGCAACAACTTGCTTAGATATTAGTCTTTCATGGCCGTAATTCACAAGAAAAAAAGATGATGGCTATAATTAGAAAATAGGGTATTTTACATGGCTGTAATTGGCAAAAAATTCTTCTTAGAGACTATAAATACTTTTGACGTTATTTTATTTGGTATCTTTTATTCTATTAAACATTTAGAGAGCTCTTAAGTCTAGTTTTTCATAGTTTCCATTGTAGAAGAGATCGAATGCTATTTCAATTCAATTAAAGTTACCGCTTTCCGTCAATTTGGTAATCGTCTCTCCTATTGATTTATTATTATCTCTCAATTGATCTAGTTTAATTGTTTATTATTCAATTAGTCCATAATGCAATTCTTAGGGTTTCCAATTAGTTTTGTTATTGTCAATTCGATCATGTCTGAGTAGTTCTCTTTCTAGGGTATTAGATAGGGAAGCCATGTTTATACCATGATTGTTATTTAGACTCCTATTGATTCCTAGGGCTTGATTAGAGTGATTGTGGTGTGGTTTGTTCTTAATTAGTGATTGATGTTAGTGGCCAATTTCATTAATTGCTTGTGGTCAATAGTTGTTTGCACAGATACGTCTTACGATTAGAGGCCTAGGACACATCAGTAGTTCTGATTACGTTAGTGAACATGCGGCGTATGTTGAACTATGAGCGTTGAGTCTTAACCATAGCTCAACACATGCTCTAATCCCTCGACTCTTGACTTAGGATTTGATAGTAGTTGACCTTATGTGATTGGTATAAGCATGGTGGACCGACCTAATACCCTAGGCTTTTATTCCATAGTTAAATCCTCGGTTTAATTCGTCTTCCTTAGCTTAATTATTAGTTCAGTTAATCTTCCCTAATTTCATCTGGAGTAGTTAGTTGATTGAATATTAATTTAGAAAAACTCTGTCTCCCTGCGGATTCGACCCTGCTTCCATTGACTACCATAGTTAGAGGACTGTAGGAATTATTTTTGAATAGGTGATACGACTTAATCCTATCAGCTACTAACTAGGAACTACTTCAAATATGAAACTCTGTAAACTACCCACTAACTTAGCAAAACTAACAAACTTACTGACATTACTTAGACTTAGAAAAATGACTCCCTAAAAAAACAATGAAACAAACGTCTGAATCATTCCAACACTCCCCTTTGATTCAAACTCTCATGTCACAACTTCTTCAACGGTTTCATATTGCCATGAAATTAAACTACTGCCACGAACACGCTACCACGAACACGACCACACAACGACGGACTTCAACTTGAACTCGACCACAAACAGTACCTCGACTACGAACACGAACGTAACCTCGACTACGACTTTCACGACACATGGCTTTAGAGGAGCAGATCCTCTTCTTCTTCAAACTTTTGATGAAGATTGACTCGCTCTTTCTCTTTCGCATCCCTTTGTTTGTCCCAACGTCGGTCTTCTTTATGACCAAATCTTTTGCAATAGTAGCACTGAATGCTACTCATACGCCCTTCATTTTCTTCTTGACCACGACCTATACCTTACTATCACCACTTTGACCATAACCACGACCATGACCACCTCTATCATGACCGCGACTGCCAAAGCTACCTCTAGCTTGACCACCAACATATGCTCCCCCAATTTTGTGAAGGCTGCCCCTCCACTTGGAATGCCTTTTCTTCTCCTTCATCATTGCTCTTATCAATTCTTTCTTCATGAGCCAACTCATCAACTCATCAAATGTATAAGTTGACAAGTCCTTAGACTCCAATATTGCGGTAATAACATGCTTATATTTCTTTTCTTTACTAAGACATCTCAACACTTTACCTACAATAGTCTCATTGGTGATTGAATTACCATAAATTTACATTTGACTTATAAAACCTGAGACTCTGGATATTTTTTTTAACAGACTCGTTACTTTGCATAGCCATACTACTATGTGAAGTTTGTAGTTTAACGCAGTCACCTTTTTGTCACCAAAAAACTCTTGCTTGAGAATATCTCATGCTTGCTTTGCGGTTAACGCAACGGAAATTCAAGTTCATCGCTCAACGCTGATTGTATGCAAAACAGGGCCTTCGCATCCTTCTTTCGACATTCACGAAGAGTTTGGCTTGGTTCAACCGGTGGCTCTGCCGGTTCCTTGTAGCCGTGCTCCGCCATATCTCAAAGCTCTTGAGACTTAAACATTGTTTTCATCTTTAAACTCCACAAATGATAATTTTCACCCTTAAATATTGGAATTAAGGGTTGTGATGACGAGTTTGTACCATTAACTGCCATAGTCACACTCACTATGTGTAACACTCAAATGTCACGACTGTATTCTAAAGGCCTTAGGATCGAATCCAGATTAGCTCTGATACCATGTTGAAGTAATTAAATAAAAAAGTTTTAATGAAGAAATTTGGCGTAAGAAGCGAAAGTTACAGCATTGTTTTGCTTTACTCATCTCACAACAATAATAGCTTTGCCCATTAAATAGGCTATGAAAAATATACTACTTCCTAAATTATAGCAACTAAAAACAAAGAAGGTGGAGATCATGCTCCCACTAATCATCCCACAACTTTCCCCTAAAACGTAACAATAAATAACATGATCAGGAATAAGTCAACAACTATTGCTACTAACTAGGAACTATTTCAAATATAGAACTCTCTAAACTACCCACTAACTTAGCTTAGCCTTAGGAAACTGACTCCCTAAAAACAATGAAACAAACGTTTGAATTATTACAACAGTTAAGAAGCTACTAAATTTCTTTTTGTTTACCTTTTTGTTTACCTTTTTGTTTTTTTTTTGTTTTTTTTCCAACCCTTTGTACTTTAAGTACCAACTATAGAAGTCCATCCGTGAGATAAAGGTTAGTCTATGCTTTTCCTTTTATCTCTTAAAAAACACAATATGTTTACACACCATCCTAGACATACAATAGATACTTTGAAGTTTGAACTTATCTAATAGAAGAGTAAGCATCATTTTTGCTGAATTATAATTGGTGAATTTGTCTTGTGTTCAAATCCTCCCAATGACTATAGCGTATATGAACTTTATTTCAAAAGTTTTGAGATATATATGGAGTGAGGATTTATTCTCTTTGGTTAAAAATGGCTGAAATGAATTGAACTGAATGTAGGTGAACTGAACAAAGCTTAATGGAGTTAAACTGAACTGAAATAAATAATATTGAAATACAATTAAAAATAAATAATTAT
Source organism: Patellifolia procumbens (assembly GCA_947645195.1). Taxonomy (NCBI): domain Eukaryota; kingdom Viridiplantae; phylum Streptophyta; class Magnoliopsida; order Caryophyllales; family Amaranthaceae; genus Patellifolia; species Patellifolia procumbens. The sequence goes on from CANSGD010000928.1 coordinate 130,742, forward strand.
TAGAAAATAATAAATTATTAATGATAAGTAATAATGATGAAAAATAATTATTAATTAACAATGATAATAGTATTTTAGTCGTTATTGAATGATAATTATAAATATATAAATAATAATAATAAATTAATCATAATAATTAATGACAACAATAATAATTAATTACTATTATTATTATTTATATCTTAATATATAGTTAATGATGAGTAAAGTAATATTATTGTTTTAACAAGAATTAATAATGTAATTAATAACAATTGGGTCGGACCGAGACTGCAAAGATTGCAACACAAACCGTTTTATGTGGTGCGTTGTGAGTTCGTTAGAAAAAATCTCAAACCGTTTATGTGTGAGTCGGTTTGGGTAGTGACTTATGTCCCTGATACACCAACCCAAACCATGCTCTACGCTAATAATAATACTAATAATAATGAATAAACAAAATAATATGTAACAATAATATTAATAATAGTAAGAGTAATTAGTAAAATAAATTAGATCAATAATATTAAAAAATGGTTAAATAATGAATGAAATTAAACTGAATTAAATTGAATGAAGTTGAACTGAATTGAATTGAAAAATAAACTGAAGAGAACAACCCTAATTGAACCATCTTACTTACTTTTCATCTGTTTCTATTTAATGGTTACCTTGTATCTTTTCACATTTGTTAATGTAACATTTTGAATATCAATATACCGACTACTATATTTGTAAAAATGATAAAAGCTTAATATCCAAAAATAAATACATATCGAGATAAATCAAATAAGACTCCACATGAATGTATTTTTCCTTTCCCATAAATTATAAATGGTTGTGAGATTGAAATTTGAGAATCGTATCAAATGTCAAAGTACGACCATTAAAAACACAAAAAGAGTAATACTACATAGAAATTATACTATTTCATCAATAGAAATTCCTTCTCAAAATACTATTTTAAAATGTTTTTACAACAACAAAGGCCTTATACATCAAGATTTTTTTATATTAATTTTGGTGGTAGAGAGCCATAAGGGCGTATTATGAGAATCGATCCCATGATCTCCTGAAATTAGGAGGGAAGTTCTAACCAACCGAGCTATCCCTCACTCTCTCATATATCCAAATCTTATTCTCAAGTTAGCTAGGTTAATGATGTAAGATTCAATATTCTCCCAACCATCCTTATGTCTTAGGAGTCTATTCACTCATCTTGCGCAAATGATTCGGAAGATTAGCAAATTAACGGCATTCCCTTATTATGTCTAGGGATGTCAGTGGGGCGGGTTTCGTGGAGACCCGCCCGCATCCGCCCCAGTTAAGCGGGGATGGGGGAAGGTTTCGTGGGTGATGGTGCGGGGATGTGGATGAAAATGGTACCCGCCGTGGGTGCTGGGGCGGGTGTGGATGTTAGATTATACCCGCCCCATCCCCTCCCGCCCCGCCCCATCCCCACCCCCCCGGTTTATTCTCGTGTATTGAATAAATTTATGTTTTAATATAATTTATCTTTTTAAAAAAATTACAATTTATTTCTCTAGGCCCAAAAAATTTAGTAAACTGACATTGGGGCAGGGATGGGGCGGGTCTAGCGGGGATGAAGCGGGTGTGGGGATCCACGCGGGTGATAGGGCGGGGATAGTTTTTAGTGTGTTCCCGTTGGGGCGGGGATGGGGATAAGATTTTCCCCCGCCATGGGTGATGGGACGGGAATGGAGATGAATTTTTAGGCGGGAATGGGGATAGGAATGCCAATATCCACCCTGCCCCGCCCCATTGACATCCCTAATTATGTCGATCATTGTCAAAAGATTGGTACAACATCAATAATGATTTTATTCATGAAATTGAAAACTCATAAATTTGGTTTGACATGTGTTATAGTGATGATCAAAGTTCAAATTTTGGATTTTTATAATGTGTGCTTAGATCCGATTTTTCCAACATAAATGAGTTTCATTGCAAGTCTCGGAAACAGTTGGAATAACCTCTACCCATAATAAATTCTATCTTAACACCTTTAATTAACGTAAACTATTTTTCAATTTTCATATTTTTTAGAAGTAAAACAAAAATATAAGGGTTTGATTATTCATGATTCTAAGGGTTATATTTAACCATTAGCTATTTTACCTAAAGTAGTACTTATTAAATTGGAAGTTATTAACAAATTAAATCACGTGTCAGTCGCTATTAATTAGTATTTGTTTTTACTAGTTTAAGAAAGTATTCAATACTTATACACATCCCTTATGGCTATGTATATCAGTTGTCTTACGGCTATGTATATCAGTTGGCTTATGGCTATGTGAAAAGTATTAATACCTTATTACTATTTATATCAGTTGCCTCATAAAAAAATAGTCTCCACTTTTCTATTATCACTTTCAAAATTAACAGAATCTCTATATTATAGTCACTTAGGCAACAATAATTGTGAGGGAAGTTGTTAGCTGTCAGCTGTAGTAGTTGTAATTTGTTAGCTGTCAAAGTTATTGCGTAAAATATAGGTGTTCAGTAAAACTGTAAAAGTAATTGTTGGAGTACATGTTACTTTATATTTACCTTATAATTTATTGAAAACATCATTATTTTGTAGTTCACGTTTTGAACAAGTATAAATTCTTTTGAATAATAATACAATGTCTTCATATTCTTTTTATTTCCTACTTAATACTAAGAGCAAGTCTAATTGTGATAGACGATATATATTCATACATCTAACTTAAAATCTTAGCGTGTAAAAGTGTTAAAATATTAAAATATTGAAGTTTTTAATTAAAATTTACATATGACTATCCATCTACTCATGAATAGACCGTTTACCACGAGTTTTTGTATAATACTAAATACAAATTTTTACTTTTTATCATCACATGCGAAGTGTAGTTGACGGCGTTCTATACTTCAAAATGAAAGCCCTTATAATCGGATACCATTTTTTCCAACAATAATAACTTCTAAATTCGATATTAAATAAAAAATTTCCAATTTATTAACTTAAAAGCACTTAGATGGCTCACTAAAGCTATCGAAAAAGCCTCCTTAACACTCCTTTGATTTGGTCCATTAGACACGTTTTTTCAACTTATTTCCAGTCCGAATAAGTATAAATAAGAAAAAATAAGGTTTTATCCTATCACGAATAAGGTTTGAATAACTTTAGATAAACTCTAATAATTAAGTTCAGATAAATTCGTATAAGAGCAGAAGTTTTAATAAATTAAAAAGAACAGATCCTGAAATATACTCTAATCTCTATCTCTATTTTATAATTGAAGAGGTGGGGGACACCAAAAATCCATATTATTCTTTTTTTTAATTCCTAATTAAATAGAATAAATCTCTCTCTATAACTAACTTTTTATTTTGAAAAATACATCTTAAACAAATTATAGAGTTTTCCTTTCTACTTTCCATTTCATATGCTTTCGCACCATCGCGTGCATTTAATACTAGTTATTATATAAGGGAAGAGGGTGAATACCGAAAAAGAAAATAATATACATATTTTATTAATTTCATAATTAACCATTTTATTTTTAAATTATTGATCGTTTTAGCATGTATTACGCGTGCAGTTGACACTAGTTTTTATGAAGTTGAGTACCTCATGTCCTCATCATGTATGTCACAAACTCGCAACTGAGACAAAAATTTTTTTTTTTTTAAAGATAAAGTGTGGGGTAAGAGAACGTCAGGAGACCCTCCGCACGAGGGCTTCTCCTGACGCATCAGACAACAGAATAGAGTGAAAACTAGATACAGGGTCCACCGTAATGTTGTGAGAATCTAGTACTAGATGGCCTACATTCGCTACCCAATCTGCTGCTATGTTTCCTTCTCTAAAACGTGCCGAATCTCACAATGCTGAAGGTTGTTGATGATTTGTTGTGAATCCTTGATGATGTGGGCTATCTGCCAGGGGGCAGCCCAAATGTTTTTGAGTGCGTTGACAACTAGTAGGTTGTCGCCTTCGATGATGACGGAGTTGGGGGCGAGGTTGACAAGGTGTTGGAGACCTTTGTGGAGTGCCGTTGCTTCTGCTACCATGATGTAGACAGTAGTTTGGGGTTAGCGTAGCTTAGACTTTAGTTACTCCCCTCCTCTTTCCCTCATTTATTCAAAGTCGTTGAGCTGAACTTCAGAACAACACGCATGCATGGTTTCACTTCAAACCTATCGACAATTAAATCTTACATAAGCGTGGTTGAATATAATACGAGCCTGTTTCTTTTCGGATATACTAGTATGAATTTATTTAAACTTATCTTAACTATTTTGAACGTATTAAAAATAGAAAGTCTAATATGGACCCGGTCTACACTAAATTTATCGTAGACCAGGGCTAGGTCTCAAAAGTTAAGGTTTTTTTAGCAAAAGTTAAATTTTTGCTCACCAAAAGTTAAAGTTTCTTTACCAAAAGTTAAGATTTTTTAATTAAAAGTTAAGGTTTCTTTAGCAAAAGTTAAGATTTTATAAATAAAAGTTAAGGTTTAGCAATCAAAAGTTAAGTGTTAAGAATGAAAAGTTAAGATTTTATAATTAAAAGTTAATTAAAATTTAGCAATTAAAAATGAAGGTTTAGTAAAACATGAAGTATTCATACGTATTTCAGGTGATGTTAGATGGGTTAATCATCATAGCTTTTACGTCCGAGATGAAGGGACTTACTTCGAAAACTTTTCTAATGCTAGCTAGTGCTTCCTGGGATCATTAATGAACACTGTAGGTTCCCCAAAGGTCCAAACCCACTAAAAATCCATTTTTTCTGTATTCTTCTATACTCTCTCTAAATCAATCAAACCCAACTTATCCCCATCTTCCTCCTCAAATCAACTCATTTCTCACAGTCATTTATCAAACACATCGAAGGAGTATAGTCATCGGTGAAATCCTTGAACTCTGAATCTCCATAACCAGAATAAAGCTCTGAGCAGTTCGTTGCTGAAGAAACTTCATATTCATCATACGAGAATTGCTCATTGCAAGCCAAATCAGAGCTATTGACTCCGACGATGAAATCGCCGGAGTGATTTTTAGTCTTCTGCTCAACAGTCGCCGTAGTATTCGACGGAGATTCTAGAGCATTCAAGAATTCCGTTGGAACGGCATTGTTTCGTTTCGACTCTGCTTCAGCAGCAACAACAGAGCAGGATTCAACGCATGAATTCTCAGATACAGAGATTTCAGCAACTTCTTTTTTCAGCAGCTTCGGAATCACTTCATTTGCTCCGTGAAGTGGCTGGTCCACACTAAAGGTAAGGTGGACCAGGTCCACGCAAGTCTTTCGCATTTAAAAATAATTTTGCTTATGTGAATCTATTAGAGCTTATTTAAACCTTATTGTAAGATTTGAAATTTTATTTTTGCTTATTTGTTTTGGAGTTGGTCTTATAAAAGACCACCTAATTTTAATTTGGCCTTGCCCAATAGAAAGAAGAGAATAAAGCGCCTTTTTCAATAAAGTGATGAGCTTTTTGAATAAAGTGATGGACCTAAGTTAGGCTAATTTTAATATAAAGTTACACCGCCTCTTTTAATAAATTTTGTTTTTGTTGAACTAAACTTATCTCCACGTATTTGTATGATCAGGACTGAAACTAAGTTGAAAATAATAGGGGATACGTCCACATATTTAGGGTCAAGCTATGTTTACTTAAATTTGAAAAGTATTGTTCAATTAGATTTAGTTTAACATGTAAAAATAAGTTTAAGACTTTTGGTCAACAATTATATTTTAAACAATCTAAAATCATTTCAATCAATAAATATTACTTATCCGCATAAGTAAAACACTAGAAAATATTTATATATAAGTTTTAATTAGTGGAATGAGTTCCATCATTAAAGCTAATTAAGTTTTATTCAACAATTAAAACCGGTTTCAATTGATTAATTTTGTTGCATAAACAATTTTGTTCCGGATAATGGTGCATAAAAAAAGAGAATTGGTTGCGGCCTGCGGGGGTATATCAAAGGAAATCCAATCAATGTCTAGGTCATCACTTTTTTGGAGTTCAAGAGAGAAAGTACGCGAGTTGTGGTTGAGTGTTGTGGACGCGCCTTGCCCTAGTGCGTCAATTTTGTTAAGAAAGAATAAGTACATAACACATATCTTGGCTTGGTTAAGCTTGCATGAGAATGACCAATCTTGAAAAGCTCCTCCCCCTTTGTAAGGGGCTCATTTGGTCGCATGAGTCTAGTCTGGAGTCAACATGCCCAATGGCTTAATGGGATCACGGGATCGAGAAGCCTTTTTGGCTCCATCCTGAACATTGGGCTCTGCTTTAATAAGAGAGAATATATTGTTAGGATAATTAGGAGAATAACATCTCCTAATTATATCTTGTTAATATTTATCTTTTATATTTGTTTATCTTTCCAAGCTTAGTGATGTATAAATACCTTTTCACAATTAATGAAAGGTAAGCTTTGCCATATTATTAACATGGTATCAAGAGCCAGAGATTTTTTTCTCTAAACCCTACCCAACCGAAAAAAACCCTAACTCACTCTACCCTAGAGGCGCACATGGCCGGAGACGATGCACCACCACTCGGCGGTGACTCATCCAAGCTAACCCCCTCGTCGCCTTTCTTTCTCTGACCACAAGATCAACCGGGAGATTTTATCTCCCGTTCGACTCAAATCCAACAATTTTGATACATGGGCACGTGCAATTCGAATAGCTCTTTGTTCTCGACGCAAATTTGATTTCTTGGATGGCACTATCATGAAACCTAAATCACCCTACACGGCCGATGATTGGAGTACCATTCACTACATGTTGGTTTCTTGGATCACCAATACTATTGATCCAGAGGTTAGTGTGACCCTTTCTTATTATGATAATGCGAAAACATTGTGGGATGACTTACATGAACGTTACTCTGTGGTGAATGGGACTCGTATACACCAATTGAAATCTGATATAATTAGATGTGAACAAACCAAAACAATGCCTGTGGCCACATACTTTGGGAAATTGAAAGTCTTGTGGGATGAATTGGCTCTTCACGAGTCGGTTTTACCTTGTAAGTGTGGTGAACTTGGTCCCCCCCTTCTTAAACGACGTGACAATGAACAACTCCATCAATTTCTTTTTGGATTATATTAGGAGTATTATGGTGTCTTGCGCTCCTCTCTGCTTTCTCAGGATCCATTGCCAACATTGAACAAAGCCTTTCAACAAATTTCGCAAGAAGAAAGGGTTCGAGGCTTTACTCGAGTCAAGGAAGAAAAACCGGAAGTTCTTGGCTTTGTCCTTCGTACTGACCCACGTGGAAAGTGTAGTGCGCCTCCTCGTCCCACCAAAAGCGGTCTTACTTGCTCTCATTGTCACAAAACAGGGCACGATGACACCACTTGCTTTTCTCTTCATGGTACTCCAGAGTGGTGGTACGAAAAATATGGCAAACGCACTTCGTCTACTCCTCCTACCGGTCGTGGGCGGGGTGGTGTGCGAGCCAATGCTACCCCGCTTGATGGTGCTTCTTCTTCTGCATCGCCTATTACTCCTGATCAGTGGCAAGCCTTCTTTGCCACGTTTGGTAATGCCTCTTCTACCCCCTCGAACCGTTTGAATGGTAAGTTCTAGATTAGTTCTTGGATTATTGACACTGGATGTACGCATCATGTAACGGGTGATCGTTCTTTCTTATGTGATATTATGACTATTGCTGATTGACCCGTCGGTCTCCCTAATGGGGATTCTGTTCTTGATACTCAAGCAGGCACGGTTCACTTGAGCGACATGCTCGTCTTACACAATGTATTATATGTGCCACACCTTCGATGTAACTTGATTTCTGTTATTCAACTTAGTGATGCCTTGTCTTGTTTTGTTACTTTCTCAGCTAACATTTGTGCTATTCAGTACCTTGGTTCGAGGGCGCTGATTGGAACGGGTGAGAGACGGGATGGACTTTACTACCTTCGGCAGCAACCTATAGCTTTTGCAGTCACAGTTGATAGTTCAGCTACTTCGGACTTGGCACTTTGGCACAAAAGATTGGGGCATCCTTCCGAGGCTGTGGTGAAGTTACTTCCTTTCATTTCTAGTGCACCCCATTTAGATAGAGGATGTGTGGTTTGTCATCAAGTTAAACAACATAGATGTAGTTTTTCTTTAAGTGAAAATAAAGCCACTCGAATCTTTGAGATGGTTCATTGTGATTTATGGGGTCCTTATTCGACACCCTCTTCTTGTAGATCAAGATATTTTTTGACATTAGTTGACGATTATTCCCGTGCTGTGTGGGTTTATTTAATGGTTGATAAAACAGAAGTGTTTGGCTTGTTCATGTCTTTTGTTGCTATGATTAAACGTCAATTTTTGAAAGATATTGAAATTGTGCGTAGTGATAATGGAACGGAGTTTAAATGTCTTCAAGGTTATTTCAATTCTGTGGGAATTATCTTTCAAAAATCATGTGTAGGAACTCCTCAACAAAATGGGAGGGTAGAACGCAAGCATCAACACATTTTGAATGTTGCTCGCGCTCTACGCTTTCAAGCTCATCTTCCCATCTCCTTTTGGGGTGAGTGTGTTCTTGCTGCGGCTCATGTCATTAATCGAACCCCGTCTATGTTGCTTAATAAGAAAACCTCGTATGAAATGTTATTTGGTTCACCTCCCCTTTTTGATGCTTTGAAGGTGTTTGGTTGTCTGTGTTTTGCTCACAATCAAAGGTCTAAAGGGGACAAGTTTGCTAGTCGTAGCCGTAAGTGTGTGTTTGTAGGATACCCTTTTGCCACCAAAGGGTGGTTGCTTTATGACCTTGATGAGAACGACTACTTTGTGTCGCGTGACTGATAGGCTAAAGTCGTGTCACCTAATCAAAAATAAACCTACAGTCCTCTAACAATAGTAGTCAAGGGAAGCAGGGTCGAATCCACAGGGAGACAGAGTTTCTAAATTAATATTCAACCAATTCAGCTACTTCACACGAAATCAGGGAAGAATTAATTAAACTAATGAGTAAGCTAAGGAAGACAAATCAAATCGAGGAATTAACTATGGAATAAAATCCTAGGGTATTAGGTCGGTCCACCATGCTTATACCATTCAAACGAGGTCAACTACTATCAAAACCTAAGTCAAGAGTCGGGAAATTAGAGCATGTGTTGAGCTATGGTTAAGACTCAACGCTCGTAGTTCAACATACGCCGCATGTTCACTAACGTAATCAGAACTACTGACGTATCCTAGGCCTCTAGTCGTAAGACGGATCTGTGCAAACAACTATTAACCACAAGCAACCAATGAAATTGTACACTGACATTAATTACTCAATAAGAACAAACCACATCACAATCACCCTAATCAAGCCCTAGAAATTGATAGAAATCTAAATAACAATCATGGTATAAACATGGCTTCCCTATCTAATGCCCTAGAAAGAGAACTACTCACTCATAATTGAATTGACAACAACAAAACTAATATGAAACCCTAATAATTGCATCATGAATAATTAAATACTTAAGCTAAGCAATTAAGAATAATAAAAGAGATTAGGGTAAAGAAAAATACCAATTGACAGAAAGCAGGATCTTTTATTGAAATCGAATCCAAGGTTCAATCACCTTTAATCTAATCTCCAGTGTTTAATCAAGAAAGCAAATTAAAATACTAAAACTAATTAAATGCTAAAAAATAATGCTCTCTCCTAAATATTAAAATTCAAGCTAAATTAATGGTCCTCCACTAATAGTCTAATCCTCCGACTAACGCTCCTTCCTTCCAAATAAAAGAGGTGAAACAAAAGACAGCCATCACGTAGTGGGCCCTGCCTTCTCTTGCACGCAAACCAAGCCCACAATTAAATCCTTCGCAAATCAGCATCATTAATGACCTATTTTGGACCGCCCGATGCAATCGGGTGCTGATCCCTGATCGGGCTGACAATAAGAAAGAGGCCCATCTCATTTTATCTTTAGCGAAACAGCAAACCAGCAGCAGCAACTTAGTTGGAGGGGACCCGATCGGGTCGGGCAGCGGGTGCCCGATCGGGTCTGGGGACATGGCTCCTCGCCCGATCGGGTCGGGCAACGCTTGCCCGGTCGGGTCCGCAACATCTATACCCGATCAATATTTCTTCGCCCGATCGGGCCATTTTTGCCCGATCAGAGTACGAAACCTCCTTTTTGACTCTTTGGCTCTCTAAACTTCACGTTTAGGGGTCTTGGGACCTCCTAAACTACCCATAAAACTCGTGAGCCTTCCTACGTGCCTCGTAACATCTCGTAAGGTCGTGGTTGCTTCCAAATGGCTCGGGAATAAGGAGAAGACTCCCTAAAACCTGCGATTTAATACTAAAACACAAAACCACAACTAATATACGATAGTTAGCACAAAATAGCTCCCAAGAGCTCCAATGACGCAAAAATTAGCTTGTAAATAAGGGAGAGAAGTCTATATAAATACATGATATCAGTGACGTAAAGTTTTTTGAAAATGTTTTCCCTATATGGATCCGGGGGTGGTTAATTTCACGCCACCGAATGTTGATGAGGTTGCATGTGATGATTGGGATGTTGTTTTGGATGATTCTTATGACTATGGGGCTGCTGTGGATAGCCCGCGGGCGCGGGGTATCATACCCGTGGGTGATCAGGTTTTTGTTGAGCGCGGGGCTCGTCAACTCGCGGCCAGCACGCGGGCGCAGGAAGAGGTGTCCCTGCTGGCGCGGGGTATCATACCCGCGGGTGAGTAGGTTTTTGAGGATGAAGGGGCTCGTCAACTCGCGGCCAGCACGCGGGCGCAGGAAGTGGTGTCCCTGCGGGCGCGGGGTATAATACCCGCGGGTGAGCAGGTTTATGGTGAGGCTCGATCAAATGACCCCGCGGGCAGTGCGCGGGCGCAGGACGAGCAGCGTGATGATGTTAATGAGGTGGACATTGGGGTGAATGATGGTGTCAATGGGGGTAATGCATTAAGTAATGACACAATGGGTCGTGGCATGCGTGAGAAACGGACCTCCGTTCTTCTAAACGACTTTGTCACAACCTATACTACAATTGTTCCGAAAGTGACTCATGGCTCGAAATTTCAGTGTTCTAAAAGTCCATCTCATCCCTCACCTAATCCAACGGCATCCTCAGGTACGCCATTCCCTATAGCACATTATGTTAGTTGTGATAAGTTTTCTGTGAAACATGGACATTTCTTGGCAGCTATCACTGCAGGTTCGGAGCCTCAATCATTCATGGAAGCAATGAAACATCCTGAATGGAAAAAGGCAATGCAAACTGAGATTCAAGCACTTGAAAATAATGGCACGTGGACGATGGAAGCACTCCCTTCAGGCAAAAAGGCATTGGGGAGCAAATGGGTGTACAAAATAAAGTATAACTCAGATGGTAGCATTGAGAGATTGAAAGCTCGACTTGTGGTCTTTGGGAATCATCAAACTGAAGGACTCGACTACAACGAGACCTTTGCTCCTGTGGCAAAGATGGTTACTGTTCGAGCTTTCTTGTCTATAGCTGCCTCTAAAAATTGGGAACTGCACCAGATGGACGTCCACAATGCGTTCCTTCATGGAGACTTGGATGAGGAGGTGTACATGAAAATTTCTCCTGGCTTTGGATCTTCGTCTTCAAATCAGGTTTGCCGTCTTCGCAAGTCTCTGTATGGATTGAAGCAAGCTCCTTGTTGTTGGTTTGCAAAGTTGGTGTCTGCCCTTAAGGATTATGGGTTCTGTCAGTCCTACTCTGATTATTCACTCTTCACATACACTAAGCAGGGCGTTCAGATTAATGTCTTGGTGTATGTCGACGATCTCATTCTTTCAGGCAATGATTCCGCTGCATTGAAGAACTTTAAAGCCTATTTAGGGCGTTGTTTCCATATGAAGGATCTAGGGGTCCTCAAATATTTCTTGGGCTTAGAGGTTGCTCGTAGCTCCAAAGGGATATTTCTGTGTCAACGGAAATATGCTCTGGACATTATTTCTGAAACAGGGTTGCTTGGTTCGAAGCTAGCATCAACGCCTATTGAGCAGAATCACCACCTTGGTCGTGATGACGACCCCCTTCTCGATGATCCTGAGCCCTTTCGACATCTTATGGGTCGTCTGATTTATCTCGCTGTCACACAACCTGACTTGACTTATGTTGTGCATGTTTTGTCTCAGTTTATGCATGCTCCTACACAGACACATTTGGACAGTGCACATCGTATTGTGCGCTATTTGAAAGGATGTCCGGGCCAGGGCCTTCTTCTCAGCTCAGATAGTGACCTATCTCTACAGGGGTGGTGTGACTCTGATTGGGCAGCATGTCCTATCTCACGTCGATCTCTTACAGGTTGGTTGGTGTTTCTTGGTGCTTCTCCTATCTCTTGGAAGACTAAGAAACAACATACAGTTTCCCGCTCCTCTGCTGAAGCCGAATATCGTTCTATGGCTTCTATCACTTGTGAGCTTAAATGGCTCAAGGGTCTTATGTTGAGTTTAGGAGCTCATCATCCGAAAGTTATTCCTCTCTTTTGTGATAGTCAATCGGCTTTACATATAGCACAGAATCCTGTCTTTCATGAACGCACAAAGCACATCGAGGTTGATTGTCACTTTGTACGAGATGCCATTCACGAGGGTCTCATCGCTCCCTCATATGTTCCCACCACGGATCAACTAGCAGATGTATTCACTAAGGCTCTTGGGAAGCAGCAATTTGAGTTTCTACTCTCCAAGTTGGGCATTTCTGACTTGCATGCTCCAACTTGAGGGGGGATGTTAGGATAATTAGGAGAATAATATCTCCTAATTATATCTTGTTAATATTTATCTTTTATATTTGTTTATCTTTCCAAGCTTAGTGATGTATAAATACTTTTTCACAATTAATGAAAGGTAAGCTTTGCCATATTATTAACATAGATATTTGCCGATAGGCACAATTTAAACGACGGAGAACTAATATACAAATTTATTATATCTAAACATTTTTATATTTTTTTTTTCTCTTTTTCATCAAAGTCAATTGGTAGAACGTTTACAAATGAAAACAAACATTACTCTCCAACACGCATGCATGGCTAAATCCAAACACAACAGCTCGAATTACATATCTTTACGGGTGTTGATAATTGGCAAAGGAAGTGCTTTTTGAACAAATCGAGTCTACATTATGCATAGAGAAAAGAGAATGATGAAGACCATGTCATAAAATATGAGTAGTATTTCATGAATGGAGCAAACGAGCAATACTAACAAATTAAAGTCACATTAAATAAGCCATTAATCTTATATTTAAATGTAACATCAATGATAGTGACATGTAGGGCGGTGTCTAACCTACCCCGATAGATAAGTATGATGGCTAAAGTATGTACTTATCAACTATTTAACCTATTCGGTTAACAACGAGGACAACAACCTATAAAGTGTATGTCACTTTAATTTTAACCACTCAAAAATTATTTCCTGCTTAATTAATTGGGTTTAGTATAATAGACATTGATTGATGATATCATTGTAAATGGAGAAAACAATTTTTCTTACGCTCATTTTTTTTTGAGTGTATTATAAATCACAAGATAAGCAATACATATACTAATATGTTATTCGATTTGTCTCCATATATATCTTCAAATATATACTTTTTATAAATTAATCAACATATACTTCAAGATATTTTTATATCAATGATCGAACATCTACATTAATAAGCGTTAAAGTCACAAAGTACTGCAATGTTTAAAAACACAAATAAATATTTTCTAAAATGTCATTAAGTTGAATTTGTAAGTAGCTTACTGATACACCCAATCTTTCTGTTACTATAAAATTATCAGAACAAACAATCTAATTTCATACAAATTTTCATACCAAATTCAAGCCTATATTTTCCTATAAAGCACATCTCATCTCACTTTGACCTAATGATACCAACTTACTAAGCCAACCTAGTCCCCCCCTTCTTCTCTCCTTCCTCTATTTCCCTTTGAATCTCGAACAACAAAAAAAAAGAATTAAAATAACATAGTAAACTTATACTATATTGAATTGATCACTAAACAATTAAAAAAAAATTACAATATGGATTAAACTAGTCACTATTCACTATAATTTGAAAGGTGTCAATTCTCTTTTTGATGTTAAATATTCGTTGTTGCCTTATTTTAATTTAAAAGTAGATGATATTAAATAAGACATTTTGATCACATCAACTATACAGAAAACGTCATTCATTATCACGACGTTTATTGTGAATTTGCAGTGTACCACACGAGTTATTAAGAGCTATCTTTATCATTTTCCTTTTTTTAAACCTATTGCTCATTAGTCATTAATTGCAATTGAATGTTGTGATGAAATATGATATATTATCAAGAGTGGTAGTTCGGTAGAATAGTATTTCTTGTCTAAAATTCAAATCCTCATCCCAACTATATATTGCGGTGTTTACGCGGTCAATATACTCTACCTTGCAGGCTATTAGACTTGTAGGGGTGGGACTTGGGGCTTGTTATGCTCGGCTAAAACACCTGAGTTGAGCTGAAGTGAAATCAAGCCACAGAGGAAAAAGCTTTGGCCATTTATCTTACTTAATATAAAAAGAGATATAATATACAAACTCCGCTGTCCTTGTAGGCTTGTACCGGAAGAGAATTTGACCTTATATAAATGTAGATGAAATTTTATTTTAAAGTCAATTGGTGATAAGTGGAATAACCCATATACGTGAAATACTTTACTTATCTTGCAGCGATATGTGAAATTACATATGAGTATTTCTCTCAACGTAATTCTAGGTAAATTAAAAAAGTAAAAGAAGAACCTAGAGTAACGTGAATCAAGGAATGAGAACCTACTATTCTAGTTACTTTTTTTTTTTGAGGGGTTACTATTCTAGTTACTTTGTGGCCAATTCCTAATTAGATTTGGACTTGCTATTTTTTCTTTTCTATTTTTTCCTTTTTTTAATAATTTTTTGTTGAGTACAATAATGGAGTTCCTGGAATTCAGTGCTGCACTGCCGCTGTTTCGTCACTTACATATTGTCAGCACTTGACAAATTTAATTAGTAAATCCATGCACTAAGATTCCCTATTAGCTATCGATTGCAAATTAGGAGTACTTTATTTAAGTCATGATAATTGAAAAGGGAATTTGGTGACCAAAGCCTTTTTAGGGCTAGTGGCAAAAGAAATTCCGCATAGCTTTCAAAAACTCATTGCTACTTTGCAAGTAATACTTGGACAAAGATATTAGCGTGATCATGTACAAGATCGAGGAGAATTTGTTTTAGAAGTGTTTGGCAATGGTTTAAGTTGTTGACCGAGTTAGTTCACTAGTTACATATGCTAGTTATTGTATGAATATTGAAATAATTGGCTAACTTGTTTAGGTTGCCTGGCACTATTATATAAATAAAGAGATAAAAACCATATTTACAAGACTAAGAGTCTAATTACCAAATTATCCTAATACACACCCACAATCTTTACAGGGAGGAATCACGGATAGATTGGAACGATGTTTACAAAACAACTCAGAAGAAAGACCCTTAGTAAAAATATCAGCAACCTGCAACTGTGTCGGAACGTGCTTGACCTGAAGTCCACCTTTAGCAACCATCTCACGAACAAAATGATAATCAACATCAATGTGCGATCGTGATGAACAAGATTGGCAGTAAGATACATAGCAGAAACATTGTCAAAATAGAAAATGGTAGGTCGTCGATGAAAATACCCTAAATCAGCCAATAATTGACGTATCCAAATTATTTCGGCCGCAATGTAGGCAACAACACGATACTCAGCTTCAGTAGAAGACTTTGAAACAGTAGGTTGCTTCTTAGAGCGCCAGGAGATCAAATTCTTCCCTAGGAAGACAGCATGACCAGTAGTAGAACGCCGAGTGTCAGGACACCCGACCCAATCAACATCAGAATAGGCAACAGTCACATTAGGGGAGCCAGTACTATGAAGAAACAGCCCATAATCAGAAGTTCCCTGCAGATACCTGAAAATTCTTTTCACAGCATGAAGGTGAGTAGTAAGAGGCGCATGCA
Organism: Patellifolia procumbens; assembly: GCA_947645195.1. NCBI lineage: Eukaryota > Viridiplantae > Streptophyta > Magnoliopsida > Caryophyllales > Amaranthaceae > Patellifolia > Patellifolia procumbens. The sequence goes on from CANSGD010000928.1 coordinate 146,756, forward strand.
TAAATTGAGAAACCAAATTAATAGCATAAGCAATATCAGGACGAGTCATAGTCAAATATTGCAATGCGCCAACCATACTACGATAATCTGTGGGATCAACAAGAAGTTCGCCATCTAAAAGAGAGAGAGTGACACGAGAGACAACAGGAGTACGTACGGGTTTGACAGTATGAAGATGAAATTTATGAAGAAGATCAACAACACATTTGTGTTGAGACAACATCAAACCCTGAGGAGTACGCAAAACCTGAATGCCTAAGAAATAATGCAAATCACCCAAATCCTTCATAGCAAACTGAGCAGAGAGAACACTGATAAATTTCTGAAGCAAAGAGGAACTACTACCTGTAAGAACAATATCATAAACATAGAGCAAGAGGATGATAATATGACCACTATTTTTGAGAGTGAACATGGAGGTGTCACAACTGCTGCAAATAGAGAGTAGAAAGTTGCTGAAACGAGAGAACCAAGCTCGAGGAGCTTGCTTCAAACCATAAATGGACTTTCGTAACCGACAAACATGATGAGGTTGAGAAGGATGTTCAAAACCAGGAGGCTGACGCATATAGACTTCCTCATTGAGGAAACCATATAAAGGAAAGCATTTTTAACATCGAGTTGACGAATAGGCCATTTAAAAGTAGCAGCAAGAGTTAGTTATAAGCGAACAGTAGTAGGCTTAATGACAGGACTAAAGGTTTCAAAGTAGTCATACCTGTCTGCTGATGATTACCAAAAACAACAAGTCTGGCCTTAAACTGCTCCACAGAACCGTCAGAATTATATTTAATCTTATACACCCACTTACAACCAAGAGCGTTTACGAATATTGGAATAATTGGCTAACCTGTTTAGGTTGCCTGACACTATTATATATATAAAGAGATAAAAACCGTCTTTACAATACTAAGAGTTTAATTACCAAATTACCCTAATAGTTATTATTACTTTTTGTTTGCGTTACATTCAACTTATATTGACTTTGCTAAACTTATTTTTATTAACATGAACTTATTTGAGATAGATCACTATAAGTTGCACATGACACCCATCTTCATTCTTAATTTTTCTTGATTACTAAGGTATACTATATACCTACAAGCTACACATTAAAGTTTTCAACATGAAACAACTGATTATACTAGTATCACGAAGTATTTATTAAAACAAAGGTGTTTACATATCATCCCTTGAAAGAACATTATTTGACCTACAATTTGTATAAAAATAAGCGTAATAATCTATATAATCGTTCCACATTAAGTTGGTAATTCATGTTAAAATATAAGGGCTTGTTAACCCCACCTTATTTTCAGTTCAGTTCAGTTCAGCTCCGGACAATACTGTTACTCTCACATATCACTATTCATTTCATTTAAGTTCATTTAAGTTCATTTCAGTTAAATTCATCAATTCAGTTCAGTTCAGTTCAACAATTTTATACCGAATAGACTTTAATTAGTAATTTAATATAACTAAAGTTTGAATATAAACTAAATGTATAATATTGACTTTGTATATGTGGCGGTATGTGGTAGACTGGTAGTACTAAAAGTTGTACATTAATATCATTTTCCTAAAGATAAAGCTTTTCTATTTGTTTCTATGCGCATGTATTCAGGTTGACTTCTTATCAGTAGCGTGCAGAACCTAGACGTTGACGATGGATTTACAAGAACATAACAGAAGGAAAAACTAAAAAAAGTTTGTAAATTTGTATTATGCAAAGTTTTGTGCATTTTTGTTGGCTATTGCCGTCAATGTGTATAATTGGACAAGCTGGAGTTTAGTTGGGAATTGATGGAGAGGGACAAACCAGAAAATGCATTCTTACAAGGTCCACGTCGCTCCTAAGGAAAAATTTGAGATAGAAGTCTAGAAAATTGAACTAAGACTAAATGCAACTTCTATTAGATATCCGGATGTAATAAATTTAGTATATTGTTTTGCTTGTTATACATTTTAGAAACTCTAAAACGAAAAAATTTGCGTTACAAAGTAAGTTCGATGTGTATTATATTTATGTTTATAATACATGTGAGTGTATACTAAAAACGAATCAAGGCTTAAGTGATAATGCACTAGTATCAAATATTGGCCCATGATTAATAGAAGCGATTCTCGCAAAACTAAAAACAAAAAATTAGATAAAGTGAATATATAGAAGATATTAACGTTTACTTTTCATAAGTATTCAATACCGATTCTATTTGAGATCTTGGAATTAACACAAGTACAGGTCAATCATTTTGTCTACTTTTAATAATAAATTCAATCCTTTCTTAAAAATTTACAACTTATTCTTTCTCAACTTATCATTTTGTTTTTACGAGAATTCCGTCATCAGGTAGCTAACTATCTTCTTTTCATACATTTTAGAAAATAAAACATCATCTATGATCTATATTACGACTTCTGAAAATTGTACTTGTATTTTTTTTACCTTCAAGAATTCAACCAAATGATCATCCAAAATTTAGTGACTAGTTTAAGTATCATACTACTTAATATTTATTTACTTTTTCTTTCTTTTTTGAAAATAGAACTAGTATTTAGGCCCAAGCGATGCTTTGGCATATATATGTATTACACTTTAGTACTTTTTTTAGAGCCTCAGACCCACTTTCCTACTTTAAAACAACTATTTTGTTGTAGAATAAGATCAATAAAAAGTTATAAATTAGTATTACTCATAAATGCAATTAATATAACTTAATTATTATTTTCATTGAAAATATAATGTGATTATTAAAATTGATAAAGAAGCAACAATAATGTAGTAGCGCAATGGTTGGAGCATTTATGTTTCATACTCAAGGTCACGGGTTCGAAACTTCTCAGTTATATATATATATATATAGATGTGGGTGTATGTGTTGTGGCCCATTAGCAGTTGTTCGTGCGATCCACTGAAAATGAGTCCACTCTACCCAATCTCCAATTTGAAACTACTTAATGGGCTAGTTGGTTCAAAGTACAATTTCCTAATGTAATCCAAAAGAAAGCTAATTGGATCAGAGGTGAAGCAAGCCCATGTGAAAAAGGTTCAGTATAGTATCCAAATGAATTGTTAGATTGAAATCTGATATATTAAGGCCCACTAATATTTTAAAACATGACTTTATTCTTACAAGTCCAAATTCTTCAAAGATCAAGCCTGAGTATTTTGTTTTGAATTTTGATTTGAAATTAATTTGAAATCTTATAGCTCTACTAAAAGAAAATTTAATCCAATTTTGAACCTCCTCCAACGATATGAAAAACCATCAACTTCGATTTCTGTACCCTACAGAACCAAAGATATAATGGATATCGGTTGGAGTTTGCAAACAACCACTAATAATCCTTTCAGAGGTGGAGGCTCCCTTGGCGTACTGTTATTAATTAGCTCCATTCATGCAAAAGCTCTTGCTTGCCTAGCTACACTCCGTTGGATTGTCGACTCCCAACTCAACATCATTATCATCCTCATCGACTCTATGAATTTGATGTATCTCCTACAAGGTCGCATGTCAGACGTTATGACAACTTGGACGATACACGACATCAGACAAACGAGACTTCAACTACAGGTCTGCCACATCTTAAAAGTCAACTAGACAAGAGTTCGACAAGGACAAAACGGTGTACACAATTGTGCATTTAAGTTATTGTCTTCTAACTAGTTCTTTGTTTTGTGCTTAGCTTCTGTAAAAAAATAGAATATTCTATATTTTTGAAGATCTAATTGTTCTAGGAACAAAATCTAATATACTTCTATATAGAAAGAAATAAACTAAATCTAATATTTTTCATTATTTTATTTTAATATTTATTTAAAATTCATATCATAAAAAAAATAAAAAAAAATAATTCTAAATAGATCCCTTTTCCAGTTATGTAAACAATGACCGTGTTAACTTGTAATTGACTTTCTTATATTTTCATCTCATTTCTCGGTCTGAAATCCATGCATACTTGATACTTAAAGAGTTGTATGCAATTAGTATCCATTCCATACTCTTTGGTAAATTGTAAGACACGTGGATGACATTTGTCTTACTATCATAATTCAAAGCTTGGTTTTGTAAATTTCATATATCTTACTTAAAGTTATTGTGAAATAAGGCTCTGTTCTTTTGAATTAGAATGAATTGAATTGAATTGAAATGAATTGAATTGAATTGAATTAATTTGAAATGTTATGAATTGTATTGAAATGTTCTGAACTAAACTGAACTGTAATTGTTGGACAAAAGCAGAGGAGCTGAACTGAACTGAAATGTTATGAAATTAACGGAGCTGAACTAAAATTAATGGAGTTAAACTGAACTGGACTGAACTGAAATGATTTTCAATTAATCCAGGCCGAGAGAAAATAGCCTAAATCATGCAACAGACTGAATGACAAATTGTGGTCATCTGAATTATATGTCCATTTGGTTTCTTGTTAATATCTTCATAATATTATTGGTTAAATTGTAATGTTTAAAACACTACCTCACGAGTATTTTTTTTCATTTTCTCTTTTGAATAAAATTAGTAGTTTTAGAATTCTTTATTTTTTTATGAGAAGCGTCCTATCAGTCTGAAACCTCGAGTTACATTACCATTTGTTTAGCTACTTGAGTACTCGGTAATAGTACGTACTCGTATATATACAACTCTATTATATAAGGGAAGAGATGGGGTGGACGCCAAAAATAAAATAAAGGGAAAAAAACTCTTAAAAGCTATATTAATTAGATAATTAATCACTAATTACGTTTTAAACTGTTGTATGCATCGCGTGCATAAAAGACTAGTATATATATATTATAATGGTAAAGAAAAGGAGAGAGATGACTTTTTTTTATATATGTACCCCGTACCCGTATATTGTTATTGTATTTGCATGTGCTGTAGAGTGTAGACTGTAAATATACATTTGTCCTGAGTATATCCTGATTACTGACTTGCTGTACACACCCAGGGAGGAGAGGGGACCTGGAACGAGAAGTCACGTTGCATGTCTTAATTGAAGGAAGTTCATACATCTGCTCATTTTGCTGAAGCTTCAAGATCAGATGAGTAGATTTTTTAACCAATTAAAATTAGATCATATCATGTATTCATGTGCAGGTCAAGTAGTATTGCATTATTGGTCCCCTTACATGAAAGCACCCCCAAACCCTTATAGTATATGAAAAATCATCTAGTTAATTAAAGGATGCATTATCTTATCACTTCTTCTTCATAAACACCAGTTGGATAGCCTACATCCAGGTGAGTAGGTCAGTCCACAAGTGGACATCTCAAATAATACTCCTTCTGTTCCTTAAACTTCTCAGTTCTCTTTAAATGTTTGTCTATAATAAAATAACTTACTTTTATATATGAGACCACACTTCTATCTCTATATATATTATTAAAAAGCGTAAGCAAACATTGCAATCTAACACGTGTCATGATCCCTTTGTATGACACTCTATCTACGTCATTCTCATATATTAAAAAAATTGTCAACGTAAAAGATTCGAATCCGTGACCTTGACTATGAAATAAGGAGTTTCAAGTTTCAACCACCATGCCAACATACTATCAATACTCCTTCTATCAAAATCAATGATGATGTATGAATAGGAAAAAGAGTTAAGTTGTAACTTTTTAAAATTCATATTTTAAATGAGAGAATCTTTTTATTTAATAATTTTTACACACTACTACATGCCATCAATTATTTTTAACTATCATATAAAATTCCGGAGCATCACTAGAAACAAAAACAATACCCTTATTGTGAGACGAATGGAGTATTTTTCTTACAAAAATTCCAATGGATTATATAAGGTAAATTTGATGTAATTTGATGTAATTAGAACTCTTCGTCATTTTGTGTTGACTATATACTTGTATTAGTTGTAAAGTTGTATATAAGAGTGCTAAACAACCTTATAAAATTAGCCACTTATTTATTCTAATACTCGTACATGGTGTCAAGAACTTAGTTTTAAAGATTTCTTTTTCCTACTACAAATTACAATAAAAATTAACTTATTGTGTTAAGATTTTTTTGGTTTTCCTACCCCAAATTACCAATTAGAAAACCTATAATTGACATTTATGTGTTACTTCCTCCGTCCCAATTTAACTGCCTCATTTTGACCAAAAGGTAGAGATATTTTTGGTCAAAATGGCGCAGTTAAATTGAGACGGAGGGAGTAAAATTTTAGACATGTCATTACACACTTGACACTACTTTATTCTAATATTATCATTATCTTCTTTAGCAGTGATGGTGCCACTAGTTTAAGGACAACTCAACTTCCCCTTAAAAAAAACAACAGGTAGGTTGCATTTGTTAAATCTAAGGTATCTTTAGGTACGATTGGTTGGCTTAATAAACACCTTGAAGAGATGGCTAAACTCTTTCAAGTCCTATCCCAATAAAATTGCTGAAATTGAGGTATCACCACTCGAAAAAGATAAGGTGAAGGGACCCCAAAATAAAAACAGGTTACCTAATCAACATAGTTAGAACTTACAAGTACGTTACAACTTACAACCGTCATACATCAACTTCCATGAGGTAGGAACCTACTACTTATGGATCAATTTTACTTTTCTACTTCATCTTCTTGTAGAAAATGTTAGGGTCGTCCAACACAGATACAAGCTTCATAAATTATAAGATGGGAGGAGATGGCGATATTTTAACTTGCGAGACAGATAGGTTAAGATATGATTCAATGGTACATATTTTATTTGTGTCTTATTGTCTATTTTTCTACCATATAATCTTTATTCACTAATGAAGTTAAGCGGCTAACGTAGGGTTGATGACTCTTACTACCAATTTTTGTTTTTTCAATCCATAAGGGTGTTTGATTAAGCCCAAGTCCAATAATGATAAAGTCTAGGCCAATTAGGCAATTGTAAAGAAAAGCACAAAGTTAAAGGTCTATATCTATCAAATTAAAAAGTCACAAGATTTTAGAATCTCGATACACCAAAATGTGAGGTCTAAGAAAGAAGTGAAGAATGGGATAGAAAACTTGAGAGAGTGGAGTCTTCCCAATCTTTCGTACACGTGGGAATCACAACACTAACATCAAGGCACCCTACATCAACAAAAGTTTAAGAGCACGAAGTGGATGGTGGAGAAGGTGGTCACCCATCCAAATAAATTGTCTTTAGAGCATATGTATTTATAAAAGAAAGATTCAACCATCGAAGAAAGACACAATTCAACAACAATTTATCTCATAATCTTAAGTCTTAGTGTAGTGTAGTTTTGTTTAGCTTTAGCTTAGGCATATATGTTCTAGAATCTCAAGTTCTTATATATTTCATTGAGCAAGAATGCTGAGGTATTCAATCATCATCTCTTTTTATCTCAGTTCAGCTTGTTACGTTTTATTTCCTCAAAGTTTATGTAAAAACTGAAATTTGATGCAATAATCAATTAATTACTTCCCATTGAAGTTGTATCATATTTATTGAGTTCATATTTGTTACAACTTACTTTTTTAGACATTCTTATTTAAGTACGCTCGTACATTGTTTATAATTCCTTGATATAAGGATCAATAACCCTTAGGAGAAATCTTCTCTAAGGTACTCTAGATTCAAAGCCACGGATACCCTTGCATGTTGACAATTTTGTTCCAACAGTGACATGTCAAAACTAATAGAAGTTAGGACATAAGATGAAACACACAAGAGGACATATGATCCATGGGGCTTTTATAGCTAGCTTCCAATTATATTAGGTGGTCTAGTTGAGCGGTTATGAATAGGAGTACTATATATACTAATATTACTATATGTGTTTGATAGATGATAATAAATAATGATAATGGTAATATATTTATATATAGCTTTTTAATAGAAAAATCACGTCATTGTTCATAGAAATGCTTGCCCATGGCTAAACAAGTGCGTTTAATCTTAAAAATCCATTACCATCCATTACTATTTTAAGTGTGCTATTGAATGAGATCGAAAAGAAATTACATATTTGGGATGGGTTTTCAGTGTTTACTATCATGATAAGGAGTATATGATTTCATTACCATCGCCACCATTTAGTATCGATTACCAAATTACCAAACAATCTGCAAGGGTGGGAAATTTCCTCCCAAACTCCTGGCACTTTGTTATCAGAGGGCAATGGCATACTTGGGGAGTTTGGGTGGCTTCAAAGCTACATCTTAGATATTCTTATCGTGTCTCATTATGGATCACCAATACATCACTTTGTGTCTTGTAAAGGTTATATTGGATGTAAAAAAGGGAAAGGGGAAATCATTTTAAGAACGTAATAAGAGTCAAAATGAGTGATATCTACATATCATTTCATTGTCATAAAATGCAGTTATTTATGTTCTTCCTTGATTAAAAACAAAAACTTGTTATCGTATGGTTGCTAGACTTGCTACATCTTTTTCCGCTCATTGAAACAGACAGAATAATATTCCATATTATCGTGTGGATGTAAGAACTCTAAAATTTTATTTTGAACATTATTAATTAGATTCAACTCCATAAATTTTATTCGATTATTCATATAAACATATTGTACTATATTTTAACGCATTTTAGTGATCAACAACGTGCTTGAAAAATAAGAGAGCAGTAAGCAGTGCCTTTCCTGACATTTTTGGTGCCCTAGACGCAAAATCAAAAATAGGCCCCAAAAAAATATAGATCTTTTTTCCATATATATGATTTTTGAAGTTGTGTCTCGAAATTATGCAAAAACAAATATAACACTTGTCTTTTATAAATATAGTAGTATTAGTACGCTTTAGTTCATTTCTTCAATAACTTCTTCTTCTTAAAAGAATTGCATAAGTATTGAACCCCATCATCTATCATTGCCGATAATCTAAAAGCTTTACCATGGTAAGGTCATCATTTATCACCAAAAAGAGAAAATTATATATATCCATGAAAAATACCCAAACACCCATATGAAAAATAAGAATTTGGAAAGGAAAAAAAATTGTTCAAAAAAAAATTTGGAAAAAAAATTAATAGAATGTGTAACGATATTACGAAAAAACGACATTTAAAAATAAAATCAAGAAGAATTCAAATATCAAATTATACAGAGATTTAAATTTGACAGTCTATCCATGAGTACATGGTTAGACAGTATGATGTTTAAGATAAAATGGTAAGGTTTGAACTCAAATGTTCAAAGTTTTAAAATTTTAACACTACTTGTGCTTTTTAAGTAAAAACCTCAACGATTATAAGATTATGAGCTAAAACCTTTTTACTTTAGATAAAAACCTTTTGGTCTTAATGGTCTATCCCAAGACTTACTCAGTATAGATAATAGTTTTTCAATTGATTTCCAAAGCTCCTTGATGAGAATATTTTTTTTTTATTGAAACTCATATGGCTTGGAATGTGGTACCGTACAATTATAGATGATAATTCTTTATCACTATTCATTGGGAATATTGGACAAAAATTTGCTTTGTTTAACCTTTTGGGAAAAATAATGTTTTCCATTTGAATTAAAGGTGGGATTATTGGGAATATACGAATAAGTTCATGAATTGACAAAATATTAGAATTAGGAAGTGAAAGTTTAGGAAAAAGAAAGTACTAAAGGTCCCTATATATTTTCTTTCTTCTTTTCTTCTTCGATATTCTCAAGAGTATCCCCGCGCATAAGCAATTATTTTTCCTACATGACATATTTTCTAATTTAGGTCCCTTGGTCTACCCTCAGAATCGGCCCTGGCAGTAGAGCTGTCAATTCGGGTGTGTGGGTCGGGTTTGGGTCGGGTCATGTCGGGTCGGGTGTCGCTCGGGGTCGGGTATCCATCTAGATAGGTCGGGTCGGGTCAGTTTCGGGTCGGGTTGGTTCGGGTTTGAATCACTTCGGGTTCGGTTCGGGTTCGGGTCGGATTGAACCCGGGTCGGGTCAGTTTTGGGTCGGTTTGGTTCGGATCGGGTTTGGAACAGGTTATGACGGTTAATTTCGGGTTCGGGTAAGGTTCGTGTCGGGTCAATGTCGGTTCGGGTCAACCTCGGATCGGGTTATGCCTGGGTCGGGTCAACCTCGGATCGGGTTATGCCCGGTCGGATCAACCTCCGGTCGGGTTATGTCCGGGTTGGGTCAACCTCGTATCGGGTTATGATCGGGTCGTGTTGAACTCGGACTGGGTTATGCCCGGGTCGGGTCAACCTCGGTTCGGGTTATATCTGGGTCGGGTCAACCTCAGATCGGATTATGATCGGGTCAGGTTAGCCTGGGATCGGGTCTAGGTCGGGTCGATTTTGTTTCGGGTCTAGTTCGGGTCGATCTCGGATCCGGCTATGTATAGGTCAAATTATGTTCGAGTCATTTTAACATCATATCGGATTAGTTCGAGTCAATCAAAATTTGAAACCGGGGATTAATTCGAATTTGATAAATATATATATATATATATATTTGAGTAGCGATGAGTTTTTTCTAATTTAGTTTTAGTGATCGATTGTTAACCAATATAACGAGACTACTTATTAAGTCTTATACCAATAATCACCATTGAACATTGTCCATTGAAATTGAGATTATGGTTTCGAAATTGGGGATATATATATATATATATATATATATATATATATACTTGAGTGGCAATGAGTTTATAAATTTTTCAATTTAGTTTTAGTATGATTGATCGTTAACCAATATAACGAGACTACTTGTTAAGAATTATACCAATAGATTAACCACCATTGAACATTGTCCATTGAAATCGAGATTATGTTTCAAAATTGGGGATTAATTCGAATTTGAGTTTATAAATTTTTCAATTTAGTTTTAGTATGATCGATCGTTAACTAATATAAAGAGAATACTTGTTAAGTCTTATAGCAATAAATTAACCAGCATTGAATATTGTCCATTGAAATTTAGATTATGGTTTCGAAATTTGGGATTAATTCGAATTTAATATATATATATATATATATATTTGAATGGCGATGAGTTTATAAATTTTTCAATTTAGTTTTAGTATGATTGATCGTTAACCAATATAACGAGACTACTTGTTATGTCTTACACCTATAACCACCATTGAACATTGTCCATTGAAATCAGGATTATGATTTTGAAATTGGGGATTATATATATATATATATATATATATATATATATATATATATATATATATATATATATATATATATATATATATTTGAGTGGCTATGAGTTCATAAATATAATATACTAGATAAATGAGTAAGACAATACAGATCTTAGACTATATATTAGATCAATCATTAATATATTACGTTATTGAGTTAGATACTTAAGAGCCGTCGGTGTATTATATCAACCGTCATTACATTAGATTAATGAATAATATATTTAAGAAATTAGATCAATTATGAATAGATAACATCACTATATTAGATATTTAAGAGTCACATATTATATCATTCATGATTCATCAAATGAATTGGATTAATTATTAAGATAAACATATAGTTAAGATATATGTTAGACCAATCAATATAATAGTTAAAATCTATGTATAAAATCAGTTATCAATATATTAAACCATTGAGTTAGTTACTTAGGGCGACGTATTATATTAATCTTTAATATAGTAGATCAATGAATAAGATGATTACAATCTAAATATTACATTACTAAGTTAGATATTTTAAGAGCCATATATTATATCAATCAAAACTAGATCAATGAATAAGATAGTTAAGACTTAAGCTCTATGTTTCAAATCAACGATCAATATATTTTATTAGCGAGTTAAATACTTCAGAGCTGTGTATTATATCAACCATCAATACACCATATCAATGAATACTATAGTTAAGACTTAAGATCTATGTATCGGATCAACCATCAATATATTACATTTTTGAGTTAGACACTTAAGAGCCATGTATTATATCAACCATCAATACACTAGATAAATTATTAGTATATCAAATATATTTATGTATCTGTTCAACCATCAATAGTTAAGACTAGTATATCAATATAGATCAATGTATTGGATCAATAATCTAACAAGATATTTAAAACTAGTATATTATGTCAATCATCAATATATTTGATCAATGTATAAGATAGTTTGTAGTATTATGTTATAATAGCCATAATAGAAATTAACAACGATTATCATAATAAATGAATAAATAATAAAAGCTCATTTTATGTGATAGTAATTGTAATATGACTTAAAACTCATAATTTGCAACAATGTCCTAAATTTATCATTTTATATAGCGTTAGATTATATTATCTGTTTTGTTGTTTAAGATCATATGATGTACTAAAAGTAGACCTGGCAAGTAGGTCGTGTCGTGTCGACTTCGTGTTAAAAATAAACGTGTCGAAAACCCTTAACACTAACCCGACCTCGAAAATTTTAACTCTATTGACCTTCAAATCAAAATTCAAAAGCTAAAATTCAAATTCAAAAATACAACTTAAAAATTTCACCCTCCCCGGCTCCCCCCAAAAATTTCACGATCCACCGCCACCCTCCCACCTTCCCACTCTACTTTAAACCTTCAACCCTAACCAAGTAAGGCAGTAACCATTTTTCTCTTCCTGCCCCATTTTCCTCTCCCCCCCATCCAATTCCTTGGTCACTGGCCTCCTCTATCCTTCAATTCAATTGAAGGAGATGCAAATTACAGACTTTGGGCTTCTTCGAGTTAAGCCATTTTAAGCACTCATGTTCAAATATCAAAAGAGTAAACATGGTTTAATGGTTCTTGTTAGCTTAATTCAACCATTAAAGCTCTGAATCTAGAGCTTTAATGGTTGAATTCAACTATCAAAACTCAAGTATAAACCCCAATCGAACTACACAGTTTCCCAAAACTTTATTTCTTTATGCAGGTTAGGACTTGGTCTCTGTTTGAGAGTTTAGTTATGCAGGTTAGGACTCGGTGGCGGAAGTCTCGTGCCGCTGTCGCCGAGGATTGTTTCAGTGCCGTCGAGATATATGTAGATAATGTAATGTTTGTTATGAAGGTGGTTGTGGAGGTGGTGGTGAGGAGGGGTTTTGCTGTGGCCTTGGTGATTGTCTGTGGTAATGGGAGGTTATTAGATTAGAGATTTTACTGTGATGGATAGTGGTGTTGTTATGGAGGTAAGGTGTAAAGAAGGAAACAAGTTTAAATTAACCACGGAGCTAGGTGAAGCGATGTGGTTTCAATCCATTCTTCTGCAATTTATGGTAGTGGGTAGTTAAATGATGTGATTTTTTGGTAAGATATGTGTTGAAATTTCTGTCATTTTTACTTGAAGATAGTTGTCTATTTTGTAATTAGCTTTTGCAATCAAATTTACAGTTCTTGCTTTGAGATAGTTGGCTAGTTATTGATTTATGTTTAGTAAACTACTCAAAATGACATTATTGATGAATGATATAATGATAGTGATGGCTGAATTCACTTAGAGCAGAGGAGGATGAGGTCTTGAGGAGTAATTGATAATGATTCCATGTGTGCCATTAATCTGGCAAAATGTAGTCTAAATTAAAAAATCAACCTCTTAATTTATGGCTTTAAACGCGGAGCTCTTAAACAAACTACATTACAAAATTATTGAGGGTGGATTTTGAGTTATTGTCTTAATTTAAACTTTGTTAATGAAGAATTTAAAGATGTAAAAATATATATTTACTCAGAGTGTGAAATTAAAAAGTATAAGGTTTACATATATTCAATTACAATGTTTAACTAAGGTGCTTAATTAGAATGATCAATTGAGGTTATAATTCTAATTAAGTGGAGTGTTGAATATTGAATCAATAGTTGAGACAATTAACACAAATGTTCTATTGTAGATGTTAGATATAAAATACTTGAAAGTAATTCATTAAAAAAATTAAAAATATACTTGAGGTTAGGTCGGGGTATGATCGGGTCGGGTTGAGGTTAGGTCGGGTTATGTTCGGGTCGGGTTGAGGTCAGGTCGGGGTATGATCGGGTCGGGTTATGTTCGGGTTGAGGTCAGGTCCGGTTATGTTCGGGTCGGGTTGAGGTCAGGGTTATGTTCGGGTCGGGTTGAGGTCAGGCCGGGTCATATTCGGGTCGGGTTGAGGTCGGGTCGGGTCATGTTCGGGTCGGGTTGAGGTCAGGTCGGGTCATGTTCGGTTCGGGTTGAAGCCGGGTTAAGTCAGGTAAATTCGGATACGGGTTGAGTTCGGGTCGGGTTCAGGTCAACAATTATCGGGTCGATTCGGTTACAGGTTGAGGTCGGGTAGGGTCGGGTGCAGGTCGGGTTCAGGTCGAGGATTAGCAGGTGTCATTCGGTTACGGGTTGAGTTCGGGTCGGGTGCAGGTCGGATTCGGGTGCTTCATTTCTCGGGTCGGATCGGGTCGATTCCGGGTTGGGTTCGGTTCAAATTCCTGGAGCAGGTCAGGTTTTGACAGCTCTACCTGGCAGTAAGGTACAATGACAAAAAAAATAATAGATCGAATATTAATTGTTAATTTGTCATATTCAATTTATAAATACTGCTCTAGAATAATTATATCTCTTAAGATATTATATTTTTTTGTGATTATCTTTTAGGATTCTTATCTTATTTAGTTTCCTAGTTTTATGGGGTTTCCTAACAACCCTTGTATAAATACTTTTGATGATTAATTAATAAAGGCTAAGCCTTGCCATAATCTTAGCATGGTATAAAGAGCCGTTAAAAACAAACCCTAACAAAACCTACCCAAATCCCGGGGGTGAACATGATGTTTGTGAGCCCACGCCAAATGAGCCTGCGGGCGCAGGGCACCCAACAGCCACTCGCCAGCTCTTCGTCGTCTCCGCAGGCGCGAGAACAAGCCGCGGGTGAGCATCCCACACCTCCATCACCCTCTTCGATAATGATGTTGTGAATAATGGGGATGTGGCGAATCAAGATAACATGGGGCGAGGCATGCGTGAAAAATGGCAATCGGTTCTCCTCAAGGATTTTCTTAGTAACACTACAATGGCTCCTAAAAAATCTCAGTGCTCGGAAATTCCATCTCACACTCAACCTACTCCAACGGCATCCTCAGGTACGCCATTTCCTATAGCACATTATGTTAGTTGTGATAAGTTTTCTGTGAAGCATAAACATTTCTTGGCAGCTATCACTGTAGGTTTTGAGCCACAGTCATTTAAGGAAGCAATGAAATACCCTGAATGGCAAAAGGCCATGCAAACGGAGATCCAAGCTCTTGAAAATAATGGCACATGGACGATGGAAACGCTTCCTACAGGCAAAAAGGCACTAGGAAGTAAATGGGTGTACAAAATCAAATATAACTCAGATGGGAGTATTGAGAGATTAAAATCTCGTCTCTTTGGGAATCATCAAACTGAAGGCCTCGATTACAACGAGACATTTGCTCCTGTGGCAAAGATGGGTACTTGATATCGTGTTATTTTATATAATTTTTCCCCTACTTTTGAGCTAAATTGTGCGTCAAACTATGCTCTTAAGAGCTATTTAATGCTAACTCTTATATATAGCTGTGTTTCGCGTGTTTTATGTTGAATTACAGGTTTTAGGGAGTTTTCTCCCTATTTTCTGCTATTTTGAGCATCAACATATGATAGGCGGAGTTACAAGGAAGATTTACCGAGTTGCCTTTCATAGGCTTAGAGAGGTGTCTTTGATTGGAGGACTTGGATTTTGAGACAAAGGAAGGAAATAGCAGTCCGCCCGACAGCATCGGGCTGTGTTCGCCCGATCGGGCGATATATCAGCTACAGGAAGATCGTCAAAACGTCCGATCGGGCGCCGGCGCCCGGACCCATCGGGCGGTTATTTTCATTGTGCCAGTTGCCCTGCTGAGCTTACCTGCTGTTTCTGAAGAAGACGTAAGACCCGCCCGATCGGGCGGATTTTGCCCGGACCCATCGGGCGGTTTGCAGGATGCTGCCAGATGCCAATTTAAGGAAGAGTTATTCGCCCGACATCATCGGGCTGTTTGAACTTTTAGTTTAATGACGCGCGTTTTGTTGCCCGTTTTTAATCCTTGTTCCATTCTTTTTAGACTTAGTATAAATACAACACTTAGTTTATTTTGGAAGGACATCTTATTTTCATTGTAATTTGATTGAGCCCTAGTTTTAGAACTCTAGTTTTTCTTCTCCATTGTTGAAGATTGAATTGTTGCTTTTGTTTTCAATATAGTTCGCATTTAGACTCAATTTCGGTAATCTCTTTATTTTCGTTCATTCTTATTTAGATTGTTTGTGATTGATTATTGATTTTATTGCCAAGTATGAATCTTAACTTTGAATTAGTTTTTTCTTTCTTAGCCATGAGTGAGTAGTCCCCTTTTCTAGGGCTTTAGGGAGGAAAACCATGTTTATGCCATGATTGCTATCTGAATTGCTATAGTTTCTAGGTTTTGATTAGAGCGATTGTAATGTGATTTGTTCGTGAATTTATAATTTGTGTTAGTGGCCAATTTCATGAGTTATGTCTAGCTAATAATCGTTCGTACAGATCAGTCTTACTTTTAGAGGCTTAGAACACATTAGTGATTCTGATTATATTTGTGACCATACTGCATATGTTGAATCACGAGCGTTGAGACCTGACCATAAGCTTGACACGTGCTTTAATCGTTCGATTCTAAACCTAGGTGATTTTAGTTATTTGAACCTCTTGAGTGGTATAAGCATGATGGACCAAACTATCGCCTTAGACTTTTATTCCATAGTTAAATCCTCAGTTTAATTCTTGTTTTCCTTAGTTTAATCATTAGTTCAGTTAATCTTCTCTGATTTCATCTGAAGTAGTTAGTTGGTTGAATATTAATAAAGAAACTCTGTCTCCCTGCGGATTCGACCCTGCTTCCATTAACTACCATTGTTAGAGGACTGTAGGAATTATCTTTGAATAGGTAATACGACTTTAGCCTATCAATACTGTTCGAGCTTTCTTGTTTATTGATGTATCTAAAAATTGGTCATTGCTCCATCCTATGTTCCTACCACATATCAACTCGCTGATGTCTTCACCAAGGCACTTGAGAAGAAGCAATTCGAGTTTCTACTTTCTAAGTTGGGCATTTCAGACTTGCATGCTCCAACTTGAGGGGGAGGGGGGGGGTTAGAATAATTATATCTCTTAAGATATTATATTATCTTTTGTGATTATCTTTTAGGATTCTTATCTTATTTAATTTCCTATTTTTATGGGGTTTTCTAACAACCCTTGTATAAATACTTTTAATGATTAATTAATGAAGGCTAAGCCTTGCCATAATCTTACCATGTTCAATTATTAGTCAAACATTTTGAAGGTAATTTTAGGCAAATTATGTAAGAAATGAGGGGTATCCAACCGACATTTCTATTTAACATAGACATTTTGTATTTTTAGCAAGGAGAGTTATAAAGTGTACATGTATTAAGATACAACTAGTATTTAGGCCCCGACAATGGTCCTGAATTTTTGTGCATTGAATTTAGGCAAAGTCTTATAAAAGACGGTCTTACATTAAGCTTAATGTAAGACCCACCCAATAAGCCAATTAAAAGCCCAATTACGCGTGCCACACGCTAAGGAGCCCAGACAAATTGATTTTTTAACTTTTCGACCTCAAACCTTAACTTTTTCGTTTTTTTAACTTTTCAACCTAAAACCTTAACTTTTGCGTAAAAATCCATAACTAATAGGGCTAATGGAGTGAAGGAATTGGCGGGGGTGGTGGGAAGAAGGCTGGCTTGAAAAAATGCCTATTCGGCCTATTGGACTGGTCTTATTGTAAGTTTTAAACAAAATAACTTATGTTAATATTTAAAAGTTCAAGTTTTTAGGTTCAAAAGTTAAGTTTTTTAAGTTTAAAAGTTAACAATTGTAGCATATTTGTTAATATTGATTCCACATATGATATTAGTTATGGATTTTTATACAAAAGTTAAGGTTTTAGGGCGAAAGGTTAAAAAACGCAAAAAGTTAAGGTTTTGGGTAGAAAAGTTAAAAAAAACAACTTGGCTGGGCTGCTTAACGTATGGCGCGCGTCATAGGCTTCCCTAATGCTTATTGGGCTGGTATCAGGTTATGGCTTAACCTAAGACCGTCTTATAGTAAACCAACTCTTGAATTTAATAATAGTTAAAGTAATTGATGTCATGTAGCGAGAAAAATTATCAAAAAAAGTTATCTCATTTACAATATGCATTTTAAAATTTATAGCTTAACTCCTGATTTCTATTCATACATCCTTATTTATTTTGATAGAAGAAACACTAATAACATGTTGGAGTAGTGGTTGACACTCCTTATTGCATACTAAAGGTCACGAGCTCGAATCTTCACGTTGGCATTTTTTTATTATATGAGAATGAATTGAAAGAGTGTCATTCAAAGAGGGATGATGACACTTGACGGATTGCAATGCTTGCTTACGCTTTTTAATATAGATACATAGATTGTTAATTATTTGGTTGAACTTCTAAGCCTAGGAAGACTTCTTCTACCGTTCTCCCCAGAGAATAAGAAGAGGAAGGAGAATCTAACTATATACAAAATCTAGCAGGGTTTCATGTTAAAGATAATTGGTAATAGACAGAGTAAGACGTACACAAGTCCATACATGTTACTTTGTTAGTCATGCTTTGATGCTTCTATCTTAACTTTTTTTTATCGTTTTCACAATTCTTATCTTAACGCTCACTTTTTTCTCAGTTTTCTTGTATACTTTGTTTATCTTGTTTCACTTGTCAACGAAGATGATTTATGTTAGCCAACTCCATATCAAATCATTTTTAAAGTTCTGACCAGAATGGTCACAATCAATTCCAAATTACAGCTGCATGCCAAAGGCCTTTCATCCTAACCATCACGAACTAATACAAGCTCAAACGCTCATCAGCAGGCATAAATTTTTATATTACTAGTATAATTAAATAAGTTAGTCTTAAAAAAGAAATTATGCCTAGCATTGAAACATGCATGGGCTTCGACGAGTTTCATGTCACTGTCTGTCTATAGATTCAGTTCTTGGTATATCCCCACATTTTTTTCTGGATTCTTTATTAATGAATCAATGGTTGGTCGGCTAACTATTGTACCCAAATACGTTAATTCAAAACGTTAATTCAAAACGTTAATTCAATATATAACCAAATTTTTATAAAGTATGGTGACAAAATACTAGTCAATTATACTCCATTTGCTCTATGAAGATCCAACATTTTACTATTGCCTAGTTTTTTCCTTCTAATTTCCTCGACATTTGTCTCCTTAATTTGGTATTTAGTGACAAAAACCAATAAGATACAAAGATGATTAATAATCAATTGAAGTTTTCAGATACTTAAATAGAATTATTATATTAGCACCACAAAAAAAAATTATTATATTAGCACCAATAAAATAGAATTATTATATGTGCAACTTTTGTACTTTATGTTGCTTCTTACCAAGTACTGTCTAGATTCCCAATTTCGCATAGGGATAATAGGTTTGCCATTTGTGGCTTGTGGTAATACTTATGGTTAGTCATGATTTCCAATAATTAAATTACCAATTTGCGAGTTTTAAACGAATATAAAAATATTAGTCATGATTCATGAAGTTGGACGACAATAATTACTACTACCTACAAACATTATAGTAACCAATTTAATATAAAATAAATAATCAATAGTTGTGAATTGTGATGTGATACCAATAGCTCATACTAAACGGTTGGTCAAACAAGTCGAGCATACCATTGAACTAACAATTAATAGTTGATTGATAGCTAATATGACAAAATTACTAATTTGACGGCCATAGTTGGATAAAAGTCAATTTCTTATTAAGTGATAGTCATTGAGGAATTTAATGGGCAAAAAGTCTCCTTAAAATTGAACTTGCTATTTAAAAATAAATTACCAATAAGTCCTTCTAATAAACCCTAGTTACAACTACACACAATAGTGGCTAGAGCTACACTTTTTTCATACCATGTTGCTGGCATTTATTTTGTATATTCAAATTGTAAAAAGGATGCAGGCCAATTTTTGATATCTACATTGCTCATCAATCCATTAAAAATCGAACTTCACCAGTTCCCATCGAAAGGGCAGATATGGAAGCACCAATTGAGTATTCCAAGCCCCGACAATGAATAACCCTATTAGTTAGTATTACTTCCTAAATTCAAGTCTTTAAAATTGGATCATATGAATTAGTGCCACCATTCCTTCGAACTTTTAAGGTACTTATCTCCTTTTTTTTAAAAAGGGAAATTTCATATGGTACCATCGCACTTTTAGCTTTTTCATATGGTACCATTAATTTTTGAGAATTCTATGTGGTACCACTGTACTTTAGTCTTATTTTTTGTCGTAATATTCCATTAATTAAAATGTTAATTAGGGGTTAAGTAGGGTTAGGATTTTGTCTCGATTTGTATGTTATGATATGTGTACGGGCAAAATTATTTGGATTAAAGTTTTTAAGGGTCATTTTGGTCTAATTTGAGGTCAAAATTAACAAAAATCATCATTGTCAATTTTGACCATAAATTTGACCCTTAAGGGTCCAAAGTAACCCCCAAGATCTTATTCAAGCATATTTTATAGCACGTAAACCAAAACACGTAAAATGAGATGAACTTTTAACCGTATTTGACTCCTAAATTAACATTTTACTTAAAAGAATGCTATGATATATAATAAGATCAAATAACAATGGTACCATGTAGAATTCTAAAAAAATAATGGTACCATATAGAAAAGCCAAAAGTACAATGGTACCATATGGAATATCCCTTTTAAAAATAAGCGTATCTACAGTTAATAACAGTGACTATTTCTTTCGAGAATGCTCCATTTAAGAGTAAACAGTTGGACAAAAATCCCTTTCTTAAATACTTTATATAGCTATCTCAATTAGTCCTATCCTTAAGGTAAGTAGTAGTCCTCATAAAGGTCCCTTGACTAAGACAAAAGCTACCAAATATTTATAAAATTCAGCACTCCAAAGTCCAAAAATACACTGAATTAAAGACATAAATAACACAAACACAAAAGACAGCTATATTGAGATGTCCCAATCTTCATTGCCATTTGCTTGTGAAGCATTACATGTGTTTATTCAGATTTTCAGTCACGGATTTTACACTAAACAAATACTCTCCCATCATTCCCCCACAACACACACAAACACAACCCCCCCCATTTCTTCTTCTTTTCTTAACTTCCAAAAACTAACTCTCTTTTTCCTTCTTTGTTTTCTTCTTCCATTTCAATTCAATTCATATTAATGGTGTTCATTGATTATCATTAATATTGTAGCATGACCCTTTTATTCCGATCCAAGTCTCGTAAACTCGGGTGCGAGTCGTTTAACTCGCACCCGAGTTGTTCTTCTGGAGAAGAAACAGAGGAAGAAGATAAAGAAGAAGAAGATGAAGACCCATATGACCCGATATCAACCCCGTTTATAAGCCCGGGATTTGATAATAATAAAAGAGATAATGGGAATGGGCCAAATGGGCAGTTTCCAATTCTGACATTTGTGGCTGCTGCACTGAGAAAATCATTGCTTGTTACTTGTAGTGTTGAAAGAGAAGATGTTTCCTCATTGGAGATTAGTTGTCCTACTAATGTTAGACATGTTTCTCATGTTACATTTGATCGTTTTAAAGGGTTTCTTGGTTTGCCTGATGAATTTGAGCCTGATATACTTAAAAGGGTTCCTAGTGCAAGGTGAGATTTTTTTCGTATTCTTCCCCGTTCCAAGAGGTGTTGGGATCGATTCTTATAAGACGCACCCAAAATGAAAAGTGTTCTATTTTTGGGTTTGATTGACCAAGTTTAAGTCATGTGAATTTTGGTTGCATATTTAGTTTTGATATTAATATTAGCATATGTTTTGTTGTGTAAGTATATGTTGAGATCTAGTAAGTTTAATTTGTTTGGTGTGAAGGTAGAAAAGTTGATATATTTTTGGTGGATAGGATATCTTGAAATCGGGAGAGATGGTCTAACTAACTGAATTATCTCTTGAGGAGTGGAATTTTAATTCTAAGATTAGTACTTTTAGGCTACTAGTACTGACTTGTAGGTTTCAGAGTTCATTGGACTTTTCCAAGTTCAACACTTTCATTGGTTTAATATTTGGACTTTTATGTGTTAAATTGAATTGACAAATTAGAAGTACAAATTTTATTCAGGTTCTACCTATCTGGTTCATGCAAATTAGTCTAGAGAAAGACAATAAGGTAGTGGATTTATGAATTACTAAACAAAAAGTTAGAAAACATTGTTCACTTCATCTTTTTCCTTGGGGATTGGGGTATACACATTGAAGATTTGAAAAGAAAGAATAGAATTTTTGTATCAAAACTACAAGAAATCAATGCCTTTTCTCCTTTCTGGTGGCTTCTGGTTTCGTTTTGGTGCGAATATGGTAGCTTCAAGCTGATGCAATGGGGGGTATAACTTGTTAACCATGTTTTAAGAAATGCCAACTCACATGTACAATAAAGAATAAAGATTCTTGGCATGAGCTGGGGGCTTTCCCCAATCCACCTCTATCAAAGAGGGTTTGGTATATTGTAGTTAAAGACATCATGTTATACAATCTCTATGCATTATTTGTTACTTCTAGGCCATTTCAGATAGGGGTTTTTCCCTCCCCCAACTCCCGCTGCGATTCAACTTATCGAGCAAATGAGTTGGAACTCGTACTTTTATCTGTTCGAGTCTTTTGTTATACAAAGGTTTACGTTTTCTTCCTTTCGTTTCCCCCCTTGCCCTGCCCCGGTTCTTCGTTAAGTCAATAATGGAGTGATGACTTGGATGATAATCCTCATACATAAGCTATTTTGTTTCCATTTATGTTTCAAGGCCTTGATGTCAGAGACCTCAAGATCGGAGTGTATTTAGAATATCAAATGATGTATCCAAATAATATTACTGTCTAAGCTGCTTGAACTGACTGCATTTTTTCTAGACACGATTTTTATTGACTATTGTTACACATGCCTGGGTATACCATGCTACAATTGCTGATGGTACACGGTACACATAGGTGTAGGGTGGAATTTCTGTTTTCCACAGAATTGTTATCATATTTTAGTCTTCTGTTTATGATTATGGCAATGATACTTTTCACTAGATTTACATTGATATTACAAATGCCTTCGGTTCATATGGCAGTTTCTTAACTTTGAGTAGGCGTTGTAGTAGAATGGCTACTTTTTTTGGTTTCAGTTTCCTGTGCTGTGAGATAATCTTGATATTTGGATCTTTTGATGTTATCCAGTGCAAGTGTATTCGGTGTTTCTCCTCAGTCCATGCAGTGTTCTATCGATGAGAGAGGAAATAGTGTGCCAACTATACTTCTTATGATGCAAAAGCGCTTGTATGCGGAAGGAGGCCTTCAGGTATGTTATTGACTCAAAAGTTCAGTGAATTGATGTGATTAATTATTTCCTGTCCCAGCTTAGCAACTGATTTTTGTTTTTCCCTATTTTATCCTCGGCTTTGTTTGAAGGCAGAAGGAATATTTCGAATAAATGCTGAAAATAGCCAGGAAGAGTTTGTTCGGAGTCAATTGAACAAAGGGGTTGTTCCACAGGGAATTGATGTTCATTGTTTGGCTGGACTTATTAAGGTATTTACTCCTTCCAGAAACTGATTATGTTGTATAAACATTAGAATGAACAGCAACAATGCTGATTCACTTGTCTCCATGTCAGAAACCCCAGCCGTTTCTGTGCTAATGAAGCCCGGAAATGGCGAGGCCTTGATAAGTCCAAAACTCCATCTGTTTCCTTGCTAAGATCACAAAAAAGAAAAACGAAAACTTCCTCCACGGATACATATGGTGTAGCCGTATAGGAGACTAGGAGTTTAGGACGACTTGACTTGCGACTTGACTTTGAAAATTGTACTTGTATTAACAAAGAATAACAGGGGTTGACTGGTTATATCTTAAACACTTAGCTCGCATATTTTTTCGTATTAGTAAGCAGTAGGTCTGAGGTTGCTATTGGTTATTGATACTGCAGGCTTGGTTTAGAGAATTACCAAAAGGAGTGCTTGACTGTCTTACACCAGAACAAGTAATGCATTGCAATACAGAAGATCAGTGCACTCAACTTGTGAAACTTCTTCCACCAATGGAAGGTGCACTTCTTGACTGGGCTATCAATTTGATGGCAGATGTTGTGCAGAATGAAAATCATAACAAGATGAATGCACGGAATATCGCCATGGTCTTTGCGCCAAACATGACTCAGGTGACCTTAACTCCCACTCTAGCTCCTAATCCGTTTGCATCCTATTTATATGTCCGTCTTCTTTCATATGGTGTGACTACTTAAGTGTTTGTTTGTTATTTTTGTTAGTGTTGAATTTCCCCCTCTTTTTCCTAAAACCAAATGCATTTTTCTGAAAACTCGGAAAAGCTACAAGCTTGTTCATTAGTGTATCTTGTTTTCAATATTCATTTTTTCCCAAAAGAAAAAGCAGAAATACCGGTAGAAGAAAAGTGATTTTCTGTTCAGTTAACATTACGAATTTTAAGCTCATTAGACAACTTATGACATATGATCTTCTACAAGGCTTATTACCAAAAACGGAAACTAAGTTGTATCTTGGTACTGGACACATCCTACATCACATAACTTAAAAACTTAAAACCAAAAACTGAAACAGTAGTGATAATATTGCCTATCTCCTCTTATTTCTTGTTAATTGCACCATAGTTTGATCAATAGCACGCATTTAGATTGGATTTTTTTTTGGTGAAATAGGGAAATATATATTAATTAGTTCAAACCATAAATTCTTTTACAATCCGAAACATAATCGTTCCACAAATAACTAGGGGGATGGGGAAAGTTCCTAGTTACATTTATGGCCGAATCTTGGCTACTACAACTTCTTGCAACTCCATCAGCTAGCTTTTTCAGTTCCCTTGGCAGTACTTGATTGTTACTTCACTGATCTTGGAGCAAAGGTCCCTGCACACATGATACGCATTGTCGTAATATGATGGAACATTGAAATTTTCATTGATCATTTGTACCGCATTCCTGCAGTCCGAAAGAAGTACTAGGGTCTAGGCTATTAATCTGTCTGGATATCGCTCGGTTGGGTCCAAGATTAATTGCCAGTAAGTCTGCTTGCAATGGGTCAAAAGCTTATCATATTCTGTCATGTCCCATGAGCCCCTTTCCTGCAGAATCACGCATAATACAAGCTGGGGGGGGGGGGTGTTCGCATGTGCTGTGTTTCGAACTCCATGTGCTATTATCTTCGCGCCTAGCATGTGTTTTAACACAGTTGGTGATGGAGGTGGTTAATTGTTTTGCTTTGCCTGGATCAAAAATAGACTCATTTCGTGTTTTCTTTAGATTGAATCTGTGAACTCCTAAACACACTTTTATCGGTGTCTTGCAGATGGCTGATCCATTGACAGCATTAATCCACGCCGTACAAGTGATGAATTTCCTCAAAACTTTGATCATGAAAACCCTCCAAGTAAGAGAAGAATCTGCAGAGAAAGCAAGAGAGTTGTCACCATGTTCAGACACTTCAAACATTGCTAGCAACAATCCACACAAGTCCATTTCATTTGGAGAACTCATTTTTGAGAAACAGCAAGATAAAACCACCCGCGTCAATGATCAGGGACACGGCAAAAAGTTTCTAAGAAGTGTCACATTGGATCGACTAGAATTTAGTCCGGAAAAAAACATAGAAAATCCGAGAAAAAGAACAATGATGAAGTGAAAAAAACATACGGCTCCTTTTCGGGTGACAACTCCCCTGTTACGTATGTGGCTGCCGAGTCCATAGATGATGATAGAGAAGTGGAAGGGATCTTGGATAGATTAAATTTTACAAAGGGAGTGAAAAAACTGTGCAGGCATCCTGTTTTCCAGTTGAGCAAATCTACCAAGAAAACAGCTGAGGTTGGGATTGTAAATAGTAGATGAGATAACTAATAATCACTGCTCATTCTAGTGTGTGACCATTATAAGTTACACTAGGATTTGGGTGTTTTTTTAGTATAGAATTCTTTAATTTGTGTTGTTTACTTTAAATTTATAGTAATTCTTGTGTGAGGATGTTTCAGTAGAATCTAACCAAGGGTTTTAGGTGAATCTTAGTTAGTGGCTTAGTGCTACTGTTTGTGACCTGGGAATTTGGGATATTACTTTATGTAATTTCTTTACATATAAGCGCTTTGATAACACTATTAAAAATTTGATGTAATTATGTCGGAATATATCAATAACATTATGGTTTTTTTGATGAACTATGGGTGAAAAATGTGCTTGCACACTGGAATTCTTATATATTACGACAACAATGTGAAGATCTTAGTGTTACGGTTCGAGTGTTTTGACCCTAGATCGTGTGGTATGCCCTTGCCTTCTTTCGGTAAGCGCGCTAGTCTTCCTGCGGACACACAAATCTAATATAGACCTGATCTACACTAAATTTATTGTATCCACTACAAACCCAAAAGATAAATGTAGCTCACCAAAAGTTAAGTTTTCTTGTAACAAAAGTTAAGATTTTGTAATTAAAAGTTAAGGTTTAGCAATCAAAACTTCAAAAGTTCAGTGTTGTAAATGAAAAGTTAAGGTTTCTTTAGCAAAAGGTAAGATTTAAGTTAAGCTTTAGCAATCAAAAGTTAAGTGTTATGAATGAGAAGTGAAGGTTTAGTGACTAAAAGTTAAGATTTAGTGACTAAAAGGTAAGTACTAGTAAATGAAAATTAAGGTTCAAACGGAATAAAAATGTTGTCCAAAACTATAGAGTATAATACCGTTCTCTCTCTCCTTTGTGCTTCACTTCTTTCCAACCATACCAAATCAGCAAAATCTTCATTTGCTCAAAACCAACAACAAACACTGGACTTCATGTCTAAAAAATCCTACTTCCTCCGTTTCAAAAAAATGATTACACTTCTTTTTTCTGAATCCTAGGCACTTTTTGTTTGTGTGAGAGATTGTGGGGGTAAGATATGTGGTAGGAGAGAGATAGATTGAAAAAGTTGCCAAGAAAAGGAAAAAAGAGAAGTGTAGTCATTAATTTGAAACTTCTTAAAATGGAAAGTGTAGTCATTTTTTTTGAAACGAAGGAAGTAGATTTTTCTATTTCTAGGGGAAAACAAAATCATCATGGACAATTTCATTCCTCAAGCAACAACATCAACATCAACACCGCGAACTTCTTCAGCGAGTGCTTTATCATTCATCTCGAAGGAATGGAGAGAAGTTCGAGATTTCGTCGATGCTGATCTCCGATTGATGAAAGATAGGGCGAATTCGTTCAAGAATTTAGCGTCTTCATTGGATAGGGAGCTAGAGAATTTCATCAATTCAGCATCGCCGTTTACAAATCCGGCGATTAAGTCGTCGTCGTTGAATTCTCCGAAGGAAATTGATTTTGTGAAGAGGTTGCTGCCGAAATTGACGGAGTTCCGGAGAGTGTACTCATCTCCGGATTTTAGTAGGATTACGTTGAAGAAGTGGAATCGGCCTGCGTGTCGGCTATTAGGAATACAATTGTGGAGGAGGTGGATGTTGGAGTTTGAAGTGTAGTGTGGACCAGGTCCACCCAAAAGTTTCACCTTGCGGAAATAGGAATCTTAAGACTTGTTGACACACGAGCACTCGGTATCTAAAAGGCACTATTGCGTATTGGTGAAAAAACCGCGAGGAGAGAGGCTCGTGTGTACTAGGCGGCACGAGGGGGGCCAACAACAAGATATACCAGTTTTGAATTTGGGTGGACACTTTACAATATGCGGCGGGACAAGCTATAAGTTGGTCAACAACAACAACAACATAATATTATAAAGCAAGTAACAGCTGATAGAAGGTCTCAAGTTTTCATTCATCGTCTGTTACCCCCTAAAGGGCTTAAATGTGAGATAGTTCATATTTCCAGTGAATACCAGTTTTGCTGTAACTCAATAATAAAGATTAAATTTAAACAAGAGTACTAGAACATAAAGTAAAGTACCAGTAAACATTAAATAAGTGAAATACAAGTAAAGACATGTTGAATTCTAACATCCTCCTTCACTTAAGTTGCCAATTTTTCCCAATAATTTCTACTATTTCGACCTTTTTTGTTGCAAAAGAGAGGCTAAGCCTCCCAAAAAGAAGAAAAAGGTTTAACTAAAACAGGCGTTGAAAAGCTACTCCCACGCTATCCCAATGTAGTTGGAGGTTTTTGCAAGACGTAGATCTACTAAGCTTCATTGTCCCATCTTGTAGCTAACCAACCTGTTCTATTACCTTCGTTTTTTTTGCTGCCCCATGATTGTATTATGATGTTCTTCTGGTTATGGAATGGGAGTTTAAGTTCTTGTTATTGCTTGTCTAAACTTTCCATTTTTGTCAATTGCTTTAATCTGTTCTTGATTACCAGCTTGCCAACTGAGTTTCTCCTTGTCTGTACCATTTTTATCATGCACAAGCATATGTTTTTTCAACCTTGTGTGCACATTATTTATGCTTTGGTTTGGCTTACTAGTTTATTTAATTACTACTCCATAGCTTTGATGTTTATCTCCTTTTGGTCAGTTAACATCATTAAGCACAGTACACTTTTCATGGACATCTCAGCCATTAGTTTATACTATCCTAACTGCTGCCCCTTTACCAATAATCAATGGAACAACACTAATTATGTGTACAGGTTGCTTATTAGTAGTTTAGGCCTGCTGCATTTTGGTATTATTGCAGCAGACTTTACATTTCTTCGAAGCTGTGAGCTTACTATTAAACACTTCATGATTACTTCATGGTTGTTGCTCCTTTGGACTAAGCATCAAGAGACTAGTTGGTTTTTGCCTAAGTTTTTATTTCCAGCTTATCTCGCCAAATGCTTACTGACTATTCTTTTCTGGTTTAATTGCACTAATAGGCACAGCCTCAATGCTCACTGCCTTCCTAGGTACTCTGTCTCCAAAATAGCACAGCTAGTGGACATGGCTCCAGTTTCTTACACCATAGGAGTGAGCTTATGGCATTACAAAGCTACTTACTATTGCAAGCTGAACAGACTTGGAAGTCTCGTTCCTTTATCTGTTGATAAAAGTGGAATTTATTAGTATTTATTTTTTACCTTGCACTTTGAATGTAAAAATCAACATTTTTCTTTTGGGTGTACCTTTGGAACCGAGTGCTTGATCACTCGCTATGAACTATGGGCTCGATCCCATACTTGGCATACAAAAGCATTCGTTTATTTCTTTAAACGTAATACTCTATGGAATCCTTCACTAATAATTAATAGATTACCTATATGAAGATTTTAGTTTGGAACATTCAAGGGGCGAAGAAACCCCAAGCAATAGTGGAACTACTATTTCTAAAAAATAGATTCAATCCCGATCTATTCTTTATTTTGGAAACAATGACCAACAATGCCACTAGTAAACGAATACTCAAAGCTCTTCATTTCCAACATAGTCTAATCATCGACCCAATTAATCATTGCGGAGGTATTTGGATATGTTGGAATAGCGACAATATCAATATGGATCTCTACTTATTAGTTGATAGATGTGCCCACCTTCACATCTATTCAAAGATTATCAAAAGAGATATCTTAGTCTCCGGAATTTACTTACCAGCCAAAGAACAAGATAAAGATACTTGCTGGAACGAATTACTAGAATATGTTAATGCCCAGAATAAACCTAAAGTCATCTTAGGAGATTTCAATGAGATGCTTTCCCCTTCCGATAAGTTAGGTGGCAGAGCACTTTCACCTTCTCAACTCAAACGCCTGCCAACCTTTCTAGGACAGTCTCAATGTTTGGAGGTCCCAACCCAACAAAATGCGTTTTCTTGGAAGAAACATTATGACTCATACATAGTGTATGAAAAATTAGATAGAGCCATTTGTAATCAGGAATTTCTGGATTGCTTCCCGAGTTTCTTAGTAACTTATGGTTCTTTCACGGTTTCCGACCACGCCCCCTTAATTTGTGATACTCACTCCAACCCACAAAGGCCCCCTATTCCGTTCAGATTCCACCAACCATGGGCTTTAGATCCCGAGGTTTTCAAAATTATAAACAATCTCTGGAACTCAAAACCAAAAGGTTCACGCTTCTTCCGAGTTCAATCTCGCCTCAAGGAAATAAAGGCTAGTATTAAAGTTTGGTCAAGAAAGAAGTACCAACACACTTCCAACAAACTCATTCAGAATGTTGCTAAGATCCAAGAGGTAGAGGAAAGACTTTGGAACCAACCTTTTAAGTCGATATTAGTTGAACACCTAAAAAGACTTGTCACTCAAAGGGAAAAGATCCTCCTTTTTAAACAATCAAATTGGGGGTTGAAAGCCAAAAAGGATTGGTTATCCCAAGGGGATAGAAACACAAGGTTTTTTCACAATAAGATGAAACAAAGAATCTCTCTTAATACTATACACAGACTAAGGGATGAAGATGATATTTGGATTCACACTATAGAAGGCATCAAAGACCTTCTGAAAAATGCTTTCAAAAAGAACTATACTTCCGCCAAAACAACTCCAACAAGCAATGCCTTCCAGCACATGGTCCCCATCCTCTCTGATCAAGATTCCCAGAACCTTCTAACCAAAGTTTCTGAGGAAGAAATACGCGAAGCTTTTTTCCATATGAACCCACATAAAGCACCAGGATCCGACGGTTTTGGTCCTGGGTTCTACCAAAAGTACTGGACCATAATAAAGTAAGATATTTGTTTGGCAATATCAAGTTTCTTTGAACATGGCCATCTTCCTCCATCCATTAACGATACCATCATTACTCTATTGCCAAAAAACGCAAGTCCGGAATAACCAAACCATTTTAGACCAATTAGACTTATAAATACTATTTATAAGGCTATTTCGAAAATCTTAGTATCAAGAATTCAACCAATTCTTGATAAGATCATTATCCCATACCAAAATGCCTTCAATAAAGGCCGTTCCATTAATGACAACGTCCTTATCGTCCAAGAAGTTCTTAATACTTTTCACAAATCTAGCAATAAAACAAGGTGGTGTGCTTTGAAATTGGGCATGGAAAAAGCTTATGACAGAATAGAATGGAATTACTTATGGGGATGTCTATCCCACCTAGGCTTCCCCAATAAGTGGATTGATCTCATTAAGCAATGTGTTACTATCGTTTCTTACTCTGCTAAGGTAAATGGGTATACCACAAGCTGGTTCACTCCAACCAGAGGACTAAGACAAGGTGACCCCCTCTCTCCTTATCTTTTCATCATTTGTATGGAAGGGTTCATCAGACAACTCAATGCCTCAGCAATCTCGAAAAAGAGCGGTGTAGGGTTCCAGATCAGCCCTCAGACCAGTAAAATCCCCTGCCTACTCTTTGTAGATGATAGCCTCCTCTTCTGCAAAGCCACCAAGACTGGTTGCTCCAATCTGAAAAATATTATTGATGACTTTTGTCACAGTTCAGGTCAACTTGTAAACTTCCACAAGTCAGCCATCGTCTTCTCAAAACACGTTCCTAACGCTAGAAAAGACAACTTGGATAGCCATTTTAACATGGCCCCAAAGGCTTGTCTAGGTCGTTATCTAGGCATCAATTTCAGCTCTTTCCGCCCAATTAGGGCTGACTTAGCGATATTACTATCTAAAACCGACCAAAGAGTCAAATCATGGGAAACTGGCTTACTATCCAAAGCAGGGAGACATACTCTTATACAAACGAACCTGGAAGCAATACCAAACTACTCCTGTTCCGCTACCTTACTGCAAGGAAAGATTGCTACCACCATCGATTCCATTCACAGAAAATTCTTCTTGAACCAAGGCCTAGGTAAAGATGGCTTACCCCTAATTGCATGGGATAAAATCCGTACACCTAAAAACCTTGGAGGTCTGGGCCTAAGGAAAACTCCCCCTCTAAACCAAGCCTTCCTTGCGAAGTTAGCTTGGAAGGTTCTGACCGATCCATCTAATCTTTGGGCCAACATTACAAAAGTACTTGAAGAACACCACTTTCTTTGAGTATCTTCCAAAACCATCTCACTCTTCCATTTGGCGTCATATAATGGAACAGAGAGATCCAATACGACGAGGCATTAGATGGAAAATAGCCAATGTGTCAAAAAATTTCTTTTGGTTAGACAACTGGTTGACCAACAAACCTTTGTTTGAAATGCTCCAGACCCTCTTATGATTAACACAGATCTGAAACTTGCAGAATTTATAACAGAGGACAGATTTTGGGATCTAGCCAAGTTGAAACATATTCTGCCAGACAATCTTGTAGCAATGGTGAGGGGTCTCCCCCTCCCAAAAAATATAGATTCAGATACCCCAATTTGGGGCATGTCTTCCCATGGAGATTTTACAGTCAAATCAGCCAACTGGTTAGCTCAGAACGTTAACCCCGACACACCTAAATGGGAATTTAGATCCATTTGTAAGCTACAGATCCCACCAAAGCTACAAATTTTCATATGGCAAATTTTAAACAACAGACTTAGCATTAGAGCAACTCTCCACAGAAGACATATCCTCCCTTTTTAGAATTGCCCAGTTTGCACCCCTGATAGGGCGGAGACAATTGATCATCTCTTCCTACATTGCCCAAACATAACGACACTATGGGCTTTACCGCAAGTGAAAGAGTGGTTAGGCTGGCCTGTAAACTGCACTGATGTGTTGACTTTATTTCGTCACTTTTTACGAGATAAAAGCACAGCAACTAGCCTCACTTTCATTTTTGGAGTATTTGGAAGGAACGAAATGACTTAAACTTCAACAATGCGAAGCTTAATATTTATAGAATATATCACCGTGCTAGGCATTATGCTTATGAATGGCGAGTTCGTACACACTTTGATGACTACGTCGTGAATCCCTCCAATTACGACTCCCCCATCCCCCCTATTTCGGCGGCCTCCATTCCTCCAAATCACTCCATCTACGTAGCCTGGAAACCACCACCTCCGGAGCCTACAAATTAAACTTCGATGGGTCGGTGAGAGACTCCAGAGCAGCAGCGGGGTATATAATTCGTGATCATGAAGGCAACGTCATTTCAGCAGAGGCTTTCAACTTGGGCCTTTCTTCCGTCGTCACGGCTGAAGCTACATCACTTCATAGAGGTGTTCTTCAAGCTACAAAACATCCTTGTTCCACTATATTCGTCGAAGGAGATAACCAACTAGTTATCAACGCATTGAAGGGCAAATATCACCCCCCAAGGGCAAATTGACAACATCAATGAGGATTCTAAACTACATCTAGGAGCTTTTAAAGAGGTCAACATACAACACGTCTACAGAGAGGCAAACCAGGCAGCTGATTGGATAGCTAATGCAGGGCATTTAGCTATAGATTCTATTTGTATTACGGATTGGCATGGTTCTCAGTTAGCTACAATACTTTGTAATGATGCATTAGGAATTCCCCTCGAGCGGAGGGTCTAATCATCCTTTCTCTTCTCCTTACATTTATATATATATATATATATATATATATATATATATATATATATATATATATATATATATATATATATATCTTGCTACAAAAGAATGTAATGTATGTCATCTTGCAGATTTATTTGTATGCCTTGTTTTTTTCCATTTGTTATTAAAAAAATAAGTTTAGTTAGGTTCATATAAATTCAGATTAGTGTACGAAATGGCTAGTTAGTGTCTTTTGGTATGAGATAAAACTTTTGAAAAGTTCAGATAAATTAGATGTGTTTTTACTTAAATTTTCTTTTTTAGACTCATGATACACTAGGGTGTATAATAAATATTTACGCTTAGTCAGAGTTTGCAGTTCAGTTCAGTTTTTTGCAAGCCAAAATACCATGGCCTTAATTTTTGGCAGTAAGTGGTAACTAGGAGAAAGACCATGGCCTTGTTTTCCCTAATCTTTTTCAGTTCAGCTTATTGTTGATCTAATCAATATTACTATTATTATTATTGTTGTTGTTATTAAATATCATTTTGTTAATTATACTCACTCATCATTTTTATTTTTGCTATTATTTTTCATTATCAATTAATAACAACTAAATATTATTATCATGATTCACTAATTATTATTACTAATCATTATAATTACTATTTATTGTATTATAATCATTACTTATTATCATTAACAACTAAAATATTATAAGAAATTTCTAGAAGAAAATGAAAAGTTCTCCTTTATTACACTCTTTCATGATCCTTTCAAACTATAAAATTGACTTATTACATCATCCAAATCACAAACTAGTTAGTATTCATATAATTACACCTGTTATGTTGACCACAAGAAAAAAATATACTTGTATTATGTGTAAGACTTACGAGGTCACTAAAGATAATAGAATATTCCTCAAAGTTTTAGGGATATAAAAGAAAAACTAGTGCATATGTCTTACGGCCTGTTTAGATTTACAGAAAACAGCTGAACTGAACTGAACTTAACTTAACTGATTGGAGCTGAGCTAAGCTGAACTGAACTGAACTGAACTGATTGGTGTTGAACTGAACTGAACTGAACTGAACTGAATGAATTGAATTGAATTGAATTGAATTGAATTGAATAAATATATAAATAATATTTAAACAATAATAATATGAATATTAAATAATAAATATAATGATAAGTAATAATAATGAATAATTATTAATGAATAATAATAATTGTATTTTGGATATTTTTAAATGATAATTATTAATAAATAATATTAATAATCATAAATTAATAATAATAATGATTAATAATTATAATGATAGTTAATAACAATTATTTTATAGTCTTTGTATTAATATATTAATACTTGATGATGATTATATAATACAATAATATCTAAGAATTGAATTTTTTATTACTATTTTAATAATTAGATTTAATTATATATTAATATTTAATAATAAATTATTGGGTCGGACCGTGCAAAATTACATTATAAACCGTTTTGACGTGATTTGATTGGATTATGGGCTGAAAACGCGGGTTTATTTGTGCTTTTAACCTAAACCATGTTCCTCCCTAATGATAATAGTAATAATAATGAATAAAGCTATAATAAATAAAATAATATACAGCTAATAATAATAATTAATAATAATAATAATATAAAAATAAATAATAATAATATAATAATAAGAGCAATTAGTAAAATAAATTAGACCAATATAATAATATTTAACAAAATGGTTATAAAAAAATGGAGCTGAACTGAACTGAATTAAACTGAACTGAACTGATTGGAGCTGAGCTGAACTGAATTGAACTGAACTGAACTGAATTGAACTGAACTGAACTGAAATTAAGCTGAAATGAACAGGCTCTTATACTCTAGTATTTGAATCAAAATATTGTACCTTAATTTTCTTTTCATTGGAAACATATAATATCATTAATATCATTATTAGTATTGATAAAAGAAGCAACAAAAATGTTGTGGCATAATGGTTAGAGCATTTATCTTCTATACTCAAGGTCGCAGGTTCAAAGTTTCTCATGGACGGATTGCAACATATGCTTACGCTTTTTAATTATATACTACCTCCGTTCCATAGGTATTGCAACCTTTGACATTTTGCACTATTCATACACTATCCTTTGACCCTCTTTTGTGATTTATACACAAGGATAAATATAGCCATGTGGGATCTTGTTAGATTCGTCTCGATATATGCTTAATTAAAACTACTTTTTATAATTTTTACTTAAATAAAATTAGAGATATTAACGTCTAAAGTAGTGCGTTGGGAGGCGTAAAATTCTCTATGTTACAATACATATGTTACAATACAATGATACATATTGTATACCGTTATAAGACGAACCCAATAATATCGATAGGGTTTCAATTATTATACTTCCTGACTCCTGAGTAATTAGTAAAGCTAAGCGTATCAGCACGTGAACATGTACAATGTTTAATAAAGAAAATACTAGTAGTGACACTCAATTTGTAGGGTTGTTATTCAACAACGCCTTATCTATGAAAAAAATCGGAAGGATAAGTGGATAAACTTTGATCCCTTAGAAAACAAGATTTTGGGCCTGTTTATTTCAACATAAATGAGATAATTAGGTTAGGGTTTTTTCAATTTATTTATATTTATCTGACGTTATTAGAACTAAAAAGACCTTATTTGACTTTATCAGATCTTATTAGAACTTATTCGACCTGATTTAAACTTATTCCTTAGACCTTTATTATTATACGTTATTCAACCTTATTAAAAGAAACTTTATTAGACCTTATTGAACTTAATTGGACCTTATTAGACATTATCTAAACTTATCTAAACTTGTCTGAACTTATAAGGACCGAATATAAGTTGAAATAATGGACCTTGAACTAAGGTCTAGTTCAGTTCACCTTAATTTTATTAAATTCAACTTTTTTTAATGAACTAAACTTATTTTTACGAACTAAACTTATTTTGACTGAACTGGACTTATTTTCAATGAACTGAACTTATTTTTGCTAAATTGAACTTGTTTTTACAGAAATAATTTACTTTTACTAAATATTATTATTTTAAAGTGAACAAAACAAAGCCTAAATTGAACTAAACTAAACTGAAAATAAGTTGTTGAGAACAAACCTTTTTCTCAATTCTTTTGTCTCTTTAAACATAATATAGGGATTGAACACACTTCTCAATAAGGTATTAAGGTCGACAAAGTAGTAAATTGGTTGAAACAACCTATGTGATTAAGGCCATGTTCAGTTGTTTTTAGTTTATACTCCTTCCGTCCTACAATTTTCTTCCCACTTTATTATTTTAAACCTCACATATTTTCAAGAAGTGGGAAGAAGATTGTGGGACAGAGGAAGTAATTATTTATAAGTTATAGAAATAAATTATAAAAAAACATATAGAGAGAGGTGTTAAGTGGAAAGTCATATTCTTGATTTAGAATACGGATAAATGTGTCAAAATTAACAAATAGTACTAAGATTCTAAATTTATGCTATTTGACAAGTGTATGAAAAAGAGTGATAAAAAGCTTGAAAATGATATTTGGCAAGTGCAAGCAAGAAGTGATAAAAGGCTTGAAAATGACATTTGACAAGTGTAAGAAAAAGAGTGATAAGAGCTTGCAAAATAAAAGATGCATGGGTTGAGGGAGGAATCGAACTCCACCTATCTACTTGAAAATACTTGCAGCATTATACGTGTTATAATCTGCGCCTCGATAGGTTGTAAGGTTCTATACGGACGCTCATCCGATAAGAGCTTTAGCTGGGCCTGCTCTTCATTTGAGCTTATTAGAATTGTACTCAGGGCCGTTTTTGACCATTTGAGAGCTCGGGGTGAAGCGAAAAAATGGGCCCCTAACTCATCATACAAATATATGATATATTGTTCTATGAAATTCTTTTATGATGTTTTTTGGAGGCCTATAGGCAAATAATAAGGGCCTTTATAAAGTCAATATATATTTTTAAAAAATACGGGTTAGATTCCTTTAAGGATGACTTAATAGTAAAAGAAAAATATTAATTAAGTAATATATAAATAAATTTTAGTGATCAAAATAAGAAATGATAATCATTCTCATGGTCTAAACAAATGGTACTTAAATGATACTTATATATCAATCTATATGAAATAATACTAACATAAAGTAATATTGCATGAATTAATTAATTATAATAATCTAACATGATTCGTCAAAATTCTTTTACACATGATTTAATTAAGAAAGAAATAAAAAGATATAGGACAAGGGTTATTTTGAATTAAGAATGAATGGGGGGAAAATAAAAATAAAAGATAATAGGGACTTGTGGTGATTAGTGGGAGTCGAACCCCTGCCCTCTAAAGTCTTAGGTTGCAATTGCAACGGAAATACTTACCATTGGGCTCCAAGTCAAGTTTGTTTAGCAAAAGCAAACAAATATTATAGATTTTATTATACTGATGAATACGAAATGAGCTTCTTTCTTGGGCCCTAGGCGGGCGCCCCGCCCGCCCCGCCTCAGGGCCGGGACTGATTGTACTCTTCACATAGCCAAATCATTAAATTATGGAGTACTTAAGTTATTAGAGTATGTCAGATTTAATTACCCCAATTTCACTATAAGTTCATGTTTGATTGAAGCTGATGAGTCATGACTAAATCTAAATAGACCTAAAATTTACTTATTTCATTATATATTAATCACTACATATTCATGCTTCTAACATACTCCATCCGTTCCAAAATGTTATACCCATTTGGAATATGGGGGAAAACCAAGGCAAATAGAATTATAGAAGAATCTTATGTTTATTTTAATAATTTTCATGTACTTTTTTGTCCTTATTAGGAAAAGTAAGAGAGAGAGATTCAAATGTGGGGACCATTAAAGTACAAATGAGTAAAAGGCAGGTAAATATTTAGATATTGAATGGTAAAATGGGGAGAAAAAATGTATATAAATAGAAAAGATTCTATATGGGGTATATCTTTTTGAAACGGCCTAAAACAGAAAATGGGTATAACATTTTGGAACGGAGGGAGTATAACTTTAAACGTTAATATCTTTAATTGTACTTAAGTTGTAAATCTAGAAAGTTGGTACCATGATAAAATTTATGTAGGAGAACTATATATATGATGTAGTCATGTCTAACATGAACTATGACTACAACATAGGTATATCTATAGAAATACAATGCAAAGTGACTCCTACTATTAAAAGTTATCTAATTTCTAATATTAATCGGATACTTATTAAAGGTAAGGAAAATATTAATCACAAGATAATATTTTCTAAGATAATAATATATCTTAACAAATGAATATATGATAAAGATATATTAATCATATCTTAATATATTTCTAACAAGATCCAACATTATTATACTTAGCCTTACGCATATATCCTGG
Organism: Patellifolia procumbens; assembly: GCA_947645195.1. NCBI lineage: Eukaryota > Viridiplantae > Streptophyta > Magnoliopsida > Caryophyllales > Amaranthaceae > Patellifolia > Patellifolia procumbens. The sequence goes on from CANSGD010000928.1 coordinate 185,553, forward strand.
TAAATAACATAGAAAAAAGATTCTTTTCCCTAAATCTTGCTCCCCATGTAACTAATTCCCACTTTACTCGAATCTGAAAACTTGCTCATGTCATACTGTCCACGTTAGCAAAATATTGACGACTTTTATTTTAAAATCGTCCTGACCAAACCGCTACTACCATTAACGGTCAAGGTCAATGAGTGTTGATGGCAATAGAGGTCGTCTACTCCAAACCGCTAATGCAAATAGCGGTCAATATCTTGACAAAATATATCACAACTAATGGTGGTAGCTAGACCTGTTAAACGGGTCGGTCGGATCGGTCAAAATAAAATATTTCCGGATTCGGGTTGAATAAACCTTGTTCAAGACCCATTGTGTTCGGTTTCGGGTGGACCCAACGGGTTAAGGGATTTGTATTTCCTCTTTCTTTCATTTGGTTTTTTAGTCATATATGTAACAAAATATACACAATATACGTTGGAAATAGTAAGTTATATAAAATATAGTCATTTATAATTGAATTCAACCATTAAAATTACATCCACATTTAACAAAATTCATTTTGGAACCAAATACTCTAGTTGAAGCTATTTTTAGCAATAACATTCCAATAATTTCATATTATTTCTAAAAATATAATGATTTTTCGGTCGGTCGAGTAAAAGACGATTTTTCCGGATTCGGGTCAAAAAGTTCTGTTCAAAACCCACTTTTCCGGGTCGGTTTTCGGGTCGGGTCGAATTTTGACAGGTCTAATGGTAGCCTGTTGCAAAAGTAAAACTAAATAAAAGTTAGATACCTGACCGCTTAACAATAGCAATTGGCTTTATGGCCAATCAAACTAGTAGTAGCCGTCTCAAATGGTGCATTCAAGGTCTGTCATAATTACTATTAGCACTCAAGTGGGTATTTTTAAAAAAAAAATCAAGAGAAACTATTGTTGCTGAATGCTGACATGGACGTTACGACGAGAATAAGTTTATAGATTTGTGTAAATTGAAAATTAGTTTTATATGGAGCATTATCTAAGAAATAAAAATCAGAAAATATGTGAATAAATGCAAGATTATTATTAATATAAATATAATGATAAAAAAACAAATAAAAGTACGTTTAAAAGAGAACACGCTCTATCCACTCTCTCACAAAAATTTTGTGTGTATGCAACTTCTTTTTAAAGTATCTTTTGGCGATGATGTAATAGTCATATGTCCTTGAACGGCAGAAAACATATGGCATCATCAAGTCGTCATTATAGTCGTGTATGTGCATCTTCCATTCACGTTTCGTTTCAGGCATTTATACCCGGATATATCTACTCATGTGTACCATGAGTATAATATACAGAGGTGTTAGTGTATCATATTCATAAGTATGCTACACTCATTGTTTTAAGTAAAAAAAAGTGTTAGGCATATGGTCATGATACACCTAAGACAATTTAAGCAAAAATATAGTTTTGGATATATCATGTTCATGGTACACCCCGACTGTATAATAAAAATTGTAGTCAGACACAATATGTCTTTTATCTTACAGTGTTTTACTTGTTTGGTTTTGGCTTTTTTCTTTCTTTTGTATTTTTAAAGGAGTTTTTGTTTTTATGAAATTGTATTGTATAAAATACTTTTTTTTGGGTCTTTGGCTATCTTTTCATATATTGATACAGTACCAAGGACCCTTGGGTCCAATGGTAAACCTTCTTTTATCTCACATGCGAAATTAAGGTTGAAATCTTGATGGAAGCAAAATTTCAATATTATTTGGGGGGTGTATGACTTGTAATGAGCCTCTAGATGGGAGCTCTATGCGAGGGCAGCCCGGAGTATTATTTTTCTTACCATAATATAATCTCATATTTATAAATATATTGATACAACTATATAAATTCAGACTTATTAGAGAAAGCCCGCCATAGGATTTCGGAAGGCTAGAAGGGAATGGCTCATATAAAAAGTTAAAGTTTCTAGAGAGAAAGTAGAGCCCTATCTCATAAGAAATGGCTTAGATTGAATGTTAGAGTATTTAGAGAAGAGATAACACTTTCTTAAGCCTTTTTACTTCATGTTAATAGTATTCACAAGATTGTTCTTTTCATGTTTTGAATTAATCATAGATTAGATTTGATCAAATAAACAATTTTTTTTTTTGTGAGAGAAATGAATAAACGTGGTGGATAGCTAGATTCACTCCATTGCTCTCATTCTATTTTCACTCAATTGCTATTATTCTAATAAAATACAATGAGAATTTAACGTTGTTTCTTTCGTTTCTATTTTTATTATAATATTGGTTTACATGGCAGTTGGGACAGACCACAGTGAGAAACAAAGGAGGATGAATGGTTAGTTGAATAATTAAGTTAAGTTGGTCCACTTTGGGACACAACAATAACTCAAGAAAAGGGACCTTTATCTGTCTCTTGTTTTGTTATCCTTATCAATTGTAATGCAGCTTTGCACCTTCATGGAGTATGAGTCTATGACTAAAGACTACAGAGTACTACACAACTAAATTAAGTGCAATTACTGTAATATGGCCTACAAAGCTACGACAATAAATTAAAGAAATACTTGAATTGTATGTTCATCTATATCAACATTAATTTTGGTATATAAGGAAATAGATCTTAATCGGGATCGGATATAATTACATTTACCCAGTGGGTAAATAACCCACTGCTAATATACATGAATAAATAGTGGAATCCAACTTACCAACAATAATTATATTTTATTTATATATTAGTAGTGGGTAGTTTACCCATTGAGTCGACAAAGTATTTTCCATAAAAAAAATATCATAAAAAGTAGCATTAATTAAGAGTAGCAAAAAGAAAAAAAATATCTAGTAATTAATGTGATTCCTAATACTTCCTCCGTTTTTTTAGTGACTACATTTTTTATTGTAGGAAGTTTAAAATTAATGGCTACACTTCTTTTTTCCCTTATTAGTAACTTTTTCTCTCTATCTCTTTCCTACCACTTTTTCTTACACACTCTTACTCTCTCATCAAAATTTTGCTTAAGAGTCCATAAAATAAGAAATATAGCCATTTAAAAAAACAGAGGAAGTAATAGACTACAAAATTAAATGATCGGGACCTGGACCATGGACAAGGACCCATATGTAATATGGTCATATAGTCTAAAAAAAAATAGTACCCTGGCCTACATCTAAGCCCCAATAGTTCAGCTCCGATCCTCCTCCATGTAAACGTACCTTGCACTCCATTCATAGATCCTTTGTCTGCTAAATTATTCTACAATCCTTCTCATCAATTTTCAATCTTCTTGTTACTTCCATATTGATTCATCGCGGTTCCTCAACCATCGATGGAAGAATATATAGTTAAGATATCGTTTCAATTTTTCATTGATGCAAGTCCTTGAGTACCGGGGCAACCCTTTTGATCTTAGGAAGATATTTCCCTCAGTTGGTCTCTAGCTCCCATCAATCAGAAATATTCGTGTGAATTTGTTGTCAAGAATAAAATACAACATCATATTCACGGTGATGCGCCTATGAGTGCCAAAATATCCACCGGTTCTTGAATTTTGTGGTATGATAATCTTCAAGGTCTTTTGCTGAGTTTTCGTCGTGAATTAGTTGTCGTGTACTTTGTATTTTTAGTTCAGTGATGTTTGTACAATCAAAATTTTAAAATTTTAATCATTTATTATGGATTTTATTTATTATTTTAGCTTATTATATATATGAGGACTTACTTTAGAAGAGGCCCGTCCATGGGGCAGGGCAGGCAGGGCGGCCGCCCTGGGCCCAGGACGAAAACGGCCCAATTATAAATTAATTCTGTATAATGTACTCTATTGTGAAATATGATGGATGAAGACTATTTAGCGTGTTGGTAAAAGCTATCACTTTCATACAGGGAAGTCTGGTTCGATTCCCTAAGGGGGCTTGCGTGGACATTTTATTTCCATTTTCTATTTTACTTTTTTAAGCTTCATTATTTTGTTTTAATTTTTCTTCTTGGCTTGCGTGGCCATTTTATTTCCATTTTCAATCTTACTTTTTTAAGCTTCATTATTTTGTTTTAATTTTTCTTCTTGGCTTGCCTGGCCATTTTATTTCCATTTTCAATTTTACTTTTTTAAGCTTCATTATTTTGTTTTAATTTTTCTTCTTACTTAGCCTTTATTCTTTTCTCACTTATTTCAATTTCCTTGTTTTTTTATTTAAGTCATCACTCTTGATTTTTCCTCCTCTTTTTCACTACATCATGAACGTTCCAATTGATAAATATTAAGTTAACCCCTCTACATCCAACGGACTTTTATGTGTGCAAACCAGTCTCACATTATGTTTATAATGTTGGGTGGAAGACTTCGAAGTTTTATGATAAAATAATTTGTTATTGCCTTATTTTGTTTGATATATATATAAGGTTAATTTTTTAAGTCAAACTTTTGTTGTATTTAAGAAGTGAAAACTTAGTAAAAGATTGATTAAGAATCAAAATATAACTATAACTATATGAAGAACATCAATGATAATATAATAATAACTTGATAGATAAAAATTTTAAAGGTACAAAGGTAGAGATTTATTATTATTTTATATAAATTATAGAAAAACTATAATTAGTAACTCGTACTTATTACTCTAAATTATTTTTATTGTAAAAAGCAATTTTTTAAAATAAAAACTCATACTATTAGGGGCCCCTTAATTACTTCTTACTTTGCCCCGGGCCTCTAAATCATCAGAAACGGCCCTGCTTTAGGATTTGCTTTATCTTTGAGAATGGAGAGATTTCTATTACATATAACTTTTGTTTCATCATCGGCATTCACTCCAAACTGGTATATTTTTTTATGCTCTTTGTCTTAGTTTTTATCAAAGTGTCTATGCTTCACCTGTAGTGTATTTTTTTCACTTTAAAATAAAAGTTTGAATTTGCAATTAAGACTAATCAGTCTAATAATGTGTCGGTATAAGGTAAAATAAGAACATGGATCCAATAAATTTAGTTCAGGCAAATTCAAGAAAAAAATTATACCACTACAATTTAAATGATTAATTATCCGTCTGCTTTTCTTTCCTGGAAAAAAAAAACTACAAAGGAAAAAAAATTGCGAGGACCACTAGTTTGCATTTGATTAGTTCCGTACTATAATCCCCATGCAAGTCTATGTTGTTCACGTGAATAGGGTGAGCACAACCGGGTACCCGGTCATATTGCTCGGAACCGGTACCGGAATCGGTTGGACCGGGTACCTAGAACCTGGAACCGGAACCGGAACCGGTTGGACCGGTTCCTTAATTTTTGGAATTGGAACCGGAACCAACCGGGACCGGTTCCTTGACCGGGTACCCAGTTCTGCAAAAGTGATTGTTATTTGGGCTACTTGGCCGGTTTTAATTTCGGGTACCCGCTATCCAGTTGCATTTAAAAGTTATATTTTTCTTGTTTAACTAAATATAAGCATCATATACTTCCTCGGTTCCTTAATAAGTAACACACTTGTATAGTGTTTACTATTAACAGTTTAAACTTTGATTAGATTTGGTGATTTATCTTTTAGGAAAAACATAGTCATGTGGGATCTTGTTAGATTCGTCTCAACGTGCATTAATTTAATATCAACTTTTTATAATTTTTACTCATTGAAAATTATAGATATTAATGTTTGAAATAATGCATTGGCAAGCGTGAAAACATGAAGTGTGTCACTTATTAAGGAACGGAGGTAGTATAACATAATTTAATACTTCCATTGACAAGTTAGTTTTTAAAAACCTTCAAATTTTAAGCATATATTACATATGCATTTATCTCAAAAAAATTCGGTCTTGGAAACGGTTGAACCGGGTATCCAGTGGGTACCGGGTCTATAATTTCACTACCCGGAATTGGACCCAGTTCCAACCGGTTCCTAATATTTGATACCCAGACCCAGTCCCGACAGTTCCAGTTCCGGTTCCGAAACCACCGGTTCTAACCGGTTCTGGGTCTGAAACCGGGTACCCAACTTTTCTGCTCACCCCTACACGTAATAGTGGTACCCGACTACTCGGCGGAGCCACTTGTATAATACAAATCTTATCACAACCTCTAAAACCTTGCCAAGCGTTTGCACAAAATATGATCTCAGTCTCATCATAAATTCATAATAGGTGAATATTTTCCAGGCGTGAGACAACTAAGGTTTACTCCTAATTCCTAAATCCTATCATCTGATTAAACACATCAACAATGACAACAAATGAAGTCCGAAGTAATTCGTATCTATAGAAAATTAGCTTTTTTTTAGATCCATGCAAAAATATAGGGGATTTTTTTAGATTATTATATTATCATTTTATAGTACTTAACAAAATAATGAGTATATGACACCTTGTTGAGAAAAATTAGAATTATTTATTTTGTTAACATACTCATGGAAAAATTACAATCCAAGATAACAATTGTTGTAACATATTTAAAGAGGACACGTGGCACAGTCAGGGATCGCCACGTGGCCCAATGAATTGGTGACACGTGGCTCACCCCCTCATCCACACTTGGCAGCATGTTATGGGGAGCTAATGATATCATCAATTCTGCAAACAAGAGGCCCAATTATTCCTTAAAAGAGGGAATAATCAGCCCAAATTCCCTAAAGAGGAAGAAGGTGATTGGATAAAAGGCTCAGGACAATCAGACCATGACAAGTGTCGCTCTCCCATTGCCTAACCAATCACATTCCTTCATCCTAGGGTGCTCTTTTCTATACATAGATACTATAAATAGTCCCTCATAATCAGGTAAAAAGGACACAACAACTCTCTCTTAAACTTACTCTGTCAAAATTCATACCCAGCTATTATCTATTGAACACTGACTTAAGCATCGGAGAGGGAATCAAACCCAAACATCCGGTTTGGTTTTCCCCTTTTGCAGGTTCGGGAACGAAGCAACATCTCAGCACAAGCCTCCCAATATCAACCCTACACCTGTCCATCATCAGGAGAAATACCGTATTCTTCAAGTTTACTTAAAACAACAACTATCAATTTGGTCCTTCATTTTTCCAGGCAAAGCAAAACAATAAGCCAAAAATATTATGACACTGTTTGGCAAATAGAGTTTAGAGTTTAGAGTTTCGCGGATAAAGTTTAGAGTTTTACATTTTTGTTAAGCTGATTTGACTGTAGATTTGACTAACTTTTCATATAAATGTGTTTGGTAAAACTTAGATAATTGCTAAAAGCTAATTACCCTTTGTTTGTGTACAATAACATTTATGAACATGCTAATTAATATATGAAAAAATTGCCTAGAATAATGCAACTTTGTGAGGATTCGCAAATAATAATGCAACCTTTCGATTATTCTGAAATAATACAACCTTTATACCCCATTTATTTTAGACAGGACAAAAAAGTGATTTATACATTATTCTAGTATCATAGTTATAGGCAAAAAAGTAATTTATACATTATCTTACATAATCCTTCAAAAGATCATTTCCATTGCCTTGACTCAATCTTGTCGACTATTGCTTTCTCGTTGATATTGGTAAACTGGCCTTTCGTTGGGGATGTTGAAATCATCTTTTAGATTAACTTTTTCTACAAGTAGTCATCTGTTTGGAGTCAAATAAGTATGTCAAATGCACCGTCACACGTTTGATCACTTATTCCCTACAATCAAACAATTAAAATTAATTATCTCATTATAAACACGATAACCCAGAAATAAATGCTAAATTTAGAAATTCGAACCTTAGATGGTTCTTCAGCTTCTATGACACTTTCACTTTCAATACCATTAATAAAAAAGGACTATGTAAAAAATATAATAAAGGGAAATTTCCTGAGGTATCCCCGGGGTTAGGACTAATTCCTCGAGTACCCCTCTTGTAACGCCCCGACTTCTAATCATTTTCATTAAGTTAATTAATCAATAATTAGCAGCCAAAATCCTAGCTTAGTCGGTGCGTCACACACTATACTTTTTCAGAGGAAAAATACAAGGCGATTTTAACTTTAAAATATGCATAAATGCGATATGAAATAATTAAAACTTCATAACATTAATCAAAATTCGAAGCACAAGTGTTCTGGTACTTGGAAATTAAAATAACAACTGGAAATTTTAAAACTAGAAGTGAACTTCATTAAACTGGAACGACTAGACTTTGACTAATACTTCCTCACCACTACGCGTTTCCATAGCCATCATGAAGAGTAACATCATGAGGCAAGGCCCAGTAACATACTACCCAAACAACGTAAATTCATTTCAATTCATTTTATTTTACAAACAGGGAGAGGCAAAACACTTTAAAACGTTTTTGGAAAATCAGTTTAACAACTCAATACATATCATAATTCATAACATTCAACTCCATAATTCACATTATCTTTTATTAACTTGGTAACTGGTTAGTATACTTGGTAGTCCTCAATGAGCAATCTCCCGTGTTGGATATACCCTTTAATAGTCCTCGGGGAGCACTCTCCCGTGTTGGATCTATTACCCATGGCAGTCCTCAAGGAGCACTCTCCCGTGTTGGATACTGCCCTTTAGTAGTCCTCAAGGAGCACTCTCCCGTGTTGGATCTACTACCCAGGTACGTGCACGATCCCTATTAATTAATAATTCAAAATATAACGTAACAATATACAGCCGGAACCTCTTTCCACTTTTCATTTATCATGTTACTCATACTTTATCATCAACACATATCATCATAACTTTCATAAATCTCGTAAAATCCACTTGAAGCATGCTTGATCATCAATTCTCATAATTTCTCATATTCGGATTATCATGCTTGAAAATCATTAAACTTTTTCCACAATCCAAATAAACTCATTCATAAATACATTTCGCTTTTCAACATTATACTCATATACGTCATACTTGCAAAGCATTTCATAATCATATTTCAAGGGGATGGTGGGTGATAGCAATAGATGTTACCTAGATCCGCTGTGTGCGATTATTAACCGTTGATGGATCGTTCTTCCCGAGCTCCGAGGACCGCTTCTTACATTTGAAAATTAAATATTTATAAGTAATTGCTCAAATATAAATAGCATCATACTCTTTAAATATTTCTTAATAAAACCCTTTACTTTCAAGTAACTAATTAAAATAGTTTAACTAATCTAACTAAAATTATTTTCTTTAAATAATAAGTTTTCATAATAATAATATAATTAAAACATTATATAGAAAATAATAACATTATGTACTTAATTGTTATTTAAAAATGAAATCAGTTTTAATTAAACAATATTAAACATAATTAGGACATCAAATAAATAAATTGGAAGCTAGATTGGAAGATAAGTGGCTTACATTGGTTTAGGAAAGTCAAGGTTGACTTTGGGAGAGGTATTTAATAATTCCCAAAACTGATTTCAAGAATCAGTTTCTTGAATACTTGGCAGGGTGAAATGAAAAGGGAGAGAGGAGAAGGAAAGAGTGGCGGCTGCTAGTCCTAGTGGTCGGCGGTCGGATCAGCAAGGAGGCGGCCGGAGTTTTCTTCCGGCGGTGCTGCGGCGGTGGGGGCGACTGTGCTGCGTTCTGGAGCAGCGAACAGGAGGGAAAGGAGAGGGAAATGTGGTGGGTGTTTGTTGGTCTAGCGTGGACAGGGCAGCGACAGGGGTGGGTGGTGGCGCTCGTCTGGCGGAAAGGAAGGCGGCAAGGTGGTGGTGATGTTTCAGGCGACGGAAATAAAGGTTGGGTTCCTTGTGTTTGACGCGGTGGTGCCGCGGTGTGTGCGAAGAACAGGGGAATTTCCCTTTGTAATTTCCTGATTTGTTTTGCTGAATTTGGTTTTGTTTTGGCTGCAAAACTCTACTGTAATCTAAGTTTCAGCATTTAGGAATGATTTTCTGACTATGGAGTTGCTATCTGTTGCTCCCATGGAGGTATTTTGCAAGAAGAGAAAGAGAAGAAGGAAAGCAGGATGTTTGTTGATGAAGCTCCTGATTATAGAATTTGAAGATTTTTATTGATATCGCATCACATATGAGAACCAATTTTTTTTAATTGATATCGCATCACATATAATAAAAATGTCTTTTTGACTAACATATCTCAAATTAAAAGTCAATTCCATTACTGAAAAAACACTAATAACCATACAATCAATATTTCTCGTAATGCTTAAGACTATGATACGAGCGTTGATATCCTATGGATCAGGTTCATTGTCTGCTACTTCACGTTTGTGAGAGAACTCGATGATATTGCTAAGATCGTTCTTGCAAACCTTGTGTATTTCAGTTGGTGACAAATATCAAAACAACATTCATTCATCCCAGCCATTGAAATTGAATAATTAAGAGTACAAAATGCACATCGATTATGCAAGAAAGAGAGGAAAGAAAATTGGAAACATGAATTATTTTTGCATGAAACATAGAGGAGAGAAAAATGTGGGAAAAGATGAGATTCTGGTTTAAATGTAAAGGCTAAATAATAATAAGGATCACCTATTAATAATGATTACTGAATGACGTAGAGATGATGACATGTGGCAATAGGAAGCGTTTGGGAAGGACAGGTGTCCCTCTTTTAAGCTATAAGTGACATGTATGATTTTGGATTTTTCTTTACTAATATAATATAGAAATCAAGACTTTCCCCACCTCAAAGTCAAAATAATCAATATATTATAGAAATCATTTCTAAGACTCGTGCAAATTTGCACGAGAATGTTTAAGGTTTGATTATGAATGAGGAGAACATACGATTACAAACTTATCTTAAGATGAATAATTTAAAATTGTTTCAATTAGGAAATTAATCAAGGTAAGAATAAAGTATACACATATTAGCACCAACACAAAGAAAAATAAACACAAATAGTAATATATTTATCATTATATATGACCTTTTCATAAAAAAATAAGGTAAGGCCAAATAAGGATTAATTAGATTCAACCAATTTTACAAATTATGTCCAATCCAACGTGGGTAAATTATACCAGTTCTAATAAGGGTCCATTCTTCCAACTTCATTTCAGTCCTTATCAAAATAAATAAGTTAAGATAAGTTTCAGATAAGGTATAATAAGGTCAAATAATATAAAATAAAGTCAAATAATATGTACTAAGGTCAAATAAGGCCGAATAAAGTAAGGGTGAATAAGGTCGAATAAGGTTTCATCCAATATGATAAAACAAGATATAATAAAGTTGAATAAGGTGAATTAATATCGAATAAGCTCTAATAAGGTAATGTAAGATCTAATAAGAAACAATAAGTTCAGATAAGTTCAACTAAGTTTAAATAAGTTCATATAAGCAAAAACAAGTTGAAAAGAACATAGCCTAAGTATAATTTATATATAAATATGTTCATTAGGAGTATAACCACTTTTAACTTTATAATTTTTAGTATTTTTACATCTAAAAGAATAAAAAATTAAAAGTCTTATTTTCTTTCCCAAAAGAAGCCGGACAGTTGAGATCAAAGATATTATTTGTTGTCTCCTCTTTTTATTTTTACACCCGTGTAAAAGCACCAAATTATTAATTTTGTTTTATTCGGTATAAATCTATATGATATTAGTCGTGATAATGGTTGTCATACACGTCAACAAAGTTTAGGATAATGAATTCTTTTGGACCTGTGCATGATGCCTGAGACGTTTTTTTGTTGAATTAATATACTTATGTTTAAGTATTAATGGATGAATATTTTCTAAAAGTTTATTAATTTAAAATATGGTAATCAACATAATGCATAAATTCATAAAAAGTAATTAAGATAGTAGATTTATAAGTCAATAATTTTTTTACATTAATATACTCATATTCCTATTTTTTGTTCAATACCATAAAACCAAATTTATCTACAAACATTATTTTTATAAAATTGATCTTCCTTTTAAATCTTTTTTTAACAATTTGATATACCTAATAGGTAACTTTTATTTTGGAGGGGATTTAAGAGGTAAATATCACACCATATACTGATGTAAGCTTGTCAAAATAGGCAAGTTCTTTTTTTTTTATTTCTTTTTGTTTGTCCCACTTTGACCAAAAATGGTCAAATAAGAACAAACAAAAATTAAACGGAGGGAGTAAATGATATGGTTACCATATCTATTTTATAAAACGAAATAAACAACCCGGGTTTAATAGAAAAAATTAATGAATATTTTTCGCACAAATAATGCAATTTATATCAATTCTATTTATTTTTGTTACATACAATAAAACCAAATTTACTTATTGTAGTCTTTTTTTAATATAATTGGTCTTCTTGTAAATCTTGTTTTGGTAACAATTCAATGTTTAATAACTAATTATCCCATTTGATATTATGATGGAATCGTGCCAAAATATGTAAGCATATTATTTCCGGATGGGATCCCCTAGAGTTGTTAGTTAAATCTACAAAATATTTGCGCAAATATCAAACATCCATAATACTCGGTGACGAACAATTCCACATTTGATATAGGTAATTGTCCAATATAAATGATGTAATTTTGTCACATAATATGCAAATCATCATACTATTGACGCCATGGCCTTAGTTCATGGGCTACGTGCACAATGGATCGAAGTCCTATTAGTACCACGTGTCGCGTGGCTAGCCTGGCATTATACCAATAAATAAATCATCTCCCTAGGTCATTTCATTCTCATCTAACCCTAAAATTAAATATAGAATCTCTCATTCTAACTCTTTCGCTCTCAAATAGAAAACATGGCGTCATTCATGCAATTGCAACAAGAATATCGGAATGGTTTTTCTAATTCCGGTTGAAGAAAGATTGGTAAATTCGTTTGTTCTCCGAATTCGAAGAATATTGGATGAATTCTCCAAACTCGATTGAAGAAAGTTTTGTAATCATCATCACTAAACATCGCTTTGGAGGTTTTGAGTGTTTTGAATGACTATCGTCAAGCTATTTGTAAAATATTTTTCTATTTTCTTTTATATCTTCATGTAATGTAATGAAATAATCGAATATTAAGAAGAGACACTTTTTATTTATTCGATTGTCATTTCATCATGTAAAATCATTTTTTATTGTTTTATCATTTTCTTATGTATTTTATTGTTTGTTAATTCATGTAATGTAATCCTTATTGAATAAAAATAAGTGCACTTTTTTATTGTTTTTTATTTCATTCTATTCTTTGGTCATATTTATATTTGAATTCGATTACTTAATAGATTCTTTTGTCATTTCTTTATTCAATCTCATAGTTATTCCAAATGTGCATGTAATTATTTTTGCTAATAAGAAATTGCAATTTTTTTTCTAGCATTTGTTTCTTTTTCTTCTATTTCGTTTAGTAAAATGTCTTTTCATAATTATCTTTCAGTTTGGTAATTATTTTGCTAAGTTTGATGATTTATATTGAAATTGTGTCTTATATAATTACATAAATTATAATTTACTGTTTTACATTTATCTAATTAATCTTCTCATGTAGGCAAGCGAATAATTAAATTGTTGTTGTATATTAATTTTAATTTAAAATTAAATTAAATTGTTATTTTATAAAAATATTGATAGTACTATGGTAATTTTTAATTTTTCATTTTATAAAATGGCATTTTTGCAAGCTGCAATTCTTGAAATGACAAAAAGAAACCTGCAGTTCTTACCTATGCGTTTTAATATATTTAAAAAGATTATGAAGTATTACTTTTTTATATTAGTGGAGTAATTATTGTGAGAATTAAAAATATCGAAGAGGTCAAATAACAATATGCATAAATATTTAGTGGTGTAATAATTGGCGGAATATTTCATATCATTAGAAGATTTAGAACTATAGTTATGCAGTATGGGGTTATGTTTATCTTTACCTAATTTAGAAATTCTCTTGGTTTTACCTTACTTAGCTTTAAAAGTATGATTATACAAGTGAGATTTAATAACTATCTATCTATATATAACATTAAAGCAAAATGGTTTTCGCCACATGTCGTCACTAGATTAATCCAAAGCAAACATTGATTCCTCAAGCATCCGAGCCTTTATAGAAGCCACGTGTCAGCAACATAATTTTTTGCTTTTTTTAAAATGCATTATACTAATTAAAATACATACGTGTCAAATTAGTGTTGTTTTGCATTTTTTTAAATATATTTCCGTGTAATTAGGCTATGATTCCTTAATTAAAGGAATAAAATATTCTGAAAATAATGCCCTTATTTACATCAATTGAGCATAATTAAACTGGCTTAGGCCTTAATTAGGGGGAATAAAACCGGCTTAGGCAAATATCATGGGGAAAGAATCCCTTAAATTCCGGTTTGACTTCTTTTAAATAGGGAATATTACTTGCCATTAAACTAGGTATAATATTGCCATAACAACTATTGCCATTTTTAAAACCAAATCTACGATTTGACATCTTTTAAATAGGGAATACTTTTTTGCCATTAAAATAGATATAATAATGCCATAACAACTATTGCCATTTATAAAACCAAATCTAGCTAAAATGAAGGAAACTGTTTTTTAATTCCTTACGGTTGCTGATATTTTAAATACTTCCTCCGTTTCTTTTTAACTGCAACGATTTGACATAAAGTAGAGAGAAAAAATGTCCAATCGTTGCAGTTAAAAAGAAACGGAGGAAGTATTGAAAACTGATTTAATTTTATAAAAAAAACATAACTGCCGAAAATGAAAATCTAATTAAGCAATAATTTATGTGAATCTTCTAACTTGCCTGGTATTGTAATTAATTAATTGCCTAACTTAGGAAAAATTATATGGACCACCACTAATTATAAATAGGAGCACATTTTCATTCATTAGCCTTCACATTCAATCCTAATTCAAGATTCACCCATCTTTCTCTCCTTTCTAATTCATGTGAAGGCTATTCTCTGATTCGTTGCTTCTCAAATTGCCAAGCATTTTTTTTTAATACTTTGATATTAATTTCTCTCCTATCTTCCTTCTCAAATTGCCAAGAAAATTCTACAATTGGGGTATGTCAAGTTTGCAAGAATTATCCAAGCAATATAATTTTCGATTTCTTTCATAAACTTGAAATACCAAGCATTGTTCTTGATCCAGTTGATATGAATGCTCGTGTGAGAGTCTTAATCATTACAATTATCTAATGATGGCAAGGTTATTAGTATTTTTAAGGATTGTATTTGACTTTTATTTGTTGTTGTACTTCGCAAATTATGAATATCATCTTAGATTATTTATTAATATGAATTATCAATAACACATTTTGTTGTTCTTCCTATTCCAATTGAGTATATATTTTATAGATTGTTTATGTTCTAGTGTTTAATACAATGTTCTTCTTCTATTTTAATTGAGTAAATTTTAGTCTTCTTCTTATATTTTGATTATACTTTAGTCTTATTCTTCTCTTTCATAATAAAATAATTTTAAATTCGAATTGTTTATAGCCTAATTTACAATATTCTAACCTTTCAATATATATTTATCATTTACAATATTTAAATCAAAATTCGTAAATATCATACATATATTCTTTATTAATTCTAGACTAATTGATAAAAAGATTATACGTTAATTAATTATTATACGTATATTAGTTATTATGTTTTTCTAGACTAACTTTTTTTAGCATTTAGAATTTAGAATATAAAGATAATATAGACCATAAAAATCTGAAAGTATAAATTCCAATAGTAATATATCATACTTTTAAGAAATGGTAATTCAAAGTTTAATATGTCATATTTTTTAGGAATGGTAATTCTAATATCAAATTGCCTTGATTAGCTTATGATATTATGTTACCTTGAGTAGCTTATGATAGTTAAGTACTTACCAAAAATATAAAACTATAAAAATTTGAAATAAAACTAAAGTATTAATTTATTACCATTTTTTTATAATTATTAAAGTTCAAATACTACTAAAAAATATTTAATATCAAAAATATGTTAAACTATAATTATCATAAATCTACTAAAATCCGAAAATTAATTATGAAATTTTGATATAGATTTGCCTTGATTAGCTTATAATATCAATCACATTGATTAGCTAGATGGTAAATATTCTATTATGTTACCTTGATTAGCTTTTGATACTTAGTACTTACCAAAATTATTTTAAATTAAAATTAAATTATTTGATACGATTTATTAATGGTAATTATAATATTATGTTACCTTGATTATCTAATGATATTAATCACATTGATTATATAATCACAAGCAAACAATTATTATATAAATTGTAATTATTAATCAGGTTATATTTATCATATTGGTTAGCTTATCTTAAACAATCAATCAATTAATCAATCAATTATTATAAAATTTACTCTTAATTATTGAAAAAACATACCTTTTTTGAAGATAATAATATGCTACATAAAGTTACATTCCTAAAAATATTATATTTTATTCCTTATTTTTATTTATCCTCACCTTGAATATGAAACATAATATTAATATAGTATAGAATTTTAAGTATAATCAATCAACCATGATTTTATTTCGTATATTAGTTAAGAAACTTACCAGTTTTAACCCTATTATAATCCGAAATTTATATTGATTTATTGCCTTAAATTTAGTTATTCTCGGCCTTAACTATGGTACAAAATATTTAAAGATTATAGAATCTTAATTGTCATCAATCTACCCTAAATTGTTTCCAAAATTAATGATAATATTTGCCTATTTTTATAGAACAAAGTTTCGTTAAATATTTTGTTGATAAAGTTAAGAAATTTAGTTCCCATATTTTTAGTTATCATGAGCCTTATTATGGAATAAAATCTCTAAAAAATTTATAATTAATATATAATATTGATTATAGTATAGAGATATTAAAATAATAAAGAATCTTAATTATCATCAATCAGCCCTAATATATTTCAAAAAATAATGAAGATTATTTTCCTTTTTTGGAAACCATTAAAATTTGAAATATATTAGGTTTTTTAGGAGAATTAAATTTACTCTTAAATAATGAAGAAACTTTCCATTTGTAATCAATAATAATAATCTAAATATACTTATATTTACAAAACTATAATATCTTTTGAATTCTTTTCTATATTGTATGTTGAAATTTTTTTAAATTCAGTTATTCGTTTATTCCTCAAATTATGCATACTTTTATAAGTTTAAGATACGACTTGCATAATAATGGCAGTTTTTTCTAAAAAATCTTTTAAATTTGTTTATTCCTTAAATTCTGTAGATTGTCTTATTTTTGAAAATGTTTTGACCAATATGTGATTTTCTGTTTTTTATAGTAATTTTTGTAAATGATTCAATAACGCTTATGTTTGGCAAACATTTCCTAAGTTAAGTAGATATTTTTGTTTTAACTGATTTCATTTATTTTATTTGCCTAACTTTATAATTTTTCAGTTTTAGCGTGAAGGTAATTAACAAATGAAGTGAATAATAAGCTTAATTTAAAAATGTTTCCTATTGTTACGACTTAAAAGGAGTAATAATTTTATTTGTTATCATTTCAAAATTATTGCATAATAATAAAATCATTGTGATTTTCTTCTTTTAAATTAGCTTATTCCTTGATTTCAGTAGATTTTCTTCTTTTAAAAGATTTTGATTACTAAATTCTACTTAATCTTAATTTTGATTACTATAGATTTTCTTCTTTTGAAATAGGAATTAATTTTTAAAATATAGATTCTAAATACCTATATAATATTTACACTGATAACTTTTGCATTTCTTGCTACATTCTACTAATGTGGATGATCACTCACCATAAAACCAAAGATAATAAATATAAGAGTAACATTAATTTAAATTTCATTTTTAAAGTCCGAATTTTTATAGTCATTTTTTTTTTGGAAATTTTAAGATAATACACATTTATGTCAAATTTAGTTTCCTAAGTTGTCATCCTTGATTAATTTCTATTTATTTTAATCTTAAGAATATTAGTGTAAATAAAGCCCTTTTAGTCTTCATTTTCATTTATAAATGAATTCCTAAAATGTATGGAAGCCCTTAAAATATTAGAAGTTTTTGGCAGATTTTTAATACGCTATTTAGCTGATTGTTTGGGGTATCATATATTTTAGGGAGATTTTTTAGCATATTAGTCGCTAAATGACATGATTTAAAGTGATATCAAATGGTTTTAGGCAATATTATTATACATGTAATTTAGCTGACTTTTAGGATGTTATTTAATAGCATATCAGGCAAAATCTACAAATTTTTCTAAACACCGAAAAATACATAGGAAACTATCTAACCTCCCCTAAAAATCTTTCGGTTAGGAATTTCACTCTTGAAGATTTCAGCAATGTGTAATCTTCCATAATAAATCTTCTTAATAAATGTTCCCGGTGAGATTATATAATTTGCCTATAATATAATAGCATATCAAGCAGAATTTTATCTTTATTACTTGCAGATTTTTTAAAATGCTAAAAATGAGCATGATTTGCTAAAGATTATCATGACTTGAACAGAATAAAAAAGATAATGATTGACTTTAAATTGCTATAAAAAAAACGTGTCAATTGATTCTTTACTAAAAATCATCATGTGAAATGCTAAAAAATCAGTAAAATTTCCTTCATATAACATGATAAAAAAGATAGATTTCTAAGTTTTTTTGTGTTTTCTATAAAAAAAAGTTCTTAAAGAAGAATGAGATTATTTTATTTGCTAAAATAGCATGATTTGCAAAATTTTAGAATTGATCGAAAATATGAGAAGATAAGGTCAATTGATTCTAAATCGTAAATGAAGGCTATTTTGAGCTTGCTTAATTTTGCTTGACTGATTTGGCTCTAAATAATACTTTCTCCGTTTCTTTTTATTTGTCCTACTTTCCGTTTTTGTCCGTTTCTTTTTGTTTGTCCTACCTTTTCATCTTTCCCTATATGGAAATATTATATTACTCATTTATCCCTACTTTGTCGTTTTTTGGTCCTACGTGTACCTTATAATCTTCTTTCACCTACTTTAATCACCACATTTACTATAAAATAAGTGTAATCCTTAATTGTTGTCCCCACCACATGCTTATGACATCATCTTCCTTGGCATTTGGAGTTACAGTAAATGGGACAAACAAAAAGAAACGGAGGGAGTACATCTTGACTCATCTTGATCTAAAATAATAGCATATAAATAATCTGACTTTGTGATATTTGAGGATTTAGGCAAAAAAATTAGCATATCGGTCATTATTATAGGCAAATAAGATAATTTGATTTTTTAAATAATATTTTTAAATTGGCGTATATGTTTCTAAAAAATAATATTTCAAAATAATGTAACAAAAATTCCCATTGCTGTCAAAATATATTTGAAATGTAGAATATACAATTTAATTGGTAATTGAAATAGGATATATAGATTTTGTATTAGTTTATTTTAGGATATTTAGCTATTTTTTAGGAGACTAACTGATATGATTTTTTAAAGTTATCAAATGGCTCTATGCAAATCATATGATATTTACTTATTTAGGAATATTTTTAAAATAACCTCACTTTCTATATATTTTTAAACACGGTTTTAGAACTCACGCTTTAGGATATTATAGCGTATCAGTTGTATTATAGGCAAATAAGATACTCTCACTTTTTCTATTAGAATATAAAGATTTTATCATTTTCTTACTGAATATTTAGCTGAATTTTAGGAAGCTATCTAACTTTATTTTTCAGGACATCAAAGGTTTTTAGGCAATTTGTATTATAAGTAACATAAAATTCAGCTAAATGACATAATTTTCAGGATGTCAAACAATTTTAGGCAATATTGTTATATAGATAATTTAAATTATTTTTAGGAGGTTATATTATATCATATTAGACAGAATCTGCAATTTTTTTAAATATCAAAAATTGTTAGCGAAAAATATCTAACCTTCCATAATTAATCTTCCCTAAATATCTCTAATACCTTTTTTTTCCTAAATAATTACTAACCTTTTGAGATCATTTATAAATATTTGATAATAACATTTTATTAGGTTTTAAAAAAAGATGAGCTAATAAATAATCATCAATATGCATATCAATTATAAGGTTCTCCTGAAAACTTTGAATTCGAATATATATAATAAAGATAAGAATATCATTAACAATTTTTGATTTTTTTTAATTCGAATTTTTCAGTCAAACTTTCTTTTCGATTTTTTTTGGCATTTAAGTTATATCTTGGGAATCTTGCAAATTATCACTGTATAGTCATCATCATGGCTAGACCAATACATACATATATATATATTGTTCTCCGTACTATTTTAAACTTACATACACTTCTCATCCCACTATGACCTTCTCCAATGTCCAAGTCATTGATTTAACTACTGAATCCAATTCGTGTGTCATTCAAGTACCAATCATCATAATAAAATCTTGAAATTTCCCAATATGGATATGAATTCGTGCCATATGCTTGCAATAAAACAATCTGGTGTATACTATATAGGTATAAAGCCATCGATATTTGGTAGTAATACTATATTTTACTACGTCAACAAATCTCAAGATGTCACGTGTAATATTTTCGATTTTTCTTCTAAGATGTCATTAGAGTATTCACTGGATATAGTGGTGTAGAACCAATCACATCATCTAAGATACTCAAACGATAAGAAAAATACAAATATCCCAATTCTGTAAGATCTTTACTTCTTTTATTTTTAGCTTGGTCTTATAAATTGTTGAATTTATACATTGATATATAATTATTTTTTTGCAACCAAGCAATTAAACGATAAGGAAAATACAAATATCCCAATTATGGTTGTCATTCAATCTGGAAAAAGAATATTATACCAATGTACTAAAGTATGTGTATCTGATGTGTACCTTTTTGTAAGAGAAAATCGTGTATCTAATTTCTGTTATGCTACAAAACTGTTTGTAAGCTCTAATATCTCTTAAATCGATGAACTTAACGCAAGTACATTTGTCTAAATATTTGGTTGTGCATTATTCATGATGTAGAATCTCATTTTTTTTCATTTCACAACAACATTTTACATCCAATTTAATATTATTTTTCATTTCAAGTGAATTTATTATAAAGAAAGAAAGAGGGAAGAATTGTAGAAAAGTGTGAGGGAAGGATATGATCTTTCGAATGACAAACATAGAGGAATGAGAGCTAAGAGAGACAAAGAGAGGGAGGGAGAATCGATGAAATGAGGATTTCTGAAAAGGTCTAGAAGCAAAAGTAACGGAATTTGGTAAAGGTGAGAATGAGAAAAGGAGACATGTAATGCTAAAGTTAGACTTAGGACTAATGAAAATAGTACTTATGAATATATAAATTGTATGTTAAATTTCGAATTTGTGCGTATTATGGTATAATCTTATCCTAATTTTTACTCTGTTAATTTTTATTTGTTATGTTGATGTTTCATCACTATTGATATACAATTTATTCGAACTTATTCCTACTTTTCTATAAAAGCAAAGTATATGTATCTTTTTTTTATATGTTAAATGTGTTTGATACTATACATATACATTTTGTAGCAACTTTTGTTTTATCATTGTATAAAAGACAATGTTAAAGTATTACAGAAATTTTCTTTTACATACATAAAATATAGGTATTTGATAAATTACTTTATGTTAAAGTACTATCAGACTATTATTATGTTTATTTAGTTTTTTGTTTATACACATATTGTTGGTATAATATATTTAGATAAAATTAACAATTGTTTTAAAAAATATTATATTCTTAGTTAAAAAAAGTATAACCTTATATTTATATTTTAGTGTTTGGTATATATATTGTTGGTATATAGTATATTTGTTTGATTGATATCTATCTAATTATGTGTGATGTTATGTATATCCTCCGAAATTTTAATGTCCTTTTCACATTGTAGATTAATAAAATCCAAAATAGTACGAATATAACTTAAATAATATTGATATATGATAATAATGCATCCGTAAAATTGTTCACATAAAATAATTTTATTATGTAGTTTAATTTTAAAAAATTATATAAACCAACAAAAAATTCCGTGCATTCTTGCACGGGCCTAAAAACTAGTATAATACACTAAACCAAAATGATTTTGGATACGTGTCCTTAGCAGGTTGATTAGTGTATCATTTGTAAGGTTGGAGCGAGTAAAGTGCCACTTGGCATCTTCACATCAATTGTGTTAATTAATCAGCTTTCCCTTTAATTATGGGGAATTAAACTCAATTATTATGCCTAAAATAAGGTTAAAGAAGCACTTAGATTTCGGTTTATTATAGCGTAAAAATAGGGATTATTATTTCCCATAAAAACTAATTGTTATTACGCAAAGAGCAAATCAAATCTTGCTTGCTAAGGAAACACACGTTTCAAAGGGAGAGTTGGCTAATGTTCTTGCTAAAGTTAAGCAAGCTACGTATGGAAGCTAAAATCTTCTTTCTAAAATCAAAATAAAATCTAGCTTAAATTAAGGAAGCAAACTTTTAATTTCCTTCTTTGACGGTTGCTGATATTTTTGAATAAAAAAACGAGTTAGGTCAATATAAAAAAAATAACATAGCTGCCGTAATTAAACAATAATGTCTTCGGAATCTTCTTAGTTGGCTGGTATTCTAATTAGGCAATTTCCTAACTTAATTCATTTCTTTCAAAATTCATTTTCACGGTAATATATTCCATATATGGTTTTTGTTAATTTATTATCATATAAATGCACAAAATTTTGCTTAGACACCACAGCATTGACACAATATTGTCCTAAACACCAATTCTTATTTACATCTTCTCTTAAACTCGGTTGTTGAACTAAAATTGATCATGAATCCACAAATTGTCCGAGTCAACTCTTTGACGCTTGCATCTACACCATCTTCTATGTTAGCGAGGATAATTAGATTATGGGAAAATCAATTGCTATCGAATTTAGTTGAAATTAGTACCATTGAAATGATTTTGATTGATGAAAATGTAACTACTCTTTCGCTATGTATTGTTAAAAAATTCGCATGGCTATATTTAAATATTTTCGTTTATATTGATTTATAATTTTCATCCATTTTAATTGTAAGGAGATAAGCTTAGAGCCACCTTACCTAAGGACCTAATTGTTATATTAGGTCATTTGCTCAAACAAAGTCAAATTAAGTGCATTCAAAACTTCGTCATTCGTGAGCAAGATGGTCTTGCCAAACCAACTACACTTTCTTACTGAATCATCTTTAACCAATCAACCATTATTCAAACTATTAAATCTGGAGATTTGCCTTATTATGGATTCTTCCTCTATTCCTTTCCACTTATGCTTTCAAGTGATTTTGAGACATCTTACTTACTAGGTACTCATTTATTTTATCTATTTATAAGTGCTATTGAAAAATTATCTATCTTAAGAATTAGTTATGTAGGACGACACTTATTACGTTTTTTTACACGTGTTTGGAAGAGTATTGTCGTATACTGTGAAAAAATATTACCCACATCCTAGCTACTTGATTATAAATTTTGGAATTATAGATTTTGAGTAAGTTTGTCTCTGATTTTATATTTTTTCTCATTAATTTATATATTGTTTTTAATAATTCTTTTAAATTTATACAGAGCATTATTAACTTTTTTATTTTTTTGGAAGGTACAATCGGATGGATTGTTTGTTGGATGGTCAATATGCTGATATGTTATATAGTTATATGGTTGATAGGCATCCGTTGAAAGACCTCTATATAATTCTCCAAGGTTGCAAGATATTATACAACAACAAAGGTTAGTAACTTAATACTTTTAAAATTGTTTCTCAAATTTTTGTAAATTTTTTATTTTAAAGTCGAATTTCCTTGCGTGAATATTTCACAGTGAAGATTGTAATATAATCTCTATACTAATCTCTATACTATAAGGGAAGGGGGGTGGACGCCAAAATTAAGAAAAGAAAAAATAAATAAAATAAATTAAGGAAGTTATTAAGTAGTAATTAAGTTTTATTTCCAAACTTAGCGATCAGATTTTTAGTAAAAGTTTAAAACTTCAAACTAAAATATCTAAAAATCTACAAAGTAAAAATAATTTTAAGAAATATCAATGGTTATATTTTCTTGAGATCTATAAATAGACATCCACTTTGCTATATTATTATATACTTCTAAATTTTTTAACTTTCAAATACATGAGTGATTGATTTCTCACGAGCGAATGTCTATTTGATCAAATTGATCATGAAATATGATAAAGTATTTAAGGATGAGTGAGAAAGCGATAGAGGGAGAGGGATGTTACTTATGAGTGATGATGCTAACGATATCTTCCATTAATCTTTTGTGAGATTTTTTGTATTTTTTAGCATTTTGTTTTTAAAGCACTTTTGTTAATCTACTCTCTAATATTTATTACTATCTTTTATGTATTTAAATTGCTTCACCATTAAAACTCTTTTGAGATTACAGTTACGCCCTAAAAAAATATAAGTAATAACTAAAACTAACGATTATTTTTAAAAGTATAAAAAATATGTATACACTTCACTTGAGAAACTACAATGCAGTTTCTCCCAAATCCTTACATATTATTCTTTCGCACGAGGCAAGCATCGCATGTATATATGGCTAGTATTTTAGATAGAAGGTAGTATATGATGTGTTATGATTGTATAGCAACATATTTCGACTTCTTATTTTATTTAGCTATATACGTGTTACATATATGAGTGTTTGTGTCAGACATAGGTGTTTTATATGATTGATGCTTTTCTCATAATATGATTGGTTTATGAACTTCGTATAGTCACCTAAATTAAGTGATTCTTAAAATTTAAATGCACTTTAATTTCTCTAAACTCTTACATAGATAAAAAGCGACTCCTAGATTTAATAAATTCCTGACATTACCAAAATTTAGTTTCTTATATTTTTGTTTAACTTCTAGTATCTCTATATGCATTATAACTTCTTATATTTTTGTCTAATAGTAACTTCTTATATTTTATTTAAAACAAGCCATGGGAGAATGTGTTGACACGCGCCGTGTAAATTTTTCACGGAAACGTGTCTGCGAAAGGAATTCATCAAATGAGCAGTCAGATGTTCGAGAGGATAGAAAGGCGACTAAAATATCTGCAACATTGAATGAGTTTGTTTACGATGTCGCTTGAATAGTGGATTATTTCTAATTAGTTGGATTTTGGCATAGGAATTTTTCTTCGCACACTTTTAAAGTGTTAGTACTATTGAATGTTACAGTATTTGGAGACAATATTTTTAATACTCTAGAGTTGATGATTCTTTATGGAAATTGAATGTTATCTATCATTAGCTTTGATTTATATTGATTTAGTGTTATGTGTTGGGGCCTTTTTGAAATTAAAGTATAATTATGTACCCTTTAATATTGATATTTACTACTCCCTCCGTTTTTTTAATATGTATGTTTTATCATTTTGGGATGTTTTTTTAATATGTACATTTCTATCTTTTCCCATAAATGAAAGGTTGGCCCACGTAATTATTACACTTTTCTCCTACTTTTTCTTTCCTTCTCTCTACCTTTTTCACTTTTTCCTTACTTTTATTAACCTTCTTTCTTACTTTTGCACTTTTTCCTTGCAAACGCAAACATACATACTTCCTCCGTTTTTATTTAAATGTGACACTTTTAAATTTACAGACTCCTAGGCATTTTTTGGGAAGGAAAGAGATAGAGAGAAAAAAATAAGGGAACCCATGTGAAAGGAGAGAGATAGAGAGAGTTTATTGACCAAAAAAGAAAGTGTCACATTTAATTTAAAACTTCCTAAAATAGAAAGTGTCACATTTAAAAAAAAACGGAGGAAGTATTAAAAAAAATGGAGGTAGTAAATATCTCTATACTGTAAGGGAAGAGGAGTGGGACACCAAACTTAATATATTGTCCAATTTACCCTTTGTTATTTAATTAATAATGTTATAAAAAATAACATCCTAATTGCCACTCATTCACGTTCCAAAATTCTTTTCTTATTTATCATTTCTCTCTCTTTATTCTTTCCACTTTCCTCTCCCCTCTGCCCTCTTCCCTCACGTTTGCAGTTATGTTGTCTTCCAAATCAGTTTATCTCCACTACAAAAAGTTGCAGTTATTTTCTCTTCCATAATCATGTTTATAATTTCTTGCATCTAATTAAGAAAACATAAAGAGAGCAATTTTAAAGACTTCTAACTGTTCCTGCAATGTCGATCACACAAATGCTTTGTTGTTCTTATTTACCTGTTGCTCAAGGTACAATTAATATCCTCTCATTTTCTAATCAATTGAACAAATTCACTCCTTTAATTTATTTTTTCTCTTTGCTTCTTAGATCACAAAAAAATGGCAATAAACAAGTTTCCTCATATTCCCACTACAACTCCATGTTTAATTTTTTGTGTAGCTTTTGATGGTAGTTATATAGAAGCAATTGCTTTTGATCTTTATGCAACAGACCTTTTTTTCTTGAGAGGATTATGCAACAGACTTAGGTAAGAGTTACTTATAGATTAGCAGAAGTTTGTGTGATCGACATTGCAGGAACAATTGTTAATTACTCTCTTTATGTGATCTAATTAACATCCTAATTGCAATTGATATTTATAGCTTGACCTTACTGATGGATGTCAAGCATGCGATACCACGCAGGCATCGCGTGCAAAAAATACTAGTTTATTTATAATAAAACTATATACGTATTTATATATGAAAGAATCCGATAACATCTAGGTATAATATGGCCGTACCAACTATTGCCATTTATAAAACAAAATATACATAAAATAAGGAATCAAATTTACGATTTTAGGCACCTGAATGACAAAGTTAAATTACTATTAGCTGCCTTTTACTATTGAACAAGAGTTTTTTTAAACCCAAAAAAAATAAAGACTTATTCTATATCCTTTTATAAAGCAATGATTTTTATAGGGGTTATTATAATGGTTGATTTTAATCATGAACTTTTTATAGTCCAATAGCATCATGGAGTTAATTTGTTATCCAATTTAATGAAGAATATCATAATTTATAAACTTAAGTGCAATCTTAATTCTTAAGTAATCTTTTGCAATTTCATCATTATATAATATGCAATTATTTTTAAATATACATATGGTTAGATTGTATTAAGCCATTTTCGGAAACCTATATTTTTTAAAATTTGCATAAGAGTTATCAGGGCGCAATTCCTTAACTGTCGTTTTTCAACCCAAATAGTTCATTTTAATTGTCATTTAAATAGGTAAATTATTGCCATACCAAATAATATCAATTATGTAACCAAATTTAGCTATAATTAAGGAAACAAATTTTTACCTTATTAAAATCCGAACATGCAACTTTTAATTAATAGAAACTGCTATTTATTATTGAAGAGGATATTTCCTTAATCTATAAAATAACATATCATCAAATACAACACAATCATAGGAATATGACAATATCAAGTAAATCAAGTACTTAAGGCAGTCAAAAGAAGAGGATATTACTTAAACCTACAAAAACACGGATATGAAGCATAAAAATCAATTTTATGATTGTGTTATATTAGATAATACTAGATTTTAGGCCCGTGCAAGAATGCACAGAACTTTCTTTTGTTTATATATATTTTTTAAATTAAACTACATAATAAATTATTTTATGTGAATAATTTTACGGATGCATTAATTATCATATATCAATATTATTTAAGTTGTATTCATACTATTTTTGGGTTTTATTAATCTATAATACGGAAAGGACATTAAAGTTTCGGATGAGATACATTATAATATGCACACATAATTAGATAGACATCAACTAAACAAATATATTACCAACAATATATATACCAAAAACTAAAATATAAATATAAGGTTATACTTTTTTTAACTAAAAATAGAATATTATTTAAACAATTGTTAATTTTATCTAAATATATTATACCTATAATATGTATACAAAAAAACTAAATGAACATAATAATAGTCTGATAGTACTCTAAACTAAAGTAATTTATCAAAAATACCTATATTCTTTGTAAAAGAAAATTTCTATAATATTATTTAACATTGATTTCCATACAATAATAAAACAAAAGTTGCTACAAAATGTATATGACTAATATCAAACACATTTAACATATCAAATAAAAAGATACATATAATTTGCTTTTATAGAATGGTAGGAATAAGTTGGGATAACTTGTATATTAATAGTGATGAAACATCAACATAACAAATAAAAATAGACAGACTAAGGGCCTTTTCTCTTAGGCTAATTCTAGCTGAACTGAACTGAACTGAACTTATTGGAGCTGAACTGAACTGAACTGAACTTATTGGAGCTGAACTGAACTGAACTGAACTTATTGGAGCTGAACTGAACTGAACTGAACTTATTGGAGCTGAACTGAACTGAACTGAACTTATTGGAGCTGAACTGAACTGAACTGAACTTATTGGAGCTGAACTGAACTGAACTGAACTGAATTGAATTGAATTAAATTATAATAAGTATATGAATGATAAGTAAATAATAATTATTATGAATATTAAATAATAAGTAATAATAATTCTAAGTAATAATAATTAAATTAATAATTTAGAATAATATCAAATGAATAATGATAATATTATTTTTGATGTTATTATGATAGTTATAAATAAATAAATAATAATAATAAATGAATTTTAGAAATAATAATTATTGATAATAATAATAATAATTAATAATGAGTAATTACAATTATTAGCATTAATATATTAATACTTGATGATGATGATATAATATAATGTCTAAGAAGTAAATTAATAGTATTACCATTATAATAATAATTAGCTTAAAACATGGGTTGATGTGTGCTTCTAACCAAACCACGATTTGTGGTGGGTTGGTCGATGATAGAAATACACCAAACCGCCAAAGTATATTTAATATACAACGTAACGACAATGTTGTATTTTAAATAGTACTGCAGTATTATTAGCAACTTTGTAATTTTTTCATATCTTCTAGCTTTTTGTAGCTTATTTGTATGATGTAATAGTGTTTTTTATTCAGTAAAATAAAACAACAATTGCAAATTAGAATACTCGTATTGACATCAAATTTGGTTAAACCGTGCACCAACCCAAACTTTGCTCAGCCATAATAATAATAATAGTAATAAAAATGAGTAAAGATATAATAAAAAATAATACATATAAATAATAATTATTATTATTATTTAATAACAATAATAATAAGTAAAATAAATTAGACCAACAATAATAATATTATACAAATGGTTAAATAATGAATGGAGCTGAGCTGAACTGAACTGAATTTATTGGAGCTGAACTGAACTGAACTGAACTTATTGGAGCTGAACTGAACTGAACTGAACTTATTAGAGCTGAACTGAACTGAACTGAACTTATTAGAGCTGAACTGAACTGAACTTATCGGAGGTGAACTGAACTGAACTGAACTTATTAGAGCTGAACTGAACTGAACTGAAAATAAGCTGAACAGAACAGGCCCTAAAAATTAGGATAAGATTATAACATAATACGCACAAACCCAAAATTTGACATATAATTATATCTTCATAAATACTATTTTCATTAGTCCTTGGGTCTAACTTTAGTATTACGTGTCTCCTTTTCTCATTCTCACTCTCACCAAATTCCCTTCCTTTTGCTTCTAGACCATTTCGAAACCCTCATTTCATCGATTCTCCCTCACTCTCTTAGTCTCTCTTAACTCTCATTCCTCTACGTTTGTCATTCGAAAGATCATATCCTTCCTTCACACTTTCTTACAACTCTTCCCTTTTTCTTTATTTATAATAAAATTCATTTGAAATGAAAAATAATATTAAATTGGATGTAAAATGTTATTGTGAAATGAAAAAATATGAGAATCTACACCGTGAATAATTCTCAACCAAATATTTAGACAAATTTACTTGACCTAAGTTCATTGATTTAAGATATATCAGAGTTACAAACAGTTTTGTAGCATAACAGGAATTAGATACACGAACTTCTCTTACAAAAAGGTACAAATAGGCTAATTTTAGCACAAAATAAAGATTACATTCTCTTTTTTATTAAAAAGATGTAAAATAGTACTTTAGTACATTGATATGATACTCTTTTTCCAGATTGAACGACAACCACTATTGGGATATTCGTATTTTCCTTATTGCTTGATTGCTTGGTTGTAAAAAATAATTATATATCCATGTATAAATTTAAAATTTTAAAAATTTATAAGACCATTCAAAAATAAAAGAAGTAAAGATCTTACACACGGTCTAACAACTCCAAAGTGGTCATCTTAGATGATGTGATTGGTTCTACACCATTGTATCTAGTGATTCTGAAATGACATATTAGAAGAAAAATCGAAAATATTACACGTGACATTTTGAGATTCATTGGCGTAGTAATATATAGTATTACTACCAAATGTTGATTGCTTTATATCTATATAGTATACACCATAATTTTTTCCAAGAATATGGCACGAACTCATATCCATATTGGGAAATTGCAAGACTTCACTATGATGATTGGTACTTGAATGGCACGCGAATTGAATCAATCACTCGGACATTGAATAAATTCATAGTGAGATGAGAAGTGTATGTAAGTTCAAAATAGTAAGGAGAACAATACATACATACATACATACATATATATATATATATATATATATATATATATATATATATATATATATATATATTGGTCTAGCTATGATGATGACTACGATATTTGGCAAGATTCCCACGATATAACTTAAATTCCAAAAAAAATCGAAAAGAAATTTTGACTGTAAAAATTCAAATTTTAAAAATTCAAATAATGTTAATGATATTGTTGTCTTTATTATATATAATCGAATTCAAAGTTTTCATGAGAACCTTATAATTAATATGCATATTGATAATTATTTATTAGCTCTTCTTTTTAACAATGTAATATATTGTTATTATAAAATATTTATAAATGATCTCAAAAGGTTAGTAATTATTTACGAAAAAAAGGTATTAAAGATGTTTAGGGAAGATTTATTATGGAAGGTTAGATATTTTATGATAACAATTTTCGATCTTAAACAAAATTTGCAGATTCTGTCTGATATGATATAAAATAACCTCCTAAAAATAAGCTAAATAAACTATCTATATAACAATATTGCCTAAACCGTTTGATATCCCAAAAATTATGTCATTTAGCTGATTTTTAAGTTACTTATAATACAAATTGCCTACAAACGTGTGATGTCCCAAAAAACAAAGTTAGATAGTTTCCTAAAAATCAGCTAAATATTCTA
The DNA here is from genome assembly GCA_947645195.1 of Patellifolia procumbens. Taxonomy (NCBI): domain Eukaryota; kingdom Viridiplantae; phylum Streptophyta; class Magnoliopsida; order Caryophyllales; family Amaranthaceae; genus Patellifolia; species Patellifolia procumbens. Next base: position 216,746 of record CANSGD010000928.1, read on the forward strand.
AAAGAAAATGATATAAAATCTCTATATCCAAAAATAGAAAAAGGTGAGCGTATATGATTTGCCTATAATACAACTGATACGTTTTAATTTCCTAAAGCCGGAGTTCTAAAAGTATTTAAAAATATATAGAAAGTGGAGTTATTTTAAACTTTTTCCTAAATAAGTAAATATCATATGATTTGCCTAGAGCCATTTGATAACTTTAAAAAATTATAGTATTTATTCTCCTAAAAATAGCTAAATATCCTAAAAGAAACTAATATAAAATCTATATATCCTATTTCAATCACCAATTAAATTAAACATCATATTTCAAATATATTTCGATAATAATGGGAATTTTTGTTACATTATTTTGAAATATTATTTTTTAAAAACATATAGGCTAATTTTAAAATATGATCTAAAAAAACCAAATTATCTTATTTGCCTATAATAACGACTAATATACTAAAAAAGCTGCCTAAAACCTCTAATATCCCAAAGTCAGATTATTTATATGGTATGTTTTTTAAATCAAGATTAGTCAAGATGTACTCTTATTTAGAGCCAAATCAGTCAAGCAAAATTAAGCAAGCGCAAAATAGCCTTCATTTACGATTTAGAATCAATTGACTTTATCTTCTCATATGTTCAATCAATTTAATTTTTTTGCAAATTATGCTATTTTAGAAAATAAAATATTATCAATTTTCTTTAAAAACTTTTTTATAGAAAACACAAAAATCAGCCAGAAATCTATTTTTTTACCATGTTATATGAAGGAAATCTTAATGATTTTTTAGCATATCACATGATGATTTTAGCAAATAATCAATTGATATGTTTTTTTATAACAATTTAAAGTCAATCATTATCTAATTTATTCTGTTCAAGTCATGATAATCTTTAGCAAATCACGCTCATTTTTAGCATTTTAAAAAATCTGCAAGTAATAAAGAAAAGATTCTGCTTGATATGCTATTATATTGTAGGTAAATCATATAATCTCACTGGAAGATTTATTATGGAAGGTTCTACATTGGGGAAATCTTTAAGATTTAAATTCTTAACCGAAAGATTTTTTAGGAAAGGTAAGATATTTCCGGGTTTTTTTTGGTATTTAGCAAAATTTGCAGATTTTGTGTGATATGCTATTAAATAGCCTCCTCAAATAAGCTAAATTATACATATAATAATATTGCCTAAAACCATTTGAAATCACTTTAAATCATCTCATTTAGCGACTGATATGCTAAAAAAATCTCCTTAAAATGTCTGATATCCCAAATAATCAGCTAAATAGCGTATTAAAAATCCACCAAAAACTTTTAATTTTTTAAGGGATTCCATACATTTTAGGAATTCATTTATAAACGGAAATGAAGACTTGAAGGGATTTATTTACACTAATATTCTTAAGATTTAAATAAATAGAAATTAATCAAGGATGACAAATTAGGAAACTAAATTTGATATAAATGTGTATTATCTTAAAATTTCCAAAAAAAAATGACTATTAAATTCGGACTTTAAAAATAAAATTTAAATTGACTATATTCTTATCTTTATTATATTTGGTTTAATTATGGTGAGTGATCACCCAAATCAGTAAAATTTAGCAAGAAATTAGAAATTTATTAGTATAAATATTATGAGTGATTTAGATAATTAGAATCTATATGAAAAAATTAATTCCCATTTAAAAAGAAGGAAATCTTTAGTAATCAAAATTAAGATTAAGTATAATTTAGTAATCAAATCTTTTTAAAATAAGAAAATCTATTGAATTTAAGGAATAGCCGAATTTAAAAAATAAAATCACAATGACTTTATTATTATACAATAACTTTGAAATGATAACAAATAAATTATTACTCCATTTAAGTCTTAAAAATAGGAAACATTTTTAAATTGAGCTTATTATTCACGTCATTGTTGATTACTTTCACATTAAAAACATAACACTATAAAATTAGGCAAACATAATGAATGAAATCAGTTAAGAAAAAAATATATGCTTAACTTAGAAAATGTTTGCCAAACATAAGCCTTATTGAATAATTTTAAAAGTTACCATAAAAAACATAAAATCAAAAAAAATTTCAAAATCTTTTCAAAAGAAGAAAATCTACGGAATAACCAAATTTAAAAAGATTTTTAACAAAAAAAACAGAAATCATAAAGCTTTGGAGAAGAAAATATCATTAGGGTTTAGGAAATGTATTCCTGAACACAATAACGTGATACAATCTTTTAGTTCTTAAAAAAAGAAAATTGTCGTAACCAAAAAAGATGTTGTTTTTTTTAAAGGAAATTAGCAAAATTTTATATGTAAATTCAAAAATTTTCAAAAACGCCATTATATAAAACGAAAAATTAATTAAATTACCAAAAGTACTGTAATCATTTTTATAAAATAACAATTTAATTATTCGGTTAATGTTTTATTAAAATTAAAATTAATATACAATTTAATTATTCACTTGACTACATGAGAAGATTAATTAGATAGATATAAAACACTAAATTATAATCAATGTATTTATATAAGACACAATTTTAACATAAATCATCAAATTTTAAAAAATAATTATCAAAATCAAAAATGATTATGAAAAAGACATTGTATTGAACGAATCAAAGAAAAGAAACAAATACTAAAAAAAACTAATCCTATTTTCCTATTAACAAAAAATGATTACATGAACATTTAGAATAACTATGAGATTGCATAAAGAACTGACAAAAGACTATATTATATAATCAAATTTAAATATAAATATGACAAATTGAATTAATCCCTTATAGTTGATTTATTGTCAATTAGTCCCTTATAGTTGATTTTATTTCCTCATTTATTGTCAATTAGTCCCTTATAGTTGATTTTTATTCCAGTCGAATTGAATTAAAACTACTTTCAAAAGTACATTCACTTACCTTTGTGGTTGTAAGAAATTTTGCAACCTTGGAGAATTATATAGAGGTCGTTCAATGGATGCCTATTAACCATATAGTTATATAATATTTCAGCATATATACTGTCCTTCTAGATAACAATCCATGCGAGTGTACCTTCAAATAAAATCAAATATATTAAAATTGTAACTATAATCTATTACTCGACTATGTAAATGAATTTGAAACGTTATTAAATTATATGAGATAGACTTACTGAAAGTCCATAATTGCAAAATTTATAATGAAGTAGCTAGGATGTGGAGTATATTTTTGGACAGTGTATGGCAAAACCCTTCCAAAGACATCTGAAAAAAATATTATCATTAAACTCTTTAGTTCAACTTCAACATAAATAAATTATTAGATGATAATTTAAATTACAAAATAACAAATCTATACCTAGTAAATGAGATGTCTCGAAATCAATTGAAAGCATAAGGGGATATGAATAAAAGAAGAATCCATAATAGGGCAAATCCCCAGATTTCATGTTCTCAACAACGGTTGACTCGTTGAAGATTATTCTATAAAGGGATATAGTTGGTTTGACACCATCATCTTGCTCACGAATAGTAAAATTCTGAATCCTATTAATTTGCCCTTCTTTAAGCAAAGGACCTAATGTAAGTATATACTCCTTAGGTAAAGTGGCTCCAATCTTGTCTCCCTACAAAATTCAAAGAAAACAATCGTTACGAAACGTACAAAAAAATAATAATAATTGATAGATACAATTACAGAGGACTATGGGCAATCCAAATTATAAGGGATATATTCCGAAAGCCTTCAAATAAATAATATTCCAATAAATAACACTATGGGCAAACGTTACATTCTCATCAACCAAAATCATCTCTACGGTACGGATCTCCACCAAATTCGATAGCAATTGTTCTTCCCAAAGCCTTATTATCCTAACTAAGATAGTAGATGATGAAGATTCAACTGTCAAAGAGTTGATCTGAACAACTTCTGGAGTCATGATGTTTAATGTGGTTGCCATAAACTTGGAGAGAAAAATATTGGATGATATAATTCTTGAGACAATGTTGTGGTGAATGTTTGAATTAAATGTTAACCTGATTTGAATTTATATGATTTCATAGGCTGTTCGAAAATACTATATGAATGTTAATTTCGGCAACTAATATTTATTGATATTATAACTATATGGAATAATAATTTAGGAATAGATTAAGTGGGTAATTATTAAAGCAATCATTCCTTAATTTCGGCACTTTAATTTAGGTATATGATGCTTGATTCTTTTAATTCTTAAAGCAATGTTATTTAGGAATAATATAGGAATGTTATTTTGGACTATCTAAAATAATATATGATATTTAAATCTTTTAATTCTTATAAATCTTTTAAGTGGGTAATTCTTATAGCAATCTTCCTAAATAATATAGGAATGTTAAAGCAGTCATTCTTAATTTCGGCACTTTTATATTGCCTATGATGCTTGAATCTTTTAATTCTTAAAGCAATGTTATTTAGGAATAATATAGGAATGTTATTTTGGACTTTCCAAAATAGTATATGATACTTAAAATCTTTTTATTCTAAAATCAATGTTATTTAGGAAAAATATAGGAATAATATTAATTCCTAAATTCAAGCAATCAAATCAAACGTGATTTTGGGTAATGCACTAATTTAGGAATAGAATTAGGATGTGAATTTTATTTTTTTGAATTGCTTTTACGTAAAGTGAAAAAAGAATTAAATTTTTATTCTTACTTAAAGTCAAACACTAATTTAGGCATATATGAAGGGCATTATTTCCGGAAATTTATACTCCTATAATTAAGGGAACTTAAAATCTTTTTATTCTTAAATCAATGTTATTTAGGAAAAATATAGGAATAATATTAATTCCTAAATTCAAGCAATCAAATCAAACGTGATTTTGGGTACGGCACTAATTTAGGAATAGAATTAGAATGTGAATTTTATTTTTTTGAATTGCTTTTACGTAAAGTGTAAAAAGAATTAAATTTTTATTCTTACTTAAAGTCAAACACTAATTTAGGCATATATGAAGGGCATTATTTCCGAAAATTTATACTCCTATAATTAAGGGAACTTAAAATTTTTTTATTCTAAAATCAATGTTATTTAGGAAAAATATAGGAATAATATTAATTCCTAAATTCAAGCAATCAAATCAAACGTGATTTTGGGTACTGCACTAATTTAGGAATAGAATTAGGATGTGAATTTTATTTTTTTGAATTGCTTTTACGTAAAGTGAAAAAAGAATTAAATTTTTATTCTTACTTAAAGTCAAACACTAATTTAGGCATATATGAAGGGCATTATTTCCGGAAATTTATACTCCTATAATTAAGGGAACTTAAAATCTTTTTATTCTTAAATCAATGTTATTTAGGAAAAATATAGGAATAATATTAATTCCTAAATTCAAGCAATCAAATCAAACGTGATTTTTGGTACGGCACTAATTTAGGAATAGAATTAGGATGCGAATTTTATTTTTGTGAATTGCTTTTACGTAAAGTGTAAAAAGAATTAAATTTTTATTCTTACTTAAAGTCAAACACTAATTTAGGCATATATGAAGGGCATTATTTCCGGAAATTTATACTCCTATAATTAGGGGAACTTAAAATCTTTTTATTCTTAAATCAATGTTATTTAGGAAAAATATAGGAATAATATTAATTCCTCAATTCAAGCAATCAAATCAAACGTGATTTTGGGTACTGCACTAATTTAGGAATAGAATTATGATGTGAATTTTATTTTTTTGAATTGCTTTTACGTAAAGTGTAAAAAGAATTAAATTTTTATTCTTACTTAAAGTCAAACACTAATTTAGGCATATATGAAGGGCATTATTTCCGAAAAGTTATACTCCTATAATTAAGGGAACTTAGAATCTTTTGATTCTAAAATCAATGTTATTTAGGAAAAATATAGGAATAATATTAATTCCTAAATTCAAGCAATCAAATCAAACGTGATTTTAAAGTGTAAAAAGAATTAAATTTTTATTCTTACTTAAAGTCAAAAACTAATTTAGGCATATATGAAGGGCATTATTTCCGGAAATTTATACTCCTATAATTAAGGGAACTTAAAATATTTTTATTCTAAAATCAATGTTATTTAGGAAAAATATAGGAATAATATTAATTCCTAAATTCAAGCAATCAAATCAAACGTGATTTTGGGTACTGCACTAATTTAGGAATAGAATTAGGATGTGAATTTTATTTTTTTGAATTGCTTTTACGTAAAGTGTAAAAAGAATTAAATTTTTATTCTTACTTAAAGTCAAACACTAATTTAGGCTTATATGAAGGGCATTATTTCCGGAAATTTATACTCCTATAATTAAGGGAACTTAAAATCTTTTTATTCTAAAATCAATGTTATTTAGGAAAAATATAGGAATAATATTAATTCCTAAATTCAAGCAATCAAATCAAACGTGATTTTGGATACTGCACTAATTTAGGAATAGAATTAGGATGTGAATTTTATTTTTTTGAATTGCTTTTACATAAAGTGTAAAAAGAATTAAATTTTTATTCTTACTTAAAGTCAAACACTAATTTAGGCATATATGAAGGGCATTATTTCCGGAAATTTATACTCCTATAATTAAGGGAACTTGTCAATTGGCCGGAATTTTAAAAAGGTAAAATGCATATAAGCAGCATTATTACACGTAATTTTTAGGATAATTTTATGCAATTTAAAAAAAGGTAAAACATATTAGGCTGACACGTGGCAAGTAAAAGGCAAGAATGAATGAGAGATCAAGGTTTGCTTTGGATTCATCTGGTGATGACACGTGGCGAAAATGATTTTGCTTTAATGTTATATATAGATATAGATGTTATGGAAACTAATAAATCAATTTTATATGCACTTATTGTAGAAAATTTCTTTTGTTAAATGGATATCCAAATTAATGGCAGATTATATTCTGTGAAAATTTGAATGCCGGTATAGCAATAAATTTGTGGGGAAATAATCCCTAAAATAACGGTTTTGAGGAGTAAGAAATATCCTTAATAAAAGATATATGTTATATTAGTTTATGTTATTTTCATCTTTTTTCAAATACATTTTATTAGTTGAATGTATATAACAAATTGTTTATGATAATTGATCTTATTCGATCATACATCCCTTCGTTAAGCCATTTTTTTTAACAAATTATTTTATGAAACCAAATTCGATCATATTCACTATTATTTGGCCTTATTTTGTTAGAATTTGGGTTCAATTTATTCAACTTTGTTTCCAATTAATTATCTTATGTACTGTGAAAAGGTATTATAAAATGAAAAAAATAAAATGAAATGAATAGTATTTATATTATTTACGTACTTGGCAACACTTATACAATATTTTCAAATTATGATTGTAGTTTCATTATTTCTATTATCAAAATATATGTTATTATTACTTTTTATTAATTTCCACAATAATAAAAGTAACAAAATTTATATTATTTACTTTACTTACTCATTATATTTTCCAAATTGAATTCCCGTGCATTTTTGCACGGGTCTTAAGAACTAGTTGGACTTATTTTAGGTGTTTTGAGCTTTAAATAGATTCCAAATATAAGGGTTAATTATTTCCTATAGGGCTATTATAATTCTTTAGGTATTATTGGGCTTTCATTTTCTAGGCTAATTTTATCTTTTATTTTGTTAGACTAGGGAGCAAGGCTTTGTTTTCCCCAACTTATTTTCAGTTCACTTCAGTTCGGCTCTGGACAATACTTTTACTATCATATCACTATTCATTTCCGTTTTGTTCAGTTCAGCTATTTTTGCCGAAGAGAATAGACCCCAAGTCAACTCTATATAAATGAAGAGCCATGATTATACAATAAATACAGTATGAGATTTGTAGTTATTGAGTGGAGCTTTATGCTTGCTTATTTCCCGAGTATTCTTGTCGAATCTTGCGCGAATATATGCCTCTTTTCTCTTGGCTTGTGTGCTTCTAAACCATCTAAACTTACGCGTTTAGATATCTGTTCGTCGGGCCTGTTCTCTTCGGCGTAAATCAGTTGAACTGCACTGAACTGAACTGATTGGAGCTTTACTGAACTGAACTGATTGGAGCTGAACTGAACAGAACTGAACAGAACTGATTGGAGCTGAACTGAACTGAACTGATTGGAGCTGAACTGAACTGAATTGAATTGAACTGAACTGAACTGAACTGAACTGAACTGAATTGAATTGAATTGAATTGAATTGAATTGAATAAAATATATATATAAATAATATTTAAACAATAATAATATGAATATTAAATAAAAATTATAATGATAAGTAATAATAATGAACAATAATAAAAGTATTTTGGATAGTTGTAAATGCTAGTTATAGATAAATACTATTAATAATCATAAATTAATAATAATAATAATGATTAATAATTATAATGATAATTAATAACAATTATTTTATAGTCGTTGTATTAATATATTAATACTTGATGATGATTATATAATAACAATAATATCTAAGAAGTAAATTAATATTACTATTTTAATAATTAGATTTAATAATATAATACTTCCTCCGTTTCGCAATACTCGCAACGTTTCTAGTTTGGACACTATCCAATGCAATACTTTAAACCTTAATATCTCTAATTATTGATAAGTGAAAATTATAAAAAGTTGATATAATAATAGTATGCATTAAGACGAATCAAATAAGACCCCACTTGACTATATTTTTTTCTTATACACTTGTGAAAAAATATAACATAAGATTGATAGATGAATAGTGGTTACTATACTAATGTTGCGAGTATTGCGAAACGGAGGAAGTAATATTTAGTAATAAAATAATGATTGGGTCGGACCATGCAAAAATTGCATCATAAACCGTTTTGACGTGATTTGATTGGTTTATGCTTTCGACCTAAACCATGGGCCTGTTCTCTTCGGCTAATTCTAGCTGAACTGAACTGAACTTATTGGAGCTGAACTGAACTGAACTGAACTTATTGGAGCTGAACTGAACTGAACTGAACTTATTAGAGCTGAACTGAACTGAACTGAACTTATTAGAGCTGAACTGAACTGAACTTATTGGAGCTGAACTGAACTGAATTGAATTAAAGTATAATAAGTATATGAATAATAAGTAAATAATTATTATTATGAATATTAAAGAATAAGTAATAATAATTCTAAGTAATAATAAATAAATTAATAATTTAGAATAATATCAAATGAATAATGATAATATTATTTTTGATGTTATTATGATAGTTATAAATAAATAAATAATAATAATAAATGAATTTTAAAAATAATAATTATTGATAATAATAATAATAATAATTAATAATGAGTAATTACAATTATTAGTATTAATATATTAATACTTGATGATGATGATATAATATAATGTCTAAGAAGTAAATTAATAAAATTATCATTATATTAATAATTAGCTTAAAACATGGGTTGATGTGTGCTTCTAACCAAACCACGATTTGTGGTGGGTTGGTCGATGATAGAAATACACCAAACCGCCAAAGTATATTTAATATACAACGTAACGACAATGTTGTATTTTAAATAGTACTGCAGTATTATTAGCAACTTTGTAATTTTTTCATATCTTCTAGCTTTTTGTAGCTTATTTGTATGATGTAATAGTGTTTTTTATTCAGTAAAATAAAACAACAATTGCAAATTAGAATACTCGTATTGACATCAAATTTGGTTAAACCGTGCACCAACCCAAACTTTTCTCAGCCATAATAATAATAATAGTAATAAAAATGAGTAAAGATATAATAAAAAATAATACATATAAATAATAATAATAATTATTATTTAATAACAATAATAATAAGTAAAATAAATTAGACCAACAATAATAATATTATACAAATGGTTAAATAATGAATGGAGCTGAACTGAACTGAACTGAATTTATTGGAGCTGAACTGAACTGAACTTATTGGAGCTGAACTGAACTGAACTGAACTTATTAGAGCTGAACTGAACTGAACTTATTGGAGCTGAACTGAACTGAACTGAACTGAACTTATTAGAGCTGAACTGAACTGAACTTATTAGAGCTGAACTGAACTGAATTGAACTGAACTGAAAATAAGCTGAACAGAACAGGCCCGTAATAGTGAATTTTATTCAGTAAAATAAAGCAACAATTGCAAATTAGAATACTCGTATTGACATGAAATTTGGTTAAACCGCGCACCAACCCAAACTTTGCTCAGCCATAATAATAATAATAGTAATAATATTGAGTAAAGATATAATAATAAATATATATATATATATATAAATTATCATTATTATTATTATATAATAACAATAATAATAAGTAAAATAAATTAGACCAACAATTATAATATTAAACAAAATGATTAAATAATGAATGGAGCTGAACTGAACTGAATTTATTGGAGCTGAACTGAACTGAACTGAACTTATTGGAGCTGAACTGAACTGAACTGAACTTATTAGAGTTGAACTGAACTGAACTGAACTTATTGGAGCTGAACTGAACTGAACTGAACTTATTAGAGCTGAACTGAATTGAACTGAACTGAACTTATTAGAGCTGAACTGAATTGAACTGAACTGAACTTATTAGAGCTGAACTGAATTGAACTGAACTGAAAATAAGCTGAACGAACAGGCCCCATGTTCCTCCCTAATGATAATAGTAATAATAATGAGCAAAGCTATAATAAATAATATAATATATAGATATAATAATGATAGTACTACTTAATAATAATGATATAAAATAAAAAATAATAATAATAATAATAATAAGTAAAATAAATTAGACCAATATAATAATAATATTTAATAAAATGGTTATAAAAAATAGAGCTGAACTGGACTGAAGTGAATTGAACTCATGTTCAATGCTTTGGAGTCTAAGAAACAATAAATGAAAATTTCATATGAGAAAGAAATAAATGAATTTGCTTTAATGTTTGAATTATCTAAATTTTGATGGTACTACTACTACTTTAGGGATCTCGTACTATTAAACACTTTATAGTTCAAACCCCAGCGCTTAATGCTATTTGAGCAACAAAATAGGTTTAGTTTGTAACATGTTCATGGTACACCCAAGACTATTTGAGCAAAAAATAGTTTGGCATGTACCATGTTAATGGTACGTACACCCAGATGCAAGGGCGGAGGGGAAGGGGGGCTGGTGGGGGCGGTCGTTCCCACAAGGTCAATAAAATGTTAATGTATATGTAGAACTTAATGTAGTATAATATCACTAATTAGACTCGGCTTAGTTGGTTTTTATTAGACCTGGTAAACGTGTCGTGTCATATTCGTGTCACCCCCTTACATAAACGGGTTAAATCCCCTCAACCCTAACCCGACCCGTTTAATAAACGTGTCGTGTCAACCCGTTTACTTAAACGTGTAAAAGAGCTTTGACCCAAACCCGTTTATTCCGTGTCGAGTTCGGGTCGTGTTGGCGTGTCATATTGTTTTTACATACAAAAATTGAAAAATGAGTAATTAGTGTTATGTCGTGTAAACCCGCTTAGTTAAACGGGTTGAACCCCTCCAACCCTGACCCGACCCATTTATTAAGCGTGTCGTGTCGTGTCAACCCGTGTACTTAAACGAGTCAACACCTTCGACCCAAACCCGCTAATAACGAGTCGATTTCGTGTCGAGTTGGCGGGTCGTGTCAGTTTTTAACACCTCTAGTTTTTATCACAACGAGAGTAAACAACTCATGAAAGCTGGGTTCAAATCTCCATAGACTTGGCTTAGTTACTTTTTATCACAACGAGAGTAAACAGCTCATGAAAGCTGGGTTCAAATCTCCATAACAACATTTTTTCCCCTTTCCTACATTTTTTTTGAATTGTTAATTCTACCTCCATCATCCGAAAATTCCTAACTCCGTCGTTGTTCGGTGTATAATAATTATTGTAGTGACGCCTCTAGTATATTAGTTGGATTATATAACTTCTTATCCTATACCCATGTGCATGATGAACATTCCTATAACCAACTTTTTTTTCGTTGTTTATTATTCATATGGAAAATTCTAAATCAGCAAAATTTACATTATAACAAGAATTTCAAATGAGTAAAAGATAATTTTGTGTTTAAGATGCGTAAGCTCGTGAAATTAGAAAGAGAATACAAGATATTTACGACAAAGGATAAAAAGAGTACTCGCTCCTGTTTTTGGTCCTACTTTCCGCTGTGTTCGTTTCTTTATATTTGTCCTATTTAGAGTCTTTCTTTTTTGTTATACAATTTTCTCTATTCTAAGCATACTTATTCACTCGTTGGTCACACATATTTTTTTAAAAAAATTTCTTTACCTCTTCTTAGTCTTTATCACGTATTACAATTACATCATTTTTTTCATCACCCTCTTTGATAATTAGAAATATAATAGATCAAACGTGAAAATATAATAAATATAATAATTAAGTGGAAATAAAAGCATGACCCACCGGAGTAATCACTGAGGTGCAAGTGGAAGCGCCATCCAATGGCAAAACTGTACTTAACATTTATGTAGATTTTGGGCCTGTGCAACAAACGATTGCTATGATAAGTAAGTTTTAAATTTAAAAATAGAAAGTTTTTTTGGTGAAACAAAAAATGACAATGTAGATATGGGGGTCTCTAATAAGAGTATATACGTTCTCCATCCCATCCGTTGGACCATATTCATCCAACAGTGCGCTTTTTTCTTTCTTATCTCATTGCTGAATTTTTTCAAGATAATGCTCCTCAGCAAAATAATTTCCACTTTACCGTTACCTTGAAAATAATTCCCACAATACCGTCCACGTAAGCAAAGTCAATCTTTCAATTTTTTTTGGTTTGCGGAGTAATTTCGCTACCTGAAGTAGCGAAACAAGACAAATTCGCTACTTGAAGTAGCGAAATTAGTCAACAATTTCGCTACTTCAGATAGCGAATTTGTCTTCGCTCTTTCAGATAGCGAATTAGCTGCGTGAAAAAACAAAAAAAAATTCTTATGTTGACTTGCTTACGTGGACGGTATTGTCGGAATTATTTTCAAAGTGACGGTAAAGTGGGAATTATTTTGCTGAGAAGCATTATTTTGGGAAAAAATTCCTCATTGCTTTATAATGTTATAGATAGGAATGGCAATGGGTAGGGTTTGGGTCGGGTCTGACCAGACTCAGACCAATTAATTTTTTCTAGTCCCAGACCCGACCCAGATCCATTGGGTCTAGAATTTTCAGACACAGACCCAGATCTTTTGGGTCTGATGGGTTTAGGGTCCTTAGTGGATCCTTTTGAATTTCAAGTTTAATAGTATTTTTTAATCTAATAAATTTATTTTGCCTATTTTATAGGTTCGTGTGACCATGGTTAACGTTTGTATCGAAATAATTAACATAATATAGTTCATAAAATCTTTAAAATGTTTAAACTTACATTATTACATGTCTTAAAATGGAGTCACAAATTGCAACTTTATTTTTTTTTGAAATTTTTTATGTAAATGGGTCTGTGGGTAGGGTCTGGACCGGGTCTGATATAGTTGGACCCAGATCCAGATCCGTTTGACAACCTCTAGACCCAGACCCGACCCAGACCCATTGGGTCTAAAAAAGTTGGACCCAGACCCTTATAAATGGGTCTATGGATCTGGGTCTGGATCGGGTCTAAGACCCATTGCCATCCCTAGTTATAGACCTATACAAAGGGGTCTCAGTGAGGTGAGCAACTTGAGCGACCATATAGAGTGCCTACTCACACATCAAAATATTGATTAAGAAAAAAAAGTAATATAAAGTTTTGGCTAATCTTATAGGAACTTATATGACTAATTACTTCATAACTATTTAAATCCTTAATTGTTTTCTTACTTAATACATACGTCTCTCGTTCCATTTTAATTGTAATATTAGAAGTTTCACGCCTTCTAATGCACAACTTTAAACGTTTATATTAATTGTGTTTACAAAAATACAAAAAGTGAATATCAATTAATTATATATCGAGACAAATCTAACAAGATCTCACATGACTAATTTTGTCGTTATGTGTAAATCACAATAGAAGGTCAAAAAAGCTCTGTGAATATTGTAAAAGTTCTCAATGTTGCAATTATATTGGAACGGAGGTAGTATTTGCTGTACATAGAGCCCATAATACAGTTTTCGCTCACACTCAAAAAAAGTTCGAGATGACTCTGGACCCACACATCCAGGTATACAATAAGAAATGAAGATTATGTACACGCGTAATATTTAAATTATTATATTTTTCCTTTTAAATAAATAAAATAAGATAAAATATCCGTTTGAAATTGTCTAATATTATTTCTTATATTTATTAGTTGTAACACTTTTCACCTTTAGATTTATTATAATAATTGCAATATACTACCATTTTGGTATACGAGTTATCACTTTCTTTCTCTTCATCATATAAGCACATTTTCCATCTTTGTAGATAGGCCTCTCCCAGGTTAAACTGTCGTGTATAGGTCGAGCTTGAAGACTGGTTTAAGATTCCCGTTGCACCCATTTGTAAAAGAATTACTAATAGTGAATAACTTGTGTATAACTCAGTAAGTTCCCAATTCTTGGTAGGTTGTCAACTCGTATAAAGCTGTTTGTAGTATGTTATACGTCCCTTGTATTTTGTAGTATGTTATACATCGCTTGTATTTTGACGGTATGATAATTCAAGGGAAGCACATTTTCCATCTTCTAAAACTTTGTGTCTCCCCCTTTATATTGGGATATGAATTTATCCATTCTTTAAGCTGACTTTAGACCACTAACTCATCTTACGACAAATTTACTAATTACTTTCTCAGTAACGATTTAATGACAACAATTGATATTCCAAGCATTTTAAGGAAGAGATTTAAGGATGTAAATGAATAAATGAATCAAATTATTTTCAAGGTCAGTAACCTCTAATCTCATATCTCTATTGTGCTAAAATGTTTTTGATTAATTTATTGATTTACACTCTTAAATCGCTATCTTAAAATACATGCAAAATCAATTGTTGTCATTATACCGTTACGGAGGGAGTAGTACTATAATAAGAAATTGACTTTACACCAATTATCTTACGACTAAAAAGTTAATCAAAATTGCGCATACATGGGCCCTGTATTGGGCCCTACATATCTTTATTCACTTCGAATAAATAGGCCCAACCATTAGCTCACTTGTTCAACCCACAATCTCCTTTTTGCACAGCAACCTGGATTTCTTCTCCAAAACTCAATCTCCCACCAAAAAGAAAATACTTCTTTTAAAATAATACAAAGAAAAATTCTGATCTTGTATATTTACAAGATTAAAAATAAAAATGGATGAAAACATGGTAATCTCATCTTCTTCCTCATCTTCTTTGCTATCACCATCTTCATTAACACATCAACAAAAGCTTCAGTTTTTACTCCAAAACCAGCAACAATGGTGGAATTATGCCATCTTTTGGCAAACTTCTACTAATAGTATTGACAACAGTTGCTCTCTTTCCCTTGTTTGGGGTGAGGGCCATTTTCAGGGCATCCAAAGCCCATCTTCTAAGCCCAAGAGGAAGCCCACCTTGCTTGTTCAAGCCCAAGATGACTTGGATGAAGGTGGGTCTTCTATGGATGACGTTGTCACCGATGCTGAGTGGTTCTATATGACGTCACCTTCCAGGTCGTACCCCCTCAAACAAAGAAGTGGTGGGAGTGGAACATCTGGTACCCTAGCTAAGGCTTTTTCTACTGGTACTTTGGTTTGGTTAAGTGGGGCCATTTCACTAAGGTTGTATAATTGTGAGCGGGCCAAAGAAGCCCAATCGCACGGGCTTCAAACCCTTGTATGTATACCCGTTCCCAGCGGGGTTCTCGAGTTGGGCTCAGTGGACATATTTAAAGAGAATTGGGCTTTAATTCAGCAAGCCCATTCTCTATTCGGGTCCTTGAGTAATATCGATCTAGGCATCGGACAACCCGAATCGAGCATTGGTGGAGGGTTCTCTTCATATGAATCGGGCTTGGGTGGTGCAACCCACCAAGCCCTGCCCAGCTTTGAGGGCCCGTCCGAGGATTGTGACTCGGAAGGACCCATTAGCCGGCAAAGGGTAGGGAAAAAGAGGGGGAGAAGGCCAAGCACAGCTCGTGAAGGGCAGGCTCTTACAATAAACCATGTGGAAGCTGAGAGGCAAAGGAGAGAGAAAATGAATAGTCGCTTTTATGCACTACGGTCCGTGGTCCCCACGGTAACAAGGATGGATAAAGCGTCTTTATTAGCTGATGCCGTGGCCTATATAAACGACTTAAAAAACAAAATAAATAATCTAGAGTCACAAATTCAAGTATTGAGATTGTCTCCTAACAATGATCCCAATACATTTAATGTTACCAATGACAACCCAAGCACCACCCTAATGAGTACTTCAAGTGGGATTAGCAACATTAATATGAATAATACAGTGGTTAATAGTAGAATTCCACTTGAGGTTGAGGTTAGGGTTTTGGGGAGTGAAGCTATGATTAGGGTTCAATGTGAGAATGTTAACCATCCATCAGCAAGGTTAATGGATGCACTTAAGCAACTCAAATTGCAAGTTCATCATGCTAGTGTTTCCACAGTTGAACAGATGATGCTTCAAGATATTGTGATTGTGAAAGTTCCACAGGAGTTAAGGAGTGACATTTTAATGAAAGATGCTCTTATGAGAAGGTTAGAACAGTAGGTTTGTCCTTTTTATCAATGTTAATCTTAATATTCATCTATTCTCTTGTACAATTGACTTTTGTTAGTCTTTCGGTAATGGAAACACGTTTTTCTTACATTTCATTCGTTGCTAACTTGCTTTGCTACTTAATAGTATAATTACTCCTACAACTTAGGATGCTTTTTTTCATCTAAAATCTGCTAAACTTATTGATTGAACATGATTGGAACTCACTGAGCATGATTAGACCTTAGATTCGACTTAAATTGATTAAAAAATTTCAGCCAATGTAACCTAATTACTAATTTCAAAAATTATTACTAATTATATCTAGAAATAGAATGGATTAATGATTTTTAAATTAATTATGTAGTAGTAACCTAAATTATTAATAATTATATAAATTTCTTTACGTTACCGCTAAACTTTTAAGATTGTTTATTACGTTATTTGAAAAAATAAAAGAGTAGTAATATAAGTATTAGTTATTACATAGTTATTATTAATTATTTCTAACAATACTAGCAAAGTTAAAAACCCAGAGTCCAAATTATATTTATAGGACTCTTGGACTAATCACTAATGTATATAAGTTTCGAATTGGTATACAATACCAATTTCATTCCACCAATTGATTCCATCCTATACCTAATGAGTAATGAGTAATGAGTAACAAGTTTAAAAGTTCAAGAACCGAAACCTTATCAATTCTAAAATTTAAAATTCATAACCATCCCAATCATATTGGTATTGGATGCAAACTTGTCGGATTCACCATTTTAATCGATTAGTTTTAATTAACACTTAACTTCCATATGCCTATACATTCTGACTACCAAGAGTGAATACATAGAGATTTTTTATCCTTCTTAATCTCAACCAAGGTCGTTTCTTTGAATGGAAGCTAAGGTGACCTAGTGAAAATGTGTGTATATGATAGCTAAGGACAGAAATCATAAGAAGGTCTGTTCAATTATCTCATCTATATCTTCCTATATCGCAAAGGAAAAGGATGACAATTACAAGTGTTCAAACCACACTAGAGGAAGCCTTTAAACTCTAACACAATCTAGGTCCGAGAAAGTAGCCATAGAAATCCATAAAAATTAGAGGACTTGGAAACTTACAGTAGTTACTGTAACAAAGTCTAGGGTTTCTTTCATCAGTAAGAAAAAGAAACGATAAATTAGAAAACTATTCTTGGGCCTTCAAGCATCAACTTAATCTTTTGGTTGAGTTGGTTCCTTAACATGGTATCAAGAGCTAGTGTGACCAGAAGGTTTGGATTCAAGTCTGATTCACCCATCCTTTTAAGTGAAATATATTTAGCGGCAGGTATGTGGAGGCATGTGCTGCATCCATGCTTCAAGGCCCAATAGACTCTTGTGTAAGGAGGCGTGATAGAGTATCAAACTATTCTTGGGCCTTCAACCATCAGCTTAAACTTTTGGTTGAGTTGGTTGTTTGACAAAAAATCTCCTCGTTACAACTCCCTCCTACGACATATACTAGTCTGCTGCATGGACAAGAATCTAGGTTTATCAACCTCATGATTATACCTTGAACCAAACTGCTCCAAGTATAAGAACTAAGGTCAGGATCAGCTGAACAACGAAAATAAAATACTCGGCCTCAGTTTCATGGATACGAGACAGATTTTCAGTAACCATTTTGAAGCAATGTTTATTAGAAAGGAAAGGAATGATCCAATTCTCAGAAAAGAAGAGGATAAAAACCTTATTGACAAAAACATCAATAATGCCCATGAACTGTATACCAAGAAGGAAGCTCAACTACACTAACTTATCTTCTGCAGGGCAGTAAAGTCGCAAAGTTCTCCCTAGTCCATCCGTCAAAGATTCACAAGTACGGAGAAGGAAACGAACTTGTCTTTCCTCCCTCAAAACAAAAGTTGGTGTCCAATAGGTACTAATGTAAGAACTAAAAAAGCATATATAGTTGTTTAAGTCCAATTTATTTATCTTAATGTACCTAGCCATACTAGCATGTAAAAACCGTGACTTTATGGTTGTGAACAAAACATATAACTTGTAAATCTTGTAAACATAACTTTCATTTACCTAGCCATACTAGCATGTAAAAAACCGTGACTGTCACCTATTCCAAATCTCCACAGCTATGTAATACATGAACATCCATCAAAGCATCACGTGAAACTATTACATGTACCACAACTTAATTCGTTGATCAAGCCTTGAATACTCGTAGAATTGTGGATTAGGCATAGATTAACCAAGATTATTAAGAAAAGCCGAAGGAGGAATTGCAATTGTACCTTCGATAATACCAAGTAATTGATGCGTCGAAAGAAAATACGTTACCTGGGTTTTCCACATGATATAATCCTGGGGTGTTGTTAATTTGATGGACATAAACCGAGTAACGTCTTGGTTCGTGAGAGATGTGGCCGAAGGAATAGAGAGACCATTTAGGGCAAGAGAGAAGTCGTTGTATGGTGGTTGCTAACACCATGTGGTCGTGTAAAGCCCGTAGGAAAATGGGTGGGCGTTCGAAGAGGCGAGATGGTGGTCGTACTCTGGTACACAGCGGTTGAAAAACCTACCGGGAGTGGCTGTGTTGGCAGCGAGGCTTGCGGTTGCGGGTCGTTTTAAACCAAACCACTAGCATCTGAAAGAGCACCACCCAAAGAAAGGGTTGGGTGGCCGCGACTCAAATTGGAGGTGGCAACAGGTGGCTGTGTCGGGGGCTGGTGTACTGCTATGGTTGGTCCTTCGGTGTTGGAAACAGTTGTGGTGGCTAGAGGAATAGAAGACATGCATGGTGGCTAACGCTAGACAAAACTTGAACTAGGTTTCGTGGAAAACGTTAGGCTAGAAAAATATGCGGAAGAGAGAAAAAAATATGAACCTAGACTCGTGATAAACGTTAGGCTAGAAAAATATGCGGAAGAAAGAAAAAAATATGAACCTAGACTCGTGATACCATATACGAGTATTGGAATAATTGACTAATCTGTTTCCATTGTCTGACTCTATTATATACAGTGAAAGTGAACATCTCAAACCAAGAGTCGAAAATTACATTTAATCAAATACCCTAATAAATATATTATTGGGTGTAAAAGTGGTCATTTGGGTGTAGCGTCAAAAAACATTTCCCCAATGGCAATGACGCCTCATATGGCATAAGTATGGTTGTGATTCTGTGAACCAATTGAGTGTTGATATGTTCATATTTTAATTGATTTTATCTCAATTTCCCTGGCATTTTGCTATCAAGTTGGTGTTGGACCGGTCGGGTAACACAGGCAAGGAAAGAAAGCGGTCTTACTTTGTTTTTTTTGGGACCAATGACACCTAACCACTAAAGGTAGAACCTAATGTGCATTGTACATCCGGGTATACTGTAAGTATGGTACACCCAATGCTATTTGAGCAACAAAATAGCTTTGGGTGTACCATGCTCATGGTACACCCAAATATATTTGAGCATAAAATAGCCTTGGGATCATGGTACGCCCGGATGTATAATAAAAATTGTAATATGTGGCCTTTTCTCGTTTTTGCAATATACTTTGATGATATTGAAATTTTCCTTTCGAACCGGGTTAGGCGAGTCGATGTTCTATTCTATTCAGAGTTTTTCAAGGTATAATTTGTGTGTGTGTTGTGTGATCTTCTATTGCATATTAATCCTCTTTTATTAGGTCATAAAGCACATATTTGTTCTTTAAACATTTAAATCTAAAATTGTGATTTCAATAAATCCTAATAGCTTAATATCAATGAGAGTTGTATCCTGATAGATTGTGATCTATTCAAATATGGATGGCAAATTATCAAAAAGCATATCAAAGCCACAAAATGCAGTTTGATTGTAATCTCAAAACCAATTGCAAAAAACAATTTGATCTGTGGTTTGATGTGGTCCAAACCTTACTTTGAATACTCTGGGTACAGTCAAACTCTTTAATGTACTTGACAATTTGTCTATACCCACCTTATTGAACGGGTAGGCCTTGAGAATGAGCTAATAATGGTTCTAAAAAGATATACATAAAGAAAAACTTCTATATAATATAACATTAGAAAAAGGTTTGCTCCCGTCCCTTACAACAACTACCATGCATGAAAGAAATTCGATACAAGATTGAGAATCGAGAACATAGGGGTTTAAGATGGTGGATTAAAGAACTAAAATTGGTGTTACCGTGTTATGATGAGAAACTTATCGTGAGCTGTTGGATCACAAGGAGACACTCAAGAAGGGGGGGTTTGAATTGAGTGTGGTATTTTCTGAATTTTATCGAACTTTCTTTAGAGATCTCAGAGACCTTCTCTGAGCTTTTGAGTTGCGTATATGAATATTGTTAATTAAATAGAAAGGCAGTAATAAAGAGACGAGACAAGCAATTTTACCGTGGTTCAATCTCACCTCTGAGATCTACGTCCACCCTACCTTTTCTTTTATTAATTGAATCACAAAATACCAAACTCTTGATACAACTTGATTCCCTCACTACTAACCCTAGTAGTGCCCCCCAACACTTAACTCTAAGTGTTGCCTAATTAAGTCTAATTCCCTTAGAAACTCAACTTAACACTCTCTATAAAAGATGAAATTACAGAAAGGTTTGAATCCTCTTTTTTGTGTGCTTCTTAGTTAAGCAGTTTAGAGGTATTTATCGAGCTTAAATATGTGTTTTTCTGTCACAGATCTCAGTGCTGATCTCAGAGATGTCAAAGATATGTTTCCGAAAAATGCTCTCTGGAAAATCCGTATCTTTTATATTTTCTGATCTTTTTATTCTTTGTCAAGGCTCACGTTTTCAAAATCAGTTTTTAAGCTTTACAAAGATAGAATTGTCCACTTGATAGTTTCCTAAACTTAAGCAAGCAATTATCTTTTAAAGAAGATTTTATCTTCTTTAAGATATTTGTTTCCCAATAGTATTAGGGCTGATTTTTATAGACAGATTCTTTTCTTTAAAATCAGAGATTTCTAAAAACCTTTTATTCCAAAACTTATCTTTTCCGAAAAAATATATTCCAGATTTTTTAAAACAATTTTTTTCAAAAAACGATTTTCCTTTTTTTTTTGTTTTCGCAAATCGTTTTATTTAGGTGTTATATTATAGATTGTAGTGTTATATTATAGATTGCATTTATTTTACTATCTCAAGTAAAATATCTACAATCTCTAATATTACACCTTAGCACTTTGATCTGTTATTTACAAACACACATTTTTACAAATGTCCTTAGTCTAAAGCTTTTGACAAGAGTTTCTTCGAGACTTCGTCTAGGCATCTGCAACAAAACTTCACCAAACATGTTAGATCAACTAATTGTGTTTGTCATCATCAAAATACACATGGACAATGTGTCCCAACAAATTCCCCCTTTTTGATGATGACAAACACATAATAGTTCCCCCTCAACATAAGCAAATATTACATTGGCAAACATGATACGATTTCATGAGAATGAACATCTAGCATTAACATAGTGCTATATACCAAATCTTCCCCCTTTTGGCATTATCAAAAAGGAGGCATAAAAAACCATAGTATCATAGTTCGAAGTCAATTGTCCATGCAAAATAGTAGCTCAAGCAAAAATCAATCTAGTGATGCTGGTGCTATGTCAAGATTCAATTCACAATCCAAAGTTTTGAAGCAAGAACTAATCCAACTCACAATCCGAAACTATGAAGCAAGAGTTAATCCAATTCACAATTCAAAGTTATGGATCATAAGGTAAAAGTGAAGAATTATGGTAGGATAAAGAAATAAGGTAAGCAAGCTTGAATTATTTGGAATGGGGATATGCTCAACAAGTGCTCAAACCTTATTCACCTTTTTGACATCATCACGCATAGATTTTGGAACTTTCTTCACTTCGGCACTGTATATGTTATTATGCCACTGGACAATCTCTTTCCTTCAAAGATAGCTTTGCTTCGTATATTCAATAATCCAAAGACATGGTAATCACAACTCTTTTCATCATCTCATAATTAAACTCTAATATGAATTGTCTCATCTCTTTTTTTTTTTTTTTTTTTTTGATGTCATGGAAGGATTTATTTTTCATTTTTTTCCTTCCTATTTTCCATTTTTTTTTAAAGGAGATGTAGACTATATAGAAATCATAGAGTCAATTAATGAGAACCAGCAAAGAATATTAACTTGTGAAACGTGATCTTATCTTCTTTCAAAAAATGTCCATGGCACTGTGCCTTGCATTGTGCCTTGTACTGTGCCTTGTACTGTGCCCCACTGATTTCTTTCTTTCACTTATAGAATTTCATTGCCGACCTCTTCAAGTTCCCCCTCAACTCATGACATCTTCTTTCACCATTTTTACAGAATGTCTTTGCCCCGAACATAATCATGAATCAAGGTTAAAAGCACTTGTTGTTTGGAGCAATAGGGGATGAAAAACGAGGATGTAATGGGGAAGTAAATGAAGAATAAGTAAAGAAGAAATAATAAGGCCAAATGTCAAACTCAAAATAAGCAAATCAAAATATCGGGCTAAAGATCAAGCTTGCCATAGCAAAGTGAATTAACATTTCATAGCTCAATAGTTCAGCAACTTAGGATCATTTAGCTTAATACTTTGGCAACTTAGAATCAAGACATCAGGACAGCATCATTAGACCTTGCGAGTCCTAAATCACAATTAAAAGACTCTTTCACAAATTTTCACATGGATAAATATTATAGACTCCGATTCAACACATCTATGAGAGAAGATAAGGCATATAACACAAATCAATTGCTAGAAATATATCTCAAAGCCAATAAATTCACCCTTTTTTTTATTGTTGCCAAATGTAACACACCCTCCATGGTAAGGCTACAAGTGAGAGGAATTGAATTTTCACTAATCATAGGTCTTAAGCAGCTAATGTGGAGGATAATAGGCTGCTTTCTCTCACTTTCACCTGCAAAAAGATCACTTGTTAGTTTTAGGAACCCAAACTTGCTTGGGTCCCTTCTTCTTTCTTTGAGCATCTAAGAGATCCTTTCTAACCCATATTTGATTTACATACTTTGCATTCTTCTCAACATGTTTTTTCTTTGCATTACAGTCATTCATGAGATGTCCATTCTTTCCACAGAAGTAGCAAATCAAATATTCAGGAAGATCAACATATTTTCGCTTTCGAAAGTCTCTTTCACAATTTTTAGCTCTGAGACCTGTACTGAGCTTCTGGTCAGTATATCCTAAACCATGTCTGTTTCGATTCTTTGTTTGAGAGATCATATGGTCTAGGATATTACTACCAGGTGTGGCAATTTTTGACTTCTGCAGTTGCACCTTCAAAGACTCAATTGTTGCTTTCAAGTTTTCATTTTTGTCATTTAGGGTGTTTAAGTCATGTTTGGCTTTTTCAAAATCTTCACAAAGTTTTGTACCTTGTCCTTCATTTATAGGGTCGACCCTAGGGTTTTCCTTTTCATTTTTCAGTTCCAGTAGTTCAAGGCTCAAAACGTTTATTTGTTTTTCAAAGTCAAGATTCTTTGCCTCAAGCTCAGTATAGGGCACAGTGCCGTTTACAATTTCTTTAGCAAGAGCTTTTTCATATTTTAGCGCACTTATCTCAACGACTTGGTCATTTATCATTTTGTCCATTTCTTTATTTCTTTTGACCAAGTCCTTGTTATCATCCATCAATTCTTTATATTCAAATTCCAACCCAATTTTTTGCTTAGTGATGTTTTTCAAATCTTTTTTCATGTTTATAAATTCATCACGCATTTCTTGACAATCGTCAATTACATTACTAAGCAAAGCAATTAGTTTGTTTTTGGATAATAGAGGTATCTTAGATTTCAAAGAAGTGAGATTTACCTCTGCATTGTCCTCCTCATCTTGGGAGGTGGGTGTTTTCGCCATAAGACATAGATGCGAGTCATCTAGGCTCTGAGACCTTCTCTGAGATCCTTCAGTTGCATTTAGGCAAAGTTTTGCCTCTTGGCTCAGTGCCTCTGACTGTTCCTCATCAGACTCGGATTCTCCCCATACGGCTGCTACCATGGCCTTCTTGAACTCCCTTTTGATTGTTCTCTTTTATCTTTGGGTTTCTCATTTTCCCACAAGGGACATTCCTTGATCCTGTGGCTATATTCTCCACACTTAAAACATCCAGAGTTAGTAGCACTTTTCTTATAGTTAGATGTAGTACTCTTACCTTTGAAATTCGCATTCTTGCTAGGATTACTATTTTTGTTCTTTTTAAGAAATTTTTTGAATCTCCTAGTAAGAAAAGTAACATCTTCATCACTATCACTATCATCACTTTCTAATTCAGTTTTTAATGCTAGACCTTTGCTCTTTGGTGTAGGATTTTTAGCATCTAGAACAAGTTCATGAGTCATTAAAGAACCAATTAATTGTTCTAGGGGAAGTTTCGACAAGTCCTTGGCTTCTTGTATAGCAGTTATTTTTGGTAGCCAACGATTTGTCAAACTTCTTAACACTTTCCTAACCAATTCTTCTGACGAATAAATTTTTCCAAGAGAACGCAATTCATTTGTGATGATAGTAAAGTGAGTAAACATTTCATTTATTGATTCATCTTTATCCATGGTAAACAATTCATATTGTTGAACTAACAAATCAATGCGAGATTGTTTTACCTCATTTGTGCCTTCGTGGGCTAACTCGAGAGTATCCCATATTTCCTTTGCCGTTGAGCAAGCAGAGATCCTTGAGTATTCATCAGGTCCAATTCCATATTGGAGAATATTCATAGCTTTAAAGTTCTTCTCGGCCTTTGCATAGTCGGTTGAATCGTAGTCGTCTTCGTCTTTGTCAACCAACTTTCCCTCATTATTTTTGACTTGGATGAGGATGGGTCCTTTTCTTATGATTTTCCAGCATTCATAATCCGACCCTTGGATGTAAATCCTCATCCTAGCCTTCCACCATCCATAATCTTCTCCATTGAAAACCGGGCACTTTGAGTGTCTTCTTTGAGAGTCATCTTGTGAATTCATGCTAGCTATTCTCTAGGGATTAACCTTACAAGAATATTAGGCTCTGATACCAATTGTTGGATCACAAGGAGACACTCAAGAAGGGGGGTTTGAATTGAGTGTGGTATTTTCTGAATTTTATCGAACTTTCTTTAGAGATCTCAGAGACCTTCTCTGAGCTTTTGAGTTGCGTATATGAATATTGTTAATTAAATAGAAAGGCAGTAATAAAGAGACGAGACAAGCAATTTTACCGTGGTTCAATCTCACCTCTGAGATCTACGTCCACCCTACCTTTTCTTTTATTAATTGAATCACAAAATACCAAACTCTTGATACAACTTGATTCCCTCACTACTAACCCTAGTAGTGCCCCCCAACACTTAACTCTAAGTGTTGCCTAATTAAGTCTAATTCCCTTAGAAACTCAACTTAACACTCTCTATAAAAGATGAAATTACAGAAAGGTTTGAATCCTCTTTTTTGTGTGCTTCTTAGTTAAGCAGTTTAGAGGTATTTATCGAGCTTAAATATGTGTTTTTCTGTCACAGATCTCAGTGCTGATCTCAGAGATGTCAAAGATATGTTTCCGAAAAATGCTCTCTGGAAAATCCGTATCTTTTATATTTTCTGATCTTTTTATTCTTTGTCAAGGCTCACGTTTTCAAAATCAGTTTTTAAGCTTTACAAAGATAGAATTGTCCACTTGATAGTTTCCTAAACTTAAGCAAGCAATTATCTTTTAAAGAAGATTTTATCTTCTTTAAGATATTTGTTTCCCAATAGTATTAGGGCTGATTTTTATAGACAGATTCTTTTCTTTAAAATCAGAGATTTCTAAAAACCTTTTATTCCAAAACTTATCTTTTCCGAAAAAATATATTCCAGATTTTTTAAAACAATTTTTTTCAAAAAACGATTTTCCCTTTTTTTTTTTGTTTTCGCAAATCGTTTTATTTAGGTGTTATATTATAGATTGTAGTGTTATATTATAGATTGCATTTATTTTACTATCTCAAGTAAAATATCTACAATCTCTAATATTACACCTTAGCACTTTGATCTGTTATTTACAAACACACATTTTTACAAATGTCCTTAGTCTAAAGCTTTTGACAAGAGTTTCTTCGAGACTTCGTCTAGGCATCTGCAACAAAACTTCACCAAACATGTTAGATCAACTAATTGTGTTTGTCATCATCAAAATACACATGGACAATGTGTCCCAACATGAGCCTTATTTTAAATGAAGGAGGAACTTTTCGAAGCCTATTCTTTTCCATGTAAAAAGTTTTAGAAGTAATATTAAAAGCTATATGGTATATGAGCAAAAATACCTATAAGAAGCTTTTATAGTGAAAATTTGTAGTTTGATTTTGAAAAACATACTAATAATATTATGAAATCTAAATTGAGTATGAATTTTGCTACATAATTATGAAAATTAATCAAAATTGAGTATAATTATGCCTTGGATAATATCCAATATAGAACCTATAAAAATGATAATTTTACGAACAAAAATGTTTTTGTTTATTCTTTATTTTTAATGGTGCATGGGAGCATATAAGAAGATTAAGGACACAACAATTATAGTGAGAGTTCGGCTATTTTATTATAAGAATATGAGTCATAGTATAATAATACAAGCACGCTTAGTCTTTGAATGTATTTTTGAAATTATATACATATATAGAGTTTAGGATAAGAAAAAATTAAAGTATTCAATAGATTAACAAAGATAATTTTAATATGAAAAATTGAGTATAATTTTTAATGCGTAATTTGAAATTTGATACTTTTGTAGGAGTACAATAGAATGTAGCTTAAATAATATTTTTTTTAAAATCATTTATCACATAATTATATTATGCATCAATGGGGAGTTACCCTAGATTGATTAATTATCTCATCAAGTTTAAATGTTTTGATTATATTGGAGAGAAGCTAAAATGATATTCTGCAGGAGATAATGTTAACATGGAGTGCTTTTAAGTAAGTCTACTTAGTTCACCTCAAAAAAATAAAGAAAAAAAGGGAGATACGTCTACTTTGTTATTTTAGAAACACTTTTTATTATGTTATTATTGTGGTTTATATTATGTGTCACGATAGTGATTATAAGTACTTCATAATGCAAGGATGCAGGTTATGTGGAGTTATGAAGTGACAATTAGCTAGTAGGATTTGGTTATGGTTTTTGTTTGATTATGCGAAGAATTAGTTAGGACTTTTATTTGTATATACGTTTTCAAAATTATTTTTATTAGGAATCGTCATTTGTATCACAATTCATACGTACTTATTGTTTAATTTTCAAGGACATACTCTATTAAGTTTTACCCTTAGGGCGTATATGTTTCGTGGGATTAAAGGGTGGCAGTGGGATCATACATCCCTATTTTTATACATCCCTTTTTTGTTTAGTGAGATTGGGAGTTTTGAAGGGGGTGAGAGTGGGATTAAATGTGGTCTATTCCCACCAAAATAAGACATGGGAAGGGGCATGTCTTATGAGTGGGAATAAAAATAAGGGGCAAAAATACACTTTTGCCATTAATGAAAAAGAAGGGATGAGGAGATGGAGATGAGTAAGGACTTCTAAGTAATTTTGAAATTTATTCCCCATCCTACCACAAACAAGGTAATGAGAATATTTTCATGAATTCCCACTCCTATATTCTCACTTTTCATCCCATCCCTTAATCCCCAGACTTCCATTCCCATGTGCCAATGGCCCGTGAGGTCACTAAATTTTTTATTGATTTTGGGTAGTTAAGGTTAACGAAAAAATTGCATGATTTTTAACTACTATAAACTTTGAGATTTTCATAACATTTGTAACATTGAAAAGTAATTTTCCGAAAAATAAAAACAACTTGAAATATTCACAAAATTTATAAATTAAACTTAACTAATATGTTTATCTTTCTGAAAATATTTGACCTAATAACTATTAGTATAAAATATGTTTATCAACTAATTATAAAATAGTTTGATCTGGATATGATACTTATCTATGACTAACTTAGGCTTCTCCTCTTCAATCGTCAATGACAAGATCTACTATTTTGCAAGTAAAATTGTATTTCTCTTCCATGTCCACGTACAAGAGGATGCGACCGTCCATTAAAGGTCACATATTTTAAGTAGCAACTACCCTAGTCAATAGTCATTATTCCATGATTGCTTAAGGTAGTAGATTAGTAGTTAATCTTTCCATTCCTTATTTTGGGATGACAACGCTAATATAGATTGTTCACGAGTGATGAGACTATTAAAAGAAGAAAGAGAACAAAATCTCTTTCATATGAACAAATCTATCACCTATTCACCTGATAATGTTTTAATATAAGGGACCAAATCTACTAGGAGAAAATGAGTGGGATATTGCACGTAGTACTATGTATGTAGTATGTGCATGATTGCTTTCCTTTTGAAATTATCATCTCCTTGCCAAAAGTACTATCATTATCATGAACTTGAATTTCTAGAATGATAGACTTTGTACATTATATCACCTCATGCTTAATTAATATGTTGAGATCTCACACTATGTCGAGATTTCGGGAATAATCCGTGTGTGAGTAAAATTGTGAAAGTGGTCTTACATTGAATCAAAAGAGAGAAATAATCAATAAGAGAAGGTATTGAGTCAGACGCGTCCGATCATAACATTTGGTCGGACGACTTTTAGTTGGTTTCATTTTATTTTCAGTTGGTTACATTTTTTTTAGTTGGTTTCATTTTTGTTTCAGTTGGTTTCAATTTTTGTTCAGTTGGTTTCAAATTTTTTTAGCTGATCTTTTTTATTTCAGTTGGATGTCTTTTAAGTTCAGTTACTTATCTTATTGTTTCATTTACGTGTTTTAGTCTAACTGAAAACAAAACTTAAGTAAATGAAATAAAATAAGTTCTAAATGAAAGCAAATTAGAAGCAAATGAAAAAAAGGGAGTAACTACATACCTTCATCCTCGAGGGCTCATGCAAACTCCCAAAGCTGGTACTGTCACACCAAACATAGCCCAAGTAACACTATTGTTCTCTAATTGGTGTATATTAGAGA
The DNA here is from genome assembly GCA_947645195.1 of Patellifolia procumbens. Taxonomy (NCBI): domain Eukaryota; kingdom Viridiplantae; phylum Streptophyta; class Magnoliopsida; order Caryophyllales; family Amaranthaceae; genus Patellifolia; species Patellifolia procumbens. Next base: position 246,453 of record CANSGD010000928.1, read on the forward strand.
TATTAGCTGCTGTGTTTTTGGACTAGTTTGTAACGTCAGCCCCCTCGCGCCAAAATTATTAAAAGGAGAAAGGAATGAACTCGTGGTCACACTCACACACAAAATCTCAAGTTGAGCATGGTGGTGGAGGTGCTTGGGAGTGGCTGGCTACGGCGGCGGCGGAGGAAGAAGATGAAAAAGAAAGAGCAGCGGCGCGGCGACGGCGGAGGAAGAAGATGAAGAAGAAGGAGCAGCGGCGCGGCGGCGGCGGAGGAAGAAGATGAACAGAGAAATGGCGAGAAGCAGGTCCGTCTGACAGTAAGTATTGGTCAGACGGTCTGACCCAATACTTTCACAATAAACAATTAACTTTAAGTTTGATAAGTTATTCTTACTATTGTTAATATATGAATTTTGAGATGAAACCTCATTTGTCCCCTCAAAAAAAGAAAAGAAAAGATGAAACCTCATTTTAGTTTTTTATTGAATTGGTTGATTGTAAATTTGTAATACCCACAACGGCCCAAGCCCTTATGACTAGTCGTCACCAAATTTGCATCTAAGACAAATATTTCTTCCCATTGATTGATGCAAGTCTTTTCCCGCATCCTCACTCATGCACAAATTAAAAACTACTCCCTGTAAAACACACTTGACCGAGAATATCTTTTTCTAGGGATCTTTGCAGAGTAGATTTATGTATGAGCTCTCTGAAAAGAGGAACATGCACCATTTTTATATAGATAAGACATTAAATTCAACATAAATATTTCTAAACTTAACTTTACTATTTTGCCAAATATAATAAAAGACGTAAGGACATATATTAATGGTCAAATATGTAGATTGACAATAATACATATTTCACTTTCAAGTGAAACAAATTGCTCATATAAAAACAACTAAGAAGTCAATATATATATATTTTTTTGGCAAGAGTATGTTTGAGATTCTATTCCTAGAAGCTTACCTACTGGGAAGTCTAGGCAAGAAATGAAACCAAGTTCATGCACACTTCTATTTTGGTTTCTTTTCCTGATTTATTATCCTTGGACGACTGCACAACATTTTTACTTGAACTATGTTGCACTAGCTCGTTTATATCATGGTTCATGTATGTAGACTTTTTTTTTTTGTAATCATTTGGGCCCCATAGCTAATTAAAAATTACAAATAATCGAGTGAAAATTGACTTATATTGAATTAGACCTCATGGTTTTTATGTTTTATTCTTGTTCGACAGAAAAGTGGAAGAGTTCATGAATCTGTTTCTTTAATCAACTGTCAATTATATATTTGTATTTAGTATTTTACCATGTGGCGTAAAACGTAAACAAACCAAGTTATATGCCAAAAGGAATCCTCAACCGATAATTGAATTCATAAATTTTGGATCAGACGTTATGTCAAGAAACTGACGTTTGCTGTATTATTGGCTATATTATGGGTCCACTTCCAATGGACGCTTTATACTTGTATAGAATTGATATCAATTCTTCTATTGGTGCTATATATCAAAATAAAGTATTAAAAAACAGTTTATATTACTAACTAAATACTTCACAATATTAATCAAGGGATACTTGGGTCTTGGGGGTAACGACTAACGAGTACGAGTTTCAACTTGTGTCCATAGTTATTATAAGTTCCATTCTTATTAATTGTGGCCCTTGGAAATGGAATTTCTCCTTATCTTTTTCCTACTTATAAGAGTATATTATGTAAAGATTGACCGCATTCAGTTGTGATAGATATCAATTTGGTAGAGGATCCATCTTTCTTAACATACATATAAAGATGGTTCTACTATATGGAGGGGTAGTTGCACACTCATGAGTATAGGTGCAATTGATCCACTTAATTTAAAGCGGAATGGGAATAGTCAGCTTGGTAAGTGATGTCTTCGATGCATATTACAATCACAAGGTCTAATCATAATTAATTATCATAAATAACAACAATTCTGAAAGACAAAACATAGGTTTCTCTTCATCTTCATCTTCATCTTCGATTTTTCAAAAGACAAATGGCAAACGAAGCAATTACGTGGGGAGAATCTAGATACACTTCTTTTTCTTCCAATTTCTTTCAAGATATCTTACGGTTTACCTAAATTCACAATCGTCACTTAGTAGTCGGTAAATTACGAAACCTTGAAATACTACTTATATAATGTTTAGATAATTGATCGTTTCTTAACACTGTGTTGTATTTTTTTTGTATAGTGTTTTCTTAATTCTTTTACTCCCTCCGATTTTTTATAGAGACTTCTTTTATGTCACTAAAGAAAAATGAAAAAGATGAGAGAAATATGATAAAAGTAAGGAAAAACTTAAAAATGTAGGAGATAGATGAAGACGAATAGCAATAATATTTAGAAGTATATATTTAGATGGATCCGCCTAACCTACCATATAACGAAAATGTAAGAAGTGTCCAATTTTAAAAACTATCTTCAAATGACAAACCTCTCTATTAAAAAAAAGAGGTTGTAATTTATTACAATTTTTTCAATTACCAACAAAGAAAGAAAAGATATCGCAATTTAAGCTGAATATATGTTGGCCTTTAATTCACCTTTGTGTAAAAATGAACCCACTTGAAACTCTAACTCCTCCACCGATTATCTATAGAGTTTTTTGAAACTTTGAAACTTTGTGACATTTAGGTGTACTATAAAGATTTTCGCTTCATTATTGGCTAGATAACGGGCCCACTTAACAAATTTACTTTATATAGTCAATTGAGAATTGACTCGGATCCCCGCACTCCTTAGATTCAAGGATTATTATTCCGATATTTTTATGCCTTATCTCCAAATGTCTTTAAAAATGGACCTTTACTATTATTAACTATTGCAATATCCTACCCCTGACCAATAGGTTTATAATGTATGATAACCCTTGTTTAAAGACTAATGTTTTGTTGCATGTCTCCTCTTATTTAAGGATTGAATATTAAAGGAATAGTGAACAGGTTTGTAATTTAATGTCTAACACGTAGTCTAGGTTGAGCTAAATATGTACCTGTTATTATTAACTATGATCTACCCCTCAACCCCTGCCCTGGCCCAATAGGTTTACAATGTATGATCACCCTTGTTTAAAGATCGATGTTCCTTGCATGTGTCCTCTTACATGAGAATTAAATATTAGGAAATAGTGAATCAATCTATATCTAGTGTCAAGATTAAATTATAGCGTCTAACACATTGGCTTTGGTTGATCATGGTAGTTCTATTGATATAGTGGTGAAGTTAAGTTACTGACATCTATTAATAGCGTGTTCGGCAATAATAGAGGTAGAGGTAGCTGTCAGCTATCAGCTATCAGGGTAGCTGTAGCTGTCGTAGTAGTTGTAGCTGCCTGGTGGTAGCTGCTAGGTGTCAGTGGTGGAGATGGTTGTTTAAAGTTTTAGTGTTTGGTAAAAATAGTTGTTAGAGTACTAGAAAATAATAAATGAAATTTTTGTATAAATAAAAATGACTACAATAGTCAAATCAGATAATAGTGTAAATTTTTATCATTAATTTTTAGTGTAGGAGGCAAAAATAAGAATTTTGTATCAAGGTAATAAAGTTTGAAAACATCGCAAGTAGGCAATTTTGTTAACTTTTAGCATTATTCAAGGAAAAAAAATTAAATTATGAGATACAAAATTTAACCTTAAGTTAGATATTATTTGGTACAGAAAAGTGACATATAATAATACCTTCAAAGACACAAAGAAAAGGAGATCTAAATACAATTGTAAAAGAAAAAAGTATTTTTGTTGGGTGCAAAGCAAGAAGTCTTCAACTCATGTAAAAGAAAAAATGAAAAGAGAGGAAAAAAGGTAAGAGATCAAGATGTGTTACATGCTTGCGTCAGTAGGATGTAGCTTTTATAAGAAAAAAAAAAGAAATAAATATAATAAATTGCATGATAGCTTGAAGTTGGAACGCTACCTTGCAACACAAACGTTAATATTATAAGCGTTGGCAAATTCATACCCCACCTCTACTCCAAACTCAAACCTCTACTCCAACCACTACTTTACCGAACACACAAATACAATATTAAGTAGTGTTTTAACTGAGTCTAACATCTACCTCTACTTCAAAAGCTAGTGCGAACACACCCTAATAACGTCTTTTAAGGACAAGTTCTTATTAAAAAAATGTCAATACATGACACGTTTTTTTTGAAAGTGACAAGAAGTTTTACGTGTGATTATTTCTTATTAATATTATACATCTCGTTATGTTTAATACTTCCTCCATAATTGAAAACTTGCAACAATTGGTATTATAGTAGAGGTAACATATTTCATTGTTACAATTATTTCATTACGAATGAAGTATTTTTTTTTTCAGAATAAGAAGAATAATTATTTCAAAACCGTTATGTGATCAATATTCCGTGATGGTTGATTTTTGTACAAACAATCTCTTACTTACAAAGGTACAATTGAACTGAAGTCAGAAGTTTGCATTACAGGTTTAGTGAGTATTTGGGCCCAACTTAATCCAACCATTACATGCAAATTTACAGACAAGCCACATTATGGATGGGCTCAAATATGTGAAACAGGCCCAAACTTATCACAGTATCCAATTCCATCAGCCCATGATTATTTCCCGGTCTTTGCCCTTAAACCATTTAGGATTTTGAAAAGTTAAACACAGTGTGGGCTAGAACTTATTCAGCAGACCAACGGGTATGATGTTTTTGCGGCCTTAACATGTTTGATCAAAAAAAGAAGAACTTGTTTGCATTTGTCCTAAACAGCTCATGCTTGCTCACAACCAATACGAGGGATATACTATCCACGACCACGACCACGACCACGACTACGACCACAATAATTTTACAAACTATAAAAAGTAGGAATTTATGAAATGAATGTATCAAAGAAAGTTCAGCATTTTACGAATGACGCCAAAGTTCAAGCTACGACCACGACCACGATTATGACCACAATAATTTTACAAACTATAAAAAGTAGGAATTCATGAAATGAATGTATCAAAGAAAGTCAGCATTTTACGAATGACGCCAAAGTTCAAGCCCATAATAAGAACGTGATTACGTGACATATTGATATTTTAAAACAAAATCAACACGTATGAGTTACAAAGTAATATTCTTGTTCATATTATATCTTTTCGCAGTTCATGGACCGTAAAAGTTCTCATCCTCTCAGTATTAGCCTCAATCTCCTAAATGTCACAAACAATGTACGATCTTATTACTTTATAATTAGAAATTGCATTTTCAAGGTTAGTTTTCCTTGAAATTCTGAGTTCAAAGAAAAATTAATAATATCCTAACTGTTTATTTCACTAATTGAATTTTTTCTAACCGCTTTCACCCGCATCGCGTGAATTCAACGATGGTAACAATTTAAGTCCATATCCCATCAATTTTAAGAAGAGAATCATAGAGGTATTCAGCATGTCAATCAATTCAAGTAACGATTATTAAACAAGAAACAATGACAACCAAAGAAACAAAAAATCAACTCAAATAATTGAAATCAATAAATAAAATTCCCAAAAATTGTCGTCAACATCATCAATAACATACTATCCTTGTCTCATTTATGCATTGCCCTACAACCTTTCGAACGTATAATATCTACTAGTATCTACTTATAATAAAAACATTTGTGTAATTGGTAAGCGGTAAAATGAGAATGAATTATTTGTTGTATATGTGTAATTTGAAAGGAAAATCCTATATCCGAAAGGGACCGAGTCGAATCGAATCACTCAATGACCCAATGTTGACCATCAACATTAACCTTAAACCCATTCACCTTAGCAAACAAATCAACAGCTCTTCTAACACCTTTATTATCATACCCAGTAAAATAATCATGCCCAAACATAACCCCACCGGGCCTAAGCAACTTATAGGCCCGGTTAATATCAGCCCAAGCCGAGTGAAAATCATGGCCTGCATCCACTTCTATCATATCCGCCATAACACCCCACTCGCAAAGTTTTTGCAGAGTTGACCCGGTTGAGAACGGAATCGGTAGTATTGACTCGGACGAGTTGAAGTATATTACATTCTGCATGAACTGTGCTAGCAATAAAACGTCGCCGTTTTGGATGGGTACGTAGTCAACTCGGTCACGAAACCCGGGCCAGCCTCGGAAATCGTCTAAGCAAAGGATAAGAGTTTTGAGCCCGAGTTGACGAGTTAACTCAGCCATGTGAGTTGCTGACGCGCCTAAGAAGGTTCCTATTTCTATGATTATCCTTGGCCGAACTTTCTTGATAAGGTTTGCGAAAACGACACCGTTTGATCCCCACCCTTTGACCCGTTTGGGCCGTAGTAAGCCCGACATGTGGGCCCGGGGAAAGTTATCGTATGGAGAGGTCCCATTGTAAACCCGGTTCAATATGGTCGACCGGATTAAATTATAAGGAACCGGGTTTGCACATGCCGGTCCGAACCGGTTGTGGTCGTTGTTTTTGTCTAGAACCGGTGGTGACGTGGAGGTTGGACAGTTATTAGCCGTTGTGGTGACAGTTGAAGTAGTTGGTTTGGAGGCGGTAAAGTAACCAAGGGCGTAGGTTAAGACGAGGAGGATAACATACGCAGTGGGTTTGTGTGTACATAGATAGTTTGCATATCTTCTATGGTGGTGATAAGGTTGATCGTCTTTCATGGTGTGTTAGAGAAAGAGAAGAAGATGAAAGATGAGGCAATAAAAGACGAGGTTCATATGAAAAGATGGTGGGAAAGTGAAATGAAATACAGAAATAGGACTATACAATAAATAAATATTGGTATTTGAATGTGAGGCGTATTAATTTATTTGGTATGAAGTTGTAAGTTATTCTTTAATGGTTAAAACTTGTCAAATTCTTTTAACAATTGTTGGTGGGAAATTGGAAATGTTTAATGAGTTTTGCATAGCTTAAAAGAGGTGGTCATTTTTGTTGATTTTGAAAAATTATAGGAGTATCATCTGTAATTTGATGGGAAATTTGAATTATATTATGATCAAAATTCTAATATAGACTCTTTTTTACAAGGATAATTCTTAATCGAATACAATAAAATTGTAGTTACTATAATTACTTATATCTCAACTCTTAATAAGTCATTTTGCCCATTTAGTTGACATGAGAACTAAAAAAAAAAAACAATTCCAAGGCAAGTGGAAAAGGAAGAAGATAAACTTTACCGGGAAAAATCTTCTTCCTTCTCCATCTTGAAAGTCTTATGCACTAGAACTCTACAAGTCAACCATAGCCTTGGTTAAGACTTGGAAGGTGACTTTTAAGATTCTTAGCTAGGTCTTTTTTCAAGTATTCATGTCTTATCCTTTTATATAAGACTAACACATAAATATCCTTCTCGTAATAAAATACAGAGAATAGAATGAAATCATATGCTTTCTGATAAGATAAAAATTTTACGACTAACCTAAAGTTATACGTTGAAACATAATTTGTGACCTCTCTGCAGTCTACCTCTTTTGCTATAATAGCTTGCACTTTTTCGAATATTTGTAAGTCAAAACCATCAAGAGACAAATGGTAGTAGAAATAAAGGATTAATATTTAAGAAATTGTATATAGTAACCACAAATTCATATAGCCACGGAAAAACATATCTTTTTATAAACTTCTAGTTTCATTTTTATTTCAACATATTCATTTTACATATCTTAGATTTTAGAACTTTTTGGATTAAAAAACTGAACATGTACATAGATATGATATACTACCTCCGTTCCATGTATGTATTGCAACATAGGGAGTTTTATCCCAACGCACTACTTTAGACGCTAATATCTCTAATTTTATTTGAGTAAAAATTATAAAAAGTTGATATTAATTAAGCATATATCGAGACAAATCTAACAAGATCTCACATGGCTATATTTATCCTTGTGTATATATCACAAAAGAAGGTCAAAGGGTAGTGTATGAATAGTACAAAATGTCAAAGGTTGCAATACATATGAAACGGAGGTAGTATCATATAAGAAATAGATATTACTTTCAGTTTTAGTAACTAGTAACATAGTAATTATGGATACAATCAGGGGCGGATCCAGTATCCACCACCATGGTGCACATGCACCAGCATAAATTTGAAAAAAGAATAAATACCCTTCTTACTCACTGTCACCTTGAAGCCATTGAAGATGAGGAGAGAGGACAGAGAAAGGGTGGCCGGAGTTGGTTTTAGGGATGGTGGTTTTGGAGAGAGAATGGAAGGTATGAGAATTGGGGGAGACAAGGATTTGGTTAAATTTTTGTTCTTATGGAATCTTCGGCTTTATCGGCAAAATCATCATCACCATTAAGCTCCCCTTCTCTCTCTGCCATCAAATTGATGCTGTTCTACACATTTTGGAGGCTTCAATTTCTTATTTCAAAGTCAAAACCTTCTGTTGAACCTATATGGTTTTGATGATGACAAACTAAAGTAATAACTAACAAGATTTATAAGTTTTATGTGTGCAAGGTTTATGAATTAATAATGGTGCTTTATGAAGATAATAAGTGAAGTTCCTGAGTTGGAACTCCAAGAGAAGAATGAAGTTCCTGAGTTGGAACTCCAAGAGAAGAATGAAGTTCCTGAGTGGGAACTCAAAGAGAAAAGGAGCTTAGTTACATAAGGGTGTAATTAGGTTTCTTATGTAAGGAACAAAGATCGTCATATGGTAAGGAATTGGAACTGTTCCTATGGAACTATGTTAGTGGAACTGATATAAGAAACATGTGTCTAAAATGAGATACTAACAAAATATATGTTTGTTCCTATGAATGGAATGTTTGTCTGTTCCTATGAGTGGAACAGACTTGTAACATGCATGCAATGGTTTTAAGAAAGGAACAAATCATGTTTTGATCTAAAGGAACAAACAAAGTTGTTTTAGAAAACAATTTCTCACGCTTAATATTTTATGCAAAGGAACAATTGTTATAAAACAAAGGAACAAGCAAATTTGTTTGTTCCTCTTATCACACGCCTAGAAATAATTAACTAGCAATGGAGAAAATTTAGGAAAAGATTTGCAAAGATATTTTGGATATTTCTAAAAGATATTTATTGTTTTCGAAAATAATATCTTTTAATCAAAGAAATTCTTTTTAAGATATTATATGTTAGGGAAAGATTTAAATAAGCTTTTAATTATTTATAACTGATTTTCTTAGTCAAAAATATCTTAAATGAATTGCTTGAATTTAGGAAATCCCTTTGCCAGTATAAGCGTTCAGTTGAACGTGTATAATTAGTGGGAATAGTGGGATAGTGCTACCTTGTTCCTCAAGCATAGGAACATACATGACTTGACTCCACTACTCCATTATCACATGGTAATCCAATGTTTAATTTAGTACGTGCATGTAGTGGGATAGTGTTGTTTGTTCCTCAAGCAAAGGAACAAGCATGGCTTCACTCCACTACTCCACTAACCCATGATTGAAATCATGTTTATTCTAAATGACTGGTATAAAAGGGTTGTTCCAACTAAGTCATATGTGAGTCTGACAAAGTGATAAGTGATCTAAAAAGGTATTAATTTGAGTATCACGTATATTGAGTCAGTACCACCAAAGTTCCAAGTTCCAAGTTTCATTACCATATGAGTTCATTGTTCCATTAGTGTTTAATACTCTTATATTATTCTGTATTTCGAGTTGAGAGGAACTCTTGTAGTTTGAGTTTGGGTAAGGGGTTTGAGTGAATTCCTGTAAAGTGTGAGGCTTTGAGTGAAGCAAGAGAAAGAGAAAGGAACTTCGACTGAAGTTCGAGAGGAACAACAGTTAGAGGGAACTGTTGTTGGGACTTAGTTTGTAGAGGAACTCAAGTAGTGGCCCGAGAGTTAATAGGTTTGTAACGGAGGTGTTTGGCCTATTATAGTGAAAGAGTTGAGTTTAAAATCCCTTGTGGTCGAGGTCGTTTCTTCCTGTTTGGGCCCAGGAAGTTTTTCCTCGTAAAAATCTCTTGTGTCTTTCTCTTGTTCCTTTCATTGTTTTTTTTATTCCGCAAAAAGTACGTTCATTTCCCACACATACAATTCACCCCCCTCTTGTAGTGTTCCTAAATATACAACACCTTCTTTTTGGTAGCCGCAAGGATTTTCATGGAGCTTCACATGAAGAGAAATCACCATCTCTATCTTCCATTGTTTTAGTTTGGAGGAACCAAGTATTCAATTGGTTCTGATATTACTTATTTCAATTTTAATGGTAAACAACAGGCTTTGGTTATTAAAGGTGAGTTGTTTGCTAATAAGACCGAGAAAGCTCAATGAAGAAAACGTTAGTCTTCTTTTACTTCTAACATTTTAGTATTGGAGTAAGCAAGGTGTAAACTTGTTTTATTTTCTATAAGCTCTGTCTATATTCCGGTGAGTCTAGATAGTGGGGGATCGCCTAGGTTAATTTTTGTTCCTATTTTGTTAAAAAAAATTAGTCTTGTTGTTGCTGGGCCTTTTACTTTCGGAATAAGTTATATTACGGGATACTTACTAATAAAGAATTTCGACTCTAATATATAATCAGTAATTGGTGATGAACCACCATCTAGAAAATCCTGAATACGCCTCTGGATACAATGTTCATTTCTTAATGAACTTGACTATCGATTTTCCCTTAGAAAAAACGTAGCAAGGTAGTATCTATTTTACTCAAAATTGAAAGCCATTAAATGTATGGTCATTTGATGCGTCGCATAGTGGATCATTTGTGGCTTACATGTCATTAGTTCGTGACCATAATTTGTGGCTCTAAGTAATGTTTAAGTGGTATGATCTGAATTAGCAACATCCCTCATTGACCTCATTTTCTTCACATCTTTTGCACGTCGTGTTAATCTAATAGTATAGAAAAGTAATTTATGTTACGTTTCCTTAAAAAATTATTGCTCAATTATTTAGTTTGATAAGAATCATTTGACCTTTTGCATCATTATGAAAGAAGTTTAGTAAAGTATACCGTATATATCGATTATTTTATCCTCTTGAATGATTTTATCCAATTAGGAGGACATAATACAAGAAATAATTACCTTCTGGGGAGGTCCGTTTGATATCCAAAAACTGCTCAGCAACAGTCGGACAAGTGGGGAATGTTGGAGTGAACCAGAAAAGGTTGGGTAGAGCCGGATCTAAGCGTTGGCCAGGTAAACGTCCTGTAGTAAGAGGAGTAGTTATGAACCCTGTAGACCATCCCCATGGGGGGTGAAGGGAGGGCCCCAATTGGTAGAAAAAACCCCACAACCCCTTGGGGTTATCCTGCACTTGGAAGAAGAAGTAGAAAAAGGAATAAATATAGTGATAATTTTATTATTCGTCGACGTAGTAAATAGGAAAGAAAATCAAAATAGAATTAGTTTCTTCGTCTTTACATAAAAAAATATAGGAGTAATTAACTGTGACACGTTCACTAAAAAAAAATCCTTTTGTAGCGAATCATTTATTAAGAAAAATTGAGAAGCTTAACACAAAGGCGGAAAAAGAAATAATAGTAACTTGGTCACGGGCATCTACCATTATACCCACAATTGGGCGAACGACGGGAATTCAAAATTTTCCTGACAAATTAGTAAGATGCACAATGTATGTGATTCAATCTATTCTTCGATTAGGTATTCAATAAATTTGGCGCGTAAAGCACTTCTTGAACTGTGTCAGTTAGAACAAAAAAGTTCATCACCAATCACTTGAATTTTCATGGTGTCGAAAAAACTTTATAACGAAAATTGACGACGACAAGATTATTTTCGCGACCAAGTTTAAAAAAAAGAAAGTCTAAGAGCATGCAATTCGCAAGGCTATTAACTTTCTTGATCAAATGAACAATTGGTAGATGCAACCAATTATGAAGGACCTATTAATGCCAAAAATGAGCTTGATAAATCTTGCCTCATGAATACTCCAAGAGACTAAAATAGCTTGAAGAGTGTTTAGACTTTAGAGTTGGTTACTACCTATAGGAATAGGTTATCTAAAAAGCAACGGAAATTCCATCCAATAAATTTGTAGACTACATGAAAATAACACGAAGAATGTTAAATGACATTTATATGGGATGATGAATTTACCTAATTCTACCAATTAACCTTTGTCATTATTATAGTAAGTCAACAAATGTTAAATAGATTTACTATCTCCGTATACCGGAACATAAAAATGTAACGATTTGACATAAGTATGAGCAGAAAATGTTTAATCGTTGCATTTTTTATATTACGGAGGTAGTATCTTGAATCAAATAATTATCTACAACTTTTTCTTTTTCTTTTTCTTTTTGGTGTTGGCAAGTTCTAGTAAGAGCTTCTCCCTTGCAAATGAGGAAAAAGGCCTCGCAGAAACCAGTGCCACTTTGTATTACCACTAGGACGCCTCTCTTTAAGCTTTTGCTTCTTTTTAACAAATGAATGAATATATACTTTGAAGTTTGAAGTAATCTTCCTTTTCTTTTATCCCCCAAACTTTTTTCTTCATTCCTTGTTTGATGATATGTCCTTAATTTCTTACCCACTAATAATAATTCCTACTAGTTTGCAGTACCAGGACCAACCTAGGTCATTTGTTCACCAAAAATGGCATCATTAGTCAAGTAAATACTACCATTAATCTAATTTTAAACTTTATAAACATAGCTCTTGTTACTATTCCATGATTGAAAATATATTCAAATCGGATCCATCACAATTTTAAATTGAATTTTCATTATTCATTGTCATATATTGCCTCTGGAATGGTAATAGTTACTAATGGAAGTTTACAATAGCTACAATCTGGAAAGCAAAAGCGTTTATATAAGACTTTTATCATCAAATTTAGAAGTCTTTTATTACTACCTACTAAGATCTTGTTCACCCCACCTTAAAATAATAATATTCAGTTTAAATATGTCCAATTCAGTCATAATACGTACAGTTCCGTAAAAATCAATAGTCCAAAGAAGAAATAACAATATGGATTCGTAAAAATAAGTTTATATAATTCAGTTTAAAATAAATTTAGTTCAACCAAAACAAGGTCAATTCGATAAAAATAATTTCAGTTCAATAAAGATAAGCTAAGATCCGTAAAGATAAGTAAAGTTCAGTAAAATTAAGGTGAACTGAACAAGGTCTATATAAACTCATATCATTGATTGCTATTAATCTTATTTAAAATCACATACCAAATAGACCATAGGAAGGATATGCTTGCAAATCACATTCGCCACATAGCAACAAAGAAAACATGGATGGCTTAAGAGGAAAGATTCATTATCACTCGTTTCCGTAGATAAAGGTGGTCTACATCATAATTGGCATATCTTGGTAATGCTAGATTCCAATTTCTTCAACATGCAAGGACACAACAACTAAACAGAAACCCTACATCTTCCTGCTAACTTTCACTAAAATTAGAAACAAACAATAAGAGCACACTTCCTATTATAAGCTTACCAAAGATGAGGCTAGACCACCATCATCTTCTCCGGTATGAGAGACACATATCCCTACTGTTAACTATCAACAGTCACATGCCTATACATAGAAAAGGCACCTATCACTTTCCCTCTTCTGAACCTTTTACGTATGACGGTTCTCCTTCAATGCCGTGTCCCGCAACCGCTGCGGAATTTCCTTGTCCGTCACCAGTGGACCCTGCCTCAGGGCCATCGGACTTGTTTCCCCCACGTGAGTCACTTGGATTGGCTGGCGTAGGTGCCGCTCCGCTACTACCACCTCCAAGTGTTGCTTCTGTTTGCATGGGATGCATACCGTCACTGGGTCCTGCAGGTCTGAAGTTCATTTGTCCAGAGATGGCATGCTGCTGCTGCTGCTGCTGTTGCTGGTGTACCTGATGCTGTTGTTGTTGCTGCTGCTGCTGCTGTTGCTGTTGCTGTTGCTGTTGCTCGTGCATCTGAAGTGGACTAGTAAATTGTGCAGGCATCCTAGGAGGGAAACCACCTTGCTGTTGAGCCATTGCAGCAGCTTGCTGCTGCATGTAGTATGCTCCTTGTTGCATAGCAGGATGTGGGGGCACCTGCAGGTAACATTTTATACATAAGCACAAAGATTATGGCGTATTTAATTCAGTCAGGAAGGTGATCATGTAAGCAACCATACTTGGGCAGGTACTGTTGCCATCTGAGGCTGCGCATCAGCAATTGCAGCCAGATACATCAAATTCTTCTGAAGCTGTGCTTGATATCTGCAGGAACCGCACAATGTAAGTTAATTCGACGAACAGCATTGCCCGAAACACAGGAGTTACGAGAACATGGCAATTATAACCACTAAGCACTCCTACGAGTAACAATCCACTAGAATTGAGCTGATAGTTGACACATAAAAATATGTTGATTTAAGCAGTTGGCACATATCAAGCTCTTCAAAGCTTCTAAATTTTGGTATGTAAGATACTACGTTACTGTTTGGTTCCTATACTTCTTGGTATGTCAAATCAATACTGTCACATAATCATTCAAACGGCGGCAATTAAATGATGCCCCTAGCAAATCATCTATATGCAAATCGGCTGCTACAAGGGATGGCACATAGTTCAAATTCGATCCGAGTCCGACTATCCAAATAAGAACCAACTCGATCCCAAACCAAAAATATGACCCAAGGCACATCTGATAGACGTTGGACTTTATGTAAGATTTGACGCCGAAGATCAAAATTATGTTATCATAGGACAACTAAATTTGCATCATTACACATCAGGTAAATATAGTACACATACTACACAAGCTTTTTTAAAAAAAAATCTTATCTTTGTTATCATATATATCGTCTGTATCCAACTGAAGTTCAACCCTATCTGAAGAAAAAGATCATCTAAATCTGAAAAATAATTTGAATGCATATCCGATTAAAAAATCCGATCTGAGTCCAACCCATTGCCCGTCCTAGCTGCCACCATCTACGTAACATTCACTATAAGAATGACAGCCATAGAATATCTCTAAACTCTAAAACACATATCTATATCATGAAATAATCTAATATGTACAGAAAGTACATACAGACAAAATTAGCTATGTGACACTACAATGATGTTTTTTGTGTTGCCTTATAGTAATATTTGTCTCATTAAGCTACAGCTTAAGGTATCAGTGTACCTATTGAAATATAGGCTGAGAGTCCATTATCTCCAAAGTCCAAACTGAACAGACACACATTATGTTCATAAACTCTATCAAATAAAGTGATCATTTTGTTTGAGGTCTTCTCTTTTGCACCCAGAAAATATATAAAAAAAATAAAGTGATCATTTACACCTAGGCCTCCGGTGCACAAAAGTTTGTAGGGGTAACAATGAACCAAGCCGAACTCGAGAGGAGCTTTGCTTAGCTTGATTTACTTCACAAGTCACAACTACTGAAACGTGAGCTCAAGTTTTGAACTTGTTGAGCTGGCAAGCTTCAGGCTTGGCTGGCTCATTATCGTCCGTGGTACGAAGCTCGCTACAGTGGAACTTTCCCTCTTGCGCTGCAATGCAATTCAGAAGGAAGGGAGGGGAGGACTGAAGAAAGGTGTCCAAATCAACAACATGCAGAATGGAAGGATACATGGGGAGAGGAATAAAGAAAGACAGTGCTAAAGAAGCAACTGCATGAAT
This sequence comes from Patellifolia procumbens, assembly GCA_947645195.1. Classification (NCBI taxonomy): domain Eukaryota; kingdom Viridiplantae; phylum Streptophyta; class Magnoliopsida; order Caryophyllales; family Amaranthaceae; genus Patellifolia; species Patellifolia procumbens. Next base: position 262,023 of record CANSGD010000928.1, read on the forward strand.
GTGACTCTACCGATTTTTATATACTTCTGAATAAGCACGAAATTGAGTACACAGATACAGATCTTAAGAGTCCCTAGACATTGAAAAATCATCTAACTATTTCAGGAGAATATCAGGATTCAGGAGTAGTCACTGACTCACTAATGAACTTTTACCACGAAACAAGGACAATAGACAGTCTTGGCAAATACGCAAAAGCTCTTAACAAAATTAAAGCAGCAACTTACTGAGCACACTCGGCAAGCTTCCCAAGGTTTTGGTTATCCAATATAGCCAGGATCAACTTTTTGTTCTCATCAAGGTACTGCATCGGATTATGCATGTAAGGGTCAGTAGAGGAAAGCACTAGTGTCATTTTTCACATAACACTGACGTTTGAAATTGATAGTCATAGCCAAATTTTTTTAAAAAGTAAACAATCACCCATCAGAAACACTTTCAAATCTCTATACTGGCATGTAAAGAGCAACTTGATCATATAAAGTATATCCAAGATCATAACAGTGAACATGTCATGGTATATATCCCAAATGAATTCTAATTATTAGGCGAAAAATAGTCTAATGCAAATCAAAAGTATCACAGGAATCACTGAAGAAAATTGCATTGAGAAGAACATTAAGGATAAAGACAAGGTATGATGATTAGAGGAACTCATGCAACACAACTGCTCCATTCAATCAGGCCGGTCATGAAAACACCTCCTTTCTAAAATGTAAGGAGGGGAAGGGGGAGGGGTGGGGGTGGAGGGTTAATTGAAGTCTGAAAGAGAAGAAAATTTAAAGACTATTTGACTTGTACTTTTGTTGCTCCGGATGTTGGGAAAACTGAAACAGCAGACGGAATCCATGTCAGCAGCATGAAAGGAAAAAAGACGCCGACGCACAGAAATCATAAAAACAAAAGGTCCGTGAAAAAAAAAACTAAAAAAATAAGACGTACACAATATTGTTTTCCCATGTACTAGAGTTGACAAATTTCCAATATTGGTACAAGATCTGCTCGAAATCAACAAAATATGTCAGAGAAAACCAAGCATGCTTACGATTTATTTTACAGATTTTACTTTAAGGATTGTGTACAGAACACATATAACTTTATTTATCATAGTAGATTGAGCATAACTATTAGAAGACAATTCATAAACCAACAAACAGAAGTGGGAATCCAATTAGAAAATTCTCAGTCCAATAGACACCGAACACTATGTAGATGCACCAGAAAGCAAACACCATCAGGTGAAAAAGAAATTCTACATTCTGAGTCGTAGTATTTGTAAATTTAGCGCATATATTTTACAATTAAGCTTCCAACGAAGTAATCTACAACGAAGTAATCTACAACGAAGTAACCGGGTTACACGAGATACAATAGAGAAGTACAAATAATCTAAGTTACTTGTTTAGATTATTCAACACTAGTATTATGTATTTGGTTTTTGTGTTTACACCCTCAAATATTAGTTTATAAGTCTAATAAAGAGAGAAAGCATTTAATAGAAAAATCAGAATTTTTCTTATGCTTTACACAAATGAGATAATGGGTATTTATAGAGTTATAATAGTTAGTTATTAATAACAAATAACTAACTAAAAACCCACCAATTAATTAGTCATTGTATTGTTTCATGAATCATCACTTTGTTTCATTAGTGCATAATGCATGACAATTGCATATATTAGCATGGCACGTAATTCATGTAGCAAATGCAATTCTTTACAAAATGTGATATGAATTTTGATCCAAAGATTGCTACTTTAGGATTCTTGAGGGTGGAAGAAAGCTTTAGGGTTCAAAGGAACGGTTATGTGAAACTTTTAATTAAAAGATGGTTGCTTGGGTGTGTAGTTTAATGGAGTAAACGAAACAAATCACTAATGGGGATAGTATCTTTGAATCTCGATTCAAAGGTTTTAAAGAATAGATCGCAGTCTTTTTTTAATGCTAAACAAGCAAGGTACTCAACCTTAAATCATAAGCATAAACTTCATGAAAATAACATACTTCAAAACTTATTTTTATTGATGAGAAACAGGCGCCTATATATACTAGGCTACTCCTAGTACAATAAGGAAACCAAAATCCTATCTAGAAAGCATTTAAAACTAATCCTAATCCTAAACAAATAAGATAAAAAATAATCCTAGTCTAACAAGATAAAGATAAGAAAACCTAATATGATTAGGACAATCCCGTAACTCATATCGTTAAAGAATCATAATCTTATCTTTTAAACTAATATTATCTTTTTAAAACAAACTAATCTAAATTAATTAAAAAAAGTCCTTAAATTAAATAAAATAAATAAGAAAACTAATTAAACTAAGCCTAAAATAGGAAAAACCCTTTTAAGTAAAAGGTAAAAACCTATAGGCAAAATCCTAATTCAAGAGGGAATAAATCAACTACGGAAAACACATCAAAATGCCACATCAAAATGCCAACAATAACCAACAAATTGATACTTGACATCAATATCATACATAATTAATTTATAATTATTAACACCTCAAACAATTAATTATAATAACTATAATTAATTATCAACTCAATACTATATAATGTCATTTTTACACAACTCCATGACATTATAAAATATACATGTGTAAAATAATTGAGCCTTACCATACATAAATATCCAACAACAATATACTAATTTTAATACAAAGGAATTGATTTAAGTTGACAGTTAAATGGAACTATATTTTATAACGGAAGGAAGGGTCCAAAAGTACTATACATATAGCATCCCTCAGGCAAGGAAGGAAGAAAATTAATTTCTATTAAGATGGAAACCAAGCAAATACAGCAATTAGAACCATAGCATTTGAGAAAATGATTTCCTTTGATAAGTGGACTGTCTTGAGGCTCTCAGCGTTGATTGAACTAGTTGAACATGCAGTTATATAAGTGACACAAGAAATACTCAACTTGAGTTTAGTCACGTAATGGCTATGAAAAGAATATATTCAGCCACAATACAAAAAGAATGTAAGGCACAAGTGTTGTTTCAACAACAGTCGAATGCCAAGGCACATCAATGAGAACTTTCCTGCTAGAACAAGATCCAAGCTAACAAAAATTTTAAGTATTGATCAAATTGAAAAGATAATGTGCTCTCAAATCTCAATTACTCACTAGGTCTAATAAAATAAACAAAGGAAAACGACGGTAAATAAAATCATGCTCCAGGCAAGATCCGCAAGAATATATGCAAAATAACAAATCCTCAGATAAGAAATATCTGGTCACACAAGAAATGAAAAGGCACGTAGAACCCAACTCCCAAACAAGTTGCTGAATCCATAGACCAATAAAAATAAGCAGAAACACTAATGTAAATGAAAGCAACCACATTATTATCAATTTTATTATAAGATTGGGATAAGAAAGCAGATCCTAAGTTCTAAGCACTAGAAACAGAATGGGCGAGCTCCAAACATTTTGAGCAAGAACAGATCTTTTTCATTCATGAAAAGTTAAGAACTGCAAATTTAGACTAGATTACTTTCTAAAAAACACATACCTTGAAGTTTTTTATTTGTAATCATTTATGAGTTTCTAATTAAGTACAATCTTTCACATCTTGCATACATGATTTTGCACGGATTTTATGTAAGCAACAAGAATTAGGACTCACTTAACTAAGAAACATATTGGCACCAAAAATATTCATATGCATGTTTTAAAGGATTATTATGAAATTTTGGGCTTTCATGCACACAAAACCCTATCGTCCTTGCAATACAAAGTTTGCCTTCAATAGAAAAGTTTAGATGATCAGGTGCATTGGGGGAGTTTGGGCATTATTGTGATGTCTCTTAAATGCAAGATATCTGGAGACTTTTAAAGTGATAGACATATCTCCCATATCTCAATAGATTTAGTATTGTGTCCTACATTATTAGCTTGCAATTGCAAAATACAGCTCAGGTCACTAGCAAAATTTCCAAATATAAGAGAGTAGTGATAACTCTCTGTCCACACTGATAATGTATGAAGCCTACGAGTATCCCTTCCTTCCTCGCTACACTTTGTCGTCCCTCCATTCACCATACATATAGCATCATAGTTCCAAGACTTCCCACTACCATTCCATACCTCCATCAGAAAAAGCCCATACTTCCTGCATCAACAACCATGCACCATTAGTGTGTCATCACTCCTAATCCCTTCAATTTCCAATCCCATATAACATTGCGTCCAACAAATCATCTCTCATCCTTCTGCCTACAGCCTAGAACCTGCCCTGCCTAACCAGTCAGCCTGAAAGCAAAAATATGAATGAATACTAAGACTATCAGCTTTGAGGCAACCATAACTCCAAAAAACCCAGTTCTTTTGTGATCGACATTTACTTGCAACTTTACTATAGGCAGGTGAAGTCCACAACAGAGGAATGAGGTACTTCTACCCCCGGCATTCCCATTTCCTCACCCGTCACATGGTCTCTAACAATTGGAACATCTTGGCATAATGTGTCAGTGGTTCCAAGGCCAATCAATGATTAACAAAAAGTTGATCACTTGATTGTCGACAAGTAAGGTATACCATGTTACTGTATTCGTTATTCGGTATCATAAACCAATAGCCTTTTCTACCTAACATTTAATCACCATAATCATCAGATCAAAGTCACTAATGCCAACAATAATAGGCAGCACCACAATCAATCATACCAACCTAGCTTAAAGGTAACATCATCACAACCAAAGAGCAACTAGAAGCTCTTCATAATAACCAAACAGCAATAAATAAATCACTAAATCCAAAAAATATACAATCACTGCTCAATCACAACATATAGAGTTTCACGCCTTCCGATGTACAACTCTAATCATAACAAGTTGATGTTAATTAATTTTTTTTACAAAATCTAACAAAATCTCACGTGAGTAGCTTTTAACAAAGTATATAAATTGAATTAGCAATAGATCATAAAAAATGATATAAACATTGGGAATGAAAAAAATGAAACCTTTTGAATCTGCTCAGTGGTGATATTAGCAGGAGGAAAAGAAGGCATAACCGGCATCATGGAAGGAGTTGGCTGCTGCATTTTATCTTAATTTCTTACTGTACTTAACTTCCCCCCCTAGTTTAAAATTCGTGGTATTAAATTGAAGAGAAATGAAACCCTAACCCTAAATTGAAGACAAAAATTAGGGATATAAAAGTGAATAAAAACAGAGAAAGAAGAAGATGGAGTAAATAAGAAATGTGGAACAAGTTTTGAATTTGGAGAAAAGAGAAGGGTGTTGTGTTAACTGTTAATGGAGGATTCTCGAATTTAGTATTTTATTATAGAGTATATGGTTTGGGGATATAATTATAAAGCAGGAGTTCAGGTGTGTGAGTACTTTGGGTTGGAGTTAAAATTAATAATTGTGTTAATCTGTCTGTTTTGCCGGGAGTGTCCTCGCACCATCGCACGTGTTGTCCTTTCTCTGCTATTGTTTTTTTTAACTAGTTGGTCTATATAGTATGTATGTGTATCATTTTGTCGTCTTTACTTAATCGGGCTATTTAATCTGAATTTATTTGAACTCGACTTAGATTAATCCCTTTTTAAACAGGATAGTAATCTATTTTAATTTAATTCGGTTTAGTCTTACTAATTTAGTTTAATATAGTTCAGTTTTACTAGTTTCGTTTAATTCAATTTAGTTTTACTAATTTCAGTTTAATTTTATTAAGTTCAGCTTTTCATAATTTCAGTTTATTTTAGTTTGTCATAATTTCAGTTCAATTCAACTTGTCTCGTTAAGTTGCAATTCAGTTCAATGTAGCTTCATTCAGTCCAAAGGAACATAGGCTAAGTTGTACATCCAAATTAAAATTAGTAAATGAAATGTTAGACTTCAGAGTAAAAGTATTATGCAGAAACTGATTTGAGAGTAACAAAATTAAACTGAAATTAAGGTGGGGAGAACAGACCTTTAATAGATTTGTTAGCACTTGCATAGTTCTGATTTCACTTCATTTTACACTTGATCAGATTGATCAACTCTGATAACCAAAGAGCACCTCGAGAATGGAGTTTTTTCCGCACCCTAATATGTTTAACAAGAATAGAGAAAATGAAATTCATACAACCTCCTTTAGTATTTTTACCAACCCCTACCCCGTGATACCCAAAATATATCGACATCAGGTGTAACCCTCCCCAACATCACATTAACAAACTAAACTTTAACGGCATTAACATGTCCTCGTCAATGGTCACCGGCATATTTGTGGATAACACGAATGACAAAGTTTTAGAATCAACGACTTACGAAGTAGCTAGTAGGGCATTTTGACCTCTTAATCGCATAAGCCACTATTCTAAAAAACGATCATCTCAAGAACCAAGCATTACAATTTAAAGACCTAATTGTTAATGTCAACAACCAATCATCAACATCCGCCATAGGATATATTGCTCACCCTAAACATTCAATCCCTCATCGACAATATCTTTCAACATTGCCGAATACACCTATGGTGCACCCCCAAATTTTTTTTGAAAGATTGATTTTTCCATTTAAAAAATATTCTATTAATAATACATGCTTTTGATTGACTCATAAAAAGATGATATTCACATGTTCAGATTTTAGAAGTATATGGTAAAAGTTGTAAAAAAAACTACAACGTTGAAAATTGACAGCAAAATCTGGAAATCAGTTCTCTAATTTTTCAAATTTTTTTACTTTAATAAAAACTAAGCATCAAAATAATAATAACGAATATGCGTTTCGATAATTTAAGGTTCAACGGGTAGACTTAAGTAAATTTTAAGAGCTTTGCCAAGTTGATATCAGTTATGTATCATCAGTGCATATCTCAACCAAAAGAGAGGGATGAGACATGTAGAAGTGGGGTCTAATGTACACTGTAATTAGTAGATAATACAAAACATAAAGGTAGTATATTTGATTATAGATTCACCAAAATAAGTTGATTAATGATTATTATATGCTCTGAAATAATAACCACTTCATTTAATGTACATAAGGTAGTACTTTAGGATATTAGATAGTATACATCTTACAAAAGGTAGTATACATTTTATAAAAGATAGCATTACAGAATAATATTTCCGTTTATTATTAACTATCGATTATCAATAGTGTTGCTTGGTTATTTACCACTAGATTTCTATGCACGCGATGTGTGAGACAATAATTTTATTATAAAATTTTATAATCTACAACACATAATTTTATGGATAGTCGCATCTTACCACTTAAACTTTTCATATTTTTAGAAACTCCCTTAATGATTTTTTTTAGATTCCACCTACCATTTACAATTTTATTAAAAACTCCCACCACTTAACGGTCTTTGTCAAATTTTATTAACAAAAAACCGTTAAGTGGGTCCCACATATACATTTTGTTAACAAAATGAAACTTGAAATAGTTGCAATTCTTTGCAAATAGTTGTAATTCGTTCTAAATTTGCTCTAAATTTGTTGAGGATTTGCACTTAAATTGATGAAAGTAACTTCAATTTCATCCTAAACTAATAATACAATGCATATGTGGGCCCACTTCACGGTTTTGTTAACGGAATTTAACAAAAATCATTAAGTGGTGGGAGTTTCTAATAAAATTGGGAATGATAGGTGGAAATTTAAAAGAAAAATTCATTAAGGTGGGAGTTTCTAAAAACATGAAAAGTTTAGGTGGTTTTGAACAAAAAAAATCTAATATTATTTGCATACGATGTGTGTTTTGGATACTGTAACATGATAAAATATGAAGGTACACAACATATTTTATTTTCAAGCTAAAGTCATTTTGGCTCATTTTTCTTTGAAAACATCCCTTACTCTCCATCATCAACGACAACTTTTGTTATATAGTACGCGGTAAGGTATTTTTTGCTCATTGTCCTTGTCCAAATGAGAAAAAAATCGAAAGTACTTGAAAATACTTTATCATGTTTCTCACTCATGCTAAAATATTTTATCAAGATCAATTTGATCAAATGTGCCTTCATTCATGAACAATCAATTACTCACGTATTTCAAAATAAAAAAAAATTCAAAAGTATATAAAAGTATAGCAAAGTGGGTGTCTATCTATAGATTTCAAGAAAATATAATCGTTGATATTTTTTTTAATTGTTTTTACTTTGTAGGTTTTTAGATATTTAATTAGAAGTTATGAACATCTATTATTAAATATTTGATGGCTAAATTTGGAAATAAAACTTAATTACTTAATAAACTAATTGATTTATTTTAATTATTTTTTCTTTTTTTCTTTTTGGTGTCCACCCCCACCTCTTCACTTATATAATAGAGATAAACGCAATACTCTTGATTTCATTTACAAGAAATATTACTGATATATATAAACAATACATATATATCAATTATTTACTGAATTTTTCTTCTTTCCGCGTTAGAATCAAAGTTATTTACGTCAAGGTTATTTATGTGAGTCGCGGCTTTTTACTGAAGTACGGAAAAAATTTCATAGAGACTACTATCCAAACTTACATACATGGTATTTACATAAATAATTTTGATTCCGACTCAAAAAAGAAAATTTTTCGAGTGTAACATCTATATATAACATTAAAGCAAAATCATTTTCGCCACGTGTCATCACCAGATGAATCCAAAGCAAACCTTGATCTCTCATTCATTCTTGCCTTTTACTTGTCACGTGTCAGCCTAATATATTTTACCTTTTTTAAAATTGCATAAAATCATCCTAAAAATTACGTGTAACAATGCTGTTAATATGCATTTTACCTTTTAAAAATTCCGGCCAATTGACAAGTTCCCTTAATTATAGGAGTATAAATTTCCGGAAATAATGCCCTTCATATATGCCTAAATTAGTGTTTGACTTTAAGTAAGAATAAAAATTTAATTCTTTTTACACTTTACGTAAAAGCAATTCAAAAAAATAAAATTCACATCCTAATTCTATTCCTAAATTAGTGCAGTACCCAAAATCACGTTTGCTTTGATTGCTTGAATTTAGGAATTAATATTATTCCTATATTTTTCCTAAATAACATTGATCTATCTATATATAACATTAAAGTAAAATGGTTTTCGCCACGTGTCGTCACTAGATTAATCCAAAGCAAACCTTGATCTCTCAAGCATCCTAGCGTTTACAGAAGCCACGTGTCAGCCACAGATTTTTTTTGCTTTTTTTTAAATGCATTATAAAAATTAAAAAATATACGTGTCAAATTGGTGTTATTTTGCATTTTTTATTGTAATTCCGTGTAATTAGCCTTTGATTTCCCTTAATTAAAGGAATACAATATTACGAAAATAATGCCCTTTATCTATTCCTAAATTAGCGTTTGACTCTTATTATCTTCCTAAATATTAGCTAATTAAGTGTGACTTATTTTCATTAAGAATGACCCATTTAATTCGGTTGATTGCTTTAATTACAAGCTCTTCAAAAAAATAAGAATCAAATCCTTAATCTATTCCTAAATTAGTGGACTTACCAAAACCACGTATGGGCTCATTGCTTTAATTAAGGAATAGATTTGCTTTAATAACTTGCATATGCCTAAAATAAGATTAAAGAATATATTTAATTAAGGATTATATCAAATCAAATAAAATCTCCCTTTAATTATATTCCATATGCCTAATTTATGGGGAATAAATTTTTAATTTTCGGTATATAATAGCATATAGATTGGGATTATTATTTGTCATATCAAAATAATTGCCATATTGAAAAGATAGCCGAAAATATTCCTTGACTTTAGGAAACAAACATTTTCAATTATTAATTGGCAAATCTTCTTCCTAATTTGTTGCAAGCCACATATGGAACAAATTATATTCTTACTAAAATTTACACAAAAGCAATCTTAAAATTAAGGAACAAGTTATATGCTAATTTAATTTTTGACGTTTTAATTTTTTTTAACATTGATTTTAATTGATTGATATTATTAATGATATCAAGCCAGACATTAACTACAACTATAAATAAATCATCTCTCTATCTCCTTTCATTCACATCTAACTCTAAAATCAAATCAAGCCTCTCTTATTCTGAATGTTTCTCTCTCAAAATGAAAACATGACTCCATTCAATAAAATCATTCAAGAATATTGGAATGGTTTACAAATTTCGATTGAAGGAAGATTGTTACATTCTTTTATTTCTCCTAATTCGAAGAATATTGGATGAATTCTCCAAATGCGATTGTTGAAAGTTTCATAATCATCATTACAACATCACAATGGAGGTTTTAAATATTTTGATGAAAGTAACATCAATCTAATCGTTTTTTTTTTGTGTTGTCATTTTCTTATGTATTTTATTGTTTGTTAATTCATCAAATGTAATCCTTATGCCTATTGAATAATAATAAAATCATTTATTTTTATTCTTTTGTCATATTTATATTCAAATTCGATTATTCGAATATACATTTTGTTTGTTCTTTATGCAATCTTAAAGTTATTCTAGATTTTTACCTAATTATTTTTTGAGTATTAGTAAATTATAGTGTTTTGTTGTAGTAATTTTTATTTTTCTTTGCATTTGTTAAATACAATATCTTGATGTAGCCAACCGATTTATTAAATCATTATTATATATTACTTTGCAGTTTACATTAAACCAAGTAATGACTTAAAAATTAATGAAAATGTTCACAGTACTTTTCGTAATTTATGTTTTATTTTTCATTTTAATTGGTTGCGCATTTGTAATTTGAATATACATTCAAAAATTATAATCATTTTCTGTTAAATAAAATCATTTATCCATTGACAATTTTTTTCCTCCCATTTTTTATCTTTTCCGATTTTTCAAATCTTTCTAAATTCGGTTATACATTGAAATCAGTAGAACAAATTCTTTACCAAATGTCTTAACAAATATTTCCCAAGTTAATTAGATAATATTTTCCTTAACTTATTTTATGTATTCAAATTTGACTAACCCATTAAATTTCCTTTTTTTTTATTGTAAAAGTAATTAAATTTGACTAACATCTGTTCTTCTCCAAATTTGTATTTTTTCCGATTTGTGTTTAAAATATTTTTAAATTTGGTTATGTAAATAAATCAGTAGATTAAAATTTCTAACAAAAGATTATGAATATCTTTCTGGGAATTTTTTTTGGTAAACCATTCAATGACGCCTATTTGTCAAAATTAATTAGATACCGTTTTCCTTAACTGATTATATTTATTCAAATTTGACTAACTTTGTAATTTTCCGTTTTTATAGCAAAATATCTTAACAAATATTTCCCAAGTTAACTATATATTATTTTCCTTAACTTATTTCATGTATTCAAATTTGACTAACCAATAAATTCCTTTTTTTATTGTCAAAGTAGTCAAATTTGACTAACATCTTTCTTCTCAGAATTTGTAACTTTTCCGCTTTTGTATTTAAGATCTTTTGAAATTCGATTATGTGAAGTAGATTAAAATCTCTAACAAAAAAATTACGACAAATCTTTGTATGATGTGATTTCTTTGGTAAACCATTCAATAACGCCTATTTTTGTCAAAAATCTCATAAATTAATTAGATACAATTTTCCTTAACTGATTACATTTATTCAAATTTGACTAGCTTTGTAATTTTCCGTTTTATAGCAATATATATTAACAAATATTTCCCAAGTTAATTAGATAATATTTTCCTAAACTGATTTCATGTATTCAAATTTGACTAACCCATAAATTTAAACGAACGATCTTTGCCGTTTACAAACAATATTATACTTATCTTTACCATTTATAAACGATCTTTATAATTTAATTTATAGGAAATTAATTTAGTTTTATAAATGGTAATTATTAATCAACTAAACAACTAAACTTCCTATTCTGATATCAAATCACGTTTTAATATTTTAAAATAAATGAAATTATAAATAAATGGTAATTTTTGAGAACCTAAAACACTAAACTGCCTCTTTTTATATCAATCACTTTTAAAACATGATATCAATCAATCATTTAGCTTATCCCAATCAATCAATATCCTATCAAATTATATCAATCACGGAATCAATCAATCAAGTATTATAAATGGTAAGTATCATTCAAATAAACAACTAAACTTCCTATTAAGAAATCAATCACAGTTTCAATTTGATAGGATATTGATTGATTAAGATGAATCAACTAATCAATTAAATCAACTAAACATTCCATAATTCAATCAAATTATCACATAATCAATCAATCAACAATTGTAATCCTACTCCTATTATAAAGAACGATTATAACATTTTAAATATTGTAATTATAATAGCAATAAATAACCTATCAACTATTTAAATTTGTTTTTTAAAACATGTATAAAGTTGCCATTAAGAGCGTGATTGACTGCCAATGGATTAATAAGTTGACTAATCACTTATTTATTATGTATATTTTTTTTAAAGTAAATATAGTAATGATATCTCATTATATTGATTTAAATCAGATCATATAATATAATCATATAATATATTATAGTATAACCAATTATAAAATCGTAACTTATTAATAATAATATAATTTAGATATATAATTTTTAGGAATATATCTTGTGATATTCATGCCCATAATCTTTTTATTAGGTCAATTATCCATAATGTATCTACTTATATAGTATTAAAGTTCGTTTTTATCCACTTAAGTTCAAATTTTATATTCAAGCCTAAACCTAAGCGCTTACAATTTCCCATGGTTATCTCATATGTTATACTTATCTTTGTCATTTATAAACGATCTTTAGAGTTTAATTTAAATTAAATTACAACATCCATAATTAATGTAAATAAAATCAAGATACTTGAGGAAAAATTTTAAATTCAACTTTTATATTAAAGCCTAAACTTAAGTTCTTATAATTTGCCATCTATTAATCATATATTATACTTATCTGTACCATTTATAGACGATCCTTAGAGTTTAATTTAAATGAAATCATCAACTTTTTAAACGGTAATTACCAATCAAACTAGGGCTTCCAATTTTATATCAATCACGTTCTTATACTTTAATTTAAAGGAAATAATATATTTTTATAGATGGTAATTAGCAATCCATTAAACAACTAATATTCCTATTTTGATATTCAAGCCCACACTCTTTTTATAAGGCCAATTAACCATAATCTATCCACTTATATATATATAGATTGATTAGCAACTATCTGGTCTATATCGATTGATTATATAATACTACCTTCGTTTTTTTAATAGGGACATTTTTTCATTTAGAGGAGTTTTTATTCAATTGACACATTTCTACCTTTTACCATAAATGGTAGGTTGGTTCACTTAAATATTACATTTCTCTCATTCTCTCGACCTTTTTCACTTTTTCCTTACTTTTACCATTCTTCTCTCTTACTTTTGCACTTATTCCTTGATCTGCGTGAAAAAGCAAACGTCCATATGAAAAAACAAAGGTAGTATGTATAAAGTTGTCATTAAAAACGTGATTGATTACCATAAGATTAATAAGTTTCCTAATCACCTATTTATAATGTAATTTTTTTTACTATATATAGTAATCATATCTCATCATATTGTTTCAAATTATATCATACAATACAACCATATAATATATAATAGTATAATCAAATATGAAGTCGTAACTTATTAATAATAATATTTACCCGTTACCTTTTGATATTCAAGCCCATAATCTTTTTATCAGGTCAATTAACCATAATCTATGTACTTAAAAAAATTTCTCATGTATCTTGATTTTATTTAGTTAATTATGGACGTTATAATTTTATTTAGGTTAACATTGATAATAACATATTTTTTTTATCTTTGATAACAACATTTGATACATAAAGAATAAAAAAAATGTTATTATCAAGTGTTGTTTCAAATGTTATTACCAAAGAATAAAAAATATTTTTACACTGAAAGGAAAAATTAAAGCAATTGTATGATACTCATTAAGTATTTCCCTAAATTTCTAGCATAAACATTACCATGCAATAATAGACACAAAATAAATAACCTAAAAGAAATTCACCTAAAATAAAGGGCCAAAATCACTTGGGATATATGCCATATAGAGCATATAGAGCTAATTTAGGGGTTATATATATTTTTTTAAATATGTTTAATGCGTTTAACATGTGCAAGAAATGATAACTAAATTAAGTAAATTTATTTATTTGTGAAACCTACCTTTTACATTACATTTATAAGAATAATATTAAACATAAATTTTTAAAATGATTTTCTAATAAAAAGTCGAGCAATTGAAAAGAATTCGATTATTATAATTAAGGGTTTTTAAGGTAACTATTTTATGCTCTAAATTTGCATAATTTTTCAATAACCCCATTAAATCTAGGTATATTTTTTTAAGAAGGCGCTAATAAACCATCATTGGTACTAAAATCAATAAAAATCATATACTTTAAGACAAAAATCATATACTAAAATCAAGTGAATGCAAATTACTTTTCATATGAAAACAAAATAAATTAGATTAATTTATCTGCTAAGATCTCATATAACATTATTAATTTATTATGATATTGATAAGTTAAATTTGCAAGGTTCTTAGCAATAATATATAAATTTAGAAGGTTCTTAACATTCTTATGAAAATATTCTCAATCACAACCAATTTATGGATCTTGCCATTTTAATGTTAATTTCATAATATAACATTCACATTATAAGATCAGAACATGAGTATTGCTTGAATATTTGTAAAATAGTGTGAATGCTGTAAAAACGGACTAGATTATAGAACAAAATTATAAAATCAGCATAAATAAGATATGAAATATCGTATCTCCAAGTTTTTTAACAATATTGCACCATGAAGATAAGGTTTTAGTAAAAAAAAATGCAATTCAGATTATAGTTTTAACTATAAATAAGTTACGATTTTAATAAAAAATCACCATAAATAAAGATTCTCATAAATTATGTAGTCATAAGATTTTTAATTTAAAAACATCATAAATAATGTTTCTAAAAACATAAATAAAAATTCACATACAAAAAATCACTCAAAAACACCATATCTGTCAATTTATTATTACACGTTTTTAGAATTTCCTTATTTGAAGTTTTTTCCTTTACTTATTAAAAATTTTAGGAGTATCCAATAGATTAGGACTATTAAATACAATTAAGATACTCTGACTTTTCACTACTTAATATCCATATTTGACGATTCTCCCTCAAAAAATCACCATAAAAATCACCATATTTATCAATATCACATGTCACCTTGTAGGATTCCCTTATTTAAAGGTTTTTTCATTAATTAAGGAAGATTTTAGGAGTGTCTAATAGATTAAGATTACTAAATGCAATTAAGGTAATCTGACTTTTCTAGAAGAACATAATATCCATATTATTTTTTGAAATATTATATTAACATGCTAACCTTTTTGTTATTTTACTTTTACAAATTTTTCGAATTTTTTGGATTTCCTTATTTAAAGTTTTTTCCTTTAATTAAGTCACTATCTACTTAATTTTAAGTATAAATATGATAGTAGTTTTAACAATTTTGTTATACATTTTCCCAACTTTACAAGAATCATATTTAAGTTCTTTCAAAATAAAACTACAATGGATCATCAATGTCAACTAATCAGTATAAATGAAATAAGCAAAGGGAAGAAATTTTACACCATAAAGGTTTGAATAATACGTGTATGGGAAATGAATGACTATCTCACTCAGAGTGAAGTGGGAAGTATTGATGACGAGTTAACAAAACGTACAATCAAATAACCTATCCTTTTACCATAAAATGATATTGTCCATCTAATGTGTATAATATTCTATTTGAATATACTATCGTTTTGTTTAAAAACAATAATAGTTATCCTTTGCTTTGATTGGTGATATATACGTCGCGTTTGTTTATTGTTTGTGAAACGAGGGTGTTTTATAGCCAATAGGTAAGAAATGATTTTATACCCCGTCCAGTTGGCATTCAAAATTTTGTAGACGAGATGATCCCGAAATTAGTTGCTTTAGCGAAATACATGAAATTCAAAGATATTAGTTAAATTTATGATTTTAACATTACAAAAAACAAAGAAAATCAATTGGGAAAGTTATTTGTTTGGCAACTATAGTGGACATTGATTTTTGATTTTGGATGGTGGTATCAAGCTTGCATAAGATGTGCTCCTAAAGTTATTAAAGAGGGTGAAAACTTTTTTTTGTCTAAAAGATAGATACATTGTTAAGAGACCCAATTTTAGTAACTATCTATTTGCATTAATTTTTTGAAAATTTTAATGTACAAAATACTCCTTATAACTTTAGATAATTTTTTTTTATACAAAAGATCTAGGTTGAAGATTATTGTATCTCACGGAACAAAGAATGAGTGTTTTATTTTGTATGACAAGGTAGTTCGTGAGTTGGTTAATAAAACTCCCGAAGAGTTTTTGAATCTGCAAAAAGAAGTGTTATTATAATTTACTGACACTGTATTGAAGATAATTTTAAAAACCGATTGAATTTAATTAATCCTTACTCGACCTTATCTTATATATTGTGAAAAGGTTATATATAATGAACCAATTATTGTTTGTGTACATTTATATTCTTGACTTGATTATTTTTCTTAATAGATCAATTTACGTTATTCATATTCAACTTAGTTTGTAGTCTTATGATCTCTTAAATAGTAACTCAAAATCTATTTACAAAAAACCTTTCCCGTATATTTTTGCATGGGTCTAAAAAAAAGCTAGTTAGTGAATAAAAAAATTCTTATATACTTAGTTGGCATTTCTCAAATTTTACTTGTAGCCCTTTTATCTGCAGATCCGCATTGTATGAGTATGATGTGACTGACTGACGGTAACCATTTGCTCACCAGTCACCAGGTTTGGTTCTATGATTTCCAATTTGGTTTGGTTTCAAGTTTCAACCACCCCCTTAACTGTTCATATCTTTGTTTTTCATTCCACCATTGATTCTTTCAATAAAAATTCAATCTTTTACATAACCCCTAATCATCATCCCCACCAAATCCCCCTTTCCAACATCTCAAAAATCAATCCCTTTGATTTTCGCAAATCAAACAACAAAATTCCATCTTCAAATCCCTTAAAAAAACCTGGCTTCAGACATCTGGAAAAAGCTGTTCCCACACAGAAGAACTAAATCCCCACCTCTTCTTTCACTCCCAAGAACTCGGATGCTCCGTGGAAATATGGATTTCAACCCGTTTAAGTACTGTTCTGGGCTTCGTTACTTGGGTTACTTGATGATCTTTATGGTTTTGGGTATTATTGCTCTTACTTATTGGGCTGTTATCATTCTTTTATGGGGGCCCATATTGATCCATGGTGGTGCTGAGGCTGTTCTGGCTGCTTTCATTGTTGTTCTTTTTCATCTTCTTGTAAGTTCATCAATTTGTTATCTTTATTGGTTTTTGATTACTGTTTGATTAGTTGTTGTTTCCTACTGAATGTGGCGAATTCGGGTTCGAATTGAAATGGGTATTTGAGGAGTTTGGTTATTATTGGTTTTTTGATTGTGTTTATTCATCACTGTTTGATTAGTTGTTGTTTTAATTTTGTTTTCCTGCTGAATATGGCCAATTCAGGGCTCGAATTGAAATGGGTGGTTTAGGTGTTTGGTTAGGACTCATGAGTTTGTGGAGATGATTGTTTTGGTAATATTTTAGGCATTTGAAGAATTATTATTAGAGTTTGTATTTGGGGTTGAAATGATGTTGAATCTGTTGGTTTCGTGATCGGAACTCGAAGTGATTGTCCACATTGTTCCAGCCAATTTTACTAAGGGTTGAACCGTCCTAATACTCTTACAGTATTTGTCAATCTTAATTACTACTTTAGGAAATTTGACAACTTCATAGTACACTCCAAAAATGAGGGAGTAGTATAGTTTAGTTGATTGAAGTACAAGGTTGGTAGGGTTTAGAAGGTCAAGGTGTACAGGGCAGGCTGTAGCATAGGCAGCATTACTCCCTCTAATCAAGTATTCAGAGTAGTCAAGTTTTATTTTTGATATGGAACGAAACGCTGCCATTAGTTGAATGGTTATCAGTTCATTTCTCTTGAATCTTTTATCTAAATAAAGTCAGGAACGAGGATACAGAAGACCATCCAATCTGGCTGGAACTGTCAGATTAAAGATGTCAACTTTATAGTATTCCAGTGGCATCAAAGGGATTGTCTTTTTTGCCTATTTGCCAATCTCGTGAAATGTTTTCTTAGGATGCTTAGGTTTTGAGTTCTGGGTTCTTGGATCACATTACACTATACCATAAGGAACACTACTCGTCAATTTACACTCTTGGTCTTTTGTACGGAATGGGAGTGAGCATGGTTTTAGTTTCTAACTGTGCACTTTCAGGTGCATAGGTATCTTTAAGCAAGGAAAGAACAATGACCTGGGAGGGAACGATAAAGTGGTTCTCTTTGAAAGGCCGAACGGTTTAATGATGAATCTCCATTACTGAAGTTAAGTGGGCATGGTACGGTGCAGCAGGGCTGCATAGATTTGCGGTTTTATTAATCTAAAAAATTACTCTCTGGGTGGGTTTGGGGTAATTTAATAAAATTTTAATTGGACCAAAGTTTATTTTTTTTAGAAAGGAGGTGGGAGCAACATTTACAAACCAAGGGATCACAAGAATAGGAGTAACCAACTCTACGTGAAGTATAGAAGTGTGTGGTATGTATTGTCTAGGAAACTTTGTACGCTAAGTATCTTCTATGTTCTAGATCCAAGAACAGATACAACACAATTAGATCTACTCATAAAGAAACCAGTTACAGTCCCTACAGAAATTCGGATGAGCAGCCAATGGAATACTACTTGCTTTTAACACTGCTGATCCTCTTGATAGATGTAGGGACATTTGTTAACCCCTTAAGTGATTGTGGAGTTGATAATTCTGATTACCGTTAAAATTTTAGGCATTTAAAGAGTAATAATTGGGGTTTGTATTCAGGTTCTTTTTAAAAATGATGCCTGATCTGTTGGTTTCTTGCTCGGAAGTGACTGTTACATTGTTCCAGCCAAATTTAGTTAATGACTTATTGTTATGGTTAACCATCCTAATACTCTTGAAAAATATCCATGAATCCTAATTACTTTTTTACGAAATGTGATAACTGTATCATACATTCCAAAGTAATAGTTTACTTTTACTTTGGACAGAGGGAGTAGTTTACTTGATTAAGGTAAGGTGGGCTGGGTTTAGGAGATCAAGATGTACAACTGTAGGCTGTAGTCCTATAGCCTATTAGCAGTCTGTCTTCTTCGAATTTAGTGTTCAGAGATATCAAGTTTGATTCTTGATATGAAAGAGTCGCTGACGTAAGCTGAATGGTTATCACTAATCAATTCATTGGTTTTGAAAATTTCATCTAAATGAAGCCAGAAACCAGGATTCAGAGTAGCATCCAATCTGGTTGGAAGAAAAATGTTAACTTTTCTACAGTATTCCATCGAAGTTAAAGTGATTATCTTCTTTGCTTATTTGTCTATCTCCTGCTATGTCTTCGTAGGATCCCTAGGTCTTGAGTTTTAGGTTCTTGGATCACATTACACTATACCATAATTAACACTACCCGTCATTTTTCACCCTTGGTTCTTTGCAGTGAAAAGGAGTTAGCATATTTTATGTTTACAATTGTGCACTTTTAGGCGGATAGGAATTTTAACAAAGAAATAAACAATGATTTGGGAGGAAACAATAAATTGTATTTTTTTGGAAGGTCAAACGGTTTATTAGTGAGTCTCTATTTTGAAGTTACACGGGCATGATATGATGCAGAGAGGCTGCATAGATTCGTGGAGTGTGGATGAGGAATATAATTTTGTTTGTCAGGACCAAAGAAAATTACTACATTTGGAAAAGAGGTGGTAGCAACATCTAAGACTATGAGTAAAACAGTGCTACGTGAAGTATCAAAGTGTCTGGTATGTATTTTCTTGGTTAGCTTGTAAGCTGATTATCTGATACGCGCTAGATCCAAGAATACACACCTGCTTGTCAAAACAAATTGATTTCTTCATTAAAGAAACCAGTAACAATTTCTACAGAACTTTTGATGAGCAGCCAATGGGATACTAGTATACTACTTGTTTCTAAAGTAAAAATACTCTTGATGATCCTCTTGATAAATGTAGGGATATTTTAACCCCTTAAGTGGCGTTTTTCAAAATCCAAATGGCTTATACTCCTGCACATAGGGATCTATACGTGGTAGCGGTCACTGATTAATGAGATCCTAGTTGACGGATTGGTTATTTGTGCTGGAGCTTCTTTTTAAACCTGTTTTCCAACCCCTCTGTTGACATATTTGCATCTTGTTTTCTTCCCTAATTGCATTCTGGTTCTTTGTTGCTCTTTCCCCATGCCTACTTCCTTTGTTGTTGGCTATTAGGTGTAGCAACACATTCAACTGGCAGTTTTTGTGGGTCATACTTGGTAGAGCTTTCATGCCACGGATGTAAGATTACTCCATTGGTGTCGTTCCTGATGGCAAGCTCCATATACCATCTTCGTCAGCCATCCCTGTGTTAGTTGAACTCTTCACTACAGCAATCTAAACTCTGATATGATGTACGGAAACTGGTAGTTGGCACTTTGAATTCTGGAGCAGAAAATAAACATGCATGTACTTGGCACTTGGAGAGTCGGGTTTAAACATTTATCATGTGCTGAACAGCTGGATCCAAAGAGCTGTAATCAGTCTAGCTTACAGTACTTCGATAAAAAGTCAAAACTATTCTGCTAACCAATCATGATCTCTAGAGAGCTCTAAGAATTATACTAGTATTTTTCAATCCAAATGGGCTACACTACTGCTGTGAGAAACAGATGTGAATCTCAAGCAGTTTCCTTCTGCTGGATTGAAGATTTTCTGGTTTTAAAGCTTCATATTTGACCAATTGACCTTGTTTTCCTTTTCCCATTCCTGGAAGATTCTTATTTCTAATTCTTCTTCTATTGCATTCTAATTCTATGATGCCCCTTCTCTGTGGCTAAATTCTCCATTCTTGTCAAGAGGTTTAGCAGTATTGTAACTAGAAATTTTGGTGGTGGTACTTGTGTCGGTGATTTTTGCAGAGTTTTGTGAACAATTGATCTTGCAATATTAATTTGTGTGCAATTGTTTTGGATTACAGTTCTCTTTTGCCATGTGATAGGTCTGTGCTTCTTATAATGACATCATAAGCTGATGATCAAAATTTTGCAATTCCTTCTGTTTCCACTTTCCATGCTTTATTGCATTAATTATGTGTGCTAAAATGGTTATGACAAAGTGTACTATGAAGCAGATATGAGTTTACAGAGAATGATATAGGGTTATGAGCTCTTTGGAGCATTGTGTCTGACAATGCCCATTTATATTTATACTATTTATTTTTACATGGTTAAATGCATTTGTATCCTATTTTCATTGTTAGCTATTTTCAATGGCATCAGACAACTAGTGACCTGACTTCGAAATGATGAACCAAAAAAGTGCTGAACTGAAGATATATTTTCTTGAATGTTAATATCATTCTGTATGTCCATGGTTGTTTGTAAATGCATCTTACTAGTAATACTTATTAATTGAGTATTCTGATTGTTTGTAGATTACTCCTTTTGTAGCTTATACTGTTAACCTGGAGCTACTTTATGGTTGTCTTTCAAGACCCCGGTTCTGTTCCTCAAAACTGGACTCCAGTGCTGGATGGTAATCTTGAAGAAGGTACCTCATCGTCATCTTTAGCATCTCCATGGCCTGCATCAAATGCAACAGAAAGAAGATCAACTGTGGGGTACTGTAGTCGATGCCAGAATCCCAGGCCACCTCGTTGCCACCATTGCTCTGTGTGTAAGCTATTCTAACAATTGTGAGAGTTCAATGTTATGTTTATATATCCACTTAAGCTGTGGGTATGGCATTTTTTTTGGCAAATAAGTTGCAGCAATTTTTTTTTAGAATTGAATTAGCTGGTTATCTCTAATTTGAATGTCCATTTCCTGTCATTCCTTGTTCTTCTTCCGTGACATCTTTCGAGTTGGAAAGTCTGAGCAAGATAAGAAGGGAAACTGTCTGCAGTTAATAGGAAACTCTATTCCCCAGTCAATTTTCTTCCTTTGGAGATTGACTAAGAGATTTGAAGAACTCTAGTTATTTCGGCAACATAAGTGATTTCGGTGATTCAATGTCTTTTTCGGGTGCATTCCACTAAACTGATCAAATATTATAATTTTTCCCTTATGAATTATGAAAGTTAACAGCTACCCTCTTATCATAAATCTTAATTCTTTAAGATACAAATGAGGCTTAATTGTTTCGTTTCTTTTCCCCTTTGGTTTGGAGGGAGGGGGTGTATTTTATTGTCAACTCACTTTTACTGATGAAATTGCTTCTTCTTTTTTTGCGTAGGCCAAAGATGTGTGCTCAAAATGGATCATCACTGTGTATGGGTAGTCAATTGTGTGGGGGCACGCAATTACAAGTTCTTCCTTTTATTCCTTGTAAGTCCTCTTAGCACTCTTGATTCTTTCTTATGTTCCTAAGTCTTTATGGTGTGAACTTGGGAAGTTGCTCTTCTTCAGCTAAGTTTTGAAAAGTTAATGGCTTTTTGATGGCCGATAATTACATCTGGCCTAAATAGGTAGGTTGTATTGAAGGAATTATCTCTTATGATATGGGTATGAGTATCCGATTAGTATATTTCTTTATTACATACGCCATCCATATTAAGTATCATTTAAGTTGTTAGGTATGGAAAAGTAAGTTAAGTGGTTAGGTAATATGGATGGAAGGAGTAAATCTCTCATCAGGATTCAGGAATGAGAAATTTAGGTCTCTTAGTCTTAGCATTAGTGCGGTAGCCTGGGTTCCAGGCTGATTCATTTCTTTGATGTTTAATCAAACAAACACAATGTACGTCTTCCTGGAGGTGGAACTGCTGCAAGTAATTTGTTCTTCTAGACTATGTAGTCTTTTTTGAGCAACTATAAAACGTCGGATAATTACCACTCAACCACTGTAGTTGGGTCTGAGGTCAAACATATGCATGCTTACCTCCTTTGCAGTTGAAACCTTTAAAAGTTTTCTTCTTTTAGATGAATTTATGATCTGACACACTGCTGACATGTTTTTTTTCCTCACAATCCTATGCCAAAATAAGAGAAAAGTGATAAATTTATGTTAGATGACATAACCAAAATCTTTTTTTCTTTCCAGAATTCCAATTAAAGCCTTTTCCTGTGATCCCCACCTTTCCCCAACTGTCTGTTATCTCTTTGTAGTGTCTTGGTAATGGCAATACATCAAAGAGGTTATACTTCTCATTGAGTAGCTGATGATTACCAATTAGCGACTTTTAGAAGGTTTTAATATCAGTACCATCCAAGATAACTGGGAGTAGAGGTTTTTAGACGAGATAATTAGTTTTCCTGAAGCATGGTGATTGGCCAGTTTGTTGTATGTGCAAAGTAGATGAGTAGCTAAGAAAAACTCCAATGTATTTGAGACATATGTATGAGATTTCCTCCTGTTTAATCTGCAATACAATAAGATGTCGGGAGAACCTAAAGATCCCCTGTTCGATGGAAAGGATTAAGGAGCCTCTTGAAAATTACGAGCTTTACTCCTTGAGCTTTTTCTTAAATGTCAATAGCCCACGTATGAAACTCAGATTCACAGTTGTTAAGCGTGTTTGGTTGGGTCTTTGGGAGGATAACATCTTCGTGAAAACTGATTCTTCCATTTTCCTTTGCTTGGTTTGTGATTTATGGAAGGTGGAAAATAGTTCTCCAAATGGTTGAAGATAGTTCTAAGGGTGGAAAACATTTTCTTTCTTAAAGAAAGGAATGCCAGAGTTCCCCCCTAATTCTTCACCTTCCTCTTTCCCTCTTCCTATCCATCATCACCCTTTTTCTTTTTCTTTCCTTTTCTCTCTAACTTTTCATGCAAGGAACAAAACACGGAGATATAATAGGAACAGTTAAATAAAAAAATCACTTTAACTTTTGGACCTCAACATCCTGCTGCACCAGGGAGATGCAAAGACAATAGAAAGCGCCGTATACAACTGGAGTGGCATCATTTGTGTAATCCCACGCGCTATCAAGTAAGGCGAGAAGGTAAAAGAGTTGCAAAGTAAGCGTAAGTCTGTCTTTTAGAAGTTGGTAGCGATCTACAATTGTGGTTACCGTTGGAAAATTTTATCTGCTCTAATATAAATGGAGCCTTACGTTAACATCAATGCCTTATCCCAACTGAACACTGAAGCTAAAAGTATAAAAAGATATGGGAATGGGAATGGGCTTTTGAATATTCTTTGAATGTTGACAAGAATTCTACAATTCATTATGTATGCAGCTCGCTAAGATATTTGTTGGTTCATGAAATCATTTACCTCGTATTTTTATTAATCTTCCTTATTTGTTCAGATATATACATTTCTGGAGACAACATTGGACACATTTGCATTGCTCCCTAGAATCATTACAGTACTTGGAGAAGCAAGGAAACATTCTCCCTCTCCCGGGAATCTTGCTGTTACGGTTTTGGCATTTGGTAAGTTGTTTTATAGTCTCACTTATCAGGGCATTATTTCTTTCTTTCTTTCTTTCAGCATTCTCATTTTTTCGGTGCTTCTTACAGATGTTGTACCTTAATGCAGTTCTAAATTTGGCCTTTGCCCTCAGTCTCCTCTGTTTTGTTATTATGCATGCAACACTCCTTTGGAGCAATACAACAACTATTGAGGTAAAGAGATCCCCCTGAAAGTTCCTAATATACTCAATCTGCTGTTTTAATGTTTGGACATTAGTTTTATTAGATTTTGTTCTACTATGTAAGGCTTTGCGGTAGAAAATGAGGCTGTAACTTTGCGGTAGATCCCCCTAAAACTTCACATTGAGACATCTAAACTTACCTGAGCTTGCATTTGTTCCAGGTCTATGAGAAGAAGAGGGATAAAAAGGAAACGGCATCCAGATGGAAGTATGACTTGGGTTGGAGGAAGAATGTTGAACAGGTTATTTATCACATCTGACTTTCCTGTCGTCTTCTCAATAAAATAAAAACAGAGATTTACCTTACATCCCCTTTGGTAGCCGGTAATAAGTGATGAGAAATCTGGGAATGAAATAAATGTGTAAGTAATCTTATAAAGGAAGTCACATGCCAATTTGCCATGGTAATAGAACCTCAATGCCTCATCCCTTAACTAGTTTTTTCTTCGTAATCTTCCCGTACCACTCAATATCGCTGTAAGAAAACTTTTAAGAAAATTGGGTAATTTTGGGGATGGACATTGCATGAGACTTTATTCACCTATAAATCAATTACCATTACCATAATCTATTACTGTATATGTTATCAACCGGGGTTTGTTACTGTATTTCCGCATGTTCAAGAAGCTTATTTGCTACCCAAGATTTCTTATATTTGTTTCCAAATATTTTTTTGTAATTTTTTTGTATCAAGCCTTTTTTCCCCTCCATGTTATGTGAAAATTGAAGCAAAGGTTTAATATTATGGATATCTTGGTTCTTTTCTTCCAGGCTTTATGTAATTTCTACTACTCTCACAATCTTGCAGGTCTTTGGCAAGAAAAAGGCACTATGGTTTCTCCCTATGTTTGCAAAGGATGATTTAGACAATGTACCCTCATTACAAGGCACATCTTTCCCAGTTCGTGATGATTCTGAGTCATAGCAGATTAGAGTGTACATTGGTCGAATCCTAGTGATATTAAGAGTTCCGTCACACCAGCAAGATGAGACCGTTATAATTTTCAGAGTCGAGGGTGGACGACTTTGTCATGGCAACAGCTGGAGTGGCGAAAATTGTGCCATAATTCTTGTTTATGTGATCATTCCTCATATATTATGATTGTCCAGAAACAAGTAGGTTAGAACTATGTCATTTATTCTGATGTAGAATCATTATTTTCTCCTCTTCATCTCCTTGTTATGGCTGGTTTCTGCATATATTGCTATCTTTCTATTGCCTATCTCGACTTGTATGGGATTGCTCACCTGCAGATAACTGATAAATCTTCGATGCTATATGTGCTATCATGTCATTTTTTAAATATCATGTGCAATCTAGTACCCATTTTTCTTTATTTGGTCTATAAAGATCGTTGAAATTTACTATTTGAGTTAACGAGATCACTTGAAAAGTCGGGCAAACAAAAATGATCTCTAATATATAAAACAATTAAAACACAATCGTGGAAATGGCTTTTTACTAGGAGTACTTATAAAACTGGCTTAACATTACTTGGGAAGATGGTAAAATGGATCTAATTGAGAGATGATAATTACGAGAAGGAACACATATAAAAAATTAAAAAAAGAAGAAAATTTAAGTAGTTTAGAAACATTAATTTTATTAAAAAATTATTTAAAAAGGTGATCTAATTTTAATATATAATTAGATTAATTAAAGCTCATATTTTATTAACAAGCCCATTTTATCTTACTCTATCCCAATACTATTCTTAGACATTTGGCATCATTATAATTGTTCATTCTCTCTCCTTACCTTATTTTAATTTTAGTCTCGAAATATAATAAGCGATTTCTAAAAAAAAACATATTGAATGAACAAAACAGGTCACGAAATGAATTAAATAGGTCACAAGATGGATTAAACTGGTCCCTATTTTCAAAAGACGGTTTGTTGATTTACTCTTCTTATTATTGGGCCTATTGGGCCATTGCATAATTTTATTTTAAAAGTAGACGGTCTGTTACAAGACCAGCTGAATATTATCGAATGGTTTTGGCAAAAATTTTAATTAATACTATTTTAATTGATCTATTTGATGTTATACAAGTCTAAGAGTTGTATGTATCGTTATCCTTGAAAAAACAATCAATTATTTTTGCGACTTTATGAGAAGACCATAATACCCATCCAATTCTGATTCAGAAACTTGTTACTCCCTCCGTCCCACAAAGTTCTTCCCATTTTTTGAATACTCCCTCCGTCCCCCAAAGGATTTTCCATTTTTCCATTTATGTTTGTCCCAATTACATTTCTCATTTCCTTATTTGGATATGGCCCACCTACTATAATATTATTTTCCTTACAAAAAGTACTTGACCCCACACTCTCTCTCATAATAAACAATTCTAAAAAATATCCACTATCTTACTTTTCTATTTTAAAATGAAAACTAGGCCCCACATCAACATCACTCCTTAAACTTTGTGCCCAAAGGAAATGGGAAATCGTTTTGGGGACGGAGGGAGTATATATGAGGTATAAAATAATAAAACAGGAAGACTTTGTGGGACGGAGGGAGTACTTCAAATAAGATTCCAAGTGACTTAAGTGCCTGCTGATTTGTTATCTAGGGTTGGAGTCAACTTTGCCTCCTTTCCTGTGGGTCCAAGCCTTCTAGAACTTTCAAAAAGGTAGAGAAAACCAACTCCATGATCTGCAGAAGTCCGTTGACTAACATGTCCTTGACATTTTACAAGTACCATAGCTCTTGAAATGTTCCAAGTTTAGAGTTCGATCTGATATTCCAAATGCATTTATATTTTCCTATTTTAAGTTCCACAGAGAAAAAGTGGCGGAAACATGTGAATCTCTTTACATCCGGCGGCCTACGACCACGAATACGACCCCGGTGGATTTCTTAAAGTCATTCGATATTGTTGTCGATGTTATTGTAGTATGATATACTTTCTATACGATATTAAATATACAAATAGAAATCATGTTTATTTTGAATACTGAAAACAAAAAAGAAACCACTTTGATTTTTGATTTTTTTTTTAAAAAAAATGAATAAACCCTCAACTCTTGATAAGGTTTTTGAAACTACGGTCTATTTAGTAAATGATAATAATTATTAGTGATAACAATGGCACTTTGTATATTTTTATGAAGATAAGTCCTAATCAATACATGGTAATACTTTTCCACTTTCAACACATCTATTTACTTTATAAAATTATCTACCCTCATTTTGAAATATGGTAATACATAGTAATGCAAGTTTACAAAAGAAGTTTACTTTTCCACACAAGTATCTTTGATGATGAAGTTTCATTACCATGGGCTTGAAGATATAGAATCTCACGCAAAATTTTAATAAAATTAACATGTTAAAAAATATGATGACTGTCAACAAAAACTTACGATATAGAGCTACGATGAAACAATTCATTAGAAAGGGCACATGCACGAAGATTCTGTACGACACGCATGTCCCTTTAAGCTTTTCCATAGTATATTTAAGAGAGTTTATATGTTAGTTGACGGTTTTTTCAAAACACATACTCGAAAATTTTATGCTTGAACGGTTTATGCTTGATGCCAGCATCTAGCTAAACATGTATCTCAAAATTATACATGTGACAAGATGGGCCCGCAAGTAGTGATATCTCAAAACAAACATACTAGTTGCTTTGTCAACAACTAACTATATTTAAGAGAAAAACCCGTACGAGTTTGTCCTACTTACGGCCAATCAGTTTTACAGTAGTATCTCGTTAGATATGTGTTAACTTAATAACTTATTATACATACTTTACCTTTGTAAATTGTAACATTGTTTGGAAATTTATCCAGTAAACTCATCAAATTGTAACATTTTAAGCAATATGTCTCTTCTTCTACTAGAGTTAGAATTTAATCTCATTTCGCATTCAAACTTAATACATACATTTCCTCTTTCACTAGTAATAAAGGTGGTCTTTTACTCTCCTGGCGCACGTATGAAAAGACTGACTTGTGCTTCCATTGATTGTAGTCAAAGAAAGCTATGGCTTATTTGCTTACCCCCCTTGTTCCATATATGTCCATGCCTATATCCTTTATATGGCTATGACATTCTATATCTTTGACTTCAATAGGGTGGGTTTTTTTGAATGATTTGAAGTTCTGGCCCCATGAAATATTAAATGTGAGAGTCCCATTGTACTGTTAGAGAGTATTGTAGGTCTAAGGCCCATTAGGTTATTCTAGTTAGGTTATATATTGATGTAATGAGAATGAATTAGAAAAAGCACAAGTAAAACAATTATTAACACCCACATTGATTAACTTGGACAAAGACAATGTTTATAATAAGGCTTAGGGGTTATTCCCCTTACTGCCATATAGTTTAACTAGATTTCTATGCACGCGATGCGTGCGACAATAATTTTATTATGAAATTTTATATATACAATAGATAATTTTATGGATAGTCGCATCTTAACTCTTAAACTTTTCATGTTTTTAGAAACTCCCACCTTAATGATTTTTTTTAAAATTCCACCTACCATTTACAATTTTATTAAAAACTCCCACCACTTAACAGTTTTTGTCAAATTTCATTATTAACAAAAAACTATTAAGTGGGTCCCACATATACATTTTGTTAACAAAATGGAACTTGAAATTGTTGCAATTCTTTCCAAATAGTTGTAATTCGTTCCAAATTTGCTCTAAATTTGTTGAGGATTTGCCCTTAAATTGATGAAATTGACTTCAATTTCAGCGTAAACTAATAATACAATGCATATATTGAGCCCACTTAACGGTTTTGTTAACGGAATTTAACAAAAATCATTATGTGGTGGGAGTTTCTAATTAAAAGTGGGAATGATAGGTGGAAATTTAAAAGAAAAATTCATTAAGGTGGGAGTTTCTAAAAACGTGAAAATTTAGGTGGTTTTGAACAAAAAAATCCTAGTTTTATTTGCGTACGATGTGTGTTTTGGCTACTGTAACATGATAAAATATGAAGGTACACAACATATTTTAAATTCAAGCTATATTTATTTTGGCTCATTTTTCTTTGAAAACATCCCTTACTCCCCACCAACAACTACAACTTTTGTTATATAGTACCCGATAAGGTATTTTTTGCTCATTGTCCAAATGAGAAAAAATTTAGAAGTACTTGAAAATACTTTATCATATTTCTCACTCATGCTAAAATACTTTATCAGGATCAATCTGATAAAATGTGCCTTCACTCATGAACAATCAATTACTCATGTATTTCAAAATAAAAAATTTCAAAAGTATATAAAAGTATAGCAAAGTGGGTGTCTATCTATAGATCTCAAGAAAATATAATCGTTGATACTTTTTCTAATTGTTTTTACTTTGGTGGTTTTTAGATATTTTAGTTAGAAAATTTGAACATCTTTTATTAAAAATCTGATGGCTAAATTTGGAAATAAAACTTAATTACTTAATAAACTCATTATTTTATTTTATTTTTTTCCTTTTTTTCTTTTTGGTGTCCATCCCCACCTCTTCACTTATATAATAGAGATGAGATATCTTTTGTATATTGTGAAAGATTATTATGTATTTTTTTTTGGTTTTGTTAGGTTTCCTTGTTTATGTTTCTTACTTGTATTATGAGTTGAGAGTTTAGGAAAGTAGGGTAAATATATTCTCTTGTATAAATACAGTAGGTAATCAATGAATGAAGCCAAGCCGTTTTCTCTCACACATGGTTCATGAACTCTTAACATGGTATCAAGAGCATCTCTAAGTTAGAGAATTTTTCTTTTCGATCCTGTTATTCATTCTGTTCTTTGCTGCTTTTAGTCAGATTTTTTTTTCCCCTTGTATTTTTCTTGTTTGTTTTCGTGGGTGGTGCAAGACGTGTTCTTGCTTCTGTGTTTAGTGTTCTCCTTCAATTAATCTCATGTGACAACAATTTTTTGGCTGCCATGTCGGGTGACAACGCCAAGACAAACCCACCTCCATCATCTACCAGGTACGAGCCGCTTACGCCGTATTACTTGCATCCATCTGAAGGCACAGGCTCTGTTATCAGCTGTATCCTCTTAAAAGGTACCAATTATGATGAGTGGGTACGCTCTCTTCGTAATAATCTGCGTGCTAAGAACAAACTCGGCTTTGTTGATGGTACTATCACAGCCCCTGCTGCCACGTCGCCCGATTGTGAGCAATGGGGAATCGTCAACTCCATGCTAGTTGTGTGGATCTTTAATACTCTGGATGTTTCCATTCGAAAGACTGTACCTTTTCCCGACCAAGTGACACTACTACAAAAAGGGGCAAACATAACATTCAAATAAGGCTTAACATAACACCTCTTGGGTGTTGTTAAGGTCACTGATGTGTAAAGTAAAGATAACACCCTATGTAGGGTGTTATTATTAGTATATCAAAGATAACACCTATCTTACATAGTAGTTATCAATATGTAGAAGCAAAGATAACACCTTTATAAAATGAATGTTATCTTTAGTATAGCAAAGATAACACCTATCTATAAGAGGGGTTATCTTTGGTTACAACTTTACATAACACCTCTGTCACTCAAACGTTATCTATGTTGCAATTTTTTTTAAAAAAATATCTGCATATACGGTTTCCAACTTGTATCATTCTTTCCCAAATAATCTGTAATATACGGAAACAATCAACATAAAAAAATTGTTATCTTTACATATAAAAAAATTGTAATATATATATATATATATATATATATATATATATATATATCCATCAATAACTCGTCTATTCTCAAGTGTCGAAGATAGAAAATAACCAAAATTTTAAACGCTAAGTATATACATAAAAAATGACAAGTTTCAAAGTGTAAAAAACGAAGTTCCAACTCCATCATCTCTTCTTCGTCATATTGTACATCAACATATGAAATCCATAAGTCCCGAAGTTCATCAACAGAACCAGCCTGCACAAAACAGACTCCCCGTGCCAGCCTGCAGAGAACTGACACCCCCTTGCCAGCCCCCGTACCTACACAAAACAGACCCCCTTACACGGACCCTGCCAGACCCCTGTACATACCCCATACAACCCCTGTACAGCCCCGCACCAGCACAAGCCCCCTGCAAGACCTCCGTACAGCCCTCCTGCAGAGCATACACCCCCTTAAGTGGTTTGTAGTGTTGAATCAAATGCACAAACTAGCTAGAATACACAATTACTCAATACACTCTTAAAGCAGAAAACATAATTCTCATGGCTATGCACAAAACAAATTCAACAGAAAATCCAACAAAGACAAAATGCTAACTCTCATCAACATGATTCACATGAAGAAAATGCTACGAGGCCTGAGCATGGAGATCACTAAGACTATGCACAACACATATTCAATACACTCTTAAAGAAAAAAACATAATGACACAACGATGTTTATATGCTTATATACTAATTGTCATGCCTAAAAATACATTTAATACAAAATGTGCGATTTCCTCTGGTCGAAGCATTCAAAAATCTTATTTAAAGCTTACGGGGACAGAATAGTGCCATATGTGTAAACAAGAGAACAGAGAAAATCCAATAAAGACACTGGACCAGATAACAATGTAGATAATAATGTACCTCTTCTAGAATAACTTCTCGTTTAGTTGTATAGTCTCGAGCATGTAACAACATACATAATACCCGCAGTCCCCATAATCGGGCGGTTGCTGAGGGCACTATTACACAACAAATTAAGAATACTATGTTAGAATGAATAATTTGTTTCGGCAAAAATTTATTTTAAATAAGAAATTAGATACCTTTACGTGCTTCCATCTAATTTCCGGATTCTTTTTAATGCTCTTAATATCTTATTGATATTGGGTGCTGAATTTAATTATTCTTCTGCATAATTAATCATTATAAGGTAAGTAAATAGGATAATAACATCATCATAACAAATATAAATAGCTCGGCTATATATATATATATATATATATATATATATATATATATATATATATAGCGTTGTCCTTTAATGCATACTCATTGATTGTCTATTTTAGCAAATATTCGAACTTCAATTTCAAATCCTGTTGAGCTAACCAAACATCAATCCAAGCCACGGACTTATAGTAGCTAACATCCAATGGTGATGGTTTATTTCTACATTAACATCGTCAGTTTCTTGATACCATAACCAACTGGAACAAGTTTGGATGTCATCAAGCAAGCAACAATTCAATCTCAATTAAAATGATTTAGCTACATCCATACGACGAACTAATAGTAATTGCAAACGGAAAACAAAAGAAAATACATAGATTTATAGTTTTCAACATACATGCTGCCATAGAAAGCCTTCCATCTGAATACTTCTGACACATTCCTCAAGCTTCTTCATGTCTGTTTCATCATCCCATGGCTTCACATCCAGTAAGATTGATGACGTGCTTGCTGTTTCAACCAAGGACAAACTAAATTTTAGAACAAAAGTGAAGTAAAAAATGTCAAGTTACATCAATAAATCACCCAAAAACGCCTGGAGTATTCGCATTGGCAGCAGAAACTCTCACGTATTTTCTCTTTCTCGGGCTTCTTAGCAGCAACAACTCTTTCTTCAGCAGCCTTCTTCTGCTCTTCAGTCTCTTCCCCAAAGAGATTGACATAATCGTCATCGTCATCATCAGCAGCTAAAGCTTGACAAAAATCCAATTACAGTAGATGAGAGACCATAAAAGCACACCACTGAACAAATTAAAAAATATGTAGATAGTAATCAAAAGCACCCGATAAAAATAAAGGATGATAACCACCTTAGAGTCAGCTGCAGGAAGAGTAGCAACATCAGAAGCGGGAGCCCGACCCTCCATAGAGTTAACATCTTGGTTAGTCATATAATCGTGGAGTATGTACTAGCTAGATTAAACATCTTATTCCACGAGCACGTTCGTAGTGTAGAAAGACCTAATGTTTAATTCATGGGTCACAAAAGAAAGTAGGATAAGTCGAAGAAGCATGTCTGAACTCTAAAGAGATATCCACCACAACCAATAAACCAGGTAGAGAAATGTCAGTTTCACCGTAAAAGATCATATACAGGGCAATTAAGACATAACAGGGATTCCTCTGACCACTGATCAGTTGTGTTAATTCTGTGATTGTATCAAGTATACATATATACAAGGGAATGATTGCTCAAAGGTTTAAAATACTCAAGGACATATATGTACACACTCAAGGCAACAATTTAAGCATTGGTTATCAGGATTGTTCAACGGAAAGTGACAGACACATACAAAAACTCGAGAGCAATTTAGGTTGCATTTATCAGGATGACCTCTAATCTGTCATTATATGCAGGCGAACAAATAGGCTTCATTGTAAATCAAACAACCTGAAAATTATCCAAATATTATACTATATATGCCCTTTAGTAATGAAGGAAATGTTATCCAAATGTATTTTTCAAGCTACACCTGAATCAGCTAGGTTAGGTTCATCAAGAAGCAATAATTTCAACTCAGTATTAGAGCCAACTTGGAATTTCAAGCTGAAACAAATGAATTGCTCAAGCTAAAGCTTGTTATCAGATAAAGAAAAATCCTATCATAATCTCCTTGTAACACACTCTCCCCTCCTTTCTTTGTTTCAGGGCATGGAAGAACTATCCTACGGTCGGTAGGACGACATTATTAAAGTCAACATTATTCCACCAATCAAATTCAAAAACTGAATCCTAGAAATCCCATAACAAAGCAAATGAGAAAAGAATATAATCACAGTCACCACGAGACTCGAAAACTTGGTGCAATATAGCAGCATGACTTACAGCGGTAAGTTGTTATTGTTGACCACATGAAGCCTCAACAACAAGGGATTGAATCACCTCTCAGAAAATTAAATCCCCACTCAAGTTTGGAGTACCCAAATGTAAAATAGATCATTCAATCAAATTTCAAATAGATGTACAGGTTTTTCATCTACTTTATTTCAAACACCATCTACAACAAAACATCCCATTAACTTTCAATTTTCATTTAATTCATCACTAATTCATGGGAAATGGTAGAGGAATTTCAATCGTGAAAATAGGTAAAACGATGGAATTAAACCATAAAGGTACCAACAAAACCACATATTATCCCAAGCTACAACGATTATAACCTAAACAAGAGGATTAATGACTGAAATTTAAAGCCTAAAAAAAATGGAGCAAAATCACAATTTTAATGAATATTAAAGTTAGCCACGAAAAGGAAAATGAAGGAGAAGGGTGTATCTCAAGGTTAACCCGGTCGGCACTCTTCGGTGTTGGTTTTGGTTTGAATACAAAACCCCAGAAACTCAAATCCAAATTCAGGAAGTTGAATGTTAATATTTCATTAGAATCACAGATTAACATATATAATCAAAGGGGAAATAATATACAGTTCAGGTTTATCAACGAAGAAAGATGGGAAAGATCGTATCATTATATAACAGGATAAATAGGTCAAAATTAAAGAAGTAATTACAGAAGAAAGAGAGGAAAGCGTAAATGTAATCTTACCTTGATGCGATTATGATGGAGAGAGGAACAGGGAATTGCGATGCGAATCTCGTTCGATTAAACAGCAAGTTCAACTTACTATAAAGAGAAAGACGAAGGAAGCTAACTGGTGTTGGTTTGAGTAGACGACGGTGTGAAGTAGCAAAGAGGATGACGATGGTGTTCGTGGCTTCGTGCCTTTGACGGTTTCTTGAGCATTCATATGGAGATATAAAAAATTTAAAATTGAAAATTGAAAAATGAAAAATGAAAATTGGGGGTAACAGATATCTTTCAATGTATTTAGGTAATAAGTAAATTAAATTAAAAACATGTAATTTTTAAATTAAGCAAAGATAACATTGGAGCTTTATAGGAGTTACGTAAAATATTTTTTATTTCCTAGGCTTCAACCTAACATAACACTCATATTGAATAAGGGTTATATAAA
Source organism: Patellifolia procumbens (assembly GCA_947645195.1). Taxonomy (NCBI): domain Eukaryota; kingdom Viridiplantae; phylum Streptophyta; class Magnoliopsida; order Caryophyllales; family Amaranthaceae; genus Patellifolia; species Patellifolia procumbens. The sequence goes on from CANSGD010000928.1 coordinate 297,675, forward strand.
ACACAATAGAACACCTATTGTATTTAGGTGTTATGTAAGGGCTGTTATGTTTGCCCTTTTTTGTAGTAGTGTGAAGGTGTTGTGGGATGACCTTCGAGATCGTTATTCTCTTCGTAATGGTCCCCCTATTAATGAACTCAAAGACTTAATTGGTTCCTGCAAACAGCGTGGCCGTTCCGTGTCTGAGTATTATGGTGAGTTGAGGTCGTTGTGGGAAGAGTTGTTTGGTGCAATGAAGATGCCGTGTTGTACGTGTTCCGCTGCACAAGAGTATAAAGTCTTGCTTGAGAATGAAAAACTTCATCAATTTCTTTTAGGCCTTGACAGTAAAAAGTTTCGTGATGTCGCTCAAGGTTTGTTGTTGCTTGATCCACTACCATCTGTGGCGTATGCTCACGGCAAATCCCTTTCGGCTGAAAGACATCAATCTGTCTCGGAAGCTAATGATATTCGTATGGATGTGGTTGGGTTTGCTGTGGATGGTGTCTCTTCTAGTAGGTCCACCGCTTCTATTAATGAGGTTTGTATGTGCACTCATTGTGGCTGAAAAGGCCACGATAAGGATAAGTGTTTTGAATTACATGGTTGGCCTGAGTGGGCTGTTTCGAGCGGCAGAGGTAGTAGAGGAGGTCGGTCTGGTGGTCGTGGTTTTCGTGGAGGTAAGGGTGGCAGTGGACGTGGTAGGGGCAGCTTTGCGGCAGCCATGGACAATAGCCAGCGCAGCGCAGCAGCTTTTCTGTTAGTACTGTTGCCGTTGATAGGCAGAATCTTCCTCCTCTCACTGACACCCAATTTCAGCAACTCCTAGCGGCTTTGACGCCTTCAAAGTCCTCCACCAACACTCCAAAATTACATGGTAAGGCCAATCTTTGTCAATGGATTATTGATACGGGTGCATCCAATCATATGTCGGGTAATCTTGATTTATTTTGTGATATTTATGATATTCCTTCGGAACCCGTCGGTCTTCCAAATGGAAAAGTACTACTGCCACTAAGGAAGGTCGTGTTAAAATAAGTGATCATGTGTTCTTGGATAACGTTTTATATGTTCCCGCTCTACGTTGTAATTTGTTGTCCGTGTCTCAATTTCTTGAAAAACAGAATTTTATTATTTTTTTTACTCACAAGCTATGTATTGTTCAGGACCCGAGTTCGAGGAACCTGATTGGAGCGGGGGAGCAGAGTAATGGAGTCTATTTGTTTCGTCCGGTTCGACGACTTCAAGCTAATAAGTCTACAGTTCCAGACAATTATCGGTTATGGCATCGGCGCTTGGGTCATCCTTCTATGAAAGTGGTCTGTTCTTTACCTGGGCTAGCCAGTAGTAGTAATAAAACTCATTTTTTTGATGACGATTGTCATGTTTGTTATTTAGCAAAACAACCTCGAACCTCTTTTCCGTTGAGTAATAATAAAGCTGCCGATTTATTTGCTTTAATCCATTGTGATATTTGGGGTTTTTATCGAGTAGCTTCTAGTTGTGGTGCTCATTATTTTTTAACTATTGTTGACGATTATTCTAGAGCTACGTGGGTTTATTTGATGCGGAGAAAATACGAGGTTGGCCAATTAATTAAAATTTTTTGTGCTATGGTTCAAACACAATTTAATAAGGCCGTGAAGGTGATTAGGAGTGATAATGGGCAATAATTTTTGTGTTTACGGGATTTTTATTCTCATATGGGCATTTTACATCAAACCTCATGCATTGATACTCCTCAACAAAATGGTCGTGTTGAGCGCAAACATAAACATGTTCTTAATGTTGCCCGTGCATTACGATTTCAAGCTCACTTACCTATTGATTTTTGGGGTGAGTGTGTATTAGCGGCTTGTCATCTTATTAATCGCACCCCTACCCCTATTTTGAATAACAAATCCCCCTATGAGTTTTTGTATGGAAGACCCCCGTCTTTATTGTCTTTGAAGGTGTTTGGTTGTTTATGCTATGCGGCTAATCGACCCCGTGTTAAAGATAAATTTGGGCCACGATCGCGAAGATGTATATTTATTGGGTATCCCCTTGGTCAAAAGGGTTGGCGTTTATTTGATTTGGAAACCCATAATTATTTTGTGAGTAGAGATGTAAAATTCCTTGAGCATATTTTTCCATTTGCTACTGCTACTATAAAAAATGATGGCTCTCTTGATCTTGGTACAATTGGTAATGTTGTGTCAAACTGTGTCGTGTTTGATGAGTTGTATGATGATGTTTTGGGCTCTAATGGTGGGGCACTTAGTGATGGCACATGTATGGAGTCTTGTGTCCAGCCACCTCCTGCACCACTTCTGGAGCCTGCTGCCCAGCAGTCTGGTGTGTGCCCAGTGGGCACGAGTGGAAGCAGTATTGGTCTGAGTGTTGTGCCAACTTGTGATGATGTAGGTGTTGCTGTTTTGGGTGATGGGCAGCCTAGTGTCCCATCTAGCGGAGTGACTATTACGGATGCATCAAGGGGGAGTCATGAAGAGGCTAGTGCTAGTGTTCCGGGAGTTGTGAAGCAAGATGATTTGGGTCGTGGTCGACGTGTTAAGATTCCTTCAACACGACTAAATGGCTTTGTTACTACTCATGCTGTTACACGACAAATAGACTCTCATTCTGCTACTCCTGCTCTGACCAGTTCCTCAGGTAAACAATTTAATATAGCTTGTTATGTAAATTATAATAAATTTTCTGTGAGACATAAGCATTTTTTGGCTGCTATTTTGAAAGTTCCCGAGCCTTCTTCCTTTAAAGAAGCAATGCTCGATCCAGGTTGGCGACAAGCTATGCAAGACGAACGGTACATGGATTTTGGAGGATTTACCTCCCGGTAAGAAAGCTATTGGTAGTGGCTGGATGTATCGTACCAAGTATCATTCAACTGGTGAAGTTGAGCGTCTTAAAGCTCGTCTTGTTGTTCACGGTAATCGTCAGGTAGAAGGTATTGATTACAATGAAACTTTTGCTCCCGTTGCCAAAATGGGAACTGTTCGCTTATTTCTTGCAGTGGCTGTTTCTCGAGGTTGGGATCTTCATCAAATGGATGTCTGTAATGCTTTTCTTCACGGTGACTTGGAAGAAGAAGTATACATGAAACTTCCTCCAGGGTATTCTAGTTCAATTCCTGGTAAAGTATGTCGTTTACGTAAGTCTTTGTATGGCTTATGTTAGGCTTCTCGTCAGTGGTTTGCCAAGTTATCTCATGCTCTTCGGAGGTTCGGTTTTATTCAATCATATGCTGATTATTCTTTATTTTCCTATCAGCAAGGTGGTCTTTCTCTTCATGTACTTGTGTATGTTGATGACTTAATTATTGCTTGCTCTTCTGTTGATGTTATTATGAGATTTAAGCAATATTTAAGCTCATGCTTTCATATGAAAGATTTAAGTGTTTTAAAATATTTTCTTGGCATAGAGGTAGCTCGTGGCGAGGAAGGTTTGTTTCTTTCTCAACGTAAGTATGCGTTGGATATCTTGACAGAAACTGGCATGTTGGGTTGTAAACCCATTGATACTCCTATGGAGCAGAACCACCGTTTAGCCTATGTAACAAGCAATCCTTATGCGCATCCGGACAAGTATAAACGATTGGTGGGTCGTTTGGTTTATTTGTCAGTTACTCGTCCTGATTTATGCTATTCTGTTCATACTTTGGCTCAGTTTTTGAGTTCTCCTCAAGTGGAGCATTGGGAGGCTGCAGTACGGGTATTGAGGTATGTTAAAGGGCATCCAGGACAAGGTATTTTGCTTCGACCTAATGTCTTGCAATTAAATGCTTATTGTGATAGTGACTGGGCTGCTTGTCCTTTGACTCGGAGGTCTTTGTCTGGCTATATTGTTCTTCTTGGTCGTTCTCCCGTATCATGGAAAACCAAGAAACAACCTACTGTGGCTCGTTCTTCCGCCGAAGCTGAGTATCGTTCTATGGCTGTCACCACTAGTGAGCTAAAGTGGTTGAAATATTTGTTGCGTTCTCTTGGTGTTGTTCATTCTTCTCCTATGCATTTATTTTGTGATAGTCAGTCTGCTCTTCATATTGCTAAAAATCCTGTTTTCCATGAGCGTACCAAGCATATTGAGGTTGACTGTCATTTTGTTCGTGATGAGTTGCAATCCGGCAACATAACTACTGCTTATGTGCCGACCAATTATCAATTGGCGGATATTTTGACTAAGGCGCTTGGTCGACAACAATTTGGTTTTCTTATGCGCAAGTTGGGCATTAGTGATTTGCATGCTCCAACTTGAGGGGGAGTAATGAGATATCTTTTGTATATTGTAAAAGATTATTATGTATAGTGTTTTGGTTTTGTTAGGTTTCCTTGTTTAGGTTTCTTACTTGTATTATGAGTTGAGAGTTTAGGAAAGTAGGGTGAATATATTCTCTTGTATAAATACAGTAGGTAATCAATAATGAATGAAGCCAAGCCGTTTTCTCTAAGTTTCACATGGTTCATGAACTCTTAACATAGTTTGTAGGCGGAACCTCATTTAGTCTTGTAAAAGCGATTTCACAAACGCATCTACTTATTACACGACCTCTTAGCATGTTAATAAAGGTGTACATAAAAATAGGTCAAGCAATTTAAACCATTATTTAGAGTTAGCTTCATACGTTATTTGGGGATGAGGATTGAGGACCAGATATATAACTGCCTTAGCTAATAGCTACAGTCTACACCTGCCTGGTTTGAAGCTTTGAACCTAAGCTTATTTTACAAAGACTATATAGTAATTTTTCCGTCACTGCTTACTTCCTAGATAATATTATTGGACTATCTTTGATTTAGATAGCACTTAATTATAGTAATTTCACGAGTTGATACTTGATACCTTGATGATGCATTATATAACCACCCATCTTGAAGTTAACTAAGTTAACGGTCAATCAAGCTTTCAAACGAGGGGTGACATATCTGGATCGAGCATGCTACTCTAATTTTGTCCTTTTATGTAAGTAGAAAAAGTATATGCTTCAGCAATTGTTAGAAAAATGTGACATACCAGCAAAAAAAAGTTTAGCTTGTTCGAGTTTTGTCTGATCGTATCCAAGAATTTGGTTTTGGGATGTTAATAATAACTTTTTTTCCTCTTTTATGTATGTTTACTATTGTTTTATTATTAATTACAATGGAATTGAATTGAATTCAATGTAATTTAACTCTATTGAATGTAATAAACTAGCCAAAATGCTTTATTCAATGTAATAGTCTTAGACATCATTGTGAAGACCGTAGAGCTCACAAGAGCTCCCATGATATCAAGCCTATCTTGTTTTTCTTCAATTAACAAAGTTAATTAAACGGCAATTAGTTATACCCATAACAAAAAAAAATCTAACTTGACTCATTTGTTAAGGTCCTTGCTTGATATTGTAAAGGTTTGAATTTTTTCAAGTGAAGATGTTGCGGGATAGGAGTTCCCTTATCTTTTCCTCCTAGCTATCCGCAAATATCAAGCCAAAAAAGGCATAAAGATTGAAAAAGGAAAATTAAAATTTATTTGTAGCTTATACAAATATGTGAAATGATTAAGATATCTAACCAAGTACTTCCACTATTCATAAAGACAATGCGACGTTGGAGTTATTAATAACTCCAAGTTGTTTGTGCTTCAAAAGATCAATCACATTGCCTATAGATGCTTTACTTCATTTCTTTATTTATGTGCATTTTTTTCCAAAGGTCCAATATCCTCTATTTGGTCTCATATCACCCATTTCACAACTCTTGTATTTCTTTATATTTGCTTTTATCCTTTGAGTATTATTTTGGAGACTAGAGGCTATACTCTAGTAACCACCACACACGCGCACGCAGGCCGTGGGCGTGTGGCGTTGGCGCGACGCGTTCGCAGGTGTGGGTGTGTATTTTTTGCAACCCGTCTCATTTTATTTGGGTCAAACGATTACTTTTGTGTTTTATAAACCGTTGCAGTATTATTGCGTTATTAAGGGCCGTAATCTTCGCTTCCTTGATTACATCCACGATTTCTGGTAATTTCGGAGCCTATTAAAGGTTGCTTTCTCTTCATTTCTGGGACACATAAATTCATTCCATACACAAAAACGCTCCTTCTTCTTCCTTATTTCTAGACAGTATTCTAAAGAGTTATCATCTGTTTCTTTGTCGACGCCATTGAAGCAGAGGTCGTGTAACCTAGGAGTTGTTTGCTAAGAGTCTGTGCGTTCGTAAGCGGGGCAAATACAACTTTAGGGCAGTGATACTTCACGCCACGACTTTCAGTTAAGTTGTTCTAATTAGTACCAGCATACTCTCTAACAGTATTTACTCTCTCCTTTCTTTTGACAAAGCGCGTTTAATTATTAACGAAAAGGGTGGATAAATTATATTGATCATCTCCCTCACCTTAGGTCTAGGGTTTAAAGGTTGATATAGACACTTAGAGATGGATTCTTTATCCTCCACCACCCTCAAAGTGTCTAGGATCTTACTAGATTGGAGTACCCTAGCAATAGTGCTCAAGTCTAGGCCCGACCACCTTCACTACCAAAACAAAAAGAGACATGCATAATTCCGAAGTCAACCGTTCGGCCTTTCGTACTCTTCATATTATCGATCGTCATTATAAAAATATAAAATAATAATATGATAAATGCTAACGGATACCACAGGATGTTGGATAAGATAATTAGATGTGAAAATATTAAATTAACATAAATAATATTTAAACCCTTTGGTATATATTTTCAAATCAATACTATTTTGGAAAATATATTGAATGTATACCTCGGGAGCGTTCGTTAACAAGATCCTAATAATATTAGGAATTTTTTCGTCAAAATAAGTAAATCTATAAGATGTATGCATGACACACGATTTATAAAATATTTTAAGCATCGGAGTAAATTCCAAAACGTGCGTGCCTTATATTTAGCAACGAAGATAGTATGTAACACTGATAGATCATATCTAATGAGTGGCTTAATTTGAGCCCTAAATAGGGAAAGAAAGTTGCTGGAAAATGGAGCCCGCCATTGAAGAAGTTGCTGAAAACATGATAAGTATGTAAATATTGGAGCAGTTTCGTGGGTGAACAAGTTGGAATGCATGAGCCATCAATGACTTTTTTAGTTGCTCATATTCTTCTCCTGCCAACATGTGTCAATTCTAGGTGTTAAGTTTATGAGAGGAGAGAAACAATATGATTTTATTAAGTTGTGTTCAATAATGAACTATGATTATAATATATATAGGAGTACATAGAAACTCCTACTTGGAAACAATCTCTAAAAGATATATTATTCCTTATACTTATCTAATACTTATTGGAAATAAATCATAAGATAATATTTCCTCTAAGATAATATTATATCCTAACTACTAATATATCCTAAAGATATATATCATATCTTTATTATCCTAATATATCTCCAATACTCCCCCTCAATCATAGGGTAGTAACACAAACACTACGATTGGAAGAAAAACAATAAAAACTAGATTAATACGACGTAAATCGTGAACAATAACCACCCTTTAGGATTAGGGACAACCAATAAACACCCTTTTGGAGAAGGGACGACAACCAATAAACATGGAGAACTAATTAATTCCATCCACCAAAAATCAACGATGCTAAACTGCCTCAATAAACCCAACTAGGGACCCAAACAGGGTTTTGTAGAAACGATACACAATCTCATCAAAACCATCCAATATACCACGAGCAAAAGATCACATATTGGTCATACCCGGACAAATAACCACAGGCAAGATCACATCTTGGTTGTACATGGTCTACCAAACTAGTAGATCACACTTAAACAGTAGCATCCGACATCCAGCAAGTCGGAAAACACGAACAATTTCACGTACCACTTCATGTTACCATGTTAAGTTTATGAGAGGAGAGAAACAATATGATTTTATTTAGTTGTGTTCAATTCAATAATTATGACTACAATATATATAGGAGTACATAGGAACTCCTACTTGGAAACAATCTCTAAAAGATATATTATTCCTAATACTTATCTAATACTTATTGGAAATAAATCATAAGATAATATTTTCTCCAAGATAATATTATATCCTAACTACTAATATATCCTAAAGATATATATCATATCTTTAGTATCCTAATATATCTGTAATACTAGGAAAAGAATCTAACTCCAGCAAAAAAAATAAAAATAGAACAAGTTACATTAACTTTGTGGAACTTAATCTATTATAAAAAAAGTTAGATCAAGTTGCTCATATTCTTCTCCTGCTAAATTTACATTAATTTTGTGGAACTTAATCTATTATACTTCTTTGATTTGATTTTGCTGGACTTAATCTATATTTATTGAACTTGATTAACTTTTATTGAAACTTATTATAAAAAATTGAGAAGTATATAATTTATACTTTGTTCCTTCTTTTATAATAACTACATTTTTCATTTTACATTATTCTCACATTTACATTTGACCAAATTTTATACATAAGGAGAAAAATAGTCACAAAATTTTTATATTTATTGCAAATCTCTGATTTAACATAAATAGATGTATAAACATTTTAAGTTGTTGATAAGAGACGTGAAACTCTATCTATATTGATTATAAAAAAGTAATAAAGTTATAAGAAAAAAATCGGATTGAAACAATCTTAAAACATAAAGAAGGGAGTAATCTGGAGATAAAAAAAAAAAAAAATCCTTGCTAATTCATTTATGTATATGACATGTAAGAAGCCCTGCAATAAGTTGTAACCTGGAATTAAAGGATATATAATTGGAAGGATAGTAATAGTATTATTGTTTAGCTTAGCTTAGCTTAGCTTATGTGTTGACTGGTACAGCCTTCAACTGGGGCAGGCTGGGACACCAACTTCCTCTCTTTTTTTCTTTTTTTCATCTTTAGCAATGATTTCTAAATTCCAAATACTCCTACCCCTTTTGAATTATTTTAATTTTATTTGGGGAATCTTGTTACTAATGTTTGGTTAACATAGAATGGAATATAAACTTGGAGATGTATTATACTCCATATAGCACCACTTATTAAGTCCACATTTGATAAGAAGCCGCCATTTTGATCGAGGATTGCTTAGTCTAGTAATAGAATTTTGTATCTCCTCCATTTCAAAATAGCTCTATCATTTGCATAATGTTAATTGTAAGAGTATTGAGAATAATTGGCAACATGTTTAGGTTGTCTGATTCTATAATATAGAGAGAATAAACGTTCTCACTATTACATACTAAGAGTCTAATAACTAAAATAATCAAAAACCCTAATGTACTCCCTCAATCTTAACGGGACGTAATCAGGGATAGATTGGAACGATGTTTACAAAACAATTCAGAGGAAATACCCTTAGTAGAAATATCAACAACTTGTAACTGTGTCGGAATGTGCTTAATCCGAAATTCACCTTTAACAACCATCTCACGAACAAAATGAACACTCATGAGGATTTCCTCGTCTGGAAAACAATGTTTACAGGAAAAAACCGTGTTTGATGATATGATCTCAACTGAAATAATCCTTCATTTTTTCTTGTTTGGTGTGTATGAGCCAATAGGACGGCATGAAAATTGGTCTCATTAACAAGGAGAAATGCTCTAACCGACTCAGCTATCCCGCGGTAAAACTTTTTGTTTTGAAAAGATACAAAAAAAGTTTAGGAGACCCTTCTTTCAAGGATGTATCCTAAACTAGGTAAATCCTTCTTTTGGTTCTAAATGAAAATGGTAATCGGTCTAGTTTATTTAATACATTCCTGATTTCCCAAAGCATATTTTAGTGTTCCATATCATCCATATTGATAGTACAACTACAACCAATAGTAACTAAAGTCAAATTGGTTTCCAAGATTGATGAATCAGTTTAGCCTAGTACTCCTTTGAAGTCTTCATTGGTTTTTCAATTGATAAGGAAATTAGATAACAATGATACATATAAACTATCACTACTGAGTTTAGGTTTAGTATGGTATGTGATTGGTCTAGCTCAAATCTTCTAGCTAATTGAGCTCAACAGCCACATCGAAAGCAACTTAACTTGGGATTAATTAGCATCACATATTAGGTGATCTTTAGCATCAATTTAGGTAATCACAAATATCATTGGCGGCTTCCGTTTAGGCTTAATTATTCAAGCCATCATAGAAGATTAGCATGCACGAATTGTTCGTTTTATTGGTCGTCGCTAGTCATCACATAAGTTTCAAGTACAATACAGTAATTTTCCACTGAATTCTTTTTGTCCAGCCAAACCGAGCCTAAACCACCACACGTGAAAAAAACAAAAAAAAAAAAAACTAGTAAATGCAATTCATTAACTTTATGTATCAATGTACGTAACATGTATCATGTATGTAATACTCATAGAGAAGTATAATCTTCACATTAATTAACAGTAAGTAGTTACCATTCAATTCTAAACACATCTTTTTTACATATAGAACTTCAGCCTTTTGATTCATTAGTGTCAACTGCTAAGAAAACGATTCTATGCAATCAAACTCACTAGCATGATCATCATCAAATTTACTTTCTGGTGTCAGAATTCTGATTCTTGGATTAACAAATTTATGGGTATATTCATCATCTATCATCTTCTTTCTTGGTCCTGAACCGAGGCGGCAGCGAGTTGACTCAGCTCTGAGATTGTTTGTTCTTCCTTAGGACAACAGAAATCAGCAACAATGGAGATCAAACAAACAAGAGGAGGAGTAGTAAATAATACCAACCCAAAAGGAACCATCCATAATTCTCTATTATGTGGGTGATAATTCATAATCCAATATACCAAAACTACCCCTCCAATTATACTAACCAAACTTGATGACAATAATAAAACTAGAAGTTTTTGTGTCTTCAACCTTCTTGGAACTTCTTCTACACCATTCCTCTCAATTCCCATCAAAAACATCAAATACACTTGTTTAGTGATGTAGTGTTAGATATTGACGTGTAGACCAGATAGATGTACGCAGTCTTACCCTAGTAACTGAATCATACTACTAATCGCAATTTGAAGAATGTTATGATGATAGGGGAAAAAGAATGAATAATCTCATATGTAAAAGAAATAAAAACTTACATTCTTTGATGAGGTGCTTCATACATTGGTATACAAATCTAATTTAGTAGGAGAAAAAGAGAGAAATTACAAAAGAGAGGTGTATATACTGTTGTTTGTTGCTTGTGCTTTGTTTGTTTGAGAGGGTGGATTTCTTGTGTGAGGTAGAGGGAGAGATTGTTACTGATTGAGTTTAACTTTTGCATAAATATAGACTGACCAAAAAAAGGAACTCATGCTTCCGAAGAGTTACGTTTAAAAAGTGGTTTTCTAAAGGCTTTTTTGAGGTGCCCGTCACTGACGACTTGGATATAGTGGCCGTATCTGAGGGAAGTCTTTTTTGGGCTTTCTTTTATTGTACGTGTCTTGTATTATTAACTAGTATTTAGATTCGGACGATGTTTTAGGATTTATATGTATTATATTTTAGTATTTAAAGATAACTAAAATTTATTGTATAAAGATGTTAGTAAAAAGTTCTAGATTAGTAATTTTATGCATAATTGTAATTAAAATACTGTATCTTAATTATTGTTTTTCATTGAAAACATATAATATCATTATTAGTATTGATAAAAGAAGCATAAAAAATGTAGTAGCACAATGGTTAGAGCATTTATCTTCCACACTTGACGGAGAGTGACACGTGGCAGATTGCATCTTATGCTTACGCTTTTTAATATATATATTGATTAAGATTAGGCAACTGCTCGACTTCAATAGAAAGAAGAGAACGGAGCACCTTATTGAATAAAGTGATCAATTTAATCCATTTTATGACTAGTTCAAATGATTCTGTGACCAGCTTAATTTTTTCAATAATTACATTATTTTCCTTGAAAATTGTTTTCTCATTTTACATTGTTTGATTTGGAGTAAAACATTAAATTGTAAAACTTGGGATGTAAAACCATTTTCCACCTTATTGAAAACATTTTCCCCCAGAAATTAAAACATTTTCCAACACAAGTGGAAGGAATACATTTTCCCTCACAATTGAAGTAATTGATTTTCAGTTCAACCAAACAATGAAAAATGTTTAAAATGGAAAATCGTTTTACATGCAACCAAACAATGGAAAACCCTCATAAAAATAATTTTGCAATGTAAAAGGTTTTCCATGACAACATATTTTCATCTGAAAACGTATTACGCCCTACCAAACGGAGCCTAAGGGAAAATAGTTTTACACTCTTTTGCCAACCAAACGACGTAAAATAGAAAGAGAGGAAAATAATTTTGAAGGAAAATATTTTACATCCTACCAAACGACTCTCAATAGTGAAAAACTATTAGCACCTCGTATGAGTGCGTGTATGCCATCTTTTGCAGTGGCTACTTAATTAGATTGGTGCTTAACTGCTGATGAGGTGATTAAACGTCATTTATCACAATGTCATCGTGATTCCGACTAATAATGAGCTATTACTTATTAGTGGTAACACACTATATTTTTAACATCAGTGATTGTTTAGAAGTCGTCTTTTAACTGTTGGCAAATGAGAACCATAAAAATCATTTGTTTTTATGAAAATGAGTTAAGCTAAATAAATATTTGCATCACTCCGACTTGACTTGGGAAAACTTGGCCAAAAGAAATAGTTGAGTTAAAGCGCTTGTTGTATACATGTCACATATGAACAGTTGAAAACCATAAAAGTAGTACGTACAACAAACGTTGTCAGATATGATCATATGGATCGTGGCCTCCCTGGCTATTGTACGAGTATTAGAATAATTGGCTAACCTGTTTAGGTTGCTTGACACTATTATATATATAGAGGTATGAAAAATCGTCTTTACAAGACTAAGAGTCTAATTACCAAATTACCCTAATACACCCCCTCAATCTTTACGGGAAGGAATCACGAATAGATTGGAACGATGTTTACAAAACAACTCAGAAGAAAGACCCTTAGTAAAAATATCAGCAACCTGCAACTGTGTCGAAACGTGCTTGACCTGAAGTCCACCTTTAGCAACCATCTCACGAACAAAATGATAATCAACATCAATGTGCTTACTACGATCATGATGAACAGGATTGACAGTAAGATACATAGCAGAAACATTGTCACAATAGAGAATGGTAGGCCGTCGATAAAATACCCTAAATCAGCCAACAATTGACGTATCCAAATTGTTTCAGCCGCAGTGTAGGCAACAGCACGATACTCAGTTTCAGTAGAAGACTTCGAAATAGTAGGTTGCTTCTTAGAGCCCCAGTAGATCAAATTCTTCCCTAGGAAGATAGCATAACCAGTAGTAGAACGCCGAGTATCAGTTTACCCGGCCCAATCAGCATCAGAACAGGAAACAGTCACAGTAGGGGAACCAGTACTATGAAGAAACAACCCATAATCAGAAGTTCCCTACAGATACTTGAAAATTCTTTTCACAGCATGAAGGTGAGTATTACGAGGCGCATGCATAAATTAAGAAATCGAATTAACAGCATAGGCAATATCAGGACGAGTCATAGTCAAATATTGTAATGCACCAACCATACTACGATAATCTGTGGGATCAGCAAGAAGTTCACCATCTAAGAGAGAGAGAGTGACACGAGAGACAACAAGAGTACGTACGGGTTTGACATTATGAAGATGAAATTTCTGAAGAAGATCAACTACATATTTGTGTTGGACAAAAGCAAACCCTGAGGAGTACGTAAAACCTGAATGCCTAAGAAATAATGCAAATCACCTAAATCCTTCATAGCAAACTGGGCAGAGAGAATACTGATAAATTTCTGAAGCAAAGAGGAACTACTACCTGTAAGCACAATATCATCAACATATAGTAAGAGAATGATAATATGACCACTGTGTTTGAGAGTGAACATGGAGGTGTCACAACTGCTGCACTTGAAACCAATAGAGAGAAGAAAGTTGCTGAAACAAGAGAACCAAGCTCGAGGAGCTTGCTTCAAACCATAAATGGATTTTCGTAACCGACAAACATGATGTGGTTCAGAAGGATGTTCAAAACCAGGAGGCTGACGCATATAGACTTCCTCATTGAGGAAATCATGAAGGAAAGCATTTTTAACATAGAGTTGACGAATAGGCCATTTAAAAGTAGCAGCAAGAGTTAGAATTAAGCGAACAGTAGAAGGCTTAATGATAAGACTAAAGGTTTCAAAGTAGTCAATACCTGCCTGCTGATGATTACCAAAAAACAACAAGTCTGGCCTTAAACCGCTCCACAGAACCGTCAGAATTATATTTAATCTTATACACCCACTTACAACCAAGAGCGTTTCTATTGTTGTTGCGAGGCACAAGTTCCCATGTATCATTCTTAATTAATGCGTCATACTCATCACGCATGGCTTGTTGCCAACGGGAATCTTTAGACGCTTGTTTAAAATTAGTCTGTTCAGACTAAACCACATCGGTTTTTAAATTCATTAAATTCCTAGTAGAAATGATTCTGTCTTTTAAACGAGTAGTCATGGTATGAACATTAGTAGGATCGACACACTTAAACGACTTTCTAGGACGCCTAGGGGGAGGGACAATGGTAGACAGGGATGACTCAAGAGGAACATCAAGTGGAGGAGTAAAAGGCGAAGAAGGGAAAATAAGGAGAGGGTCAACTAACCCCGCGGGCGCAAGGGTTGCCTGCGGGCTGGCAGCAGTCGCCAGCAGAGAGGGGGGAATGGCTGCGGGCGCGGGGGAAGGGGGCAGACGAGGACTGGGCGCAGCGTGTAACCTCGCGGGCGCGTGGATATCCTGCGGGCTGGCAGCATTGTGATGGGGAGCATCACAAGCTGTTGCAGGCGCGGGGGTCCGTGGCTGCGGGCTACTGCTGGGCAGTCTTCCCTCGGGCACGCCTGCATCCTGTGGGCAGGCAGCGAGATGCTGCATGTGCTCCCGTGATGCGGCGGGCTCGGGGGATGAAAACTCGAGGACACAGTCGAAGACAACCTAGGGCCACTAGACAAAGGAAGACTCAGAAACCAAACCAAGGGGTCAAGAGACTCATCCAAAGACGAACCAAAGGGTGTGCTAGACACAAGAGAACGATATGGAAATTTTCGTTCACTAAACAAAATATGACAACTTGTGTAAACATTGCCAGAAACAAGATCAAGACACCGATAACCCTTATAATGTGACGCATAGCCAATAAAAACACATTGAATCGACTTAGCCTGTAATTAATTGATTTTAGGATCTAAAAACAACGGAAAACAGGCACACCCAAAACATTTCAAAAACTCATAGGAGGGGGGATGGTGGAAAAGCTTAGCAAACGGGGATGAACCCTGCAAAACCGAACTGGGAAGACGATTAATCGTATACACAGCCGTATAACACGCATCGACCCAATATCGAGTTGGCAACTCAGATTGAATAAGCATAGTGATATCACGTATTTATATAGAGTTTTCTCCCTTATTTACAAGCTAATTTGTGCGTCATTGGAGCTCTTGGGAGCTATTTTGTGCTAACTATCGTATGTAGTTGTGGTTTCGTGTTTTAGTATTGAATTGCAGGTTTTATGAAGTTTTCTCCTTATTCCCGAGCCTTTTGGAAGCAACCACGGCTTTACGAGATGTTACGAGGCACGTAGGATGGCTCACGAGCTTTATGGATAGTTTAGGAGGTCCCAAGACCCCTAAACGTGAAGATTAGAGAGCCAAAGAGTCAAATGAGGTTTCCGTGCACTGATCGGGCAGAAATGGCCCGATCGGGCGAAATATTATGATCGGGTACGAAAGTTGCGGACCCGATCGGGCAAGGCGTGCCCGATCAGATCGGGCGAGAACACATGTGCCCAGACCCGATCGGGCATCTACCGCCCGACCCTATCGGGTCTAGTGCTGCTAGGTCTTATTGGGACGCTGCGGAGGAGGCGAGCTTGTCTGGCACTTTTTGTCGCCAGACCCGATCGGGTGACTACCGCCCGACCCGATCGGGTGGGCCGCTTTTCTCGCCTTATTGCTGCACTGCTGCTGCCAGAGCCCAGGAGTGAAGTTGGGGGAATTTGTATGTGGGCCCGATGGGGTACTGTGCTCGGGCCCGATCGGGTCTGGTGCTTTAATCGCGCTTTTTCACTTTTTGTTTCCGTTTTTAGTGAACTTGAGGGGTATTATAAATACCTTTTTCCTCACTATCTTTCATTGATCTATTATTCATCTTTCATTAGGTTTTAGACTAGTTTTATTCTACATTGCTCTTAGTTTAATTCAAACACTTTAGATTAATTTAGAGGTGATCAAACCTATTTCGATTTCAATAAAAGTTCCTGCTTTCCGTCAATTGGTACTCTTCTCTACTCTTTATCTCTTTAATTACTTTGATTGCTTAGTTTAATTATTTAATTGTTCATGATGCAATTCTTAGGGTTTCATATTAGTTTTGTTGTTGCCGATTCGATTATGAGTGAGTAGTTCTCTTTCTAGGGTGTTAGATAGGAAAGCCATGTTTATACCATGATTGTGATTTGGATTTCTATCAATTTCTAGGGCTTGATTAGGGTGATTGTGATGTGGTTTGTTCTTATTGAGTAATTAATGTCAGTGTACAATTTCATTGATTGCTTGTGGTTAATAGTTGTTTGCACAGATCCGTCTTACGACTAGAGGCCTAGGACACATCAGTAGTTCTGATTACGTTAGTGAACATGCGGCGTATGTTGAACTATGAGCGTTGAGTCTTAACCATAGCTCAACATAGGCTCTAATCCCCCGACTCTTGACTTAGGTTTTAATAGTAGTTGACCCTATTTGATTGGTATAAGCATGGTGGACCGACCTAATACCCTAGACTTTTATTCCATAGTTTAATCCTCGATTTATTCAGTCTTCCGTAGTCTATTCCTTAGTTTAATTAATTCCTTCCTGATTTCATCTGGAGTAGCTGAATTGGTTGAATATTGATTTAGAAACTCTGTCTCCCTGTGGATTCGACCCTGCTTCCACTGACTACCTAGTTAGAGGTCCGTAGGTTTATTTTTGATTAGGTGACACGACTAAAACCTATCACATAGTACGTGCCATCTCGATAATGGTTCGATGTTTCCTTTCTGCAACACCATTTTGCGCTTGAGTCCGAGCACAAGACTTTCGAAAATAAATTCCCGAATCACAGAAATGTTGTAGTAAGGGAGTGTTATCAAACTCTCGTCCACCATCACTTTGGAAAAATTTGATTTTTGAATTAAACAAATTCTCAACAAGTTTCTGCAAAGCTAAGAAGGTCGAATAAACATCAGATTTCAGTT
The DNA here is from genome assembly GCA_947645195.1 of Patellifolia procumbens. Classification (NCBI taxonomy): domain Eukaryota; kingdom Viridiplantae; phylum Streptophyta; class Magnoliopsida; order Caryophyllales; family Amaranthaceae; genus Patellifolia; species Patellifolia procumbens. The sequence continues at coordinate 314,932 of CANSGD010000928.1, forward strand.
TGAGTGGATATAGCCATGAAAAACGCGAATAATCATCAACAAAAACCACATAATACTGAAAAAACTAATTCGATTTAACTGGCGATTGCCAAAGATCACTATGTATCAAATATAAGGACCGTGATTATGATGCTCTTGTCACTACTTTGTTGCAATTCAATATAAAAAATCTTTAACCTAGGCTCGTGATACCATGTACGAGTATTGGAATAATTGGCTAACCTGTTTAGGTTGCCTGACACTATTATATATATAGAGGTATGAAAAACAGTCTTTACAAGACTAAGAGTCTAATTACCAAATTACCCTAATAGCTATGGATCTAATCCACCTTAAATTCATTACCCAAATAAAACAAATATCATCATTTCTCACTATATAAACCCCAAAATGGCAAAGGTAAAAAGAGGAGGAAAAATAGAGAATGACCCTGCCCAACACTAAAATACTAGTAGTATATACCTACTTTTTCCGTTTTGCAATACTCGCAACATTAACCATTATTCATTTATTAATTTTATATTATATTTTTTTCAAATGTATAAAAAAAGATATAGCCAAGTGGGGTCTTATTTGATTCGTCTTAATGCATAATATCACAATACTAACTTTTTATAATTTTTAGTTATCAATAATTAGAGATATTAAAGTTCAAAGTATTGCATTGGATAGTGTGCAAACAAGAAACGTTGCGAATATTGCGAAATGGAGAAATCCCCTCCTCGTGTTCAAACTAGTCATTAATGGCATAAGGAAAATTTGGGAATAACCATCTGCACGATACACCTATTTTAAAATAACCACCCCATTTTCATTTGTATTTAAATAACCACCTCTAATTTTCTTAACTTTTTCAAATACCCACCTATTAACGGAATTTTCTAACGGCGTTAATTTTGACTTTGTGAACCCAAATTCTAAATAAATTACTCTAATTCCCTCCAAATTTTCCCTAATTACATTGCTAATCTATAATTCGATCGTTCAAATCATGATTTACATTAAATTTTTATTTTATTAAAATTATATATTTTTTATATATGAGATGGTAATGGACACAAATTCTGAGACAATATTTAATCGCATTTTTACTATTATTTTGAAAAATGAACACCGTCGTACGACCCTTTATAGGCACGAATTTCGAGAATCCCTGCGAAATGAGTACCTACAAGCTGGGTTTTCGGGCATGTACGTCTAAAAATCCGTTCTTCTAAAAAACGTCGTATTCCATCCCAAAAATCCGTCTCGAACTATGTGCCCGAAAACCAGGATTGTAGGTACTCGTTTCATAGACATTCTCGAAATTCATGCCCATAAAGGGCGTATGTCGGTATCTGCCTTTTGAGGTAACGTCGTTTTTAGTATTAAAACGCGATTATACGTTATCCCTAAATTTGTGTCTATTACCATGTCATATATAAAAAATATATAGTTTAAAAAAAAATTTAAAAAAAAGAAATTTAAAATGTTAATCATGATTTGACCGGTCAAACGATAGATTAGTAAGGCAATTAGGCAAATTTGGAGGGAGTTAGGGTAATTTAGTAAGAATTTGGGCCTCACACTTAACGCCATTAGAAAATTCCGTTAATAGGTAGGGTATCTAAAAAAGTTAAGGAAAGTAAAGGTGGTTATTTAAACACAAATGAAAATGGGGGTGGTTATATTGAAATAGGTGTATCATGCATGTGGTTATTCACAATTTTTCCTAAAGATAGCAGCAGGGGGTGGGGGTTGGGGCTGATAGCAGCAGGGGTGGGTGGCGGTGGGGGGAGTTTGTTTTTTATTTTTAAGTTTTTGTTAATATATTATTAAAATTTAAAGTTTTAAATAAAAATTACCAATTGTTCAGATAACCGGTCATTTGTCCTATTTAAAATAAATGGGGTATTGAGATTGCATTATTCCAGAATAATCTTTAGATTGCATTATTATTTACAAATTGCCAAAAATTTGCATTATTCTAGTCATTTTTTCCTAAAATTTATAAATTTTGTGGCTGTAGAATCACTTGAAACTCAAAATAATGGAATTATTCTCATAAGCTCAAGTCCTAGTCTTGGAATTCAATGGTCCAATCACATAACTGGAGTGGACCACTGGCCCACATGTTGATGAACAGGCAAACAACCTACAAGCCAGAATAAGCCCTATCTCCTTTTTCTTGGGCCAATGACCCAAAACTTCCTCTCTTTTTGTTTTTTGTTCTGTATTGTGGCCTTGTCCGGATTCAAGTTCTTCAAACATAAGTATGCTGGACTGGTTTCTTCTATTTTCACTCCCAACCTTTATGGGTTCTGAGCTAATAAATTAAAAGTATTCATCATACATTCCGTATACCATAAGCATAATACATCTAATATTTTTATTTTTGCTCATTACTCATTCAGCTGTTTCTTAATGAGCAAAAATTAGACCTCTAAATGAGCAGAAAAATAACTTTTGGTGTATCATGCTCATGTTGTACCCGGTGTATAATAATATTTTAAGCATTCGTTGCTAGAATCAGTAATTGTGTCCTTATGACACGCACCCTATAACCTTCATACATTTTATATTATTCCCAGTCAAACACGTTTAATTTTGTAGTATTTTTAACATATGAGCTTCCTATAATAATAAAGATGGATCTTGTGATATGTAATAGTGCAATCAAATTAAGTTGTGAGTGATTCTGTATGGAACTAGTGATGAAGCTTCAAGTGATGTGCAATTGTTGGTGAACCAATGAGGTTGTCTTGTACAATCGAGCGGTGGTGCTTGAAACGCAGACAATTAAGCTTGAGGGTTTTCCAAGGAAATCATTGTCGACGCGAAGTCAACTCCTTGGATTTGTGAGTAGTATTGTGAATGCACATTGTCCCTTGCATGAGCATTGGTATTTGTAAAAGGAACAAATGTATCATATGTTCTGGCTTGACTTAGGTTTTGTATGGGCTATGGCCCAATATAGGGGCTCATTTGTGCTATACAGGGTTTGGGCTTCACTTGGAGTTTAGAGGGCAGATCCGGGATAAGACTCCAGACTCTACTCTAACCCACAGACTCTTCTCCGATCTATGACTTTGATCGGATAAGGAAATTTATCATAAGATAATCCTACTTAGATACTTCCTCCTTTTTTTTTAATTGTAAACTTTTCATATTAAAAAGTTTGAAATTAGTTGGGGTACTTTTATTTTAGGCAAATATTTCTCATTATCTCTCTCCTATTATATGGCTCATTTCTTTCCCTCTCTCTATCTCTTTCTTCTTCAACATTGCCTAAATTCCGTAAAATTAAAATTGTCACAACTAATAAAAAAGTATACAAAAGTAAAGCCCTTTATTAGCAGACTCGGATATAGCTACTTAGCTATGGTATACTAAGTTATAACTAGAGAACAACATACTACTACAGTACTAAGAAAGTTACTTCTACTAAAAAAACAAGATTTTGTGGACCAGGGGTCTGCATGGAAATCACGTGGTGGAAGATTTTACTACTATAATTACCATTTATAGTGAGAAATAGACAAATAGTAGAGTAATGTAACTTTGGTCAAATTTCCGAGAAAACCCCACTAGCTTGCAGTTCCAGCCTCCCACTACTCTGTAAAGCGACTCCCATGTTTGGAGTTATTCAATTATTGCACCAATTCGAAGTCCAATTCTTCTACGTCTTTCATAATATATAATTGTATTACTGTAAATCGACTATATAAGCTTAATTGTGTATTATTTTATTAAATTTTAAATCTTTTACAACCCAAACCTGTTAATCGAGACTCACTTACCCATCAAATGTTGCAACCCACACGAAATATTTTTAAGTAGCCTATTATAAAGGATAGAAACCAACAAATTTATGATAAAAATCGATCTCAAAAATTCCGAAATTGAATGTCTTGAGAGATATATACTTCTAGTCGAATTATCCCGTTTTCTCAAAAAAAAAAAGGTTTGAGCATCGTCCTGTTAGACAAATGAGAAGGTATTGAGTCAGACGTGTCTGACTATAATATTTGGTCGGAAGACTTTCAGTTGGTTTCAATTTTTTTCAGTTGGTTTCAATTGTTTTTCCGTTGGTTTCAATTTTTTCCAGTTGGTTTCAATTTTTTTTCAGTTGGTTTCAATTTTTTTTTCAGTTGATCTTTTTCTTTCAATTGAATGTCTTTTAAGTTCAGTCAGTTATCTTAGAGGGCGTTTGGTTAGAAGAGGGGAAAGGGAAAGGAATCAAGAAAGGGTTAGACAAGGAAAGGAAACCTAAACCCTTTCATTCCCCTATACGTTTGGTTAATTTTCAGGAAAGGGTAACACTTAGGTCAGTCTTCCTCCCTCAGCTCCCTCCCTCCCACCACTTTCCTTCACCACCGTTATTATCGTCTTCTCCGGCCAATATTCCGTCAATCGTCACTGTGACTGCCACCACACTTCATCTTCTCCGGCCCATTCACACCGTAGATTCGTTGCTCTTTCAATAACCGCAAGGGTTTTCTGAAATTTCGTTTCTCCTGTGCATTCATAGCAGATCTGTGGTGGCGGGTTGTGGGTGGTGGGTCGTGGGTTGCAGTAATGGTGGACTCAATTCCTTATCTGATTTTGTGTTGGTGATGGACTCGTCGTGGGTGGCTTGTGGTAGGACCTTGCTCGCTGGGTTGGGTGTTGGTGGTGGACGAACGTAGGTGTTGTGGTTATCGGCTGGGCAGGGGAAATAGGGGTGGTGATGTGGGTATTGCTCTGGTGGGTGTGAGGGTGAAAAAGGGTTGTGGTGGCTGTTTACGGGGTGGGAAGGGTAGTGGTGGCGGTTTCCGGCGTGGGAAGGGTGGTGGTGGTGGTGCAGCGGTGGTAGGGTGCTTATAGTGGTGGGGTGGTGGTGGTGATATGGTTGGTCAATAGTGAGTGTGGTGTAGAGGGATATGGGGGAATAGAAAACCTTTGGGGGTAGGAGGGAATCAACCTAGAGGGATATGGGGGTAAGTGATACTGAAATTGGGGTAAAGGGAAAGCAAAAAAAACACCAAACAAACATCATCTAAGGGTAACAAGAATTCTCATTCCCTTTCCCTTTCCTGAAACCCTCTATCCAAACGCCCCCTTATTGTTTCATTTACGTGTTTTAGTCTAACTGAAAATAAAACTTAAGTAAATGAAACAAAATAAGTTATAAATGAAAGCAAATTAAAAGCAAATGAAAAAAGGGAGTAACTACATACCTTCATCCTTTTAACTGGAACACTAACTCATTGTCATCCTGCTTATATTTATTAACTATTTCTGGAATTGATGTTTTGCAGCCAGAGGCAGGCAGTGGAAGTCAAGTCCTATCTCTCTCTCTACCTCTCCCACTCTCTCTCTCTTGATCGCACATCCCCACTACAGATTGCAAAAGTAGAGATTCGAAGACGGAGAGAGATGGTGACCAAATTGGACGAAGCAGAGTTGAAGAGATTGGAATCTCAAGTTGAGCATGGTGGTGGAGGTGCTTGGGAGTACCTCTCTTTACTCCACAAACTCAAACTTCGACGCTCTGATAAGGTTTTAAAGCATGGATAAGCAGCAGAGGCGAGAAATTGATGTCCAGCTTATATTTATTAACTATCTCCTCCCGACGAGTAGCAGCAGCAGTGGCAGCAGAGGCGAGTAGCAGCAGCGGCGGAGGAAGCAGAGGCGAAAGTGTTATCTCCGACGTCGGAAGGCGGCGCTCCACATAGAAATGGCGAGAAGTAGATGAGAAGGAAGTATTGTGCTCCGTCTGACACTAAGTATTGGTCAGACGGTCTGACCCAATACTTTCAGTAGAAAATAGACAACATATACATGATCTATGATAACATGCAATAAGTGCAATATGATAAAGATTGTTACTCCTTTTTTCTCCTGAAAGACTTCGTTCTCATCTCCTCTTTATAAAGTCAAACTTTAGAAGCTTTTACCAAGTTCTCACATAACAATCATGCATAATTTTGTTAGATCTGCGTATATAGAAATACTATCTTCTTATAAATTTTATTAACATATAATTAAAGATATGAATTTGATCAAATATGCATATTGTAGACAGTGCAAAGAGTAAATGTAAAATCTATTAAAGGACAGAGGGATTAGTAACATGTTATAATATATCGGATAAATTCGAAATATCACACTATCTAAATCAATTCCACCTTCGTCTGTGGGTAAAGTTACTTCGATTTCGGTAGATGTATGAGGGATTATAGTGGATATATAACTATATAAGCGGGTAAATAATAAAGGAAAAATTGACAAGAATAATCTGACCTTTGGCCGGTCTTCCATCAATGGTACCACCTTCAATTAATCCAGGTATAATCCGACCTTTGACACCCATATTCTCTCATTGGTACAGGATGATGGCAACCTGTTTGACCGACTAAAATTACCGTTGACTTTCTTTATAAAAAAAAACTTTTTTAAAAAATGAAAACCCACCCCCCAGCCCCATTCCCACCCTCACCCCATCCCTCCCCTTCCCCCACTGCTGCTCACCGGCGACCGACGACCGGCGACTCGACCAAGAAGGGGCCCACCACCGCAGTTCTCCATTTCTCTCTTTCTTTCTCTAGTTTCCAAAGTTCTGTCAAAAGAAGGGGGTAGGTGAAGGTGGTTTGCGGTGCGGACGCGATGGTGGTGCTGGTGGCTGAGTCGCCGACGGTGACTTTGACGTTCCGGCAGTGGTAAGTGGTGAGTGAGTGTGTGAGTGATATGTTGGAAAGGGGAGGGCGTGGGGTGGCGGGGGAGGGGAGGGTGGCAGCAGAAGGGGAGGGGGTGGGGTGGCGGGGGAGGGGAGGGTGGCAGCAGAAGGGGAGGGGGTGGGGTGGCAGGCGCAGGGGAAGGGGGATGGGAGGGGAGGGGGTGGGGTGGCAGGCGCAGGGGAGGGGGGGGGGGTGGGGGGTGGGGTGGCAGGCGCAGGGGAGGGGGGGGGGGGTTGGCTGGGGAGGGAAATAATTTTTTTAGTTTTTTTAAAAAAACTTTGATTTAGAATTTTAATTAAAAATTTAAGTTTTAAATATACTTAATTAGCTATTAATCACATAATTAAGAGGATTACCCATGATTGTAGGTCACCATGACTTACCAACAGGTGAGGGACCAATGAGAGAATATGGGTGTCAAAGGTCGGATTATACCTGGATTAATTGAAGGTGGTACCATTGATGGAAGACCGGCCAAAGGTCGGATTATTCCTATCAATTTTTCCAATAATAAATGCAAATAGTTGCCATTAAATGCTTTGAATTTAACAGTTTGGTTAAAATAGGAGGGAATTGTAGTAATTAGAAGAGAAATACTGACTTTTGTTTTAATATAATAGAATAGATGAGCTTCAAAGCCTTACAGTCGAAGGGGCGTTCAAGCTTTCGAGGACTACCATCGAGCAACTTCATACCTTTTTACTTCCTCCATTTTTCCTTCTACTTTCTACGTTTGTCAACACACAATTCTTAGTATCATTATCTTGAAATATGCATAAGTAAAGTGTAAAACTAATACTCCTTTCATTCCTATTTGATGTTCCCATTTGGAATATGGGGGAAAACCAATGCAAAATGAGGTGAATGAGATTTTTTTAAATTTTATATCATATAAAGTGTATTTTGCTACTTTTTGTTTTTGAAAAAGTAAAAGAGATAAAGAAAAATGGGTGATTGAGAAATAAAATATTATAAAGTAGGCCCACGTGTAAGACAAAAAGTAAAAAGTGTAGTAAATATTTGGTTGCTGAAGGGTAAGATGAGAAAACAAAAGTTCTTAAAATGGAAAAGATTCAAAGTGGGAAGAACTTCTAGAAACATCCCAAAAGGAAAATGGGAATATCAAAGGGGAACAGATGGAGTATATTTTAAATACTTATTGAAATAAATCTAATAAGGCCACACATAAATATATTTTTTCTTATATTATAAAAATACAAATAAAACACTCAAAATAAAGTATGTGTGTAGTAGGGGTATTAATGAGTTTATCCTGTTCGCGAGCTGCTCGAGATCGACTCGAAATTTTCACAAACCGAGCACAACCATGTTCGGCTCGAGAAGTTCGTGAACAGGCTCAGATATTTTTTAATTATATTTTTTAACATAGTGACCTCAAATATTAGTAGAATATTTATAATAAGTCTAGGAAAAATAACTAAACTTAGTTATAATATATTATATCTTATAAATATACTTTATCTTGTTATAATTTTTGAGCCCATGTCGAGTTATGTGTAACTTGGACTTTATAATCTAAGCTCGAAAAAACTCGAGATTCGGCTCGAACTCGAGCAAATTATAACGAGCCAAGCTTAAGCGACCCCAAACTCGGGCTCGGCTCATTAACACCCTAGTGTGTAGTATCCAAAGTCAAGATAAAAAAGTCAACTCTAAAGAATTGTAATAATGAAGGAAGTATTTTACGGGCTTGCAGAGTTACCGAATATTATAGCCCTAAAATTTCTATTAAAAACATCTAGATAAGTCAAATTTCTAAAATACCCTTATATCTAGTTCCGAAACATTGTACCATAAGGCTTGTCATATAATGTTTTTGTTTACTTCGTTACTTTTGTCAAAACTTAGCAGTTAGCAATGTGGCAAAGGACACGTCAAGGATGCTGAGATTGTACTCCCTCCGTTTCTTTTTGTTTGTCCTACTTTTCGTTTTAGTCCGTTTCTTTTTGTTTGTCCTACTTTTTCATCTTTCCTTATATAGAAAAATTATATTACACATTTACCCCTACTTTATCACTTTTTGGTCCCACATGTACCTTTTAATCTTCTCTCACCTACTCTAATCACCAATTTACTATAAAATAAATGAACTTGTTAATTGTTGTCCCCACCTACATGTCTATGACATCACTGTCCTTGATATTTGGAGCTACAGTAAATAGGACAAACAAAAAGAAACGGAGGGAGTACATTATGTATTGGCATATTGCCCCAGGCTAGCTCCATACTCAATTGCTAACCTAATAATGCAAATTATATAATCACCACCCTCCATCCTATATCTATTATCCCCTTTTGTACTAAATATTCTGATGTTTATGATTAATATGTACTACTAATGGAATTTTGGATGGTGCACATTGTTGATTGGATCCAATAATTTTTGTACTCCTTTCATATAAAGTATAAACAAAAGCAATACAAACATGATTACTCTGACATTAGATACTAGATAGTTACTTAATCGAATCACCTAATCTATGTTCAAAGTTATTAGAAGCAAAATTACCCAATATTGATTTTTAACTCAAATTTTGAAAGTGACTTGATATAGGTAGTAACATGATTATTTGTTGTTAATTGATTTGTCATCAACAATTAACTGAATATGAAATGATCATGATTGAAATGTTGACTTAACCTTATTAACCTTAATGATGAATACATTATCAATTCACTACTCACTTATCATTTTCACTATAAATGAATACAATATCGAAGCAATAATTCTAGTTTCCACTCTTGGTCACCTATGCACATGTTTAAGCATCAATAAGCAATTTTAAAAAGTTGATGTTTTACAAATATAAATTACCATATAAAAAGTTACCCTAACTCTTCTTCTTGTATTAATAAAAATACTATTCCCTTCGTTTTCATTTGATGTTTTCATTTTCATTTTTGGAATGTTATAAAAAGTTCTTCTTACTTTGAATTTTTTCATTTTTAAAAATATTTATTTCCCCATCATACCCTTTAACAACCAAATATCTACAACATTTTTTTTAATTTTTGTCTTACACACAGTACACCTTAAAACCTTCTATTACCCACTTTCCTTTCTCTCTCTTACTTTTTCAAAAGCAAAAAAGTACTAAATTACATTTTATACAAAATAAAATTAAAGAGGATCTCATCCACCCCAGTTTGCATAGGTTTTCCCCATATTCCAAATGAGAACATAAAATGGGAACAAATGGAGTATTTTTTCTTAAAGTTATACCAGTAAGAGTTTTCAGTCGAACTCTTGACTACATACGTAATCAAACCATTATCTTTAAGGAAAGGGATATTACCACTAAACTAGTAAAGGAATGATTGCTAATTTTGGTTTAACAATTTTTCCAATTCCAATTGATGATAAACCTAACATAACAGAATTAAATATTACATTTGCATCTTTTCAACTGTATAAGAAGATAAAATAGATACGTAAACACGAGTTTCCTCCCCACATTATAAAACATTACCCTCACGGAACTTTAATTTATCAATCAAACAAGATCACGTTTACATTAACCCAACAACCCCAACAACTCAGTCAAATACAAAAACGAAAAATTCAACTCGTAAAAAATACTTTAACCAACTAAACTATTCTTCTTTCGAGTCTCGCCTAGTCAGATTAGATGACTAGACAAGATTAAGACCAAAGAATACAAGATTGTGATTTATGATACACAAAATCACAAATGACAAACATGTGAAGTGATACAACGTGGATGTCGTCAACAAATTCATGTACTTATCTCACTCAAGGATGTACGAAATGCATGGACCATCTTCCTTCTTTTTACTCACATCAAAATCCAGTACAATTATTATCATACACCTGGGTGTATGATGCTCATGGTACACCCAGAGGTACTTTAGTAAATAAATTCAATTTGTAGCCAAATTACACGTTGCCATTTCAACCTTTACATTTCTATCTCCTCCCTTCTCTCTTTCTGACTCTCTAACCAAACCTCCATTGTTACATGATTTAAGCTCTCGTTGATGGTAAATTTCTTTGATTTTTCACATCTTTTCATCTTTAACATTCATTAACAACTTCATACTCTAGATATTTCGCATGAGTTATAGTGAAATGAGTAAAGCAACTGAAAAATCAAGTTTCTCCCGCAGTTTCTCATTGTTGAAAGAGGTATTCACCATTTTTACATTTTACAATTTCTCGATTCTCTCTCATTTTCTCTCCTTTTGTTCATCTTTTCATCCTTATTTTGGAAATTATTAGTTTAAAATTGAAAGATTTGCTCATTTAAGCAAGTGAAAACAATTATTTTGGTCAGTGAATTTTTTCCATCTAACGTTTTTATTTTTTCGAGAGTACATATTAATTCTGCTCATTTGCGCAAATGAGCTGGTGTTTATTTGCTAATACTAAGAGATTTGCTCATTTGAGCAACCGAGCATAATGGAATTTCTTTTGAGTAAAATTTTGCTCATTTCCTCAGATGAACATTTTGAATGAACATAATTAATTTGCTCAGGAGGAAAACTTCTGCTCATTTCCTCAGATGAACATAATTAATTTGCTAGAAGAGGAAAAATTCTGCTCATTTCCTCAAATGAACATAATTAATTTGCTCAGGAGGAAAAATTCTGCTCATTTCTTCAAATGAGCGTATTTTACTTTTTCAAAATTATATGTTTTTGCTTATTTTCACAGATGGACATTTTATTTTCCCTCATGAAATTCGCTCATTTTCCTTTAGCTCATTTGCGCAAATGAGCAATATATTTTTATAAGGTCAAATAAATTTGATTCTATGAATTCGATTCACAATACAAATTAATTCACCCGAAGTCTGATTTTCGATTGATTCTATGATAATTTCTCGAGGTATTAGGTCCACCATTGTTAAATTTCGAAACTTCAATTTTCAAGTTGATGAGTACCAAAAAAATCAGATATTTCTTGGAAAGAATGTCGAATTCACCAATTGGTTATCGTAGCTCTATAAATTCCGCAACAAATTTAGCTACAATTGTTCCAATTGTACGTGGATTTTGAATATTTTGTGTTAAATTTAGTTGCTGCTTAAAAAATCAAGAGAAATAGAACGTTGGAGCTGATAGGAGATTTTTGTTTTCATGCCTGTAAATTACCAGCGTACCCCTGAAGTTCTGCTTTATTACGAAAATGCCACCGGGTGTACCAGGTGTAGGATGTATGATCTCAAAATCCAGTGGGTCCCACCCCAGCCCCAATCCCAATCCCAATCCCAATCCCGCGTACTGTACGAGTTTTCTGGCCTCTATTCACCCCTTATCATTCCCCACCCATTTCATTATTTCAACTCTATTTCATAGTATAAAAATAAATAATCTCATCAACTTCAACAAAATAAAAGTTCTTTTTTATTCTTCACTTATTTCTGCTTTCATTTTTTGCTTGAATTATCGTCGGAAAAAAAAGGTGGGTGCCTCGGAGAATGAGCAGAAAAGCGCCGGGAACGAGAACAAGAGTAGGAAAATACGAATTAGGAAAAACACTTGGTGAAGGAAACTTTGCTAAAGTAAAGTTAGCTAAAAATGTCGAAACTGGTGAATTCGTTGCTATTAAAATGTTTAATCGTGATGTTGTTCTTCAACATAAGATGGTTGAACAGGTTCTCTTCTCTTCCTCCATAAATTTGTATTTTTCTTAATTATAATTTGGTTGCTTGTTAAAATAAAGTGTATTTTACCAAAATTATAGTACTAGTTGATTAAAAGAATGTGTTTTTTTTTTTGGGTTGGTGGGTACTTGGGTTGGAGTACCTGAAATAATTACAAAGGCGAGATGAGAATGAATCCCGATATGAGTTATCATTACTATAGTGTATAATAATAATAATAATAATGGACTGGACGAGGTTTATTTATTGTACTTGGTAGTTGGTTCTTTTTAAATTTAAGAAAAACAAAGTTGTTCCACAAGCAAAAAATTTTCAATCAGGATTCAAGTCTATTCTTTTTTTCTTTTAATTTTTATTTGACTATTAAAAGTCCTTCCTTTTATTCAATTTATTATGTGTTGTTTATATTTTTGGTTATTGACATTGTTAGATGACTTGAATTGGTGTGTTTTGGTTATCAGATTAAGCGGGAAATTGCAACAATGAAGGTGATCAAGCATCCTAATGTGGTAAAACTCCACGAGGTATTCCAATATGATTCCATTTATGCATAATTGGATATGCAACATGACTCATCTTCAATACTTTTGCTCTTTTTGTAGTCACCTAGTGTGTTGACGTAGATGAAATTCGATTCCTTGGGTAACACCCGGTCCCAGTCGCTTTACTAAACTAGGGTCCTTTTCTTTTGGGCAAGATTAATGTAAATTAATTTCAGTTCACCTCTCGTGTGAGGATTTCAGTTCAGTCCGGTCCAAAAGAACGTAGCTTAGTTGGAATGCACAATAATTCTTGATTTTAGAGTAGTCAAGTGCCAAAGTTTCCTCGAAATTTATGATTACATTTTCCGGCTAAACTTAAGAGTTAGGCACTAGGATTTTGTACTCATGAACTGGGCTCACCCGGACTTGGGTGATCTTGCATTCGTCTTTTTAAAAAAGTTTAGCTCATTTAAGTTCAGACTTTCCGATGTGGGCTCGTAAGCCTTGATAAGTTCAATTTTAGATAAGTTAAAGCTTTTGCAGGCATCTTTAGCCGAGTTAGACTTGCTAAGAAAAGCTTGAGATTAAACTCATAAATATGAACTTGAAACTAATTAGGCCCTGGACAAATGTATCAGAACTAGAGCATCTTTTTCAAAGAAGGTGATTAGTAACTGAGGATTTAGATCTTAGCATACTCGAGACGTTTGCTTAATAACATTGTTAAGGCTTTCGGTTTCTTATCTCATCAGGCTGAGAAAGTGGCACGATATATGTCTCTACAATTATCCCACCTGTTAATCAACTAAACATGAGAATCTAATAAAATTATAATCATGGTACATAGTTGATTATTTAGTCCGAAGCTGGCATACTGCTCGATGATATCAACTCCTCCACCGGTTTTCAAATGGACACGAGTGTTCTAATGATTATACAAAGGTTTACTAGCCTGTTTGTGTTCTAATTGATTCATATTTTCCTTACAGCTCATGGCTAGCAAAACAAAGATCTATATAGTCCTTGAACTAGTTGATGGAGGCGAGCTCTTTGACATTATAGTAAGTTTTTCATGATGAAATATTCTTCCCTTCTTCACTAGGCTGTTACGAATTTCACTTGCATACAGATGTGTGCATGAAGCCATGAAATACTTTATCAATAGAGGTGTCTTGATTGAATTTGCTAGTAAGATCTCATTGTCATCTCTTTTACAGGCCAAACAGGGCAGACTTAAGGAAAGTGAAGCCAGGAAGTACTTTCACCAACTCATTAATGCTGTGGATTACTGCCACAGCCGAGGTGTGTACCATCGGGATCTTAAGGTTGGTTACCCCTTCCTTTGTTCTTTGGTTTTATTTCTTATTTTCTTTTTTGTAGAGAAAAATCTATATGCATACAGTCTACTAAACTCTCCCCCTTCTTTTTTTATTGGCTTCATGGAATTTTTTATTCAGCCTGAGAATCTACTTTTGGATTCCTATGGTGTTCTGAAAGTTGCTGACTTTGGATTAAGTGCATTTTCGCAGCAAGTGAGGGTGAGTATTTTTCCAATTTATGCCATTTAATTTCTCATGTTTAGTATACACACCTATGTTTATAGGTTGAATGTTGAACAAAATTGTTATTCTTGTTCTTCTTGAACTCTTAAAACTTCCCAAAGCCTCCCATCACCCCTGCTTATGATCATAAAAGAAGCTTAAGCGTTAGGGACTAAACGAGTCACATTGTGCCGCCTTCCTCAACTCATTACACTTCTGAGAATTTGAGATGGTTACAACAACAGCGACTATGGGTTGAACTTGAATGTCTCCATTCGAAAATTCCTTATGTTTGCTCTGTTATGTTATGCTTGACTTTTGTTTGTTTGTTATAGCTTGTTACATGTTCTGTATGATGGTTATCATCCTGATTGGCCAGGAAAGTTGAAGTTAGGCCTCCCCCTCAAAAAAAAAGTTTAAATAGTCACATCGAACTCAAATTTGTATTACTTGTGCTACTTTTTCTTATTGGTCGCGAACAACATGTTTTATTATTTTAACTAACAGTGGCGGGTCATAATAGTATTATTAGCCAATAAAGTGGTATGTAAAATTGAGGGAAAGAGATCTTTGATTCAATCACACTGAAGAAGGAAAAAGAAATGCTAAGATTAAGAACTTTTGCAGGAAGATGGTCTTCTTCACACTGCCTGCGGAACTCCTAATTATGTTGCTCCTGAGGTACTCACTTCTGGTACTAAAGCTATTATTAGTGTTAACAGACACATATCCTAACTTCTTGCATTTGTTATCAGGTGCTCACTGATAAAGGTTATGATGGTACGGCAGCCGATATATGGTCCTGTGGGGTCATTCTCTTTGTCCTTATGGCTGGGTACTTGCCTTTTGATGACCTGAACCTCATGAATTTGTACAGAAAAGTAAGTATTTAGGAATGCTTTATCGCCCATGATGCACATTGATTGACAAAAACAATTGACTGGGGTTGCTATTTCTGCTGCAGATCCAAAATGCTCAATATGTATCTCCTTCGTGGCTTTCATCTGGTGCTAAGAAGTTGATCAAACGTATTCTTGATCCTAATCCCCTGACTGTAAGATTTCATGATTCAGGAAATCATTTCGTTGTCTTATTGGTACTCGTTAACGAAAATGGTAACCTGTCCACAGAGAATCACAATCTCTGAAGTTTTGCAAGATGAGTGGTTTAAGAAGGATTACCATCCAGCAAGTTTTGCAGAGGATGGGGATGTCAGTCTTGATGATGTAGATGCTGCTTTCAACAACTTGGAGGTGAGATATCCTGCCCATATCGTTAAATTTGGTCCCATGACGACGAGAGTTAAAACTTCTTTGAACTTTAGTCCTCCAGTCATATTTGGTCCATTGAGTCTGAACATTTCTTTTTGTTAGTGTATTAAGTTTTGAATTATTACATTACGTTCAACATGAGATTTTTCTGAAGGGATCAAATTGTTCTTAAAATTTATTGTAAAGTGGTAATAGATGGTAATGAGATTTTATGAAGAAACCCTCAAGTTTGCAGATAGACAAGCATTACCATGGATATTGAAGCCATACTTCCTATACAAATTTACATATGAATCGAATACCTTTACCACTATCTATGACTATCTACCAAACAGACCGTTATTACTTTAGTAAATTAGGAATATGTTTTGTATCTGTGGCATCCTGAATTAGCTAGAGACAATGAGTAACTATCATTCCTGGAAGGAGGTTTTAACAATAAGCTGGCATGATGTTTCTAAAGATTAATTAATCTAGAATAAGGATCAAGCATACTGCATGCCCTTCTTTTCTTTTGGAATCGACAGCCTAGAATAGTGCCAATAGCGACATTATTTTGATATAAAGGCAGTATACTTTGAATAGCTTTCTCATTTTCAACATTTGCCTTACAGGAAAATCTTGTTACAGAACGACGGGAAAAGCCTGTATCAATGAATGCTTTTGAGCTTATCTCTGGGTCACAAGGTTTCAGTCTTGAAAGCCTTTTTCAGAAGGATGCTGTATGTTTCTCTTCCTAATCGGCTAAGTTTGTTCTTCTTATCTAATTGTAAAGTTAAGCTCTACATTTAGGTGGAATAGATGTGAAAAACTAGATGTAATTAGAGTTGCTAACAGATAACTGGGCTACAACGAATTAAATCAAGCATTACTATAAACTTGCCTCGGCTTTGTATAGGTTGCAAAGTGTTCCCTCCTCGCTCCCATCTCAAGTAATCTTCCTGCAGTCCTTAGTGAGTACTGAGTAGTCCACAAATGAACTTTCTGGTGCCTCAAATGAAAATGTCTCCTCACCCAACCCATGTGATGTGGACTATCCCCCACTATGTCTCTCTCCGTTACACACTCCCTCCATATCATATGTGATGCAGTCATGCGGGTGTGGATCTTTGAATTAACATTCTGTAAATCATTTTACTACTTTACGCTATCTACTATTCTACTTAAAAGCCTATGTTGCTGACTTGCCATACTAAGAATTATTAATATAAGTGCCCAAACCTTGTCTGAAGTCTATTCAAGTAAGGAAGGACTACGGAGTAGTTGGCAAGTGAGCTTGTCTTTTGAGTCGAGGATCTGACAGGAAGTTTCTATCTGATTATAATCCTTCTGAGAGCTGATTTTGGCTTCTGATAATCCAAGTGTTTTTTCCCCTTAATTGATCAGATGTAATTTTTGTTGGTTAAAGTTGTTTCCCTGTATACTACTGAATGTTTTCTAACCCATTGTTCTTTAAAATTGACCTTACAGGGTACTGTAAAGCGAGAAACACGGTTTACTTCCCAGCGCCCTGCAAATGAGATTATGTCTAAAATTGAGGAAGCTGCTAAGTCTTTAGACTTTAACGTTCGTAAGCAAAATTATAAGGTGAATACTGTTGAAGTCCATATCATACTATCTTAAACTGTCAGTTTCTGCTTGGTGTAGTATGCTTGGTCGGTTGATCCCCAGACTCATGCTTATACGTTCTTCCTTTTGATCCTTTCCAGATAAAGCTACAAGGTCATACAAGTGGAAGGAAGGGACGCCTTTCAGTGGCTACAGAGGTATGATCTCTTATATCAGTTGTAACATTTGTTTTCCGGTGATCTTCGACAGGCGATATATATCATGTATTATTGAATTTTGAATAGTTGTTTTGTTTGGTATACACATTAACATGAACCTAGAAGATCCCACATGATACTGTTTCTGTATATATATTAGTTAAGAAATACACTCATAATCTGTAAGAAAATATCATTAGTTGTGGAGATCAATAATTCACTTGTCTAATCTTTTATCAATTTGTTGTATGCTTCTTGAGCTCAGGTGTTTGAAGTTGCACCTTCTTTGCATGTAGTAGAGTTGCGGAAAACCGGAGGTGATACGTTAGAGTATCACAAGGTACGTAGCTGGCGTTCTTATTAACGTTGGCATTGTTTCCGGAGCTTGAAAATTCAGCTTTTCATCTAAGTTCTTTTTGTCCTATGGCAGTTCTTCAAGAATTTTTCATCAGGATTGAAAGACGTCGTTTGGAAAGTTGATACAATTGATGAAGAGTCAAAGTCTGATCGAAATCCTATTATCTGAATTATGTATATGAACAATGACAGAATTCTAAAATTATGTCAGACAAAGTCTTCAGAAATGGGTAGCCCTCATGAAACTGATCATCATCGCTACTCCAGTGCTTCCTAGACATTAATTTAATTTTTTTCCCGAAAAACTGTCAATATGTTCTTTTTGGAGTCGGGAAGGAAGCAGTCGTCCGTTCAATAGTGCAAGAAACGGATGTGGAATGTAGATGCTAGATGGTAGTGTAAGCAATTGTTTCCTGTGATGGTTAACCCTCCACCCTCATAATTTGGAACCAGGGGGTGTGATGTGGTGCACCAACCTATGAATTGTTCATCTCCTGTATGTATAATTATGTTGTTGTTTGTGTAATGACCAAATAACCTAGCCTTTATTCAACAATTCTGCATCTTTTTCTAATAATGTTACCCTCCTGGGCTGTGGCCTGTGGACGTCTCCTGAAAAACCATTATTTCCCGGCTGTGATGGCATATTGGGCCATCAGTGGCATACTCTTGAACAGGGACGTCTCGAAGTTTTTTGAGGCCTTGAGCGAAATTGTACTATAGGTGCTACGTACAACACATGCATCAAGAGATCAAATATAAGAAAAATAAAGAGTTGCCAAGACCAAAAATTTGTCACTCCACTTTTATAGAGTGACCTTGCAAAACTGAACTGAGTTTATGTGGTAGGGGTTCTGGTTCAGTATGGCCTTATGGGCCCTTTTTCTAACCATGAAAAGGAGTTTATTTGAGCTTAAAGTTTGATAGGATTAGCATCTCATATGATGGCATGATGCTAACATTTTTTTTTCATCAAACAGTGGTTTCAAGTTTGTTGTATCCACAACTAAATGAATCAGTTTCTTGTTATTAGTTCTTTGTTGTGTTATTAGTCACTATATTGTAACATCAATTATGTTAGTATTTGTGTCATTGTGTGGGATCATGATTCATGACATATAATTCTAGTTCCTCTCAAGCAGTTATTCCTATAAAAGAATACATGCATCTAATCATCAACAAGATTTAACTTTTAGGTGATCTTTCTTAGAGAATATTTATTGTCAAACATACTGATAAGACTTAAAATCCTTTTTGTAGTTTTATGCCTAATAGTTATAAGTTCCCCCCTAAATAAATAATGATTTCTGTTTTTGTTTTCTGATTCACTAAGATCACTTTGGCAAATTATAGAATTATATTTGAGTGTATGAGCAACTATTAGTAAGGCCCAAATTTTATCCCAGATATGTATGTTAAAATCACACTTAAGTATGCATTAATGGGTTTTACGATAGGTTGTCCATACACTCAAATACAATCCTACAAAATTTTCAAGTCACATATGTATGACACTATGATAGACTAAAATTTTAAATTTGAAGTATTATTTTATTTGTTTTGTGACCAAGATAAGAATGCCCATTTAAGGAAAAACACTTGCTTATGTATCAATAAAATTTAGGACGATAAACCCTACACAGAGGCTTATTACAGTTTTACAGTACAAACGCCATGGAAAGCACCACTAATGTAGCTAGTCAGCTACCCACCAGGGCCACCACTGTGACTTGACCACTACTAACGTAGCTACCCCACCTCCATATCTCTATTATATAAGTCAAGAGGGAAAAAATAGTGTCAACATGAAATTACCATCATGCCCTAATTATAAATTCATTACTCTATTTTGTTGGGGACATTTTAGACAATTTAGAGTATATCAATAAAAATTGTTGTTTTTTTCAATCAAAAAATTGACATTTTCTTTCCTCTTATATTTATCAATCATTTGTCTCTTTGGAGAAATCTAATATTTATCAATCATCTCTAATTTCTCTCTCTCCTTTGAAATGATGATCTCATTTTCAATTTTGTGTTTTCCTCCCGACTTCTCCAATCAATCACGATATTATTCTCAAGTTAAATGTACTTAAACTATAGTCGTTTCGACCCATACATGCATTTAAAACTAGTTCATCGACAAACCAACACTATCCAGACATACCACCATTATTAGAGCAGTAGTACATCACTAGAAGCATGACCCAACCATTATTGAATAGGGGACAAAAAGTGCACTGTACTACAACATTTTGAGGAACTGTCTCCAAAAACCGTTCATCGACCGAGGTCGAATTGCATACAATGCGACACACAATTCTTAGAAAATTACCAATCACTATTCTTGTTCAAGTTATTTTCGGTTATAATGATTACTATTAATCAGTATATTTATCTAATATAAATTGATATTGGCATTGGTGGCTGGTGGTGGTCAGCGCCATCGTGGAAAGTGGTGGCGGAAAGAGATCGAGTAGGATAGAGACTTCATATAATTTGTAAGAGCTCATACTAAGTCATACCTACCTAGTATGATACTAATACTAAGAATGATACCGATACGATACCCCGTAACTAACCTCATACCCAACGTACCTACCAAACATTACCATGCATCAACACTCAACAGCATTAACTGTGTTGCACATTTCAGAAGCATCAAAAATTCAAAATCCCAGTGTCATTCAAATGTGATCCATTTGCATGGAGCAAGTTGCACATGTGACTGGCATGACGTTGAAATGCATTAAAATGGTCTATTAGCTTCAAGGTTGTATGTACATATATTTCGTCCTTTCACTCTGGATTATACAGTTGCCGTTTTATTCACTATATACTTGTCATTTTAATTACTCACACAACAATTGTCATTTTAACACTATTTGTGTACTTCTCTTTAATCATCTATTATGTCTAATACATAAGAATAAATATGGTCATTTAATATCTCGTTAAATTTTAACATCAAAATTATACCTCGTTCGTTCTTTTAATTGCGACACTTTCTAAATGAGGTAGTTTGAATTTTGAAATCAATTGTCACAGTTTCTTTATGGGCAAATCTTTCTCTCTATCTCTCCCCTATTACATGGGTCCCCTTCTTTCTTTCTCTCTATCCATTTGCGTTAGAATACGTAAAACTCCACCTATAGTCTATAGAATATAATGAGTAAAAACGAATGAAAGAAGTATATTCCTTCCAATTTTTATCTGTAATGTTTCCCAATTTTATTTTTGTTTATTAACAAATTTATCCTTTTTTTAAAAAAAAACCTTCGACACATCCATCCTGCCTTTTTGTCACTTTTCTTTCTCCTCTCTTTAATATTTCGACTAATCAACAAATATTGCATGTATTAAAAAAGAAAGAAAAATGAACTATTATTGCAAGTTCTTCATCCTTTTCACTCTGGGTCTTACACTATAAAAAGATTTGTAGGCTTGTAGCTAGTAATAAAATAAGATATTGTCATCTAGACAAACATCACTAACAAGAAAATTAGTCATATATCCTTTGTTATTTGTTAATGAAACATTTTTTAATAAATAAAATATTTTCTTTTTGCTGATGGGGTAATATTTCTACTTATGTAAAATGCACATTTTTTTAGAATTTCTTATTGATCCCATATCAACCAAATTTTTTTTTTTTGATCCATCTATAATGAAGAATTTTACTATTGTAATATTAAGGTAGTAGATGGTAGTAAATGATTAATTGAGCGAGAATGAAGGATAATTCAATTTTTTTAAACATCTTTATAGATTCAAGAGGTTTTAGTAACCGATTCTCATCCTATTTTTATAATTTTATACGAAAACAAAGAGTCAAAAAATGCATCCTTATAAAACCTAAAATGCAACGTATCATGTAAGACAGCATTAACTGTTTAGTTGCACAATATCGAAGCATGAAGATCGACTATCACAGTCACAAACTATTCATTTGCATGATTTAAGTTGCAATTTAGAGTGACTGAGTCACTGGCATGACGTTGAACTGCATTCAATTGGTACGTCTAACTTCCATCATCATGTTCATATTATATTGCTCCATGTGCTTTGTCCTTTCACTTTTGTTCATTCATTAGTCATTACCATTAGAATTTGAGGAACAACGAACAAGGTTTTGCGATAGATTAGTTAGTTGACTAAAAATCGCCAGCTATAACTAAACCCTAGAGATCCAGACTGGCATCTAGCTCAAAATAAAAATAAGGCTATTTAAGAAATTTATTTAATATCAACTTACTAGCTTTGATTGGTCTCGACCAGTTTCGATTTCACCTTATACTTACTCCCAATCAACCCTGATTATATTAATCATGGTTAACCTTTGGATTTCGTTTTCTTAAGGTAATAAGAACACCCTTAATTATTAATTATAAATTTATAATGATATCATTGTCCTTAGTGGCAATATCATGATTCATATAATAAATGTAATTCTTGATTTATGGAAACCAATTAGGTAAATAAACTTTCTTGAAAGAATTTCTCACAATGACTAAAGTCTAAAGAAAATAGGTGGAGTTACTAATTATCTATCTTTATATCATATAGCTAATCTATTGAAAGGAAATCTTCACAAAATTCTTTTGACATGATTAATTAGGTGGAGTGAGCACAGTGTAAATGTGTAATACTAAAGGCATAATAATTTCTTGTCCATTGTTGGTTAATTAGCTTTGAGCATTTCAAGAGTGACTATATGCAATAGAGCAAGTTAGCAACCTACTTGTAGCTTGTGACTTTGTGAGTTGTAATTGACCTAATTGACAGTTGAGCTTGGGCGTGATAAGGCCCTATCACTTCGATTATGGACATACACTATTTTATACTAACATTGATATTTTACATGTGCTAATTACCGAGTAATCAATCAAATAATCTTAGATGAAATGTCTAACAAGTCGTGGCTAATTAAAATAAGAAGTTACCTCGATACTAATTGGTCACAACGGAAAGTACAGAAAAGGGTTGGTGTCGGTGTAACATAAGTTAGTTGTTATTGGAATTACTTTTTTTTACAACGATGTTATTGCAACTTGGAAATTATTTGAGTTGTTATTATATCATGAATTTGTGCTTCACTCAAACTACGACCTTTTAGAGTTATTTTGATCTTGTTGGCCTGATAATACTCATTTATGTATCCACTAAGATGAGAGTATGATATAATGATAGAAATTAATAGATAGAAATGAAATATAATAATACTTTGTTATTCGTCTTTAAAAACCTAAATTTATTGATAGCGCATCAGGTCTTGTGAACACTTGTGTTTATTTTGTTTGTATGTTTAGATAAGACAATTTTGAAATAGCAAATTTTTCCTTAATATAAATAACAAATAGGAAGGTGGGTGTTAAATTGTTAATACATGTCAAGAACACCATCATAAATTCATAATCTCATTACTCATTTCCCATCTACCATTAGTCCCTTTCTTTAAACAACCAATACAGGGTGTTGGGCTGTGTAGCTTGAACCAATTTCAGATTTATCCAGCGACAAAACTATTGCACAAATTGCATTAAATGTTGCATGGGTCATTTCCTTAACAACTTGATTAATAACCCCATTCTCCTAACTATTTTCCATGTGTGCTACTCCAAATAACTAAATAAGAACATATTGGTTGCTTATATAACTAAATGAGCATGATTATGCAAATTCTCGCCCCACCTAAATAACTACAAGCACACATTTTTCAACAATTATTTATCGGGCGATCCTAATCCTTTTGGCTCTATATTGTTTGTTACTAGACTTATATGCACGCGATGTATGCGCAATAAGGTAAAATTTTACATAAAAATATAACATTTAGTTAATTAGGGTGTTTGGTATTTTTTTATTCAAAACTTGAAAATGTGAAAAGAGTTAGTTATGGAGAGAATTATTCCATTTAATTAGGAATTAGAATAAAAGATAAATATGATTTTAGTGTCCCCTACTCTTCACTTATGAAATAGAGATTCATATATCAATATTCAATGCACTATTGAAGTATTGATTATTTGCGTAAGATATTACTACCTACTAATATAGTCTACTCCTCATTTTATTCCTCTAATATCTTTTTGCTTTTCGATCGTTTATTTTCGTCCATTCTTGGGAAGTTTTTTCTTTTGTTTTTATTTCTAATTGGGTGTACATCTTTTTTCCTTTCTATCCATATTATTTTTTCTTATGTTATGACCAATCCAGATTGCAAGTTGAAGCGGATATCGTAAGTAAGGAGGAGTGTTAAAGGAGAAATACCAACTCACTTGTACTCCCACATCGAAGAAGGAGGAGGAGGAGGATTCACATATAAAGTCTAATGGTCTACTCTAGCTATCACTAATTGGTTTTGGGATGGAACCTCATCTGAGCTTATGTGTTGTAGACTCTTCTCTAGCGCGTGCCTAGGAGTACAAGCTCAGGGGTTATTTGACCTCTTGGGATCCCACATCGAAGAAGGAAGAGGAGGATGATTCACATGTAAAGTCTAATAGGTTACTCTACCTATCACCGATTGGTTTTAGGATGGAACCCCATTTGAGCTTATGTGTGGTCAGAGTCTCCTCCAATGCAGGCTTAAGTGTACAGGCCCAGTAAAATTTGTCTCTCACCGTCATATTTCCTCTATTATTTTATACAAACAAACTCATTTGTGAAGTATAAGGATATTTGACTAAGGGATTTGTTAATTGTACGTTTACAGCAATAATGTTACTAACACAAATGCATTTTATATTAGCGTCACCGACTCAACGTAATATTTTTTTTAAGAAGAAGTGGCCCGAACCCCGCTCGGTCCTAATGGGCCAGACGCTTGAGAGTTGGGGGAAAGGTAAGGGGAATTCCTACTCTTAAAGTGCCACTAGTGGGTATTGATCCCCCAACCTTGAGGTTGGAAAGATGCTCTCCTTACCACTAGACCAAGGACTACTTGGTAACTCAACGTAATATAACATGATTATATGATGATTCTTTTTGGCAGACAGGGAAACATTGCCCTTGAGAACATCGAATTCTACATTCTACTAGAGTAACTATTACTGTATACAATCTTTATTTTAGAAAAAATAAAAAATAAAAAATTATTACAATCTTAATTTTTATACTTATGAAGTATAATATAGACCCGATCTACACTAAACTTATGGTAGACCAGGGCTAAGTCCCAAAGTCAAGATTTCTTTAGCAAAAGTTAAATGTAGCTTACCAAAAGTTAAGGTTTCCTTAGAAAAAGTTAAGATTTTGTAATTAAGAGTTAAGGTTTTGTAATCAGAAGTTAAGTGTAATGAATGAAAAGTTAAGGTTTCTTTAGCAAAAGTTAAGATTTTGTAATTAAAAGTTAAGGTTTTGTAATCAAAAGTTCAGTGTTTTGAATGAAAAATTAAGGTTTCTGTAGCAAAAGTAAAGCTTTTGTAATTAAAAGTTAAGGTTTAGCAATCAAAAGTTAAGGTTAAGCAATCAAAAGTTAAGGTTTTATAAATGAAAATTAAGGTTTTATTATCAAAATAGAACCCTAAATTATTCCCCAATTAGATTTGATTGGGTGTTAAATGGGGATTTAACATCCCAATTCATGAAAAACATTTGAATTCATGAAATTGAAACATATAGGAAGAGATTCAATACTTGAATTCGCCTAATTTTTGCTCGAATTGGTAGAATTTTACCCATAAATCTTCGAAATTAGTTCGAAAATTCTGGACATCTTGACTCGTTTCCCGGTGACGGTGACGATGCAAATTGGTTGCCCCAGGAGATCGTCATTTTCCGGCCACAATCGTTGTGTCTCCGGCCAGCTTCGCGGCGAGAATTGTGGCTGATGTGCTCTCTAGCTTTTCGTGGTTGGAGAGCAGCTAATTTATGCTTCTTTTTTTTTGACCTGAACGACTCTTCTTCAGGTCCACTGCTTTGCGGCTGGTGGCAGACTGGTCGACGGCGAGCAAGGGCATGTCTCTGGCAAGTGCAGTGGCTACTGTCGCGACTTGAATATGTCCTTGTTTGGATGCGAGAAGAACAACATTCTGACTTGTTATTGTGATGAAGATGGAGGTATTGGGTCTACACTATGTTTAGTGTGGACCAGGTCCAACCTAGAGTTTGCCGTTTAAGTGTGTGAATGATCAATTTTACCCTTATTTTTCACATTAAAGCATGTTTAATTGTCCTAATTAACTTACTTATTCTTAATTTAATTTAACCACCTTCCCCTCTTTCTCACCACTATACCACCACCACCACCATACACAACCACCATCACCACCTACACCCTAACTTCTCCAGTCACAACCACCACTCAACCAAGCTCCAGCCGTCTCCACCGATTTTGTTGGCCACTTTTCACCACTACCACTGAAGAACCACAGCTTAACCACCACCACCCGGATATGGGGCTCTGATGTAGGTTGAAGATCGAAGAGGGAAGAAGAGAGACTGAGAAGAGGGAAGAAGAGCGATCGAAGAAGAGAAGATCGAGAAGGGATGAAGAGAGATCAAAGGGAATAAGAGAAGAGAAGATCGAGAAGGGAAGAAGATCAATGGTTGTTTATGTTGGCTATAAAATTAAAAACGAAAAAAAGAGTAACTTATGGCATCACACAACATATTAAAGAAGGAGAAATGCCAAGTTGATATCGGATACATATGTCTATTGCGCATATATTGCGCATATATTCATTGAGTTTTGGTAAATTCAACAAAAAAAGTTAGTATATTTTTTAAACAAAGTAATACATTTATTAAGAAAAGTAGTATATGAAATTCTTGAAACTATATGCTATATACAAAACTTTCAACCTTTAATTTATATGGTTATATAAATGAGAAAAATATCGTTTCTTACATACTACCTTTCTTAATGAATATACTACTTTGCAAAATGAATATACTACTTTTATCGTCAATATACCAGCAAATAATGTTAGGAAGTAGATATATATATTATAGACATATTTCCGTTAGCAACTTGGCATTGCTTTCAAAGAAGTACTTTAACTATTTTTTTTTATTTATTTTTTGGTGCTAGAAGTACTTTAACTATGATGATGCTATGAGTATTTTACGAATTAAACTTAAAGAAGCTAAAAATAAATATATTAAATAGTTATTTACAATTGATGCAGTTGGAATTAATGGAGGGAAAGTAAACACAATTCCTTAAACGAACAAACAGGTTTACAAGCGATAAACCTGTAAAAATTTCGGAATCCACCATAATAGAGAATTAACCGTGAAATATTATTATTCAATCAGAAAGTGTCTTTTAATGACGGTTAAAAGACTTTTAAATAGTTTAAATAAAACCCTAATACAAAATTAAGCAAAAACTAAAAACATAAATAATTAAAATGCTGTTTTCGGGCCCTAAACGAACTCAGATGGCTTAAAATGCCTATGATTCACAGCATAGCAGTGCGTTCTCTTAGTTGGGCCGTTACCTTTCCGAAAAGGTTTTATTTAGCATTGTGACAACATGAGCCCGAGTAGTAGATTTCATTTCCCACTTTTTCGACGATTGGCATCTTCATCGAACTTCGCGGCAAGCCTTCCTACGTCATCAATAATGCTATCGTGTAACTTTTTCATTAGTTTCAATACTCAACTCATCTAGAAGCTACGTTTTCTATTATAAAAAACTTGGTCCCTTTCTTTCTGTTATTATGATGCATGGAACTATGGAAGGTAGTCATGGTGTGTATACCCTCTCTTCATAAAAGCAATTAAGTTTAAGTTTAGAGGACTGCTTTACATTTTTATGGGTATTAAAGCGGTGGGGCAATAGATCTTATTGAATAATGAACACGAAAAATCAAAGATTTCGGAAAAAAAACCCAAAGAAAACCGAAAATTTTCCGAAATTAGCCAAAATGTCCGCCTAGGCTACTCCTCCCGGGCCAACCATCAAGCCTTGTGGGCTTGATAAGCACAAAGTTCCCACTACTCTGTTGTCGTCCGTCCGCCCGAGGTCACACGACCAATCGGGCCCATAGACAACCCATCCGGACACGCTGTTGCTGCAATGTTCTTCGTCCATTCTTCTTCTATCGTTTCTTTCATTTACACCAGACGTCCATCAAGATCAAGTCACATTCTTACGTTGATAAATACAAGAGTTGAGAGGACCACGATGGACTATAAAATATGATGAATTGCTCGGATGGGGGTTGGGGGAATCAATTAGTAGAGAAGGAAATTAAAAAAGAAAATGGTAATAAATCTTAATATTGAGCCTATGCAGTTTTTGATAATAAATTGTGTATGTTGTTGTCTACTATTGATTATTGAACGAGAAGAAAATAGAAAAAACATAAGGATACACTTTTTAGGGATGATAATAAGTTTTATTCTCTCCTTCCATGATATAAGTCACATTTCCTTTTTAGAAGTCAAACTATAGAATCTTTGACCAAAATTTCCTATTAATACATACAAATAAAACGTACTCACGTGGGTTCTTGTTAGATTTTGTATAATATGTAGTTTCATAATATCAACTTTCTATATATTTTATTATTACAGAATTGAAGATATAGAAGGTCAAATGTGTGTCTCGGAGACTATCCAAAAGAAAATAGGACTTATATTATTATGAGACGGAGGGAGTACTAAGTTCGGGAAAAATAAGGTTAAAAGAGTACACCCTCAACTCCTTTCCACGCCGATGCAATATTCCTCAGTCAGATCCTATTTCAGCTTGATCCAAATAAAAGAATCCGATCCAAATACGAATATGTGAAAGTTCAATACGTACCTGTAAGATTATCATCTTGAGTTTGTGTAAGATTTAACAAATCTAAGCCGAATCTGCTTAATATTTTCACCTTGTTAATTCTAAACTACACTACAACTACAATTCAAGTTATAATTGTATTTTAAAGCCTTGATTTGTACTTTTCTGTTTTACAGCTGGAAAAACAAACATATATATTATTAAAACTTGTACATATATCAGTAATATATAGTTTGTAGGCCATGGGAACCTTTAACCGACTATGACTATGAGTACCTTAACTAGTAAACTATACACATACATCACCGACCGGCTTCTTAATTCCTAGCATAGATAGCTTGATTTTGTTGTCTATAGTGGAATAAAAGTTGAGTTCAACTCGACTCAATACTTTTCATCTTGAGGATCATGGCAGTCCTAAAATGAAGCAAACGTCAAACAATAGGGTAGAGCTAGGACAATTATCATATTAGGTCTTTGTAGAGAAAGAACTAGGTTATTGTTGGGAGAAGAGAAGAGAGAGTCGGCATTTGTTAAAAGAGACCAATAGGAAAATTAAGGTGGAAAAACGATCTAAAATATCATAGAAGCCAACCTTGATGTGATCACAAAAACCCAGAATTAGAAAGATGACATTATTGAGGAGTGGACGTAACCAAGAATGCAACGTATCGGGATAAGACACTCACCCATGCATACACAAGGTCAACAAAATGCTAATCTATATGGTTCACTTTTTATGCAATGGACAAGTCAACACACTTCTTTCTTACACTTGCTACCATAATACATTTATGAAACTTCTCAACTAAAAACCGGACACTAGGATAATAACACTTAACATTGATAACGCCATGGTAGGACCGTAGGACACGGGAAGAAGGAAGTCGGCCAACACTTAGGGTTCACATTAGTCACATATATACTACTTTCGTTCCAAGTGTATTGCAATATAGGGGGTTTGCACATTTATTAAGAAAAGCAAAAAAGTGGGTCATCTTTCCCACTTGCATCATGTGATAATAAGTAATGAAGAGAGATAAAAGTTACACATGTGATCTTTTTGGTGATTAAAATAGAAATGTTGCAATTAATATGAAATTGCCAAATAAGTTAAATGTTGCAATACACTTGGAACGAAGGTAGTATAAAATAATATCTATAAGAAAAAGTTTTATGATTGTTCGGTGCATGAATAAGGACTGGACTATCAACATTGTTTTCTATCGGATTCTTTTTATTCTTAGAAAGATTAAAAGAGCGATATAATGAATTATGGATTCGTATCAATGTACACTTCTATTGTATCCCAATTCACGTGAGGTATATACTATCCTTTTGAGGAGGAATGCCAAACATTTTTTTACTTACCTCTTCCTTCGTGTTTAGTTTATTGTATTATATGAGACTTCACATTTGTCAATGCATACCTTTGACTATTAACATTTTTAATAAACAATTATACAACAAAAAAAATCATTTTGAAAATTATGGAGAAGGTATTGGGTCAGACGCGTCCGACCATAACATTTGGTCGGACGACTTTTAGTTAGTTTCATTTTTTTTCAGTTGGTTTCATTTTAGTTTCAGTTGGTTTCATTTTAGTTTCAGTTGATCTTTTTTATTCAGTTGGATGTCTTTTAAGTTCAGTTACTTATCTTATTGTTTCATTTATGTGTTTTAGTCTAACTGAAAAGAAAACTTAAGTAACTGAAACAATATAAATACCAGCTAAATAATTTGCAGAGTTAACTGAAAATAATAAGTCTGGTTGGAATACATTTGTGTAAATGAAAATTTTTATACAATAACTGAAGTAATATAAATACCAAATGAAAATTGTAGAGAAACTAATTGAAGCAATGTGAAAACTAACTGACATAATGTAGTCACTAACTGGAAATGAGTGAGTGTAAATGAGATTAATAAGTGTAAGTTGAATACAAATATTAAAATGAAAGTAAAACAAGTGCATATGAAATGTTATTTGATCTAGATGAAGTGTTAATTTCTGGAAACATTTTTTTGTACTGCTTCTTTATCGTCTTTGCCAAATGATTCATGAGGTAATTTCTTTCTCTTTTTTTCTGATCTGCTATATGTATCAAACATTTTTTCATGTCAATTTGATTATTTTGAAGAAGGAGCAGTGGCGTGGCGGCGGCGGCGGAGGCGGAGGAAGAAGATGAAGAAGAAAGAGTAGCGGCGCGGCGGCGGCGGAGGAAGAAGATGAAGAAGGAGCAGCGGCGCCGTTCTCGCGGCTTCGTCCGACGAAATATATTCGGTCAGACCGTCTGACCTAATAGTTTCACAATTATAAATTGAAATGAAACTAATAACATCCTAATTACTACTCCCTCCGTTTCTTTTTGTTTGTCTTATTTACTGTAGCTCCAAATGCTAAGGAGAGTGATGTCATAGACATGTGGGTGGGGACAACAATTAAAAAGTTCACTTATTTTATAGTAAATTGGTGACTAAAGTAGGTGAGAGAAGATTATAAGGTACATATGGGACCAAAAAGTGATAAAGTAAGGGTAAATGAGTAATATAATTTTTCTATATAAGGAAAGATGAAAAAGTAGGACAAACAAAAGAAACGGACTACAACGGGAAGTAGGACAAACAAAAAGAAACGGAGGGAGTAGTAAATATGCTTCCAATAATGTATCAGTCAAAAATTACGTAAAAGCTTGCTGACCTTATATGGTTTTGATGCTGACAAACTAATATACTAGCATAGTTTAATGATTTTATGTGTGAAAGGTTTATAATAATTTGGTGATGTACAAGATCAAGATTACCATTACTATGGGTTATGGTTTAGAAATGATAGTTGCACATAAAGTTACTCAAATCTTAATTGTATCGATGTTAAGACTTCATGTGAGAAGTGTTAGACTAACGTGCAGGATCTTAGTTGCGCTTACAAGGAAACAACATTTACAATATGGTTGGAATTGTGTGTTGAAAAGGAACTGGAAGTGAAAATCGTATGCAATGGATCTAATATTTTAAATCTGTGTTTAAGCATTTAGAATGCATATTAACTTAACCATGTTTGTCATATTATCTATGCTATATGTAAGTTTATATGATAGTTGCTTTAGATAAGTTTATATTAAGATGCTACTAGTCCCATGTAGTGTTCTAGTTGCATTTAGTTTATAGTTGCATTTTGCATATCATGCAGGTATGTTTAAGTATCGTCTTAGTGTTAGAGCATATTTCATATTATGTTAGACTAGGTTTATTGCATGATCGTATTTATTATATATACATGGTTAATAATATAAGTCTACATGATTAAGCACAACAAACAACAACAACTAAGCCTTATTCTCAAAGTGATTGGGGTCGGCTAACATGAATCGTCAATTGAAACCGTTGTCAAAGGAGATGGCATCGCCAAGAGTGATAAAAAGTTTTTAAAAAGGTTTTAAGCTTTAAAAAGTTTTTAAAAAGGTTTTAAAGGAAGTTTTCAACAAAAAGTTTTAACACAAAACCAACACAATTGAGAAAAACAAATAAATGTAGTAATCACACCCATTACTTCACATGGATAGTGCCCCTCCACCCACTTCTATCCAACGCCATGCTCTCCTCAATCCCAAGTAACCTCATATCACTTTCAATTACCTTCATCCAAGTCATCGTAGGTCTTCCCCTGACCCTTACAATTTGATTACTCCTCCACTCTTCAATTCTTTTAACCGGTGCATCACCTGGTCTCCTTTTCACATGACCGAACCACCGATTCTCCCTCATCTTTTCTTCAATGGATGCAACTCCAACTTTTTCCCGAATCACTTCATTTTTTAATCGGTCCTTCCTTGTGTGACCACACATTCATCGCAACATACGCATCTCCGCCACATTCATCTTATGAACGTGGCATTGTTTCACCGTCCAACATTCAGTGCCATATGACAAAGCAGGCCTAATTGCCGTGCGGTAGAACTTTCCCTTCAATCTTTGTGGAATGCCGGAATCACAAAGGAACGAGGTATTTTTGGGACACTTTGTCCATGTGTATTTTGATGATGACAAACACATGTATGTTATTAACATATTTTGGCTATGTATGTGTCAGTGAAATAATTCTGTTCGAGCAACAAAGTCATTGGAGTTTCTGACAGTTGGATATTTAAACAAAGTATGAAAGTAATTTTAGCATAATTACTTATTCTCTTAGAGTTAAGAAATGAAGTAATCATGTTAATATTATTTTTCATAAAAATCTGTTTCTTGAAATAAAGATTTTGTATATAAATAAAGATAGTTTTCTAAAACTGATTATGTGATTAGTTTTGGAAAATATTATCTTTTTTTATGTCAAAGTTAAAATGATTTATTCTAAAAAGATTTTATCCTCTAGCAAAATCTCCTATGATACATGAAGATCAGTTTTGGAAAAGATATAAGACGAGTTTGGAAAAGATAGAAGATCAAAGATTATGGCCCGGATTTTTCGGAAGAGATATTTGTCTTCAGTGGCTCTGAGCAAGGCACTAAGCACGGCACTGAGCATGGCACTGAGCTGTTATATAGCTGGAAACAGTTTTAGATCGTA
This sequence comes from Patellifolia procumbens, assembly GCA_947645195.1. NCBI lineage: Eukaryota > Viridiplantae > Streptophyta > Magnoliopsida > Caryophyllales > Amaranthaceae > Patellifolia > Patellifolia procumbens. The sequence continues at coordinate 348,006 of CANSGD010000928.1, forward strand.
ACTTTCCTTATTAGCTTATCAAGAAGCACGATTTTAGAGGACTAAAATCTTTATGTAATTTTCTTATTATAGAGAGTGTTGGGTTGGTTTGAGTATAAATCTAATTCAATTAGCAACACTTAGGGTTAAGTGTTGGGGGGCACTACTAGGGTTAGTAGTAAGGGAATCAAGTTGTATCAAGAGTTTGGTATTTTGTGATTCAATTAATAAAAGAAAAGGTAGGGTGGACGTAGATCTCAGAGGTGAGATTGAACCACGGTAAAATTGCTTGTCTCGTCTCGTTATTACTGCCTTCCTATTTACTATTCTAGAAATTCTTATCGAATTAACAATATTCATATACGCAACTCAAAAGCTCCGAGAAGGTCTCTGAGATCTCGAAAGAAAGTTCGATAAAATTCAGAAAATACCACACTCAATTCAACCCCCCTTCTTGCGTGTCTCCTTGTGATCCAACAATTGGTATCAGAGCCTAATATTCTTGTAAGGTTAATCCCTAGAGAATAGCTAGCATGAATTCACAAGATCACTCTCAAAAAGGACACTCAAAGTGCCCGGTTTTCAATGGAGAAGATTATGGATGGTGGAAGGCTAGGATGAGGATTTACATCCAAGGGTCGGATTATGAATGCTGGAAAATCATAAGAAAAGGACCCATCCTCATCCAAGCCAAAAATAATGAGGGAAAGTTGGTTGACAAAGACGAAGACGACTACGATTCAACCGACTATGCAAAGGCCGAGAAGAACTTTAAAGCTATGAATATTCTCCAATATGAAATTGGACCTGATGAATACTCAAGGATCTCTGCTTGCTCAACGACAAAGGAAATATGGGATACTCTCGAGTTAGCCCACGAAGGCACAAATGAGGTAAAACAATCTCGCATTGATTTGTTAGTTCAACAATATGAATTGTTTACCATGGATAAAGATGAATCAATAAATGAAATGTTTACTCGCTTTACTATCATCACAAATGAATTGCGTTCTCTTGGAAAAATTTATTCGTCAGAAGAATTGGTTAGGAAAGTGTTAAGAAGTTTGACAAGTCGTTGGCTACCAAAAATAACTGCTATACAAGAAGCCAAGGACTTGTCGAAACTTCCCCTAGAACAATTAATTGGTTCTTTAATGACTCATGAACTTGTTCTAGATGCTAAAAATCCTACACCAAAGAGCAAAGGTCTAGCATTAAAAACTGAATTAGAAAGTGATGATAGTGATAGTGATGAAGATGTTACTTTTCTTACTAGGAGATTCAAAAAAATTCTTAAAAAGAACAAAAATAGTAATCCTAGCAAGAATGCGAATTTCAAAGGTAAGAGTACTACATCTAACTGTCAGAAAAGTGCTACTAACTCTGGATGTTTTAAGTGTGGAGAATATAGCCACAGGATCAAGGAATGTCCCTTGTGGGAAAATGAGAAACCCAAAGATAAAAGAGAACAATCAAAAGGGAGTTCAAGAAGGCCATGGTAGCAGCCGTATGGGGAGAATCCGAGTCTGATGAGGAACAGTCAGAGGCACTGAGCCAAGAGGCAAAACTTTGCCTAAATGCAACTGAAGGATCTCAGAGAAGCTCTCAGTACCTAGATGACTCGCATCTATGTCTTATGGCGAAAACACCCACCTCCCAAGATGAGGAGGACAATGCAGAGGTAAATCTCACTTCTTTGAAATCTAAGATACCTCTATTATCCAAAAACAAACTAATTGCTTTGCTTAGTAATGTAATTGACGATTGTCAAGAAATGTGTGATGAATTTATAAACATGAAAAAAGATTTGAAAAACATCACTAAGCAAAAAATTGGGTTGGAATTGGAATATAAGGAATTGATGGATGATAACAAGGACTTGGTCAAAAGAAATAAAGAAATGGACAAAACGATAAATGACCAAGTCGTTGAGATAAGTGCGCTAAAATATGAAAAAGCTCTTGCTAAAGAAATTGTAAACAGCACTGTGCCCTATACTGAGCTTGAGGCAAAGAATCTTGACTTTGAAAAACAAATAAACGTTTTGAACCTTGAACTACTGGAACTGAAAAATGAAAAGGAAAACCCTAGGGTCGACCCTATAAAGGAAGGACAAGGTACAAAACTTTGTGAAGATTTTGAAAAAGCCAAACATGACTTAAACACCCTAAATGACAAAAATGAAAACTTGAAAGCAACAATTGAGTCTTTGAAGGTGCAACTGTAGAAGTCAAAAATTGCCACACCTGGTAGTAATATCCTAGACCATATCATCTCTCAAACAAAGAATCGAAACAGACATGGTTTAGGATATACTGACCAGAAGCTCAGTACAGGTCTCAGAGCTAAAAATTGTGAGCTGCTGCTGCATAGCGAGCTGCTGCTGCCAGGACCACGAGATCACGAGGGGAGCAATTTGCACTCGGCCCGATCGGGTACTGTGCTCGGGCCCGATCGGGTCTGGCGCTTAATGACGCGGATTTCGAGTTTTGTTTCCGATTTCTAATTAGACTTGAGGGGTATTATAAATACCTTTTCCTGATTATTTAGAGACATCTTTTATTCATCTTTCATTAGGTTTAGACTAGTTTTATTCTTCATTGTTCTTAGTTTAATTCAAACACTTTAGATTAATTTAGAGGTGATCAAACCTATTTCGATTTCAATAAAAGTTCCTGCTTTCCGTCAATTGGTACTCTTCTCTACTCTTTATCTCTTTAATTACTTTGATTGCTTAGTTTATTTATTTAATCGTTCATGATGCAATTGTTAGGGTTTCATATTAGTTTTATTATTGTTAATTCGATCATGTCTGAGTAGTCTCTTTCTAGGGTGTTAGATAGGAAAGCCATGTTTATACCATGATTGTGATTTAGACTCTTATCGATTTCTAGGGTTTGATTAGGGTGATTGCGATGTGATTTGTTCTTTATTGAGTAATTAACGTTATTGCGCAGTTTCGTTGGTTGCTTGTGGTTAATAGTTGTTTGCATAGATCCGTCTTACGACTAGAGGCCTAGGACATGTCAGTAGTTCAGATTACGTTAGTGAACATGCGGCGTATGTTGAACTATGAGCGTTGAGTCTTAACCATAGCTCAACATAGGCTCTAATCCCCCGACTCTTGACTTAGGTTTTGATAGTAGTTGACCCTATTTGATTGGTATAAGCATGGTGGACCGACCTAATACCCTAGACTTTTATTCCATAGTTTAATCCTCAATTTATTCCGTCTTCTGTAGTCTATTCTTTAGTTTAATTATTTCTTCCCTGATTTCATCTGGAGTAGCTGAATTGGTTGAATATTAATTTAGAAACTCTGTCTCCCTGTGGATTCGACCCTGCTTCCACTGACTATCTAGTTAGAGGTCTGTAGGTTTATTTTTGATTAGGTGACACGACTAAAACCTATCAACCGCCCCTGCCTTGCTGCTTGTAACCCCACTTAACTTGCACTCCATATACTCCGTCTTACTTCTGCTCAATCTAAAACCACGGGCTTCTAATGTATGCCTCCACAATTCCAACTTACTCTCAACATCTTCCTTTGTCTCATCAATCAACACAATATCATCCGCAAACATCATACACCATGGTATATCATCTTGAATTCACATTGTTAGTTCGTCCATGACTAGAGCAAAGAGAAAGGGACTAGGTGCAGAACCTTGATGCACTCTGATCGTAATAGGGAACTCTTCTGCCCTCCCACCGTAGTGCCCCCTGATGTGTTTAGTATATTTGCCATTGCTTTTAGAGTTCATAGTAAAAAATATTTGATGTTATTTTTTCTATCCTACTAATCATTAATTACAAGGTAAATAAAATTTATTATAGTTGTATTATTATAGGCATTGTAGTTGCATTAATTTCCTACTTACACATAATTATCCTTGATGATATAAAATGTGATTATATCATGTTAAGTGCTTGTTTGGTTTACATGGGAAGAAAATTCCTATGGGAATTTATATTTCAAGGGAAGTTTTTTTTCCCTAAGCAATTCCTAGGAATTTCATAAACTTGTCTGGTTGATATAAGGAAATTTGGATCCCCCATGAATTTTGAGTGACCAGGGGGGGCTTGGTAATTTATTTACAATGTTTTGTGGGAAGTGGAAATTCCCATGAATTCTCAATTCCTCCATTTTCAACTTTTTGTGTCAACCAAACAACTTGCCCAGTGAGCAATTCCCATGAATTTCATCTTTCTCCATTTTTGTTTGTCAACCAAACAACCGCTAAGAGTGTTTGATGAGCATTGGTAAATTCATAAGTCTAGTTATAAGTATAAGTAAACTGGGACTCTGTGAATTTGGATATAAGTAGGAATCTAAAGAGTCATATGCAGAGTGAAACTCTAATTGCATTAAGAGTTTAAGTGTCATACTTAGAGTTAAACTCTATTTGCATTAGGAGTCTAAGTGTCATGATTAGAGTTAAACTCTATTTGCATTAGGAGTCTAAGTTTCATACATAGAGAGAAATTGCAGTCGCGTAAGGAGTTTAAGGTTCATATCTAGGGAAAAACTATAGTTGCGTCAAGAGTTTATATAGATTGATTTTCAGGCATAATATGATATATGTTTGACTTAGTCAAAAAAGCTGTCATTCTATCTTTCAATTAATTGATGCATATGATAATTAATGAATTATTGATAAAGATATTGCATAATTATCATTTAGTTGTTATAATAAGTATTGGACCAAGTCAAAGATAAAGATAGAGTTTTATCTTTTATAAAAGGTGTGCTTATCTTTGGGTTATTGAACATCTTCCTATATATACTAGCATATCTCTACTGATGATCTTCGCCTAAGACTGCCAAGATTCAAGAGATTGGATTCGAAGCTTTTGGTGCCAATGTCTCACGTTTTTGTGCAGATACCATTTCCTAATTCCAGCGTCCAGTCCCTAACCAGGCCACGACAAATTTCTGACTACGTCCAGTTTATAAAATAATGAAACTGGAACCCGTTCAAATTGGCAGCAGGAATAGTATTCTTCCCGTAGTTCCTAATGAAAACACAAAGTTTCCTTCAGCAACAACTATTAGTTTCTACACATGATAGTCTTTTTAAGAAGTGTCTTTTTAATTAGAGATTTTACGGATTTATGGATAGGGTTTTAGATTATTGTTCCCTCAAGGTTCAAGTCCTTATAAAGTCAAAATCGGGTTCATGTATTAATTTGTCAAACACTTTGGAACCATAGTGATTGATTGGACCTAGAGTTAGGTTGTTGATGCATGATCCTAGTGGTGAGATCATTGTGTAGACCATAGTGTTGGTCATAGGCATTAGTGGTAAGCCGAATTTAGTTGGTTGTTAGGTCTCTAGTGGTGAGATATAGACTTCTAGTGGTGAAATCAAACTGAGTTGAATTACTGTTATGAGGAACTGTGATTGGTGACTTTTTAGGAAGAAGCTGAGGTTGCAGCCCTATGTTTATTTAGGTTTGTATTGTGGTTACACCTTAAATCTAATGAGAAGAAGTGTTTAAAGCCCCATGTGGTCGGAGTTTTTCTTCGTTAATAGGGTCTAGCACTAGTACAAAAACACCCATTTGAGGCATCAAATTTTGGCCCATTTGAGGCGGCAAAATATAGGTAGTTTCCTCGAAATATCTCTTGTGCCATTTATTTACTTCTTACTTCATGAATGCATTCATGGTTTAAGTTTTAATTTCCCAAAAGAGTAGATCCAACGTCTACTATACAAGCAGATTCAATTCACCCCTTTTGTATATATGTTCATCCGAAATATGTTTAGTGTAGAGTCAAAATGTTACCCTAGGAAAAAAAATATTAAAAGATGTTTGACATTTTTGAAGAAATGAATGAAAGGATGGGTTAGGTACTTAGTTCACAACTCACACGTAGTTGTTCTTGCCCTATTGAATATTTGGACCATATTTGATGATTGACTGAAATGCACTACACTCCAGCTTGAGAATTCCTTTTATCTATTGGGTTCTCCAAAGATAAATGGCACCAAATCCATCACTTATTAACCTCTTTTTTTTTTTTTTCTTGAAAAGGATTACTATTGATCTTATGATAGAATATCATCAATTTTGAACGTTATTGTAGCACAAATTTGTAAAAAAAATTAGATATGTAAATTGATTTCCAATAGAAAGGAGAAGGAAGCATTTTCCATAGATAATGTTTACACGGAGCATTTACCCACATTCAAGTATATGCATATACCTTCTCATATTCTCCTCCATTACATTGCTCTCTACATGGGCACATGCGTAGAGATTGTGAGAGAGCGCACCTTTGTAGCTTTTTGTGAGTAGTGGCGCTGGATGGTTCCTTCTCCAAAAATATATAAAAATTAATTTATTGATAGAAGTCAAAAGACATATATAACAAAAGGCAAAACTAACATATACATGTAAAATTGAATTTAATATGTAATTCTAATATGATAAAATTACGATCATTAAGGAGATCTAACATACCTACTAACCTCTTTATTTTGCACAACTTCACACACCGCAAACAAAAGTTGACAACAAGTATTTTACTTATCTAACGTCCCACTAACGTCTGTTAGCTTTTTTTTCTTTTTGATAAGTTTGATTCTCATTTACTAGGCCATTAGCCAAAGAAAACAGTACATGAGCACATTAGGCTATGCCCTTACATCCAACATAAGCGGTTGTCACAAAAAAACTATGCCAATCCTACATTACAACCAAGCAATGATGCCAATGAACTCGTCTTGCCTAGTGAGGCCTTGTTTCGCCAAAGTATCCACCACTGTGTTAGAGCTTCTTTTTTTATAGGTAATGACTACCGGAGTATTTTCCAAATCTCATTTTTGCCTGAATACTTATACATCTAATCCTAAAACATCTACCTTACACAAACTACACTAATATTTATTTCGATCTACTATTTAACTTATTTCAAACCCTTTAAAATAATAAATATATACTAATATAATCATGTAATATACCATACTCATAAATCATAATAAATCCGAATGTAGAATAGTTTTGCCGCTTGTTTATCCACCACAATCTTCCCTCCTCCAATTTGGGTTCCATAAGATTTTGGGCTTGTAGACAGCTTAGGTCTTTCTTGCCGCCCAAAAAAGTGAATCACCCATTACTCTTCCCAGTTCGGCAATTCCCACAGAAATTTGTTTTCCTTACTTCACCCAAAACAAAAAACATCCCATTAAATGCTCTCCCGCCATAAAGTCTAAGTCACCTAAAATCTACCCACCAACCTCATTTAGTCCCAACGAATAAATATATCATTAAATCATTTGATCCTCAAATAATACCAATCATTTTATTCATAGCTAGCCTAACACATTGCTATTTCCTTCGTCTCGATTTATTTGCTATCAGTCTAAAACAAATGTTTCTATCTGCTTACTACTCTGCAGCGTATTTAACTTATAGTGTTCATATGCTTTTCACCTTTTCATTCTCCTTCTAGTTACTATTTTACTCTTTGCAGTACACCAATAACGCATCTCCGAAAAACTTTTCACTACAGTCTACACCATAACACTTTTTTTAATGTAAAAAATTTCAAAAAAAAAAAATAAGTTGAACAAGATGCCACGTGGGTCCAAATAAATAAATTAACTTCTATAAGTAAACAAAAACATATAGAAACCTGAAGAATCAGAAAATCATTGTTCCTACTTCCTACTTCAAGGCTTACTTGAACGAAATCTACTAAATTCTTTTTGGTCAAATGCCTCAAATTTCCCTACATGTAAAATATACACTTCCATGAAGTATTTATTTTTTAAAAATAATTCTTTTTGAACAAAAAACTGTCAAACCTTAGTAGCTTACCTATTTCAACATGTTCCAAAACAATAAAAATAAAAATTAAAAAACTTAACTATTCCTTGTTTGGGTGGTTGAGCTATCTATCCAATTCCAAGAACTACTCACATTTAATTCCTTAATCATCCAGCTTCCTAGCAGCTCATCTTCTCCTATTTACATACTTTTCATACTATACTATATATACCCTACCCAAACACCCCCTTATTCCTTCATTAACTAAAAAAACAACCCTCCAAAATAAAGGAAAAAGAAACAAAACCTCCTTCTTCCTCATTTTTCCATTTTTCCTCAACAAACAGTAAGACGTAAAAGCTTAATATCCCATTTTTATGCTACTTTGATTATATCTCCATTTTTTTGGTCATCTTCTCCTAGACTTTTTTTACAAACACATTATATTATATCATTTTATAAGTTTAAGCTTGTATCAATGGCGAGTATAGACCTAGCAAACGAGAGATTAATGGCGGAAATGGCGTTTAAAGATGAAGCTTCTATCGTCATTAAAATCCGTCGAAAATTACCAGATTTTCTACAATCTGTAAAGCTTAAGTACGTTAAATTAGGGTATGGATACTCTCTCCAAACACCCACTTCTATTTTTGTAGTTCTTGTAGCTTTACCGCTTTTGTTGTCTACTTTGGTTCAACTTACCGGTCTAAAAATGGACCGGATTTCTGATTTATGGACGAACCGGACGGTGTTTGTGGATACCGCTACCGGTTTAACCGGTTTGGTTGTGTTACTTGTTGTGTTAGGGGTTTATTGGGCGAACCGGACTAGACATATTTATCTCGTTGATTTTGCGTGTTATAAACCGGAAGACGAGAGAAAAATGTCGGTCGACTCGTTCCTTAAAATGACGGAAGATTCGGGTGCTTTTAATGAGGAAATGGTTCATTTCCAAAAAAGGATTGCGACTCGGTCCGGTTTAGGAGATGAGACGTATTTTGCTAGGGGAATTACGTCTAAACCGCCTAATTTGTCGATGGCCGAGGCTCGAGCCGAGGCTGAATCGGTTATTTTTAACACGGTTGATGCACTTTTGGAGAAAACCGGGGTTAAACCGGAGGAAATAGATATTTTGATAGTGAATTGCAGTTTGTTCAATCCAACACCATCACTTTCTTCGATGATTGTAAACCACTACAAATTGAAGCCCACAATTAAGACTTATAATTTGGGTGGAATGGGCTGTAGTGCGGGCTTAATATCCATTGATCTAGCCCAACACTTACTAAAAGCAAGGCCCAATTCTTATGCCTTGGTTTTTAGCACAGAAAATATCACCCAAAATTGGTATTTTGGTAACGACCGGTCCATGCTTTTGTGCAATTGTATTTTCCGTATGGGTGGGGCCGCGGTTTTGTTATCTAACAAGGCTAAAGATCGTCGTATAGCCAAGTATGAGTTGTCCCATACAGTCCGGACCCATAAGGGTTCGGATCATAATAGTTACAACTGTGTTTACCAAAAGGAAGACGAAAAGGGTATGGTTGGAGTCTCATTAGCACGCGAGTTGATGGCGGTTGCTGGGGACGCGTTGAAAACGAACATAACTACCTTGGGCCCACTTGTGCTACCATGGTCAGAGCAACTCATGTTCTTGGCAACTCTGATTAGACGGAAGGTACTAAAGCAGGTTAAAGTCAAACCATATATTCCTGATTTTAAAAAGGCATTTGAACACTTTTGCATTCATGCTGGTGGGAGGGCAGTATTAGATGAAATAGAGAAGAATTTGCAACTCTCTAATTGGCATATGGAGCCTTCAAGAATGACTCTTCATAGGTTCGGGAATACCTCGAGTAGTTCGCTTTGGTATGAACTAGCCTACACCGAGGCTAAGGGTCGAGTTAAGGCCGGGGACCGAATTTGGCAAATTGCTTTCGGTTCGGGTTTTAAGTGTAATAGTGCGGTTTGGAGAGCCTTGAGGGAGGTTGAGGTTGGGAACTCTAGGACTAACCCATGGGTTGATTGCATGGACAAGTATCCAGTGAAGATTAATTTTGCTTAGGTGGTACAAACATTGTGGGCCAGGGGAAGATAATTGGTGCAATCATATTATTTAGTTGGTTGTTAGGAAGGGAATGTGTTGGGTACAAGTTTGGCCAAGAAATTGATGATATTTTTGGCTATGGAATTTGTTTGTAGCAACTTGATTAGCTCAACTTGTTTGTTTGAGATGAATATATGTAATTTATTTGATTATTTGAAGAAAGATTCACTTGTAAGTGTATGATGAAGTGAAAATATTATCCAAAAGTGTATTACATTGACTTAGAAGTGAGAATTATTTATTTTAGATCTTAAATTCAAGTTGATATTTCCTTCGTTCTTTTTTAGACTTATTATTATAGCATTACGCAATACATATTCACTTTTGATAAAGTTTTTATTTTCCACGTATCTATTTTTTTTATAGAATATTGACTGGTGAGGACCAATTACCTCTACACTCTAGTTTCTATTTCCTTAATGAATGTATTTGGTGAGGGAAAAAACACAAATGAAGTAATAATCTATTTGATGGTAATCTGCTTGGATTAGTAGGTTGGTATTATTTGCCTAAAAATCCATGATACGTGTATAGGCCTATAAGGCTTCAGGAATTAAATACTCATACACATTTGTCATGGACGGCTTTATAGGGCTTGAATGAGCAACATTCTTCAAGTGAGCCCATATTTCCAGCCCATACATAGAACAGAAGAGGGTTGGTAATTCGATGCTCGTGTTCAAGCTAATGAGCTAATTCTCATGCTACAAAGTATTTAATTGAATTATTACAATCAGAGCTAAGCATATACTAAGGACCTAAAGTGTGCCAAAAGTTCAGGTTGAGGAACCAGTTGGGCATGCGCAAGACAAGACCAATGGGCTCGTGCCATATCGAGTCGTGTGTGGAACAGGCCAAGGAAAATTAATATTGGGTACATGCCAAAATTTCAAAAGCATGCCAGTCCCATGTGGCATGCTGGATGGGGTCATGTCATGTCGTACCAATGATCCGCCTTTCATTTTTGGTGTTTAGTTAAAATGAGGGAGTTAAGGACCGACGCGACCAGTCAAGCTTGGACCAAAATTAATATTGATGTCCATGAATGGTTCAAGGGCCACTTGTTGGCCTAAGAGCTCGTGCCGTGCTAGGAGCACGCTCGTGCCAAATCTAGCAAAACTCGTCTTGGGCCATATTGACCTTCGAGCTAGCTCGTACCATGCCAACTGTAGACTTAAGGACTTTGAGTTTCAAAATTTAGGGTTAAATCATACAAAAAGTAACAGTCTTTATGTTATCCTGACAAAAGTTAACTTAATGGTATTCGTATAAGGCTATAGCCTTGGGAGACGTTTTTTTTTAATTGAGAAATATCAGTAGCTCTAAACTTTCAAAATTAAACCAACCCAAACCTACATTCTCCTAACAAGCTCATTCTATCTCATTCCATACACTATTTTTAGACGTCTTGCACCAACCTATTTGTCCATATTATTGTCCTTACTTTGTTTCCCCTTTAATCTCGAATTACAATATACAATTTTAAAAAATAACTTAGTAGATTTATCGAATGAATTAATCTAGTCACTAAATGTATTAAATTAACCACTGAATGAAATTAAAAATTGTGTAAACTAGATGAAAACTGATCAATATTGTTAGTATTTTATTTTTATATAGCAGGTGAATGGTATTGTAGCACAAAGGGGCGAACTAGAGGAGGTGCAAGACTAAACACTAGCCGACTCTAGACTATGAAATAGCTATATACATGATTCTAAAACGATAGCAAGAATTAAGTAATTAGTAACTAATCTAATAAACGTGATAAAATAACGATGATGATAAAGCACTAAGACTGAGCATCACCACTAACATGAAATCAAACATAACTCACATTCGAATTAAAAAATCGAAGCATAGAGAGATGACATTCTTTCGAAACAGAATTTCCTTAAGATTACTTTCGTGACTACAAAAGACGTAACCAATATGGATGCTTCCTATTTTCATGGCCAACATACAAAATTAGATGCATAAGAACTAATGTCAATGAAACCCCAATCTCAATTCTCACTTTTTTTGAATGAAATGATGAATCTAATCTAATCTACAACGCCTTTAATCTTCCAAAATAAGGCAAAACAATAGTATTTCGGGCTGAACTAAGAGTTTTAATGACAAAAGTCTGAATGAAAGAGTGAAAATTGAATAAAAAATAGGATAGGTTACAATAGTGACATTAAAACCTATTACTATGCTAATATCCAAGGATTGAAGTCCCGAAAAGAAATTAAGCCCGCCGCGAATCGGGTCAGGTTTAGGGCAAACCCGACCGTTATCAGACGAACTTGATCGGTGGCACAGACAAAATCTAGCTGCTGGAATGCTTCAAAATACGGCTAAGTCATGGGTATTCACCCGATTGATCGGGTATTCCACCCGATCTGGGCTTCAGTCGAACATCAATTCTCCAAATTGTCTAACTACAACTTGACAGTGTACTTGTTGAACATAGCACAAAGGTACTCCAATGCATCCATAATGATCCCAAAAGCGACCATGCACCTCTGACGACATCTAAATGCTTTAGAATGGTTCATTCCACCTTCAAATATCTCAAATGTCCCTGAAATAGCTCAAAACACACCAAGCTACAAACAAATGCAAAATCTATTGGAATATATCAGAACCATGTATGAAATATGTCGTTTTGATAGGGAAATGAGGGAGGGGTAAAATATAAAAACACGGTGACACAACTGTCACGAAATGGACTAAACTAGTCATGAAAGTAATTAATTTAGTCACCATCTTTTCATTCTTATATTAAAGTATTAGGGTTGAAAGTAATGAAAGTATTAGTGTTGAACCGTTGCCTAATTTTAATTTAAAAGTAAGCGTTCTCATAAAAACCAAGTCAAATATAATTAAGTGTTGACCTTCTTTATTTTACATTTGTTGACTTTTGACTTATAAATTTTCTACATATTTATGAAGAACATTTACAATGTAAAATCTATGTTATAAAATTCATCCTAATTGTTAAAGTATGCTACTACGCCTCTAAAAGACCATAAAATTTAGAGAAAACAACAATACATATACTTCTAGAAGTACTTAACAATACTATCCCAAAGAATCTCAAATATGTCAAAAGTTTACTTAATTGGAATCTGACATGACTAATAGCTGATATGCATGTGGGAAAGTAGTTACTTGTAATCCGATATGATATTAAGAATTAACGATTTTGGCTCGATAATTTTTCAATCTGATTCGATAATTATTACACTAAAGTTTGATCCAAACACGAAATTTCCTTTTATGAATTCCCATGTGATAGAATCGAGCGACATAACCTGAAATCAATCAAACTAACTTTAATTGAAAGTGAATGCACTTAGACTGAACCAAACTTGGCCACACCCGACTCAACCATGTTTGTACCTCAAGTATATAACTTGACTCGTTATGATCTGATCCGAATATAATGGGGCTTGAGTATTCAAATTTACGCCTCTGCTCACACGACTCACTTCACAGCTAAATTAGCCGTGTGAGGTAATTAGATAAGGCATTTGGCAAATATCCGATAACGCTAATACGCTATTGACATATTCATGTTGACTATATTAAATGTCCATTTGTTGAAGCCTAAATGACAATCATGGGATACATATGAAGCAGTAAAACAAAAATTAAACAAAATCAAAAGTGAGGAGGAGAGATTTTTGGTCCAACTTTGTACAAGCTTACCTTAATCAAAGCACTAGCATATTTTTATTATTCTTTATTTACTTGCTTAGAATAAAATGTTGTTCAATACTCTTTTTTTTAACTATATTGCTTGTCTCACATTAGTGTAACATAAATTTAAACCAATCATATTATTTCTAGTAGTCCAACAAGGCAACAACAAAAAGTAAAAAATACAGTACAAATTCGTTATCACTAACGTCTAATTCATCATTACTATTGAGAATTTGATTTTCTAGTACTATTTTAGCGGTCTTGGTTTATGTGCGAAGTCGAAATTCTCAAGAAATTATAATTTATAGTAAATTAATTTCTTAATCAAATTTATGGAATTTGGCTAAAGTGTTTGGTTGACAATGGAAGAAGTAAATTCCAATGGGAATTTCTACTTACCTAGGGAACCCTAGATAATAAAATTCCTCCATTGCGTGGGAAGCTGAAATTCCGCCATTTTGTCATTTGTGTCAACCAAACAACTCACATGTTTTCTACTTCATAGAAATTTCTATTTCCCATGTTTTCTCATGTCAACCAAACAACCACTTGCTTTCATATGAATAAGTTGTATAATCTATAATTAACCTACTGATACTACTCATTTTTTATTTGAAAATTGACATTAGAAAACTATAGTTTTATTTGTTTAATATTCACATTTTTTCTTGGTTTGTAAAATGTTGAAAGTTGGAAGAGAACACGATTGCAAACAAGCCCTAAAAGAGCACACCAAGAGTTACTGCGTGAAAAGTTAAATTAAGAAAAAACTTAAAATATGAAGAGTTATACAAAATTCGGAAAGCATTAGGAGAAATAGTCTAACAATTTATGAGCAGTCAAACCATCCACTAGTCAAACAAAAAAAATACTTTTTCTGTCGCATAATACACTTTTCATTTCTCCGACTCACACAATATAAGAAAGTAGTTGATAACTTGGTGGTGGGTCCTTTTTAATCTATATACATATATTAAAATGCGTAAACAAGGGATGCAGCTTGCCACGTGTCACTCCGTGTCAGCGTAAGTAATGGGTTTTGAACACGCGACCTATTAGTTGTAATACCATAGGCTCTACCACCAAGCCACATCCCTATATGTTGTCATCTTATAATTAAGAATTCTTTTTACCTTGATTAAGCTTTTGGGAAAAAGTAAAGAGACTGTATTCATTACATTTTCATGTTCCTTTTAATTTGTTTATATTTGATTCTTAAATTATACCATCAAAATTTTAATATTAAAAAAATCTATGAGGAAAGACGGAGGGAATGGGGGACACCGATGAGAAGGGTGACGCCATTGGGGTTTATAGATAAAAGGTATACATAAAATATTTACATAATAAATATGAATAATGAAAATATAAAGATATATTTTCATATATATTTTAATAGTTTATAGAGAGATGGATGCTATAGTGATGCTATGATTAAAGGAGGAAGAGAGGTGGGAGAAGTAAAAAACAGTTACCGGACAACATTTTTCGTACTTTTTTTTTGAAGGTAAAATTAATTCATTAATAAAAGAGCTATACGACATCTACAATAGAAATTGGAACTAACAAATACAAAATAATTTGGATCAAATAAAATTCTAATTTGACAAAACCACGATCGTTGTAGATGAGATTAGACACTGATGAATACCCTCTTTCACATCGCTGTTTCATACAGCCTTCTACGAGGAGGTCTTCCGATTCGTTGTAGTCTTGAAATTGAACTGAATCTGATAAAATTGTTTGTAGATGTAGAACTGACCTTCGTTGCGACACCGCACAAATCTTCATCAACAAATCAATGTCTGCAAAACTAAAGAACGTCACCAAAACTCTCACAAGGAGAGAGACAAAACCCAATATATGGGTAGATAAAACCCAATAACTGGGTAGAAAAACTCTCAAATTGAGAGAGAATGGATGTTTATTCACCATGAAATTTAAAAACTAGTAGTAAGTAAGGAAAATAGGGCTTACCATCAACCAAAAGGTTGAAGGTAGCCCCTAAATCAACAAAAGTTTTTTAGGGTTTTGGAGGAAGAAGAGAAAAGAGAGAAAAGAGGCGGCCACTGTTAGTGCTTGAAAAAACATTTTTCGTACGAACATTTATGCAATCTATGCAATAAACCATTTGAAAGAACATTTTTCGTACGAACATTTTTCGTACTTTCCTACCCTTTTCTTGATTACATTTCTTTCCCCTTTGCAAACCAAATCCCCCTAATTATTTTTCTCATCTATGCAATCTAATTAATAAACCATTTGAAGAACATGTTTACTCATCCTTGAGCTTTGACTCGTACTATATTCCATTCAAAATACTAGAAAAGACAGATAAAATCCAACCTGTGGACGCTAGTCAGATGAAACATTACATGGAACATGAACTTCATCACCAGCCACGTTCATAATCTCATGATTTTTTAATTAGCTTTTTCTAGAAAACGAAGTATTTAGATTTCTTACTCCATAATCCATCTAAAATATACATGTAATACTAATTTTCCTAGCAACTTCCTTTCTTCCCAAGTGCATTATAAATAGCACAACAAACCACCCAAAACTAACTTGATATTATTATAGATCAACTTAAAATGGAGTTGCTAGGACGCTTAAGAAGAGCAGTCAAAAAGTTGACTTTTCTATTGAATCTCCGAAAGTACCTTACAAGTTCCACATGGCAAATAGCTTCAATGATCCGACGAGCTCCGGCCGCCATTGCCGGGTCCCACAACTGGCGGCGAGGGCGGCGTGCTTATAGCTTCAATGATCGTCCAGGATTAAGAGCTTGTGTTGATGTTGTGGTTGTTGATCATAACCATATTGACCATGATCATTATTGTTTTGTTACAAATGATGCTAATTATGATGGTGGTGAAGAAGATAATTGTTGTCGATCAGAGGGCTCTAGTGGCGCCACCTCGCCGTACCCGCTACGGCGTACGACGAGTTATCCATTGGAAGGTGATGTAGATAAGCAAGCGGAGCTGTTTATTGAGAATTTTCATAAGCATTTACTTAATGAAAAACAAGTTTCTTTGAAGCTAAGGTATTGTGGGTTTAGTACCAGTTTCAGTTCTTCTACTGATGATTCCATTGTTTCTCCTACTTTAGTCTTGTGAATTTTGGTGTAGTTTTGTTTGTGTAATTTTATTTCTTAAACATAAACTATTAGGACATGGTTTGGAAGTTAGGATTGAAGATCCCGTAAACCGTATGCAGTGGCGGATCTTGATTTTTTTTCGGTGGCAGCCACATGGATTCGTATGAATGTCTTAATATCAACGATTTAAGTTGATTAAATTTGATTATTAAAAAGACCAATAATGTTAGAGGTCTCTCAAGATTATGTGGTTCTTTGTGTATACATTAATGAGGTATCTCTGTTTTTGCTCCTCTGTTCAGATGCTAATGAATTGTGATTACTCATCTACCTTTCTCTTTCTCTTAAGGGGGTTTGATAGGTGGGAACGGGAGTTTGAGGATTAGAAAATTAGTTGAGATTGAAAATTAACGGATGTGATAAAGATAAAATAATGTATATCCCTTGTTTGATATGGATTGATAATTAGTTGATGAAACTACGATTTTACTAAAGTACCCTTATCTCTCTCATTTTTATTACGGGTAAATGTGTAACTTTGCTCCATGTTCCTTATTCCACTCTTTATACCTGCACCCCTAGGTATTATTTTGGTGGGATAAGAGTTTTAATCTCATTCTCAATCCCACCTAAAATCTTCTATCCTCATAAACATACATGGAATTTCTCAGTATGGGGATTTAAAATCGCAATCCCTCCCCTTAACCTCCACAAACAAACATGCCCTTAATAATTCCCTGTTACTTATTCTCATAAAGCTCTTATGAGTTTATGACAAATGCCGGTAATACATGTTACTTATTGTGTTAGCCCCAATTCGTGTTTTTCTTCATAAAATAGCATTTCTAGCCAAGTACCCAGTACTATGGAGACTGGTGGTATTGAGTGAGAAAGAAACTTGGTAATAAAACCACATATTTGAAAATGAATTCCATTACCATAGTCTTTAAACAATATTTTTTCTAACAAATCTATATATGTAGAGTCAGGTTATGCTAAAAACCTATACTTTGTTGAAAACTGAAAACTGAAAACTGGCAGTGTTGATAGGAAAAAGGGGTACATATAAGATTTACAAGGTTACATATTACGATTTAAGGGTACGCGTGCTTATAACATCAAAGTTGTATTGCTAACATCAAAGTTATCAGTATTTACAAAAATGCCATTAATGATTCGCGCGTACTCTTTTATGAATCTTATGTACCCATTTACTTGGTTTTCACGATGAAACAATTTTCACTAGATCCTATATATATATATATATATCACCATCCATCTTTTAATAATATCCTATCCGACATCATTCTCATGATGATATACAAAATTGACAATGTGAAATATTCAAACCCCTAACCTCAAGTATGAAATGAAGAGCTCCCACCACCTCTCCACCATACTATTATTGATGCTTCTATCAAAAATCATGAATTCATGATGATATATAAATGAAACCAAAAGTAAAATTATCCACATGAGATGATTTATTTACTTTTGTTGATGGTAATTTCACGCTAGATTACGTTATTTATCCCTAAGTAAAAACCTCGGGCATCGTCACAGACTAATACTAGTTATATATTATTTCACTATCATTATTTATATTTACTACACCTAAACCAGTCGGATGTATTGTCGATCTTTTTTCGGAAAATTCGAAGTTCAAATATCCATCCATCCATCCATAGATTTGTAAACTTTTTTTTAAGGAAGGTAATGTGGTGGACCCTTGGCCAGATCTCAACTAGCACAGTATCTTGATCAGATATTTACGGGGCCCGACACTTGGGAGTAGGGGGAATGGTAAGGGAATCCCCACCCCCAAATACCCCTAGTGAGATTTGATCCCATGACCTTGAAGTCATGAGACCAAATCCTTAACCACTAGGCCAAGCCAAGCTTGGTATAGATTTGTAAACTTGGACCACTCAATATTATGGCTAAGTTATTCTTTACAAATTTAGGGTGCGTTCTATCTAAACTACAGTACAAGTTCCAAGTTTTACTGGATAGATCTAATAGTTTTAATTAGCTCCACTAAGATGTAAATATTAGGTAAAATAAGAGATTATTAGGTCTGATCCAAATCATCTAGTCTGGTCTAAACTATCTAATCATGTCTAATTAGTTCATTTCAAATAATTACAAGTGAGTATTTGAATTGGATCCTTTAGAGCAAAAATGTTAACAAGCAAGGGTGGCCTTAGGGTCTAGAATCTAGATTACGTTGGACGATCGCTCCTAGAGGTTATTGGTAAGTATAATAAGGAATCCTAGCTAAGGTATGATCATAGTTAAGTAGTAATACCAAACATTAGTATTTAGCAAATATTAATGAATTAAATATGAAAACTCAACTTATAAATTGGTTTATTGATTAATGCATCAAATTTAATTTTTATGCAGAAGTAATATAACCAAACTGAATATGAGATAGAAAGAGAGGATGAATAACTTCACATACTCACTCAACAAGATAAAAGAACTTGAGATTTAAGAAAAAGTTTAGGCTAAAGGCTAAAACTAACCAAGCTGAACTACGTTAAGAGTTAAGGTTTTGACATATTGTTGAGTTGTATTCTTCTTGGATGACTGTGTTGGGTTTGTGTCACAAATCCCACATTAATTAATTCAAGCTTGCTCTTTAACCCTGTTGAGATAGATAATGATAATATTAGAGCTAATATTATCATATCTTTAGAGATGATAATGAGATAAGATTTTAGAGTTATCTTATATGATTATGTATCCTAATAGGAATAGGATACACTTGATACGCTTGTGTATATATATTTGTGGTGAACATTAATGAGAAGATCAAGAATTTGTGATTAATTTAACATGGTATCAAGAGCCTAAGGTTGAGAAAACAAAATCTGAGAAAACAAAATCTGAGAAATTGTGAGAGTTCACGTTTGACAGAAAAACAAGAAATATTTTTTTTCTCTGTGAGAGTTCACGGCAGCTTTGAGAGTTCAAAGCCTGCTTCTTTAATTATCAAAGTTCATATTAGCTTTGCTTCTTAGTGAAAGAGTCTACTTCCAAAAATCTGCAAATTATCTTTCAAGAGATTGAAAGACAAAGCGTGGGAGTAGCGAGTGCTGCCCAGATTTTTTTTACGAGTGAGAGTGCCATCATTCCTTTTCTTTTGTAAAGAATTACAACCACATTTTTTTCTAAATCAAACAAAACAAAATCTTGCTTGTTTATGATATTATGAGATTGAGTGGATAACATTTGATTAAAGCCACAGCAAGTCCAATCAAATGCTTCAGCAATTGATTTATTAAACAAGAATAAGAAATCTCAAGAGTTTGAGACTTGTGCGAGTGAGATCACCAATACTGAATCTCAATCTCTTGATGTTGAGATTTAGAAATTGTTGAGACGTCAACAAGAGAAAAAAAAAATCATTTTTTTGTGAGAGTTCACCATAGCAGGTCTTTGAAAACAGAGTTTATCTCCCTATTCTTGGGAATCAGTGTTGGTTAATCACGACAAATACAGAGTTATCTTTGTCGTGATTTGTGGTGCGTGATGCATGGTGATCGTGGAATTGGGTGCAGTGGTAAAGCAGACAGTCATGGTGGCAGAACCAGCGGTGTTAGACGAGGCCGCGGTCGGACTGCTCGTGTCAACAACGCTGTGGTAGCCTCTGTAATTGCGACTGGCAGGAACAGTGGTGTAGCTCATGGTGTGACGGCAGAGGCAGCAGGTCTTTCGGGACTCACGAGAGATCAGTGGCAGACCTTACTGGATTTGTTGAAACAACCAAAGATGAGTGATCGACTTCACGGCAAAGGTGGTGACTTTGAGTGGATCGTTGATACAGGAGCGACAAATCACGTGACGGGAACCTTGTCGGGTATGGTGAATGTGAAAAAGATTTCACCTTGTCCAGTGGGCCTTCCGGATGGGGAAAGTGCGGAGGCGACTTGTGAAGGGAGTGTGAAGCTCGCAGGGGGTTTAACTTTAAAACATGTCCTTTATGTTCCGCAATTTAATTTCTGTCATTCAACTTATTGATGAGTCTGAATATATTGTTCAATGTGCTAAAACTTTATGTGTTATACAGGACCGAAAAACGAGGAGGCTGATTGGAGCGGGTGAACACAAAGATGGACTGTACTTCTTCCGTGGTGTGAGTCGGGTCAACGCATTGCACGTATCTAGTGAAGAGTTGTGGGATTTGTGGCACAAAAGGTTAGGACACCCGTCTGAAGGAGTAGTAGCTTTAATTCCTCATATTAGTAGACTCCGTAGGAAAAGCAATAAATCATGTGATGTTTGTATGCGTGCTAAACAATCCCGATGTCGTTTTCCCAAAAGTATTAACAAAGCCAATGACATGTTTGATTTAATTCATTGTGATCTGTGGGGTCCCTATCGTACCAAGTCATCTTGTGGTGCTGCCTATTTCTTAACTATTGTTGACGATTTTTCACGAGGTGTGTGGGTTTATTTAATACGTAGCATAACTGAAGTGTTTATGAGTTTTGTTGCCATGATCGATCGTCAATTTAATCATAAGATAAAAATTGTCCGAAGTGACAATGAAACTGAATTCAATTGCCTACGAGCATATTTTGATGAAAAGGGAATTTTGTTTGAATCCTCATGTACGGGAACACCTGAACAAAATGGGAGAGTAGAGAGAAAACACCGCCATATATTGAATGTAGCACGGGCTTTAAGATTTGAGGGACATTTACCTATTAAATTTTGGGGGGAATGCGTTCTTGCTGCTTGTTATTTGATAAACCGGACCCCATCTCCCCTACTTAAAGGTAAAACCCCATACGAAATGTTATTCAATAAAGCCCCTTCGTATGATGCAATGAAAATCTTTGGTTGTTTGTGCTATGCCCATAACCAAAAACATAGAGGTGATAAATTTGTGAGTCGTAGCCGAAAATGTGTTTTCCTTGGTTACCCTTTTGGAAAGAAAGGTTGTCAAGTTTATGATTTAGAGACAAAAGTGTTTTTTGTTTCGAGGGACGTGAAATTTTTCGAAAATGAATATCCTTTTTGTGATCCATTGGAAGGGAGGAAAAAGGATCTCGTAGACATTGTTACTGCGGGTACCGAAGAATTTGATATAGAGATAGATAATGATAATAGGGATGGCGGAGTGGTCCAGATGGAGGTCCATGATAGGCGAGATGACGAGGGGGAGCATGTGGTGGAAATAGCACCCTCCGACCCCGTACTTGCTAGGGGGGTTGCGGAGAGTGAGGGGGTTGGCGAGAGCACTGTGCATGATGCAGGCACAACTGATGATGAGGTAGTGTGTGAGGAGCAAGGAAGGAACATGGAAGCTAGTGAGGAGCTCATGGGGAAAGGAAAGAGAGATAAATTTAAATCTACACGGCTTCGCGGTTTTATCACACACACGGTTAGAAGGTTGAGTCCATCGCGACGATCGCCTGCCACACAGTCTTCCTCAGGTACTCCCTATCCTATAACACATTTTGTTAATTGTGAACGTTTTTCCAGTAGGCATAGAAAATTTCTTGCATCAATAACTGCAGGACATGAACCAAGGAATTTCAAAGAAGCAATGACAAATGTGCGTTGGCGTGACGCCATGACAAAAGAAATACAAGCCTTGGAAAATAATGGCACATGGACACTTGAAAAATTGCCTGCCGGAAAGAGAGCACTCGGCAGCCAATGGGTGTACAAAATAAAATACAATGCTGATGGAAGCGTTGAGCGGTTTAAAGATCGACTAGTTATTCTTGGAAATCACCAGGTGGAAGGAGTAGACTACAACGAGACTTTTGCACCTGTGGCAAAAATGGTGACTGTTAGAACTTTTCTGTCAATTGCAGCGGTGAAAAATTGGGAGGTTCGTCAGATGGATGTGCACAATGCATTCTTGCATGGCGACTTGGATGAAGAAGTTTTTATGCGTGTCCCACCTGGATTTCACAATGAAAATAAAAATGTTGTCTGCAGATTGAAGAAGTCGTTATATGGGCTAAAACAAGCCCCGAGGTGTTGGTTTGCAAAATTGACACTAGCCTTACAGAAATATGGTTTTGTTCAGTCATATGCAGACTACTCATTGTTTACTCTGACGAAAGGGAATGTTCAAATGAACGTTCTAGTTTATGTTGACGATTTAATTGTTACAGGCAATGATGTAGCTGAACTGAACAGTTTCAAGGCTTACTTAGGAAAATGTTTTCATATGAAAGATTTGGGCAAACTCAAGTATTTTTTGGGTATAGAAGTGGCCCGTAGTTCAGAAGGAATATTCTTATGTCAAAGGAAATATGCGTTGGAAATTATTGCAGAGACAGGGATGCTTGGAAGCAAGCCAGTGGATTTTCCGATGGAACAACATCACCGCCTGAGCCTTGCACAGGGGCGGTACCTTGAGAATCCTGAGCAATATAGACGGCTTATTGGTCGTTTAATTTATTTGGTCGTGACTAGACCTGACTTAGCATATTGTGTTCATATTTTATCTCAGTATATGCAGCAGCCCAGAGAGGAACATTGGGAAGCAGCACTACGTGTAGTGAGGTACTTGAAAGGAAAGCCGGGGCAAGGCATTTTGCTCCGTAGTGACAGTGAACTGCGCCTAGAAGGTTGGTGCGATAGTGATTGGGCAAGTTGTCCTCTTACTCGTCGCTCTTTGACAGGATGGTTTGTTCTTCTTGGCTATTCACCGATTTCGTGGAAGACCAAAAAGCAGCAAACTGTTGCGAGATCATCTGCCGAGGCCGAATATAGGGCAATGGCAGCTATTACATGTGAACTAAAGTGGCTAAAAGCTCTTCTTGAAGAATTGGGCGTGAGTCAGAAGGAAGGGATGCGTTTGCTCTGTGACAGTCAGTCTGCATTGCACATTGCAGATAATCTTGTGTTTCACGAGCGTACAAAGCATATTGAAGTCGATTGTCATTTTGTACGTGATGCGATCAAAGAGGGTCTTATTTGTCCTTCATATGTTTCTACAAAGGTTCAGTTGGCGGACATTTTCACCAAAGCTTTGGGAAAGGCTCAATTTGAAGTTTTGTTAAGCAAGTTGGGCGTGCGAGATTTACACGCTCCGACTTGAGGGGGGGTGTTGAGATAGATAATGATAATATTAGAGCTAATATTATCATATCTTTAGAGATGATAATGAGATAAGATTTTAGAGTTATCTTATATGATTATGTATCCTAATAGGAATAGGATACACTTGATACGCTTGTGTATATATATTTGTGGTGAACATTAATGAGAAGGTCAAGAATTTGTGATTAATTGAACAAACCCTCATCGGAAATCAATGCTTACTATATACTGGCCTCCAAGTCTCATGAAGATCATTGGGCTCCAAGGCTAATGCCCATGTCCTTAGGCTCAAAGGCTAGTGCAAATATGCTAGGCCTCCAAGGTTGTTTGTACTATAAATTCACTTGGCACTAACAATTTAACATTCATCAAAAAAGAAGTTTCATACGATAGAAACACACATCAAGTGCACATACGATAAGAGATAATGCAATTTCTAGCTCAATAATGAAGTTATCGGCTCTCTTTGAGAATTAGATCCAATATAATTTAGAGTCATTTCATTATCATTTATCCTTGGGGGTTGTACTCTTATACCCTTTTTCATATATTGGATAATTAGTGCTCGTTGTTTGTGGTTTATTTATCTCATTAATGTTGAGAGTCAAAGATGAATGGCCATGCTTTTCTATGGTGTGCGGCTATTCACAGCCCGTATTTACCATTTCACAGCCCGTATTCGTATGAATACGCAGTTAAAAGTCTATACTACCCCCTCCCTTTTAACATCAACTAACATTTTAAACTCACTCACTTATTCTCCTTTTACCACCTAGGCCCACCACCACTTACTTCTTCCCCTTTTACCACCACCACCACCACCACCACCACAACCACCACATTGGCCGGAACTTTCGGAATACGATGGCCGACGAGTAGTGGACACCACCGCCTCCACAACCGGTGAGTGAACTTATTTTTTTAAAAATTTGTAAAATACGGAACCGGATGAGCTTCTCGGTCCCCGGTATCGAAAAAATCACCCGGTTCCGTAATTTTGTTGAAATTAATTCAAAAAATTTGAAAATTACAGAACCGGATGAGTTTTCCGGTACCGGGAACCGGAAAGCTCATCCGGTTCCGTAATTTTCCAATTTTTTCAAGGAACCGGACCCAGTTTTCGGTACTGGGAACCGAAAACTGGGTCCGGTTCAGTGAAAAATGAGAAAATCACGGAACCGGACCCAATTTTCGGTTCCCGGTACCGGAAAACCGGTCCGGTTCCGTGTTTTTCACATTTTTCCATTGGCAATATTTGATTTTTTATTCATTATTGAATGTTAATATTGTTATTATTTAAAATAAATGTTAAATATTAAATTTATAATATTTAATTTATTGTTTATTAATTAATTAAAAATAATGATGTTTAATAATTGAAAAGTTAACAATGCATGTAAATTATATGAATTTGTAGGTTCCCGAACCAGATTATGGTGGTGATGGCATTGATTATAGTGGTCGTTTTCACAATGACTTTGTGTTCAATGAGCTTAATGAGGCGACAGAGTGGTGTAAGGAAGTTGCATTGAGCATAGGCTTCATATTAGTAATTGCTTCTCATAAACCGTTGAAGGATGGCTATGTGAATGTCCAAATGCGTTGTACATGTGGTGTCCCCTATGCAGGATCAAAGCGAAATCTAGAAACCGCACAACGCAAAAATACAAAGACCAAATTTTGCCATTGTCCCTTTAATTTGAAGATCAAGCAACTTAAAGATGGGTGTGGATGGCGGGTTGTTATTAGAGCGGGACATAGTGGTATGCACAACCATGAGTTCATCGTCTACCCCGAGGGTCACCGTTCATTAAGCGGTCTCAGTGTTGGTGCTAGGAAACTTGTTCGGGAGATGACAGCCACTCAAGTAAAGCCGGCGAACATCATGGTTGCTGTAACGAAGAACTTTCCAGATGATCATCAAACTATCAGACACATATACAACTACAGATCTTCAATTAGGGAGGATAATGCGGAAGGGAGAAGCGTCATGAATCAATTTCTACATATGGCGAAGGAGGAGAAGTACAGTCATTGGGTATTGGGTGATGAATCGACAAACGCAGCTACTCATGTGTTTATGGTGCATCCTAAGTCGGCAAACTTGTTACGTACTTTTCCTCATGTTGTTGGAATTGATGCAACATACAAAACTAACAAGTACAATATGGCACTTGTTGAGTTGATTGGCATGACCCCTTGCAACCACAACTTCGTAATTGGTTGGGCTATGATAGAAAATGAGACCGCGGTTAGCTATACTTGGATTATGGAGAAATTCAAGTTAGTACTTGGTGTTCAATTCACACCGGCGGCTATTGTTACTGATCGGGAATTGGGACTTATGAATGCTGTTGAGTCTATCTTTCCTAACTCTCATCACTTATTATGTAGATGGCACATCAACAGGGATGTTGAGGCAAGGGTCGCCAAACTTTGTGGGGGTGACAAGCAATCCGGGAAAAGGTTTGTAAACGGTCGATGGAGGAAAGTTATAGAGGCTCCCGATGTAGATGAATATTTGATGGCCTACATGGAGATGACAGATGCTTGGCAGGCTTTTCCAAGGGATCTGAACAAGGTCCTCAACTTGCACCTGCAGCAACTCAGTGTATAAACCCTTCAACTCCGAGCTATCCATAGTAGAACTAACTGTACGACCCTCAACTGGAATCCCTAAAATCTGATACACATCATGCAACATGATAGTCATCTCTCCACAAGGCAGATGAAATGTGTTCGTATCAGGTTGCCAACGCTCAACAAATGCAGAAATCAAAGGCATGTCAATGTGCATATACATAAGATCCGGCAAATGGCTCAAACACGTGGCATCAATACGTGTGGCCATGGCAGGAGGCATAGATCTAGCCCAATCCCCTAAGGATATACAAGTCACTCCCCTAGTCTCACATTTAAGGACATCACGATCCTCTCCTAGCCACAAAATCGAAGCGATGTGACCCGGATAACTAGGAATCACACTACCATCAATAGGACCTCCTGGCATAGGTCCATGAACCAACCACGATTTATCTGCATTCTTCAACACTCTCCTTCTACTTTGGCTCGTGCTAGAAGACCCCCCGACAAACCGACCTCCTCTACCCTTCTTCAACCTAACAGTCATACGACCCTCCTCTGAACCATCCATATGTGTCTGCAAATCAGTTTGCAAATCAGTCTGCACATCAGTCGTCTCCTCAGAATCCCCATCACCATCAGAACACGTACCAACATTAGACTGCTCTGAATGGACAACCTTTTGCCCCGTGCCATGTCCCAGGCCCTCCTAATGGAGCATCCACGCCCCGAGATCGAGTATGTCGAGGACCCGATTGATCATCATAATGAACATGAATAAGAGGTAATTATTTCCCGCCACGTGTCTATTAATTCAATAATATAAATAAGATTTAATTTTTATGCATTTGATAACAAACAATTATAAAACTAGGAATTAAAACATATTATTAGCAACGATATTATATCTTTCATTTCATTTCATGTAATTATTCTAAGCATATGGTGTTACTATTCTATTATAATCATGAACCAATTATTATTATTTATTATAAACTAATTATTCTAAACATATGGTGTTACAAATTATTCAACTAATTATTAAGACATTTTCTCAACTAATCATTATAAACTAATTATTAACAAATGCAAACAAGTTACAAATTCTAAACTAATTATTATTATTATTAACGAATATTGACACTATATAAAAAGATTACGTATGGAAAAGTATAAACTAATTATTATTACTAATTAAATATTATTAATTTTAAATAAATATAAATAAATATTAATTAGTATTATTATTTATATTCACTAATTATAAGCAATATTAACAATTATTATTCTTTATTTACAAAATTTCATATTATTAATATATATAATATATTTTTAAAAAAACTCAACTATAAATTTTTTTTAATAACTAATTAAAATGAATTTTGTAAATAAATAAATATTTTTCGGAAAAAAAAAATTCGTTGAAAAATATCGGAACCGGATGGACATCCGGTTTCCGCCATAGTGGAACCGAGAAGGCAGGCCCTCTCCACCATGGCGGAAACCGGATCTCCATCCGGTTCAGTAATTTTCAGATTTTTAATTTTTAAATTTTTTTTTTTAACATTAATATTCAAAAAAACGCCAAGCTACAACCTATTTTGCACAAAAACACGGAACCGGACCCAGATTCCGGTTCCGTGTCGCCAGAAATTCAAAAAAACAAACGTTTTAAACATCCAAAACGCTAATTTTCTTGATTTTTTTTATATAAATTCAAGTAAAACAACTCTTTTTAACATCAAACAACATTTTAAAAAAAAATAAGTTTTTACACGAAAACACGGAACCGGACCCAGTTTTCGGTTCCGTGTTTTCGCTTTTTTTTTTAAAAAATGTGGCGGTTTTAAGGACTTCTTTGAACATAATTTATAAAAATTCAAAAAAAAAACTTACTTGGCGATGTGGCGGTGGTGGCGCCTCCATTGAAGACGAAGTTTGTGGTGGCGGCGGTGGCGGCTGCAGGGTCTTGGCCCTCTTGGTTCTTGGAGGCATGGTTAATGTGGAAGTGAATGGGGGAGGATGGAAGGAGGAGAGGTGCTAGTGAGAGGGGATGAATGTTAGAGAGTGATGGATGGAAGGAGAAGGAGAGGGGTTAGTAAGGGTAACTTAGACATTTTACTCAAAAATACGGGCTATGTTCTAGTAAATACGGGCTATGTTTAGTAACACCCTTTTCTATGTACTATGTATGGCATTAAATGCTTGTATAATTTTCTACCCCTACATCTAGCTACATGATAGGATGTAGTAGCTTAGTTGTTATATAAATACCAAGCTCGGGTGAATGTAAAATTTGCACCGAGTGAAATCTTCCCTCAGTATTTCTCTCTTCTGTCTAGTTTCTCTCTTACTTCTGTCTTCATCTTTTCACAACACGTTTTCAGCACCAGTTTGCTTACAAAAACCAAAAGGTATTTTTAACCTTTAATCTTTCAAACTCCGGTATCCTATTTTTCTAGTCTCACTATCCTAACATGGATCAACAAAGTAACGGGATCAATGTTGTTTTCCACCATGTTTCTCTCTGTTGTATACATTTAATTGTAGAACGTAACACCGTCCCTTTCGCTACCAACCCAGCTAGGGGGATTGTAAGTCATCCTTTTCGCACGGACCTCAACAACAGTACTAATGTCCGTACCGGTGAAAATCCACAAACCCTGTTCCTAACACCAATAATAATCCTCCAGCACCACCAACTGAAAATCCACCACCACCAAATAATAAAAGAAATAGGGACGAACAGGAAAGAACTAGTAGCAAACGTCACCATGCCACTAGCCCGTAAATTAAATAATAATTTGACAATAACACCACCTTTATGGAGGACAAGGACACTTTAATTTATGTTATTTTATTTTGTTGTACCGCCTGTATGGCAGGTTATTTTCATTTACCGCCTATATGGCAGGTTGTTTTTTTATTTGCCGCCTATATGGCTGGCTGACAGTAGTAAATTCTTTTTTTGCTCTTTTATTGTCAATATATGCAGGAGTAGCTAACCTAGAACTGTATTACATATTTATTTCCTTTACTACGTGTTATTTCCTTTATATGACATTTGTAGTTATATTTATCATCATTTTTACACTTACCGACATGCATAATAGTAACAAATTATATTTAGTACCCATAAATACCCCAACTAAAATATTAGTGCATTATATTCTTTGAACAACTGTAGATAAATATACAACAAACAGTACAGTTAAGGATAACCCTCTGTAAAAGCGGATTACCCATCCCCAATTTCACCACATATCTCTTATCTTCTTCCATCTTTTACTCAAACCCACAATTTTTTTTTCTTCCTCCATTTTTCCCGGCCACCATGCCCAACGCCGAACACAACCGCCCTCCACCCTCCTCTTCTTCTTTTGAGGAAGATTTTAGAAAAATAAAACTCTACTTGTTCCTTATAGCCGGTTTATTTGTCCTTCTCATGACATTAATGATATTTCTCCTCATACACAAGTAGGAACCATGATATCACACACTTTATCCCCGGTGAAACGGTGAAAATGCATGTGTTTTTCGTCTTCATATGCATTTCTAGGAAGTATTTTTGTTATTTTAGCTTTTTTTTGTACTTTCTGTGTTTTTATTGTAAGTTATATATTTTGCTTGTAATATTTTAATGTTATGTCTTATTTTGTTTTATTTTGTAATATTTATAATTATTTATGATATAAATCAGGGGGAGATATTATATGTGATTTGTTATCATTTACTAATTTCATACTATTATCTACCTTATTGTATCTATAATGGGAGATTTAATGAAAAGACAATTCAATGTCCTAGATTTGTCCGGAAATAAATTTCTGGAATAGACGGTAGATGCCCAGATGAATTTTAAGGCTCAAGGACTAGAGCATACTATTAAAGAACAAACTATCAATATAGGCTCAAGTACGGCCCAACAAATTAAATTGGCCACTGAACAAGAAAAGGCCAGGGCCTTGGTTCTTTTGAGACACCACCTGCATGAAAGCCTAAAAACTGAATACTTATTGGTGGAAGATCCAAAAGAACTATGGAATAGCCTCAAAGAAAGATATGGCCACCATAAAAATATTCTCCTTCCCAAGGCATTATTCGAATGGACTAATCTAAGGTTCCAAGATTTTAATTGCATCAGTGACTACAATTCAACACTGTTTAGAATTGTATCGCTGCTGAAATATTGTGATCATCCGATCACTGAGGAACAAATGCTAGAGAAAACTCTCTCTACATTCCATGCCTCAAATATTATATTACAGCAACAATACAGAGAAAGGGGTTTTAAAAAATACTCTAAGCTAATCTCTGAATTGTTGGTGGCTGAGCAAAATAATGATTCTACTAAAGAATCATAATCTTAGACCAACTGGGTCTTTGGTATTCCAAGAGGCGAATGCAGTAGAAAGCTCAGACCTACCTGAATCAAATGCTGTAAACAGAGGTGGGCGTGAAAATGGCCGTGGGAAAGGACGTGGAAACAATCGTGGTCGAGGCTGAGGCCGAGGTAAAGGGTATTTCCCCCAAAATAATAATAACTTCAAAAACAATGAGAGGGGACAACAATACCACAAGCATGATAATCAGAAGGCAAAAGATATATGCTTTAGATGTGGTATATCTGGGCACTGGGGGCGTACATGTCGAACATCCAAGCATTTGGTAGATCTCTACCAGGCTTCTAAGAAAAATAAAGGAAAAGATGCAGAATCCAATTTTGTGAATGAGGCAAATACCTCACTGCCTAGCCTTGATGTCTCCGATTTTTTTATGGATGGAGTTGGAGCTGCAAATGATTTTAATTTAGGGGAAAATTGATTGTTTAGCTATGAAAATATTTATTTCCTTGTTGATCAAGTATTTATTTAATGTTTGTTTTATTTAAGAATTGTACTACCATCTAATTATCAATGAAATATGCATGTTCTTATTTAATTTTGTTTCTTATTATGAAGATATGGATCAACCTAAAAATGGATCTGGATACCAATGCCTCTTGGATAGTGGAACAACGCACATCATACTGAAAAATAAAGAATATTTTTCAAAACTAACAATGTTTCAAGGTGATGTCAACACCATATCCGGGACAGCAAAACTTATCGAAGGATCCGGAAAAGCTTGTGTAATACTCCCAAAAGGGACAAAATTAACTATTGATGATGCACTATATTCAAGTAAATCTCGAAGAAACCTTATAAGCTTTCGAGATGTGCGTAAAATGGTTATCATATGGAAACAATGATGAATGATGAAACGGAATATCTATGCCTCACATAAAATAGAAATGGCAAGAAATATATTTGTGAGAAATTGCCAGCATATTCTTCAGGACTATACAGTGTTAATATAAGTCCGTTTGAAGTAAACATGATATCTAACCAGAAGTTAGATAATAAGATATTAATTAATCTATGGCATGACCGTTTAGGTCATCCTGGCACAGGAATGATGCACAGGATCATTGAGAACTCAATAGGGCATTCAATAAAGAATGTAAAAATCCCAAAGACAGATGAGTTAGCATGTGCAGCATGCTCACTTGGGAAAATGATAACAAGGCCTTCTATAAATAAAATTGCTACTGAATCTCCAACATTTCTTGAAAGAAATCAAGGAGATATTTGTGGGCCAATTGATCCCCCATGTGGACCATTTCGATACTTTATGGTATTGATTGATGCTTCAACACGATGGTCACATGTAAGCCTTTTATCAAGCAGAAATAGTGCATTTGCAAAACTTCTTGCTCAAATCATTCGATTGAGAACTCAGTTCCCGGATTATACAATTAAAAGAATAAGACTCGACAATGCTGGGGAATTTACATCCCAAACATTTAATGATTATTGTATATCCATTGGGATTGATGTGGAGCATCCAGTGGCTCATGTTCATACACAAAATGGTCTTGTTGAATCATTAATAAAAAGATTGCAATTGATTGCAAGACCATTATTGATGAAATCAAAGTTGCCCTCATCTGCTTGGGGTCATGCCATAATACATGCCGCATCATTGATTCGATTGAGACCAACTGCTTATCATAAATTCTCACCACTACAATTAGTATCTGGTCGAGAACCAAATGTCTCACATTTGAAAGTATTTGGATGTGGTGTATATGTCCCTATTGCTCCACCACAACGCACAAAGATGGGTCCACAGCGAAGGCTGGGAATATATGTGTTTTGAATCCCCATCAATTATAAAATATCTTGAACCAATGACAGGTGATTTATTCACGGCTCGTTTTGCCGATTGTCATTTTAATGAAAGCTTATTCCCAGCCTTAGGGGGAGAAAGTGGACCCAAACAAAAAGGTTATAGAAATTACATGGAATGCAACACAATTATCTTTTCTTGATCCACGAACAAACTCTTGTGAACAAGAAGTTAAGAAAATTGTTCATTTACAAGGTGTTGCAAATCAATTGCCTGATGCATTCGTTGACAGTAAAAAAAGTGACAAAGTCACATATACCAGCAGAGAATGCTCCCCCACGAATTGAAATTCCCATAGATAATAAGGCAATTGAAAAAGAGTCTATGGCACGCCGTAAACGTGGAAGGCCACCTGGTTCGAAAGATTCGAAACCAAGAAAAAATAAAAGGCGAGATGAAATAGAAAAGGAACAAATGATTGTTCCTCCAATTGAAAATCATGAAATTCAAAATGGAGAAAGAGATAAGGCAAAGACAAAGAAGAAGATGTTCCAAATAACGAGGGACACGAAAGTATCGACAACATTGAAATTTCGATTAATTATGCTTGTACAAAGAGACAGTGGAATCGAAAAAATGTTGTCATGGATGATGTCTTTACTTACTCCATAGCGGTTGAAATGGTATCTGATGAGAATGATGTAGAACCAAAAACCGTAGACGAATGTCGCCGCAGACAAGATTGGCCAAAATGGAAAGAAGCAATCCAAGCAGAACTAAAATCCCTTGAAAAACGAGAAGTTTTCGGACAAATAACTCAGACACCAAGAGGGGTAAAACCAGTAGGATACAAGTGGGTATTTGTCAGAAAACGAAACGAGAAAAATGAAATCGTTAGATACAAAGCAAGGCTTGTTGCCCAAGGCTTCTCCCAAATGTCAGGGATTGATTATTATGATACGTATTCTCCAGTAGTTGACGCAATTGCATTTAGATTTCTGGTGAGTTTATCCGTCTTCGAAAAACTTCAAATGCGGTTGATGGATGTCGTCACTGCATACTTATATGGGTCACTTGACACTGACATCTACATGAAAGTCCCTGATGGACTAAAACTACCAGAAAAGTACACATCCAGAGACATGACCTCTATAAATCTAAAACGATCGCTTTATGGACTTAAACAATCTGGAAGAATGTGGTACAATCGTCTCAGTGAATACCTTACAAAAGAAGGATTCAAAAATAATCAAATCAGTCCTTGTGTTTTCATTAAACAATTCAAATCAGGATTTGCTATAATTGCAGTTTATGTTGATGATCTGAACATCATTTGAACTTATAAAGAACTTGAAATAACTGCAAGATACCTGATGACAGAATTTGAAATGAAAGATCTTGGGAGAACAAAATTTTGCCTTGGCTTACAAATGGAACATTTGAAGGACGGGATCTTTGTTCACCAATCAAATTATACGGAAAAGGTCTTAAAATGTTTTTACATGGATAAAGCGCATCCATTAAATTCTCCAATGGTTGTGCGGTCTTTGAATGTGAAAGACGACCCATTCCGACCTCGAGAAGAAAATGAAGAAATTCTTGGTCCTGAAGTACCATACTTGAGTGCAATTGGCGCTTTAATGTACCTAGCTAATAATACTCGGCCTGAAATAGCTTTTTCAGTGAACCTCTTAGCTAGATACAGTAATGCGCCAACAAAGAGACATTGGAATGGAATTAAGCACCTATTCCGTTATCTCAGAGGAACACATGACCTTGGATTATTTTATCAATCGAAGCAAAGTGCTTCACTCATTGGTTATGCAGATGCTGGATACTTATCCGACCCTCAAAAGGCCATGTCACAGTCTGGGTATCTATTCACTTATGGAGGTACAACAATATCATGGAGATCAACGAAGCAGACATTAACTGCCACATCATCAAATCATGCCGAATTGATTGCTCTCTATGAAGCTGGAAGAGAATGCGTTTGGCTCAGAACAATGATTAGCCATATCCAAGAGGAATGCGGGATGAATTTAGTTACTGGTAATCCAACACTGATCTATGAAGATAATACTGCTTGCATCACCCAAGTCAGTGAAGGATATATCAAAGGAGATGGAACAAAACATTTATCACCGAAACTCTTCTTCACGCATGATCTCCAGAAAGAAGGAAAGATAGACATTCAACAAATTCAATCAAGTGAAAACCTTGCGGACTTGTTTACCAAGTCCCTTCCTTCAAAGAGACTCGAACAATTGGTGCACAAGATTGGAATGCGTCACCTCAGTAACCTACATTAGACTCAGGGGGAGGGTTATATGCACTGCACTCTTTTTCCCTTCGATCAGGTTTTTATCCCACTGGATTTTTCCTGACAAGGTTTTTAACGAGGCAGTAAATATCAGCATATAACACAATAAAGTTGCCCCATGTTTTGATGTAAATAAGGCAATGGGAATTCCAGGGTAAGTATTATAGCTCTTATATACACTGCACTCTTTTTTCCTTTCGATCAGTTTTTTTTATCCCACTGGGTTTTTTCCTGACAAGGTTTTTAACGAGGCAGTATATTTAAGCATGTAAAGAAATAAAGTTGCACGGATCATGATCAGAAAAGATGGACATTCAAGGGGGAGTGTTGAGAGTCAAAGATGAATGGCCATGCTTTTCTATGTACTATGTATGGCATTAAATGCTTGTATAATTTTCTACCCCTACATCTAGCTACATGATAGGATATAGTAGCTTAGTTGTTATATAAATACCAAGCTCGGGTGAATGTAAAATTTGCACCGAGTGAAATTTTCCCTCAGTATTTCTCTCTTCTGTCTAGTTTCTCTCTTACTTATGTCTTCATCTTTTCACAATAATTAAAGGATTTTTCCATGTTAAATTGTGCACATTGTTTTATACTTCCTCTGTTTCATTTTAAGTGCTACATTTCACTTTTCACACTTGTCGAGACACATTTTATATGGTTTTTATCTTTAATTATGCATTTGTAAAAATTATGACAACAAGATATTAAAAATGTATACATCGAGACGAATCAAACAAGATCCAACAAGACTATATTTTTTCTTATGCATAAATTGTAAAAGCCAGTCAAACTATAATGGATGAATAGTAGCAAAGTCAATATGTAGCACTTAAAAAGAAACAGAAGAAGTATTTTCCTTGCCCGTCTTTTATCCAATTTTCTAAATCTCTAGATCTGTGTTTCGTATCTTTAATTTATGTAAGATGGCTTGATGTTAGTGGAGTAATTCCCAGTTACCTTTTCCCCCACGTTCTCTGCTTCCTTTCTTTTAACCTCAAATTTATCATGTTGAACAACTCATTTTAAATTTTCTTATCATTGGGCTTAGCCTTTATGATTATTAGATTTGGGCTCATATCAATCAACACTTTTTTATTTAAAACGGTGGTAACAAGTAACAAGTAACAAGTAACAAGGTTCAAGTTCAAGACTTCAAAGTAACGCGTCAAGTGCAATTTTAGACCACAAAGTTTTGGCATCCTTAAACAGCTAGAACCACATAAATTCGTTTTTCATTTTGGTTCTAAAATGGTGCCAATTTTATGACATCCTTAGAAACAATCATGTGGCCAACCACCGCCACTCAACCCTTCATCACAACTCCACTTCAACCACCGTTAACCACCTTCTCCACCGCCACATTGCGGCGGAGAAACCAACATCTCACTCTTATCTCCGCCGCCGCCTCTTCACAAGATGTAGGTGGGTTGGGCCAATCAGTATTCAGGGCCCTCAAATCCAGCCCATCAACACCGGGCTCGAACCCAAAGAAGGTCCGACAAGAAGAACAGCCCAACCAAGGGAAAGAGATAAGCGGGTCGGATATTTTATGGGCTATGCAAAAAGCAAGTATTAAGAAAGCCAACACTAAGAAACAGCACAAGAAAAATATGTCGGGTGAATTGAAGAGGGATAATATTGGGAAAAAGGTTGTTGATTTTGATAAGATCCGACCCATTGTGATTAAGAGTGATTGGGCTACCCGATTGACTGATTTGGAGAAACGTCTTCAAGAATTTGATACTATGTGAATAGCTTGAGTGAGTCTTTTTTTTCTCCTTCTTACTGTTTACCAAGCTTGGTTGAATTGGTAATTTGCAATAGGTGTATGATTTTTTAATGTATGAGATTATATTAAAGGTAACACCGTCGTTGTGTAGAGCCTCATTACAAGCCATACGTCCCAAACCCCTCTCCTTTTAAATCCCATATAAATGTTTGGAGTAAGAATTCATCTCTAAATTAAGATAGAGAAGATAGGAAGGCTCACCGTTAAAGCGAAGCGCGGTGTATGATATCTAGGTTATTACTTGATGTACATTGATGTATAAAAACTACAAACATGTTCAAGTGTATTCATACATATAACTAGATTCAGAATTGTAATTCAATGTCGTACATTACTTGGTACTGCGATTACGAGATTAAAATGTCAAACTTACATATTGCTATAGGAAAGGGAATAAAGAGGCTGATTGGCTAGCAAACCAAGGCGTTATGGAGTCGGAGATAATTGTTACTTGTATTTATCACTAGCCTCTTCTTGGCCCTGCTCAAATCTGAAGAGATGATAGTTTAGTGTGGCTTTGCCATATTTAGTTATTTAATATTCGTATCGGGCTTGTCCCTCATCTTTTGCACCAAAATAAGTATAATAGAGCTAGCACGGGACAGGTAATGTCCCTCTTTTGTACTAGTTTATTTAGTAGTATTTGTTTCGATTACTCCAGCAAAAGCTGTGATATCCTGATCTACACCAAGGTACTGAAGTACTTGTCACCAACACGATTAATTAGCATTAGATAGGTTATTGTAGCAAGCGACTTTGGCTCAGGTTATATTTTGCACGGGATATAGAGCTAGGCACGGGACAAGTAATGTCGCTTGTCAGCCCCGTGCTGAGCCAGTGGGTCAAGTGTCATATTGGGTCATGCTTAGTTTTAACATCTAACTTTCAAAATTCTTGCCTTCATGTTAGAAAATGAATAAGTAACCATGAACCATTACACGACATAAGGCCGAATTATCAAAATGTTCTATTTCCGAGAAATAAATTATAAATTTGATAACAACTTTGGACATTTGCATAGATTATAAACAAGAAATTAGCAACCTCGCAACATATTGCACTAAAAGAAACAGTCTAATTTGCTGGCACTCGCAAATATTATTCAGCAATTCCACTTATTATGCTCTTATTATAGCATTATAGTACATTTTCATCATTAAAATAGTTCATGCCATAGTTTTACAAACCTAAAGTTCTCCAATAGATTCCACTTTTCTACAAACCTTGGCTTCTTTATAAACTCTTCCTGGCCTGCATAAGTACCCCTTACTAGGAGCACAATGAATATCCTCAGAACATATGCAAAGTCCTTCAAGTGCACAGCCTTCTTTGTAAATACTCACTCCCTGTTTCACTCCCAAAATTTGATCTGTCCACTCATTCGAAAACAAACCTAAAGGATCATACCTCTCCTTCACTTTCAAGAACTTTTCACCATCTTTGTACTTTTTGATCGCGCCTTCAAAGGCTACATTCCTATTCTTCCCCCAATGTGGCATACCCCCGTACTTGAAGACCGCCATTTGCTCAATCTCTTCGAGTATGTCCTCGAACAACCTAGGAGACAAAGGGTCTTTGCTTCGATAGTAAGTAATATCGAAGTCTATTCCATCTCCATCCTTTCCAAGATAAGCAGTAGAGGCGCTAACGTATCTCATCAAGATGCCATTATAGAGTTCTAGGCTACACAATGATGTTGGCTCAAGTTCAACTAGTTTTTGTATATCTTGAATGAAGTCCTTTACCTTGGGGATTTCTATACTAAATCCATTACTGAAAAAGAACTGACCGTTAATTCTTGGATCCCATGGACAATATGAATTAAGTAAACAAAAACCTTGATTAAGGCATCCTCCTGCTGATTGAAGTTGATTTTGATAACCGATTACAGGGTACCCCGTGAAGAGTAGACCTATAAAAACATAATCGATCTTGCATTAGCATTATGTACCAAAATAACTTGGTAAATAACCTAAACAAAAATTTTGAGCTAATCAAGGGCGAATTAACAGTTTAGGCTGCTATCTTTTGCCTGATATAATACCCTTGGGCCGACTTCTTTAGCTGCGCCCTGGAGTCTGGACCATGATAAGCTACTTCAGTGTCCTCTCTTTGATCTCAACTTGCGCTATGTGATTTTAGCGTGCGTGAAATAGCCTCCATTGTCACCAAAGAAACGACGAAAATGAGTCGAGAGAAAGAAGATGATTACCGTTGTTGGTCAGTCCAAATGCTACGGCCTCCAGTGCTGTTGTTACTACATTTCCCCAGACGCATTTTAGATCAGCATTGCCAACTGCTTCTGCTGTCTCTTCTGAATGGAGTGATTGGAGTCATGGAGTATGTGAGTGTAATTTAACATGATAATCCACAGCTAGGATGATTACATTATACAATTCAACAAATAATTTGAGCAACCAAAAATCTAATTTAGAATGTTATGCACCAATTAAAAAAATCACCCTATGTTATCCCTAGTTTAGTTGCAATAAGCTCTAATGAGTTCAATATATGACTAAAATAAGTATTAGTCTATGTGCCTTTGGAACCATCACTGAATACCAAAAGGTCGAGAACGAAGTTTTGGAAAAGTGGGAATAGTGCTCGGGAGAATTTAGTTGGACAAGATCTTATAATGGGAATAGTGTGAAGGCCTAGGTGTACAGACTCAATGAAGTTTATCAATGTTGTATCTCTTTATTGCTTTCCTTGTTATTCTCACTACTTGTTTTCTGATTGCTAGTAGTTTCATATTTTCATCGACTAAGACACAAAGACAAGATCTTTGGCAAAGCTTATGTCTTCCACGTTATCGATTTGGGCTACTAAGTATAACAATAAGTTCGGAAATTTTCTAAAGTAACTGTTAAATTCTGTATAATGCTCAAAATTAAAGGAAGGAAAATAGTAGAAAAGACACCAACCCACCAAGTTTTCTATTAGCTTCCAAGGCAGATCCGACTGTTGGACGGAAGGGCAAAAAGTTATTAACACCATTGCCGGGGGTGGTGGAGGGAACTCTATCGTCAATCCGATATAAAACTTGGCGTTGGCTTGGGTACCATGTTATGTCTCCAAATTCATGTTTATGCCCAAAACTTGCAGCCTCCTCTCCTAAGTTATTGTCGTTGTCCTCAGATTTGTAAGTGATTGATCTCTTGAAGAGAGACTCTAATTGGAATGTTACCTACAAACAAAAGCAATTTACAATGCAAATTAGCTACTTATGCATGAAGATGGTATGTCATGCCTAATGATACTACTACAACAGGTGGCAAATGAACTTTTACATTTGATACAATTCAACAATCAACATTCAATTATACAGATGATAAGTCGTTAAATTCAACTTAGCTCATTGATTAAATCATATTCGAGTTTATTGATTATGTTTTTGGAGTTCATGTTAGAATGAGAGTTTTTCTACTTCTTAGGGTTCCGGTCTAGGATGTTTATTTACGTAGACGAAAGGGTGTAATTCATGGTAACCTGTGAAATGACTCCAAGAACCCCGAGTGAGACTTTAGCTGCATCAAGATCAGCATCACCCTCCTTGAGTGTACGATTCTTATAGTAACCATCTTCAGCGCCACCAGGGCTAATTATTCTAAGTTCCATGACATAGTCATGAACCGCGCTTCCTTTGTGCCACAATGAGCTTCCATGAGCACCTGTTCCCAGCATCCCACCAACAGTGAGTCCCATCCAGTAAGGCGAATGAGGTAACACTAGCTTCGCCTTAGCCGCCTCCTCTATGAGCTTTTGTAGTGTAATGCCACTTTGAACTGTGATTGTTTTAGCCTCTTTGTCTATTTTCAGCATTTCGTTCATTTTTCTTGTGCTTATGATAAGGCTGTCTTCTCCATCAGGGCACACCAACTTGGGAACACTGTGACTGTATCTAGTTGCTACCTGTTAAGATTAGTGTAAGTAAAAGTTTTAATTTTGACACAATTATGATTAGCTAATAGAACAAAATCAAAATGATGTATGGTCAAGACTAATATGGTAAATTAACAAATGCATAATTGGTAAAAGCCCTGTTCTCAGTTGTTTTAAAGAAACTTTTTATTGGAAGTAGGTCAAGATTCACGCAGATTCAAGGTAATTACTCAACAACATGGTTTCCGTGAACACTGTTGTGACATCGCAACCTGATTCGTGCAATATCAGTTACCTTATAAGTTTTCTATTAGTAACTCCTATTAGAAAATTGTACTTTTAGCATGGTATTATTTTGGTTTGATTTTGTTCAACGTAATTGTGGCCATGATTGATTGATGAACTTTGAACCTGATACGCTTCTATTTAGAGCCATCTCGAACTTTTTCGAGGCCCTAAGCGAAAATGCTACTATGGGACTTATAAACAACAAATACTACCTCCGTTCCAAGTGTATTGCAACCTTTATCTTATTTGGCAATTTCATATTAATTGCAACCTTTCTATTTTAATCACCAAAAAGATCACATGTGCAACCTTTCTCTCTCTTCATTACTTATTAATCGCATGATGCAAGTGGGAAGATGACCCACTTTTTTGCTTTTCTTAATAAACTAGTTTTATACCCGTGCAAAAGCACGGAATATTTTTGTCAAAAATGCTAATTATAAAACATTTATGCATTAGCGTGCACATGATAAAATTTTGAATAAATATAATAATATTATGTTAATTCTCTTAGTTACCTGAACAGTTAAACACTACCAAAACAACATGGTAATTCAATAATTAATTTTTACAAATCAAAGACAACAAATTCTAATATGTATTAGACCCGTGCAAATTGGATAATTTATCTAATTCCTCTTCTCTTAATACTGCTAAATCAAAAAATTAGGTGATTTTAATATGTTATCAAAAATCGGTTCTTCTCACTTCTCTCTACGACAGTCTTCAAAAAAGTTCAATATTTCGCTCTTCTTTTCTAGATCTGAAGACTTACCCATAAAATCTTTCTCGCATTTTCATCTTGCTAGTCACTCACTCACCCACCTATGACCTAGTTCACAACTCCTTCGCAATCTTCACTCGTCCTCTCACCTATCATGTTCTTCCGGGTCTCTATTTCTACTCCTGAAACTTCTCTACTTCACCACCATCAAACGTACCTCTAGAGATCGACCATTATCCATCTCTAACCCCATCAAAAGATCATTTACCACCCATAAATCAAACCCCACTTATAATCCGTTTATTAAACAATCTACGATTGAACAACCTAAAGATCCCAAT
The DNA here is from genome assembly GCA_947645195.1 of Patellifolia procumbens. Classification (NCBI taxonomy): domain Eukaryota; kingdom Viridiplantae; phylum Streptophyta; class Magnoliopsida; order Caryophyllales; family Amaranthaceae; genus Patellifolia; species Patellifolia procumbens. The sequence continues at coordinate 389,848 of CANSGD010000928.1, forward strand.
AATTTGATTGAACTATGTGGCTTGATTTTTTCATATGGGCTCGAAAACGAAAACCATGTTTCATATTAAGATGACAATCTTACCAGAAATTATTAGAAAATCGAAGTATAAGAACGTTTCCAAAAGTAATGAGAGATGTGTTACCCAAATGATCAAGATTATAACCAATTAAATTACCACGATTTCCAATTATAATATCTTCTTACCTAGTGAGTCTCCCACGATTTGAAATTGTTATACTTCAAAAGAGCTACCAGCTAGGTTTTTATTATTTCAAAACTATTAGATGTTATGATATCATTAATTGTATGGCAGATAAGAGTATAAAGTGAAAAATATGATTTTAGGATTATAAATATTTTACGCTAACATCAATTTTATATCGCTCCAAAATATATATTGTTCCAACACATACAAAGTCATTCCAAATTTTCAAAATATAGAAAGTTTTTAAAGTACAATATTTTTGACTATTTAGTTTGGAACAGTTTGTAATTTATTTTTGTAGCTAGGTCTTTATTTTGTCTATTGTAATCAAATCTAATAATATGGTCATTTTTTCAGTTTATGCGTCTCGGATATTAAAGTATAATATAGCATTTTTTATAGTATTAAAGTATATACTCCCTTCGTTTATATAATTGGTATATTTTACCCTTTCGGGATATATTTTTTAATTGGTACATTAGTACATATTGCTATATATGGTAGGGTCACTCATGTGATGATTCTCTTGATTTTCCCAAAAGTGGGGCTCTTTCTTACTTTTTCAGTTCCTTTTTCTTATTTTTTCAGTTTCTCTTTCTTATTTTTAGGAATCTCCTTGGTCCTAGTGCAAAGACTTATGTACCAATTAAAAGAAAACGGAGGGAGTATATGTGTGTGCACGCTTGTGTTTATGTGTATGATTATGATGGTTTTTTTTTCTAATTTGGAATTATTTGGTATAATTTCGAAGGCTGTGTAATTTGATTAAATTGGCTACGTAATTAGTGGTTGTTTGGTTGACGTGAGAAAACATGGGAAATAGAAATTCTTAAGAATTGAAAAACATGTGAGTTGTTTGGTTGACAACAAATTAACAAAATGGAGGAATTAGAAATTCTTAGGAATTTTGATTTCCAGCAAAATGGAGGAATTTAATTACCTATGTCCCCTAGGCAAGTAGAAATTCCGCATGGAAATTTAATTTCCTCATTGTCAACCATACAGTTTAATCTAATCTCATGAATTTGATTAAGGAATTTATTTCATATGAATTGAAATTTTATGGGAATTTTGGGTAAAATCAAACAACCACTTAATATATTGAAAACATTATTTGCTTGTTTATTTCGGCTAGCTTCAGAGGAGGCATTTTTTCTTCCATCTTTAGATGTACTAAACTAATGCAAAATCAACTTATGATTGTGGAAAAAATTATATTACTTTGTAATATATTTATAATGGTGTCACCTTTTTTGTTTAAGGTAAACCTAGATTTTTATGGTATTAGTTTTTATTTTAATCTTTATGAAATATTCTATAGCAGATTTTGCACAACTGTAAATTATTTCTTGCATTGAGATTATACCAATAAACATGCATCATGCCTAACACTAATCTTCGAGAAATAATCAATATGTTAAGATTTTAAATTTCAGAAAAATAAAGCATATGCGTATTTTATCCTAATTTAATTGAAATATTATCCTAATTTAGTCTTGCCTAATTTAACTGATCAGAGATAATACTTTTATCTAACTGATCTTCGAAAAATCTAGCCTTGAGGATATTATCATTTTATCTTGCCCATAATCTTTGAAAAATTGACCAAGACGATAATACTTTGATCTTGCCCAACAATAGCATTTCACGTGAACTAACATTTGATTAGAGGAATTTTTGTGATTCCCTTGCCTTGATTAAAACAAAAATGTCTGAAATTACTATTTAGATTTCCTTAAAGTTATGCTAATTAATTAAGTAAGATAATTAAAAATTTATTTTTTTTACTTATTTAAGTAAAACCGCTATTTAAAATATTTTCTAATATTTTTGAAGCATTAGAATGATGACACGTGAGCATATGCGCTCATTTAATGTCACATATACATTTTCATTAGACATTGCTTAATCAACTGACATGTGTACTTTTTATTTTGCTTTATTAGAATATATAGATGTGTCAACCCCCTATGTTGCAATACACTTGGAACGGAGGTAGTATGTATTAAGAAAGAGAAAGAAAAACTAAGAGTTAAGAAGGAATTATTGATATGAATTTGCTTAGGGTTAGTTAAAAATTTAGTATTACTTCTTTTCTTAATTATTTTTTTTATGATGGAGGGGCCCCTGTAAATTGGGGCCCTGACCGGTCGCTCAAACTGCTCCCCTTATGAGACCCCTCTACTTCTATTTTGTGTCTACGACATGCAAACTAATGAAAGCAATCCATAAAATTAATATTTATCATGGTATCCGAGATACTATGAGAGAACCCATGTAATCAGCAGAGCATTGGTACCTCGCCCGATGAGCTTGTTTGAGCCATCAACGAGACCTTTAAGTAAGCAAACATAATAATATGTTTGGGATCTAGATAACCAAAATGCTGATACATCACACATGTAGACAATCTTATTAAAGACTTCCAAGAAGAAATACATTTTTAACATCCACTTGATGAGGATACCAACATAATGCTTAAAAGCGTCCGAAAGTTGTAGGGTTGACTATGAAACCGAAAGTCTCATCACAATCAATACCAGTTTATTAAGTTGCCTCGTTATTGACAAGGCGGGCTTTTATAGCACTCAAATGAAGTGGGCTGTGAGGGAGATTGTGGGCCTGGGTAAGCTAGAGGGGTCAGAGAGGGCGAAGATGATTGGGACCGAGAAGGAGAGGCAGGTGTGGGCTGATCCTTCAAGGGGAAGAGGCTTGAGTCGTTGGAATATGGGCCCTGGATGATGGGCCAGAAATATGACGAGAATGGTCCAGTAAGTGGTTGGATGTTGACTTGGGAGGAAAATTAGGAGAGAATAAGAAGGTTGTGTCCAGAAATCCCAAGTACAAGAGGAAGGAGTAATCACTTTAGAAAATTGTAAATCTAATTTCATCAAAATGACATGTAGAGACTATAGAACAACAATATTATGTCTTGATAGATCATTATTCACAACATTCATAACTCCAATGGTTTGATAAATATTATAAACAGACACATGATGCGATGGAGCTTGCAATTTGTGTCTAGAAGTACATGGTGTTGATGGGTATACATCGAGCTAAAAATAAAAATTGACGTACTTTTTTCGATTTTTATCTATTATTATATCTAGATTTGACACAATATTAGGAGACCATGTGAAAATAAGTGAGAGATAGTTTTAAAAGGCGACTTGTTTGATTGAAAAAAGAAAGAAAGAACTTTTAAATGGAGAAGTAAGATCTAATAATCTCATATATCAATATATGCATTGACCGTAATATTAATAACATCATAATCTTAGTAATTTTTATCATTTGATCTTATATGTGATGCACGTGGCCATGTTGCCACCATTAGTAAATGGTGTGACACGTTACATATAATATTTTTCGATCCTCCAAGGATAGTTGCTAATTGCAGATTGTAAATTTAAAATCACTCTCTGTTAGAGAGTAATTATGCTAATTTTTTTTTAAAGAAAACATTATAAGATTGTGAACGCTTGACCCAAAGCTCTAATTATTCTACGTGGAGTCCTACGAAGTGACGCATGAAAATAAGGATGTATTGCTAAGAGATTTCCTATCGACATAAGTTGCAAAAAAGGATTTGATTTCTATATAAAAAGTGAGAAAATTGTTATGGTAGGAGTAGTTTCCAAAAGAGTTGGTAATGGAGTATACAACTATACATGCATGCTATAGTTCCTAAATTCTAAGATGTGTATGCAAACTACAAGAAACATAATTGGTGGTCTACACAACCAATTTTTTAATAAAATTATTTCTATTTGGTGAATAAGAGGTCGATCAAGAAGAGAATTGATCTCAAAAAACATTTGGAATCGAAATCCATGTTTTAACCAAAGCTATTTCTAACTCTCAATTTTTAGTGAATTCTAAACTTATCATTAATATTAGATTCTTCTTTTTTTTTGGACTACATATTCCTCACTACACTCCGGCCATATTTTTCACTTACATATACTAATTTTAATGCATAAAATGTTATAGTTTATGTTTTAAAAATATTAGTGATTAAAGTTGTGTTTTGTGCAAGTCAAAGTGTTGATTTTTTCAAACAACACAAAGCTATCAAAATCAAACTTGATAAACTTGAAACGTATCACACCTACGACACTAATATACATAATATATTAGCCCTATATGCATGTGATGTGTACGAATTCATGTAAAATTCTACAATGAAAATCTAACAGTTAGTTTGTTTAGCTTCTTTTGTAATCTATATATATATATTAAAAAGCGTAAGCAAGGATTGCAATCCGCCACGTGTCACCACCCCTCTTTCAATGACACCCCATCCACTTCATTCTCATATAATAGTAAAATATGTCAATGTGAAGATTCGAACCTGTCACCTTGAGTATGCAATAAGGAGTTGCAACCACCACTACAATGTGTTATTAGTGTTTTTTCTATTAAAATCAATAATGATGTATGAGTAGAAACCAAGATTTAAGTTGTATAGTTTTAAAATTAAAAAATATGTCAATGTGAAGATTCGAACCCTTGACCTTGAGTATGCAATAAGGAGTTTCAACCACCACTCCAATATGTTATTAGTGTTTCTTCTCTTAAAATCAATAATGATGTATGAATAGAAACCAAGAGTTAAGTTGTATAGTTTTAAAATTCAAAAATGTATCAATGTGAAGATTCGAACACATGACCTTGAGTATGCAATAAGGAGTTTCCAACCACCACTCCAACATCTTATTAGTGTTTTTTCTATCTAAATCAATAATATGTATGAACAAAAACCAAGAGTTATGTTGTAAATTTTTAGAATGCATATTGTAAATGAGATGATTTTTTTGGATAATTTTTCACAACAATTATACATCAATATTTTAACTATTATTAAATTCAATGCACAAAAATCCCCAAGTATCGTCGGGGCCTAAATACTAGTTTTTTTTCGAAAGTATAAAATTTGAAATAGTTGGTCATATAGACAGAGTTGTTCCATTTAATTAGGACTCTTCCCTTATATAATGGAAATATACCTTCATCTTTCTCTTGTTTAAGGTTGCAGCAGCAACAGCTGAGATGAGCTCAGCTTCAGTGGCCGGGTACACAGCATCAGCTGCCCGGCAGATGCTTCGATCCGGGAAGGCGCCTTGCGAGTTGGTGATAATGCAATTCGAGGTGCCCGACGAGCATTTGATTGGCTCTTCCGGAGGAAAACAATCACAGGTAACGGTGCAACACCATTGAAGCAAACAGTAGCTAATTATTACAAGAAGAAAACAACACCTAGACACATAATGCATAGCCATCTGTGGGAATTAATAGGGTTCTGGTTCAACTCTAGTGAATTACGAGTACATATGTTTAGGTACTTAGGTTTATATACTGCAGGTATATTAAGCTGAACCTCTTATATATATTACATGCACACGTTTTGATTTTTTCCTGGAGGGGTTAAGGAAGCGAAATATATAATTGTGTATGTCATTTACTTCCTCCGTAACAAAATAAACGCACCTTTTACACTTTTGATACTATTCACAGTTTTAAATTTAATCGAAATTTGTGACTTATACATAAGAGAAAATATAGTCATGTGGGGTCTTATTGGATTCGTCTCAACTTGTAGTTTTTTATGATCTAATGTTTATAATTTTTACAAATACATAATTAGAGATATTAATCTTTAAAGTTTTATCTTGGCATGCGTGCCCAAGCTAAATGGTGCATTCTTTTCATGACGGAGGAAGTAGAAATTTTAATTATCTTACTTGCAGAATATGGCACCTTATTTTGATGATTCAAATCTACAAGTTTGTCTTCAGTAACCATTGTTTATTTTGCTTGCTCTATACATGATGTAACACCAAGACTTCCTTATGTCCTTAGAGTAATCAGTAATCACCCAATACCTATCTATCTATAGACCAACATAAGTCTTTCTAGCATATTTTATCTTTACTCATGTACACTTGGAAAACTTGTTAGAAGTGAATTAATTATCCATAAGATTAATTAACACATACTTGCAGGATTACTCTGATGTCATTTTAATTTGTATCACACTGATCCCTTACCGGTCGAGAGTCATGACTAAATGCTCTTCTAAGACCAATAACTATCCTAATAAATCAACACAAGTCCTTCCAAATTATTTCATCCTCACTTATGCGTATCATGAGAAAACTTTTCAAATTGTCACCCATCCAAGACTTTTTCACTCATCCTAGTACGCTAAACTAAAGAGTAAATTAACATATAAGTTCATTGAAAAGAAGAATATTGTAATGAATAATATACATCCTTCCAAGAAATCATGGATAATATTATATGACTAATTATTATATGAGAAAGAATTTATTATACGTATGAATATGCAATTTTGTTTTGGTAGGACTTCAAGAATAGTTTTATCTACAATATTGCACGGCTGGTAGGTTAGTTTGGTTGTCCGTATGTGCAAGTGTTCAGAAAACCTATAATAGTTTTAGTTGAAGAAAATTTGTCACATTTTATATATATAAATTGTACTGATGATTACACTTCCCGGCAAATTATCTCCACTGAAAACGGGTTATGAATTTATGATAAGAGACTAGGTATTACTTACAACAGCAAAAAAATAGTCTTGGGTGTATCAGCCTCATGGTATACCCTGGTGTATAATAAAAATTGTAGAAAATAAAGATATACTACGCAAGATTTATTAGATCTTCTAGTTTTATTGTGTACCTGATCCACACAAGATTTGCTAGAAGATCTAATATCATTATTTCTCACAACCTTAAGCTCAAGCTTGTAGAATGTAAACGATAAATAGTAAAACTTTAATTTGAATTCCAACAAGAATAAACTCTCTCAATTACTTTCAATAGCATATTCTGATAGAATATATAAATTCAGAGTATTAGAATCAAGTAAAACATTAAATTATTTATAATAAAACTATATTCTCGTTATCTGAAATAATCTTTTAGTATGAATCCAATCAAAAAACTAAATAATATGCAGGAAAAGTCTGAGTCTGAATCCGGAAATATGTAGTACGAATCCAATTAGGAGATAAAAGTTTGAGTCAAATTAAGGTGGAGCGGGATTAGAATTTAGTAAGTCATGTCCGAGTTCGATCATTGTCATTTCGAATGAAATTTGGGTTGGAGTTACCTTATGGGCCTGAAGCAGGCCATAGAGTGGACTGTCCAACACAAATCAATGTTGTAAGACAAATTATCAAAAGAGGCGGTCTAATTTTAACATCAAATTAGACCAATCAAAGCCCATTGTATCTTACTCTAGTCCAATACTATTCCTAGAAATTTAGCACACTCTATTTGTTCATTCTCTTCTCCTTTCCTTATTTCAATTTTAGTCTCGAAATACAGCAAGCGATTCCTAAAAAAAACATATGACTTACCAGATGAATTAAACTAGTCACTAAATAAATTAATCTAGTCACTAAATAAATTTAACACTAAGTATTGAATGAACTAAACAGGTCACGAAATGAATTAAATAGGTCACAAAATGGATTAAACTGATCCTTATTTTCAGAGGATGATTTGTTGATTTGCTCTTCTTATTATTGGTCGTTGTCTAATTTTATTTTAAAAGTAGGCGGTCTCTCAGAACCAGCTGATGTTGTAGGGGTGCATTCTAAATGAGAGCTTGAAATTGGTACCCTTATATTGCCGTACCCAGCTTCTCAAGAACAATTGTTCAATGAGCGGGGCGGGTCTGGGTATTTAACAGGATCCTGTCCTGTTAAACAAGTCTACTCTCAAAGAAGAGAAGCATTTTTCATGGTTGAGCTTCAGTGTACTTTGTTTGTTTGTTTGTTACATTTTTTAAAAAATAAACTCATTTATGAATATAAGATTTATCAGCGTCAAATATATACAATATGAATTCTTCTACATTTGTATTATATTTATAATTACGTATTCGATTTTAAAAACAGGAAAAAAATCGTTCATAACCGTTATGACCTAGGCACCACTCGTCATAATATTATGGCTTGTTATGAATATGTCAAAGAATTCACCAAAAAATAAGTATATGCATTCATAAAATACAGAATTATTAAGTTAAATTTCATCCTTAAAATAGTTCAGGCCTTACAGTAACTAAATTTCTCCTGTAGATTTTACTTTTCTACAAACCTTAGCTTCTTTATAGATTCTTCCAAGCTCACAAAAGTACCCCTTGGTAGGGGCACAATGAATATCCTCATAACATATGCAAAGTCCTTCAAGTGCACACCCTTCTTTATAAATATTCAATCCTTGTTTCACTCCCAAAATTTGATCTGTCCATTCACTCGAAAACAGACCTAAAGGATCATACTTCTGTTTCACATCTAAGAACTTTCCACCATCTTTATACTTGTTGATCGCGCCCTCAAAGGCTACATTCCGATTCTTCCCCCAATGTGGCATACCCCCATACTTGAACACACCCATTTGCTCGATCTCTTCGAGTATGTCCTCGAACATCCTAGGAGACAAAGGGTCTTTGCTTCGATAGTAAGTAATATCGAAGTCTATTCCATCTTCGTCTTTGCCAAGATAGGCCGTAGAGGCCTTAATATATCTCATTAGGATGCCATTATTGAGTTCTAAGCCACACAATGATGTTGGCTCAAGTTCAACTAGTTTTTGTACATCTTCAATGAAGCTCTTTACCTTTGGGATTGGTATGCTAAATCCATTTTGGAAAAAGAATTGACCACTAGTTCTTGGATCCCATGGACAATATGATGTAAGTAGAGAAGAACCTTGAGAAACACATCCTCCTGCTGATTGAAGTTGATTTTGATAACCGATTACAGGGTAGCCCTTAAAGACTTTACCTATACAAAAATGTATATAACTTCGATTAATTAGATATTCAGCATGGCAAATATGAGCTTAGCAAACAATTTAGATGTGATAAAATCCTACACTAATATAGAGTTGATCGAGTGTAACCCAACTCCCATGACAATGTAATCCGGGCAGGAAATATTGGATGTTATGGGCATACACGATCCTTTTTCGAGAAAGAGTATAACTGCATAGAAATGCGAAGGGTTTCATCCTAAAATTAATTGTCATTTATTGAAGTATCTCACAATCGTAACGTAGAACAACTAGCTAGTCCCAACACACATGTAGGACGACTTACTAGGGGTTTTCATGGGATGTCAACATGTTTCTTTAATCACGGCATGACCCGTGTAACTATGATTAATGTCCTCTGTGCAGTTGGTTAAACACATACCTTTGGTTCCGTAATTAAGAAAACAATGAAAGGGAAAGAATATTAGTACCATTGTTGGTCAGTCCAAATGCTATGGCCTCCAATCCTGCTGTTATTGCATTTCCCCAGAAACATTTTAAATCAGCATTGCCAAATGCTTCTGCTGACTCCTCTGAATACGCAAAGTTATTTTAAAGTTCTAATAAGTTCTGATAAGTTCATTTTTGAGTAGAATATAGCTTTTGATAATAAAAAATTAAAAATAGATAACTCAATTCTAGTGAATAAAACAAACCCACCAATCTTTCTATTAGATTCCAAGATGGGTGCGGCGGTTGAACGGAAGGGGAAAAAATGATTAACACCATTGCCGGGGGGTGGTGGAGGGAACTCTGTCGTCAATCCGATATAAAACTTGGCGCTGGCTTGGGTACCATGTTATGTCCGCGAATTCATGTTTATTCCCAAAACTTACAGCCTCCTCCCCTAAATCATTGTCGTCGTCCTTTGATTCATATGTGATTGATCTCTTGAAGAGAGACTCTAATTTGAACGTTACCTTCACATAAAAGCAATAAAGCATGTTAATTAGTTACTTATGCACGAGGGTGTATTCGTGTATGTGGTCATGCATAATATTACTGTTACTAGAGGTGAAAAATAGGTTGTTTTAATGGATTTAATTTAATTCATGCCATATTTCGGATAATGAGTCATGTAATTTGATTTAGATTACATCATATTCCAATCTAATAATCTTTTGGCAATTGAGATTTATTACATTAGAATGAGATTATTGGTCTATTTGTAGATCGAATAATTGAATCATGATAATTAAGAGTACGAATCACTTTTGTTAAATTTGGTGGTTATCCTGACAAACGACTGAAAGTATATAAGGATATAAGTATCTTCATATTCATAATGGTGGCAGATTTAGATTAATTATTTTTTGGGTGTATAGATTTACATTTAATATATTGGCCCTAAAAAGTCAAATTGGACATATATTTGTGGACGGAGGGAATAATACTTATTTGGTACATTGAACGTACCTGTGAAATGACTCCAAGAACCCCGAGTGAGACTTTAACTGCATCAAGATCAGCATCACCTTCCTTAAGTGTGCGGTTCTTATAGTTACCATCTTCAGCCTGACCTGGACTAATAATTCTAAGTTCCACAACATAGTCATGCACAGCGCTTCCTTTGTGCCACCATGAGCTTCCATGAGCACCTGTTCCGAGCATCCCGCCAACAGTTAGTCCCCACCAGTAAGGCGAATGAGGCAACGCTAACTTCGCCTTTGCCGCCTCCTTTATAAGTGTTTTCAGCGTCACACCACTTTGCACTGTGATTGTTTTAGACTGTTTGTCGACTTTTAGTATTTCGTTCAGCTTTTTTGTGCTTATGATAAGGCTGTCTTCTCCATCAGGGCACACCAACTTTGGAATACTGTGACTATATCTAGTTGCTACCTGTTCAATTAGTTATTAATTGTTAAATACAATTACAATTATCACCAGGAAACAAATGAAAATGAAGATTGTGTAATTGGTTGAGTTTATACAAGGTAATTTTTCAATGCATGAACAGTAAAACCTGTGTTTCTTGTTGTGTTAAATAAAGCAAGGTAATTATTCAGCACGGGTCGTTATGAACAACGTTATTTATGCATTATCATTTATCAGTTACCTCATTTGTGTGTGCTTAGCATTAACCTCAACAAAACTCTACAAAGAGATCTGGTTCTATATAAAAAGAGAGAATTCGGTATAGTAATTGTAGTTTCCAAAAGAGTTGGTAATGGAGTACATGCATGATAGTATTTAAATTTTACGATCTGTATGCAAAGTAGGAGATCAAATGAATTTAATTTGGTGGTCCTATCATTAAAATAAATGTAAATTTTGGGTATTATTTTTATTATCTTATACAAATAAGCAATAAAAAATTCTCAATGTATATGGACAAACTACAACTAACCAGTTGATACATGATGTTTTCACGATGAACACAACTCTATTATTATCAAACAAATTAAAGTAGCTAAGTACCCAAATATCCAAACTGGTTGAATATTTTTGTTACAAATAGTCGTTTCACGTCTATTGGTTACACAAAAAACATCAAAATTTAACAAAAGAAATGGCGATTATGTTGTTGTTGTTGTTTTACCTAACTGCTGAATATTTTTTGTGGAACTAATGACTAGTCCAAATGAATGTTTATGTCACTCCATGTGAGAAGGATCAACTGATTGATTGATTCTTCTAACTTTCAATTTGACTATTGTTCTGTTGATCAATTTGAAACGTAGCACACACCAATAAACTGAGTAGTAGTATAGTAGTATAGTAGTATACCAGATATATCATACCTTCATTTTTCTCTTGTTCATAGTTGCAGTAGCAACGGCTGAAATGAGCTCAACTTCAGTGCTCGGGTACACAGCATCAGCTGCCCGGCAGATGCTTCGATCCGGGAAGGCTCCTTGTGAGTTGGTAATAACGCAATCCGAGTTGCCGGAGGAGCATTTGATTGGCTCCTCCGGAGGCACATAATCACAGGCAACGGTACCATACCATTGAAACAAACTGTAGCTAATAATGACAAGAAGAAAGCAATACTTAGACACATAATACACAGCCATTTTTGTGAATAAGATTCTGGTTCAACTCAAGTAAAATACATACGGTTAGGTTGATTTACAGGCGTAGCAGATGCTATAATAAAAAAAAATTGCACGTTATGGTTTTTTGCGGGAGTTGTTAATAAGAAAGCGATAAAAATCATTAAGAACTATAATCAATTTACTTGTATAAAAAGGCGCCTTATTTTGATGATTTGAGGTCAATTCACTTAAAGTTTTTCTACAAGTTTCATTATAAGTTTGTCTAAAGCTTTTGTTTTCTTTGGCTTGATTTGACACAAACAATATCTCTTACAAATAAGTAAGAATTTGCATGTTTTTTTGTGTGGGGTTTAGTGTGGAGATAGGGAAAAGGGGGAGTGGCAGTTTGTGGTCGCACCTCGCGGCCAGGGTTGCGAGTCGCGACGTACATCGTGGGTCACGACGGCCCACTGCCCCCTGCCCAGTTATTTCCACATTGCATATTTGCTAAGGGGTATAAATAGAACCCGTTTTTTCCAAAGTAGAGAGAGCATATTAGAGAGCACTTAAACCTAAATTGTAAGTTCTAAGAGTGTTGTTTAGAGCTTGAGAGCAATTTGTGAGGGTTGTTTATGCCATTTATTGAGTGCTAGATTCATAATTTGTAATCCTAGTAAAGTTAGGGTTTTTGAGATTGTGTGTATGTGCATTGCAATAGAATGTCATTGATGCAAGTGCTTGTGTTCATCATCCTCCATTGAAATTCATCATCCTCCATTGAAATACAAGTGTATAGTTGGTTTCTTGGTTTGTTGTTTGTTGCCTCTATTGTTGTGTTGTTGCTTAATCATTTGAAGTTGTCTACCACCCTTTTCTCTTTCCCTAACATTTTGCGCAACTACATGAGACAATGAATTATAGTTTTATTCTTACCTATATACTCTTGGTATCTCTTTTTATCTACACACTTTGTACTCTTCTGCCATTCAAACATTTCACTTTGACCACGATTTGTTATTTTGTGCATGAAGAAAGCACATTCAAGACCTTATGAGATTCGCCTCAACCTGCATATAGCCAGTTTCAAACCTTTTGCCAAGTTTACAAGCCGTTTCGGTAATTATAAAATACAAACGCTAGTATGCAAAATATAATAAGATTTGTCTTCTTGTATATTTTCAAATACTAACGATACTAAGCGATAAATTGTGCATCTTCGAATGAGAAAAAACGAATTAAGTAGAACAAGCGAAAACAAAAATATGAATTATTTGCCCAATTTTTATCAAATCAAGTATTAGTTCTTGTACTACAAACCCTAGCTTCCTCATAAATCCGTCCTGGCACACAAAAGTATCCTTTAGTAGGGGCACAATGACTATCTTGAGAGCAAATACACAACCCTTCAAGGGCACACCCTTCTTTGACTATACTCAAACCTTTTTCCAATCCAAGCACTTGATTAGTCCACTCACTTGAAAACAATCTTTGAGGATCAAACCTGTTCTTAACTCTTATAAATTCTCCTCCATTCTTATACTTCTTGATCGCACCTTCGAATGCTAAGTTTCGATTCTTCCCCCAATGTGGCAATCCTCCATACTTAAACATCGCCATTTGCTCGATCTCTTCAAATATATCCTCAAAAAGTCGTGGGGTTAAAGGATTCTTGCTTCGATAATAGGTAATGTCGAAATCTATGCCATCTTCTTCCTTCCCAAGGTACGCCGTAGAGGCTTTAACAAACCTCATCAAGATGCCATTATATTGCTCAGGGCCGCAAAAGGATTTAGGTTGTAGAGATACAAGTTTTTGGACATCTTGGATGAAGGCTTTCACTTTAGACATGCCAATGCTGAATGTGGTTTGGTGGAAAAACTCCCCCTTCACTCTTGAATCCCATGGACATGCTGTAACTAGTGCATCTTCTCGACTGTCTAAGCATGTTCCTGATGATTGCAAACGATTTTGGTACCCAACCACTGGATAGCCGGTAAAAATGAGTCCTATTATAAAAAAAAACAAGTCGAGTTAGAAGTAATTAGATTAATTATAAAGTAAATATTAAGCAAAACGGTGTCACCAAAATTATTATGAGATATGAAAGTTAACTTATAGTCGTCATATAGCATCTTGTTAGTTTTGTTCCATTATGCACTTGCAAAATTCGAAATAGGACTTTTCTTTTTATAATTTACTAAAACATAATTAAAAGAATTATTCGTTAAAGAAGTGTACTATAGAGCTTAAATAAAAAAAATGTAGCGTTACCATTGTTTGTCAGTCCATATGCATTAGCTCGCAGTAAAGACGTTGTTAGTTTTGAACCCACACATTTGCCTTCACCGTCTTTTCTTGATTCTTGATTCTCCTCTGAACTCAAAAGCATTATCTTTAAGCATGAATTTGTACTTGTCTTAACTAAAAAGGACTCAGTATTTGTAAAATTGTAACTAACTTTTCCATGTATGCTTACCCGTGGTCCTTATGACTGCTAATGCAGCTGAAAGTGTTCGACGAAATCCAGTGAAGTCATTCAGACCGTTGCCGTTAGTCGTTAGAGGAACACGGTCGTCAATACGATACATGACCTTCTTTTGACTCGGGTACCATGTTAGGTCTGCAAACTCGTGTTGATTACAAAAGATTAGGGCTTGATCTCCCAAGTCGGAGTCGTCCTTTTTCGTGTAAGTAATAGACCGCTTAAAGATGGGGTCTAGTTTCAAAGTCACCTTCAAAATCCATGCAAATAAAAATTCAAACTTAACCCGCTGAACTAGCATATATAAACTTCTAAAATAATTTATAAACGTACTTGTTAAGGATCAATATTATCTTATAATTAGTGATTGATTTCCCTACTTTTACTTCCTTTTTTTTTCATTCCCTCCACATTTTCGTATTTCGTGAACTTATTTTGACATAATTAGTTTACTTTTTCTTGATTTGAAATTAAGTCAAAATACTGCCTGAAAAATAAGAACCGCGATTATTTTAGAAGAGGGGAGTATTTAAAAACCATGACAACCTCATCATGTCAGCTAAATAAATGTATCAAATTCTATGGTCCTACTTAAAAAAGATAGGATAAGTGTGGCTACAAAATCATTGCTAACCATTATATACATACCTGTGAAATGACTCCAAGAACTCCAAGAGACACCTTAGCAGCATCAAAATCAACATCAGTATCATTAAGTGTTCGGACCTTAACGTACCCGTCTTCAAGACTAGCTGGGCTAACAATTCGGAGCTCTATAACACGATCATGAACTGCACTGCCTTTTCCCCATAATGAGCTCCCGTGCGCACCAGTGCCTAGCATCCCTCCTATGGTCAGCCCCCACCAGTAGGGTGCATAGGGCAGCGCTAGGTTCGCCTTTGCCGCCTCGTCGATTAGCTGCCGGAGAGTCACTCCGCTTTCAACCGTCATCGTTTGGGCCGTAGTGTCGATGTTGTGTATCTTATTGAGGTTCTTGGTGCTTATGAGAAGCCCGTCTTTCCCGTCGGGGCATACCAACTTTGGTATGCTGTGCGAGAAACGTGTTGCTACCTGTTATGAGTTTTATCAGTTAATGTCATTTTTGGGGAGTTGTGTTAAAATCCTGTTTGCTTATTTGTTCTTGGGATTGATTTCTCGGAATTGGATGTTGGAATTTTATTAATTAGTTAATAATTTATTTTAATTGACTAATTAATTAATATGGCCCACCTTTATCTCTACTTGGATTCTGTTAAGCCCCAATCACTTCCCACCACTATCTCCACTATCTTCTCCATAACGTTATCACGTTTACAGAAAAAAGGGGTTCTGTTGATGGTACAACTCCCTTTAAATAACGTTATTCATCTCTCAGAAAAAGGTCACTGTATCCACTTCATTCTAAAAATCTCTGTACCATCTAACTAGAGGAAGAAGGATTCAGCAACTATTCTGGGTATATTCATACAGTTTTATAAAGCGTTGGTTTTGGGCAAGCGTTTGTGATCTTCTTCATCTCAATATTTCAATTTGTGCAATGGCTGGAGGTATTTCATAATTCCTTAAATTTCCGCATTCATATATTCATCTTGTGTGAATTTAATTAATCTAACATTGGAATTATTTCTAGCAACCTAGATTTATCAAACAAGTAAAAGTGCACTGTGGGTTAGAGGAGACGTGAAATTTTGTGGTCGGTAAATTAAAAGTGTCACTTTTAAGTTTTAACTTTTAAGTATTCATACTAACTACTTGTCTACTTATAATCTAGGAAAACGGACTGAACAAACTGAACTGAATCTAATTTAAGTTTATTGCAGACCAAAAGAACATAGCCTTATTCTTTGTTATGGAGGGAGCACGTACATAATCCTCTTTTCAAGTATAATGACAAGGCTTCGATTCTATGAAAGTTGCGTGCATATATGACATATATGAAACCATCATAAGTGACGATAGAATAACATTATTAAGACATATAGTTCCGGAATAATCATACTTGTCGGATGTAGAACTGGTTCAACTTGAAAAATACGCATGATCAAAATTAATTTTGTTCCGATTCTTACTTATTTAATTGGTGAATAACGTTAGATGTGGTTTAGCATATAATCGAGTGCTTGGTCATTATAAAAGTTATTTTTTTTGTCAAATAGATGGGTCAATGTTGGAATTGGGATGGTCAACACCGGAAAATAGCAAGGGGTTGGTTTTTTAAGAAAAAGGGTATTATTCCAAAAAAAATTAAAAGGTTTTCTTTCGCAAAATTGAACTTCTATAAGGTACTTTTTGGCAAATTTTCCTCTTAATTAATATCTGCATATACATATATCCATATGAGGTAAAAGAACACAAATTAAGTCCTACCAAGTAAAATATGTGAGATTTTGATGAAAATCATGACGAATAACTATTAGTGTGACTATTAAAAGAATTTGTCACAAAACTACCATTTTGTACTATGATAAACTCGTACTCCGTAAATTCAATCCCACCAGTCTCATGGATCAACTGTCTCTATTACTTAAATTTATTATTTGTTTATTGAATTTATTCACATTTTCAAACTTTTCCACTAAGAAAACATATAAGAATTTGTAGGATTAACAACTTTAGATGTTAAAAAAAGAACAATATCCTACATTAGCCCTACAATTTAAAGTACTACAATACCTTCATCTTTCTGTTGTTCTTAGTTGCAGCAGCCACGGCCGCCACGAGCTCGTCCTCAGAGGTTGGATACATGACTTCAGCCACACGGCATGTGGCCCGGTCTGGGAACATTCCATAAGAGTTGGTGATGGTGCAATCGGAGTTTATTGATGAGCATTTTATTGGATCTTCAGGAGGACTACAGAAGACATTGTGGAGTAATAGGAGAAAGCTTAAAACATAAATTGTTGTTGGTGAGATATAGCGTTTTTTATAAGACACAGAAGGCATCATATAAGAAGATAGCTCAAAATAATTATTAAGAACTACCTAAGACCATATACATATCATGTTATGTAATTTGCCCTACATATGTGATAGGGCAACACAATGCACATGCATATATATAGACATAATCACAAGCATACATGAGTATTATGCACATAATTATTTATGCTTTCAAGTCAAGGCTGACCTATACCCTTACTGTTCAACCCATATCTTCCAATTCTTTTAGTTTCTCTGTTTTTTTAAATGTGACACTTTCTATTTTAGGAAGTCTCAAATTAAATGTTACACTTTCTTTTTGGTCATAACTCTATTTATCTCTCTCCTCTCACATAGGTCCTCTTATTTTTTCTCTCTATCTCTTTCCTTCCCAAAAATTGCCTAAGAGTCCGTGAATCTAAATGTGTCACATTTAAATAAAAACGGAGGAAGTAAGAAGTTCTACAAAACTTTCTCCAATTTCATTTTATTTAATTTTTAGTAACCTTTTCCCGTCCCTCTCCTTCACCTTCCTTTCTCTTATTGCATGTCTCTAACCAACTTTTTCTCTCGTACTCAAAACTCATATTTCCTCCATTTTTTTACTTGCATCATTTTCCACTTCTAGAAATTGCAAATTACTTGCATTATTTTCTTTTATGGCAATACTTTATCTCTACCTTTCTCCAATTACATGGGTCCCCTTTTTCCACTCTCTCTATCCCTCCTCTCTTTAATTCTTGTGTCTAACCTCAATGATGCAAGTATAAAAAAACGGAGGAAGTATAAAGCACCTTATTTTCCACTAACTTACCATTTCATTGGTGCATATATCTACGGTAACAAGAAAGGTTTTAATGAGATGCAACGGGTACTTCATATGTTTTAAAGTAGTTATGTCACCAGGTATTTTTTTCCTTATTTGTTTAATAGTCCGCATTGATCATAATGTTCTTACCAATATATCAAAACATAATTTACCATATAATAATAGTCAATGTTATGCATTAACAAATATATAAAATGATGCGATTCTTATGAAATAAAAGAAGTATAATTTTTTGGGTGATTAATTATGTACCTTTAATAGTTAAAAATACAGTTTCCAAGCAATATCGTTTGAGTGCGAAATAGAACGTGGGACTTGGATATTTCTACATGTAGCACCTAATTAAATTGGTAGACTTTAAAGGGAGATTAATTGAGAGCACCAAAAACCATTGTTTACTCTTTACAAATACTAAAAGTTATCTCATTCTCTAAATGTCATGATTATCGTTTTTGCTACATTGATCATTATTTGTATTTCTATTCTACCAATAATTTGTTCTAATGTAGAAGTAAACTAGACTTCCTGTTACTTGTTTGTTCAAGTCTCACAAATGTCCTCCATAAACATCATGCATTGACTTTCATTCTACTCCCTTTTTATTTTTTATACATAGGTAAAACTTTGATTGCGTATTAATTTACTAATATTAAAAACATTATATTATTAGATTAATAAGGTCTTGGTCTGGTGGTTAAAATCGAAGGCTTGTGTATATTTTAGAATTTTAATTTGATATATTGTACACTGAACTGTAAGAAAGTAAAGGGATCAAATATTTTTTAAAAAAAGTGTACATCATATAGTATCAACTTGTTATCCTAATGTACGTGTATGATACATATCTTTATCTATTACCTGGTGTATATAATTGCGCTTTAATACCCTGGAAACCAGGTTTTAACCCATATGAGGAGCAACTAACTCATGTGGATCAGTGGGTTAAAATCCCTTTCCTGCCCAATGAATTCTGGAATCTTAATCACCTTAGAATGCTGACCCTTAAAATTGGTACACTAATAAAACTGGACAGATTCACTCTCCTCAATGATGAAAAAGCCCAATTTGCTAGGGTTTGTCTGAATGTTGACATCACTAAACCAGCTCCTAGGTCTATAACTATTAAGAATGCTCAGGGAATCTCCACTGAATTCTTCTTGACTTATGAGGGGGTACATATAGTCTGTCCTCTGTGTGGCCTTAATGATCACTCACTAGTTTCTTGCCCTAAAAACCACCACCATGTTTAGACCTAGTGGTGGCAAAACTGGAAGCAAGCTCCCTATCACAGAACACTAATAAATGTAACCCCTCCAATCCTGAAAATAACTGGCTTTTTGTTAGACCAATTAGAAGAGGAAGACCTAAACCATACAATGCTAAACCGTACTCTAAACCTAGCCCTAAGCCAAGACAATTCCCTAATACAATCCACCTCAATTCTGTGTTGTATCCTAACCATGGAAAGGCCACCACTTCTGCTGGTACTGCTACTCAATCTGAACAGGTCAAGCTGTCAAACACTTTTGAGAAACTTGCTGAGATTCAAAATCTCAACTCTGAAAACATAACTCTTACACCCCCTGCTGCTATTACTGTTCCTTTTTCTGCTGAGAATGAGATGGTTGTTCAAGAGGAGGAGGATGGTATGGATTTAGCTTTTCTGCAAGCTATGGGTGTTATTCATCATCACTCAGACTTAGAGATGCTCCTTACTAGCTCTGAAAACTCAAAGAGGAGAAGAAGGGAGGACTCTCCCTCTTCTTCTACCTCCAATCAAGGATGATCAGTTTCTGCCTGCTGGTTCTTGCTATCTTGGGATTGTGCTGCTGCTGTCTATGTAGCTTTCTTTTGTGTTTTTTTAATCTTGAAAAGCTATGTAATTCTGTAGTTTTAGTTCCCAAGTACTTTTTGCATTTCCTCTTATGTACTGTCATGGTTATATTATTGTGGAATGGGACTGTTTACTTTCTTTGTTACTTGTTGTTCCCTTTTGCTTTAAATCTTATGGTTTTTTCTAGCTTCCCCATGATCAATTCTCTCAGTTGCTATGATTATGAGTTTTACCATCCATACTTGCTCTTTGCTCTTTTGCTTAGGCTCATTACTCTAAACTGGTCTACCCCCACCTCTTGTTACCAGTATATAGTTGTTCTTCAGGTTGGTACTTATGTTTCTCACCTCATTTGTAGCCTATTAAGCTACTGGTTGGTACTGGCCAACCCCCTAGTAGCCTTGGGGTTTCCTTCCTTAAACAAGTATGAGTGCATCTATCCTTCTTATTGTTGTTATTTCCTGGCTAATGTAAACAGGACCCTTCTCTTATTCTTTGGAAACATGCAGTTGTCTTATATCCCAATCTTGTTGTTTCTTCACCCAATCCATGAGCTGTTAGTGGGCGTTTTGGACACCTCCTACTATCCTAATGAAATATTTTGGTTCTTGCAGTGTCCATGGCATACTAGAAACTGGTTTCAAGACCACTACAACTATCTTTCTCATCATAAATGGCCAAGCTATCACAACTGCGGGCAGCTAGCAGAAGACAACCTCAAGCCCCTAACTCGGCTTTCTACTATCTTTTATGGTTTATGTAATGTTTTTTACTGTTCAATTGGGTGTATTTTGCGAACCGAGTGCTTAGCCACTCGCTATGAACTATGGGCTTGCCCCATACTTTTAAGAACAACGTTAAAATCTTTTCAACATTTAAAATCATGAAAGTCTTAGCTTGGAATATTCAAGGGGCAAAAAAACCCCAAACATTAGTGGAACTTATCTTTCTAAAAAATAGATACAAACCCGATATTTTCTTTATCATGGAAACGATGACCAACAATGCGAATAGTAAAAAAATCCTTAAAGCTCTCCACTTCCAGAACACCCTAATTATTGACCCAGTCAATCATTGTGGGGGTATTTGGATCTGTTGGAATAATGACAATATCAGCGTAGACAGTTACCTTTTACTCGATAGGTGTGCACACCTGCATTTACACTCTAAAATTACAAAAAAAGATATTTTAATATCTGGAGTCTACCTTCCAGCCAAAGAACAAGAAAAGGATTTAGCGTGGAATGAACTACTAGACTATCTTAATAGTCAAAACAAACCAAAGCTAGTACTAGGAGATTTTAATGAAATGCTCTCCCCATCCGATAAATCAGGAGGGAGGCCACTCACCACTTCCCAGCTACAACGATTCCCATCATTTCTTGGACAAGCTAGTTGCTTACAAGTCCCAACTCAACAAGATACCTTCTCATGGAAAAAACATTACGACTCTTACGTTATTTATGAGAAACTTGATAGGGCCATTTGCAACCAAGATTTCATTGACTGCTTCCCACATACGAGTGTGAACTATGACTCTTTCACGGTTTCGGACCATGCACCTTTATTTTGTGACACTTATACAAACCCAGACAGACCCCCTCCTCAGTTTCGCTTCCAGCAAGCTTGGGCTTTGGAGCCGAAAGTTGCTAATATCATTAAGAAAGTATGGAACACTAAAGGGAAAGGGTCACGTTTTTTTAGAGTACAATCTCGTCTTAAAGAAATAAAGAATTGCATTAAAAGTTGGTCAAAAACGAAGTACCAACACACTTCCAACAGACTCATCCAAAACTTAGCTAAGATTCAAGATGTTGAGGAAAGATTATGGAACCAACCTTTCAACCCTATATTAGTTGAGCACCTAAAAAGACTCGTCACCCAAAGGGAGAAGATTTTACTTTTTAACAAAACCTATTGGGGATTGAAAACAAAAAAGGAATGGTTATCCCAAGGTGATAGGAACATAAGATTTTTTCATAACAAAATGAAACAAATATTATCCCTCAATACTATCCATAGACTAAGGGATGACGATGACATTTGGGTTGATACTATAGAAGGTATCAAGAACCTATTGAAAAATGCTTTCAAGAAAAACTACACTTCCACAACGACAAGGCCCTCAGACGCAGTTTTCGACTTTCTCACCCCCATAGTCTCCGATCAGGACGAACTACAACTTATGGCCAAAGTTTCGGAAGATGAAATCAAAGAAGCATTTTTTGATATGAACCCCCACAAAGCACCAGGTTCCGATGGTTTTGGCCCTGGTTTCTACCAAAAATATTGGAATATCATCAAGGAAGACATTTGCCTAGCAATAGCAAGTTTCTTTGAACATGGCCATCTCCCTCCGTCCATAAATCACACCATTATCACGCTACTACCAAAAGTCCCAAATCCAGAAAAGCCAAGCCATTTCAGACCCATCAGCCTTGTTAACACAATCTACAAGGCCATTTCGAAAATTATTGTGGCCCGTCTCCAACCTATTTTAGATAAAATCATAAGTCCATACCAGAATGCCTTTACCAAAGGTCGGTCTATTCATGACAACGTCCTATTAGTCCAAGAAATCCTGAATACCTTCAACAAATCAAACAACAAAACAGGGTGGTGCGCCCTTAAGCTGGACATGGAAAAGGCATATGACAGGATCGAGTGGAACTATTTATGGGGATGTTTGAATAAGCTAGGATTTCCCCATAAATGGATAGAAATCATCAGGCAGTGTGTGACTACAGTCTCTTACTCGGTAAAGGTGAATGGTCATACCACATCTTGGTTTACTCCAACTAGGGGCCTAAGACAAGGTGATCCCTTGTCTCCTTACCTCTTCATCATTTTCATGGAAGGTTTCATTAAACAACTGCATAATGCTGCAACAATAAGAAATAGTGGTATAGGTTTCTAGATTAGCCCAAACAACAACAAAATCCCCTGCCTCCTTTTTGCAGATGATAGGCTTCTCTTCTGTAAGGCCACCAAAACTGGTTGTACAAACCTCAAGAACATCATTGATACCTTCTGCCAAAGCTCCGGACAACTAGTAAATTTCCATAAATCGGCAATTATCTTCTCAAAGCACGTCCCTAATGCACGCAAAGCTACCTTAGCCGGCCACTTTAACATGACTTCTAAAGCTTGTCTTGGGCGTTATTTGGGCATAAATTTCAGCTCCTTCCGCCCTATCAGGGCTGACTTAGCCCATCTGCTTTCCAAAACCGAAAAACGGGTCAAATCGTGGAAGGCAGGATTATTATCCAAAGCAGGTAGACATACGCTTATACAAGCAAACCTAGAAGCAATCCCTAACTATGCTTGCTCCGCAACCTTATTACAAGTCAAGACTGCTTCCACCATCGATTCCATTCACAGAAATTTCTTCTGGAACCAAGGACCACAAAAAGAGGGTATTCCCCTCATTGCCTGGGACAAAATTTGTGCTCCTAAAAGCACTGGTGGCCTAGGCTTGAGGAAAACACTGCCTCTAAATCAGGCTTTCCTGGCAAAGCTGGCCTGGAAGGTGCTTTCCGATCCTACTAACCTCTGGGCCAACATTGTGCGTCAAAAGTACCTAAAAAACACCAGTTTTTTTGAATACCTACCAAAACCGTCACACTCTTTCATTTGGAGGAAAATAATGGAACAAAGAGATCTCATAAGACGGGGACTCCGTTGGAAAATAGCCAATGGGTCAAAAATTCTCTTCTGGCTAGACAATTGGCTCACAAACAAGTCACTACTTGAAATCCTACACCCAGACCCTCCCGTAGTGGTGTCAACTCTCAAGCTCGAGGAATTCATAACTGCGGAAAGAACGTGGAATCTGCAAAAACTAGGAGTCTTCCTCCCAAACAACCTCTTAGCAAAGGTTCGAGGTATCCCTCTCCCAAAGCACTTAGATGAAGATACTCCAGTCTGGGGTATGTCCCCCCATGGTGATTTCACAGTCAAATCTGCCAACTGGTTGGCCCACAACATCGATCCTGAAACCCCTAAATGGGAATTCAGAAGCATCTGGAATTTGCAAATCCCACCTAAATTACAGATCTTCATTTGGCAAACTTTAAATAATGGAATTAGTGCTCGAGCGGTGCTGCACAAGAGACATATACTTCCCTTTCAGAATTGTCCTACTTGCAACTCCGATAGCCCGGAAACCATTGATCATCTATTCCTGTCCTGTCCAAGCACCTCTATCCTATGGTCACTACCCCAAGTGAAAACTTGGTTATCGTGCTCTATTGTTTGTACTAATGTTCAATCACTTTATCGGCAACACTTAAGAGATAAGAATACAGCGAGTAAACTTTCTTTCCTTCTTTGGAGTATCTGGAAGGAAAGAAACGATGTGGTCTTCAGCAATACCAAAGTAAATATCCATAGGATTTTCCACCGTGCGAGGCTGCTCGCGTACGAATGGAAGGTAAGAACTCATTTCGATGTCTTCGCTTTGAACCCTTCTAATTATGATTCGCCTTTCCCTCCATCTTTACAAACACCAACAAACCCAAAGCACACAATTGAAGTAGCTTGGATACCTCCGCCTTCCGGTACCATCAAGCTAAATTTCGACGGTTCCGTAAAAAATGACTCGTCAGCGGCAGGTTTCATCATTAGAAATCATGAAGGACATCTTTTAGCGGCAGAGGCTTTTAATTTAGGCATTTCTTCCGTTATCACTGCTGAAGCAACGGCTCTCCAAAAGGGTGTTCGTAAAGCTCTTACTCTTCCCTATTCAAAGATTATTATCGAGGGGGACAACCTTCTTGTCATCGATGCAACAAACGGAAAATTCAACACCCCGTGGCAGATAGACAACATCATCGAGGACACAAAAATAAGTCTACGAGCGTTCCAAGATTACCAAGTTCAGCATATCTACCGTGAAGCAAACCAGGCAGCTGACTGGATAGCCAATGCGGGTCATCTAGCTGTAGATTCTATGTGTATTACGGATTGGAAAGGTTCTCGTTTAGATACAATACTTTGTAACGATGTGTTAGGGATCACCCTCGAGCGGAGGGTCTCCTAACCATCCATTTCTTTCTCCTTACCTTTATAAAAAAAAAGTTGCGCTTTAATAAATGTTATGAAAAGGTTGACATGTTAAAAATTACACAAAAAAGAAAAAAAAGGAATCTAACTTCCTTCATAGTAAAAATATCTTGAGATCTGTAAGGAAAAGTAATGAGTGTCTAGTATACTTATCTTTTAAGGATTTATTTTTACTTGCATATACTTGTATTTTAGAAGACTTTGGGCTATAGTTCATTTATAGCTGATGGTTGTTTTTCAGTTTAGTTGCTCGATCGGTCAAATTCAGTTTTAATAATAAAGTTTAGATTGATTTGTTTTATAAATTCAACGCAAATTATAAGGTACACCCGGGTGTACCTTGCGGTAGGTACACCCGGGTATTAATGTCATTTATTTAACGCGTCCCAATAGTACACAAGAGCAATTATAGCCCAGTTGGTTGCAAGGTCTTCTTAATTACATTGATGTCAGGAGTTCAATTCCTTACATCAACCAATAGGACCCCTTTTAATTTAACTTTCATTTATTTAATTTGAACAACATTCGTACTCATTGAGCATTTTAGCATGTTTAATTAATGAGTTCATAAATCTCAAATGAGTATCTTATTTTATAAATCAATAAATATCATGATTAAAAAATTAAATAAAACCTCAACTCAACTCATACTTATTTGAATAACTTCCCTACTCATTTGAACATTTCCATACTCATTTATAAGCATTTGAGTATATTTAATCACAAAAGTATTTCTTATTTTATAAGTCAAGAAATATCATAATTAAAAAGTTAAATAGAACCACAATCCAACTCATACTCATTTGACAGTACAAACTCATACTCATTTATAATGCATACTCATTTAGGTAACGCATATTCATTTGGCCTCATACTCATTTAGCCAATTATTCATACTCATTTGGCTTCGTACTCATTTGAATATTCATACTCATTTTGAATATTCATACTCATTTTGCTTCGTACTCATTTTGACCAACTCATACGCATTTTTTTTCGTACTCATTTTGACCAACTCGTATTCATTTTGCTTCGTACTCATTTTGACCAACTCATACTCATTTGGTGTACGTAGAGGTACGTACACGTACACCAAGGTGTACCTTTTACCTTCTCTAAATTCAACTTATTTTAGTTTAAAAAGAACAGATTATGATTAAAAGATCTATTAGTAGCTTAACATTAGAGATTTTTCAGCAAGCTTTTTATTACTAAAACAAAAAAATATCAAAAAATTGGTTTGGTAGTATCTGGAAGCTCATATAAATTATGTATACCTCAATTTTCTATAGTAGCAAAAGTGTACAACGCGTAAGTAGCTTAACATTAGGAGAAGGTATTGGGTCAGACGCGTCCGACCATAACATTTGGTCGGACGACTTTCACTTGGTTTCATTTTTGTTTCAGTTGGTTTCATTTTTGTTTCAGTTGGTTTCATTTTTGTTTCAGTTGGTTTCATTTTTGTTTCAGTTGGTTTCATTTTTGTTTCAGTTGGTTTCAATTTTTGTTCAGTTGGTTTCAATTTTTGTTCAGTTACTTCCAACTGAAACAATAATGCTTCCAACTGAAATACAACTGATGTAAGACATATAAAACCAACTGAAACAAAATAAACTACAACTGAAACAAAACAAACTCTAACTGATACGAAGCTAAAACCAACTGAAACAACACAAAAACCAACTGAAACAACACAAAAACTAACTGATACAGAACAAAACAAACCTGCTTCTTCATCTTGTTCTTCTCAGATGCAGCTTCTCTTCTAACCACTTAGCAGAGGCACATAAAAAAAGATCTTCATAAAGTAAATACAATAGTTACAATGAATCAGAACAGAAATCTCATAAATCATGAGCACGCCAGAGATTAGTTAATGTACCAACTTGTAGTACCTTTTCGCGGTGATGGTGATGGTGAGCAGCAGCGCGGCACGACGGTGATGGTGATAGTGAGCAGCGGCGCGGCACGACGGTGATGGTGATGGTGAGCAGCGGTGCGGTGGCGTTCTCGTGGCTTCGTCCGACGAAACATATTGGGTCAGACGGTCTGACCCAATAGTTTCACTAACATTAGAGGTACCGTACATTGTGCATTATCAGATTATTATAGTAAAATTGAATATTGCACAAGCTAATGCATCATGGATCTCATCTAACTACGAAAACATATACTATAATTAAAGACAACATCATGTACTCGGTAATCCTGCATATGATCATAAGTTATTGATCCAAGTGTAATTATTGTACCTAATTGAAGTGTAGCACACTTAGTATAGTGTAGTTACTTGTGGCAATACCAAGTTGAAACTGAAGCCACTGCAAATTATAATGGAGTACAGATCACAAGCGACCTAGTTGATGTTCAATGTGGACACTGAGACAGATAGATTGCTTCTTATAAAAGGTTTTCGCGGTGAAATAGTTTAAGTCTAATATGCATCGGGTACACAATAATATTATGCGTCCGCTTGATTATGATAATTTCAGTACCAGTATTGTGTTACTTTAGTGAAAAAGGGGGTCATTCTAACTATACCGAAGAAGTTACTTTTATGAGAAAGATTGCACCTACTTTAAAAATTACTTCATTTTGAAATGCGGCACTCTCCTGAGTAAAAAGGGATCGTGATGGAGCACAACAAATTTATTGTGCATCCGAGACATGCAAGCTTTTTATATGAAAGTAAGGCCTTTATCAATATATTCTTTCGTAATTAACATTATTACATAATATGAATATGGTAAACAAGACGCAAGTATTCCTTTATTCATGTTTAGATTCATAACATTTAATCACTCGAATCCGAGCGTGACTCAAATTTTAGCTATCCATCAGACCATCAAGACCTAAAATTTGTTCAGACTCAAGTAATTCAAAGACTATCATGTTTGCCCTTGGCTCATCTCGGACTACTAATAATTGAGCTGTGTTCAATTCCATTTTTTTGTTCATAAACGAGGTCTTATATTTCTATGACTCATTTAGTATTTTAAAAATTATAGTGTTTCACCTTGGTTATTGTTCCATTACTAAAAGGACGATGTATTGATGTGTAAGTTAGTAAGTATAACATCCAAATATATACACCTAAAGCACAGATAGGATAGAGCTTTGAGATGGTGCAACCGTGCAAGGCGTGCAACCCGTATCCATAATCCTTGAGGGTTGGTAGAAATTTTGTCACACCAATATTTGACTAGCCTATGTATTAGCTACACTAAAAACATTAAGAAACAATTATGCTAAAAAAAGTTGCACTTCTTTACTCAAATTTATGCATTTTTGTACAGTGACTAATTATCTAATTTAATGTTTCAAAGCAAAAATAATAAAGTTTAATCACTTACAAATGTGAAAATTAAATATTAAGAGTTAAGAGGTGTGCAGAAATCTAAAATCGTGCACGATCGGACGACGTTGGACCAAATCGAAACATTTTGGTAGATCAACAACCTAACTGTAAAAATTATGGTCAGAATATAAATTTAGCTCCCATCTAAATGTGCTTCTTTGTCAAAAATTGGGATGTAAAAGGCTATATTTTGCGGAAAAAAAATCTCCTCATGCCATCATATTAGCAACTAAATGTTTGGGCATAAGTCAAAGTTATTGTAAAAAAATTTTATTTTTTCTCCTCAAGGGAAAAGGAAATGGTCATTTTCTTATGGTTCTTGGTTTGTTGGACTCTTTCAAAAACAACGGAAAACATCTGTTTTTAGAGTTGCTAGGTCATTGGTCCGAACTAGAATCATCCATACTTCAAACAAACCAAAAAAAAAACTCAAAATCAAGGATTTATATGAATGAAAATTTGATCTAAATGGACCGGTATCATCAATGGTATGATTCTTTAATTTGCCTCCTTACACTCGCAAGAAGGTTACTTAAATTCTTTAAGTATTAGGTCAGACCATCTGACACAATCTTATTGTCAGACAGAGTCCCGCCACCGACGTCGCTCCTTCCTCCTTCCTCTCCACTGACACCACCGCCCAGTCACATCCTCTCCCTCCACCGCCCAGTCACCTTGCGAATCCAGGCCACCGGTTATCAAGCTTCGGCCACCACAACGATGGTTCTAAATGCACCACGCCAAAACACTGCCACCCTACCACCACCGAATCCCCTCCCCTACCACCCCAGCCACCGAATCGCCAACGAATGACGGAGAGGAGGTTGAATGCAGAGTGTTTATTGATCTAAACTTGTACAAGGTCAGTTTATTACTATTTCAGTTCATTGATTTTATTGTTTTAGTTCATTGGTCTATTCTTTCAGTTGGTTGGTTTATACTTTCAGTTGGTCATTTTATTCTTTCAGTTAGTCACTTTTATTCTTTCAGTTGGTTATTTTATTCTTTCAGTTGGTTCCAACTG
Source organism: Patellifolia procumbens (assembly GCA_947645195.1). NCBI lineage: Eukaryota > Viridiplantae > Streptophyta > Magnoliopsida > Caryophyllales > Amaranthaceae > Patellifolia > Patellifolia procumbens. The sequence continues at coordinate 419,392 of CANSGD010000928.1, forward strand.
AATGAATAGAAGGTCCTACTGAATGAATAGAAGGTCCAACTGAACTTAAAACACATGCAACTGAAAGAATAGAAGGATCAACTGAATTTCAAAAGGCATGAAACTGAACGAACAAAAGGTCCAACTAAAATCAAAATACATCCAACTGAAAAAATATGAAACAAACTGTTAACTGAAACAAATAATATGTTAACTGAAAGTGATATTATGTCAACTGAAACAAATAATGTGCCAACTGAAATTACATAAAATGGTCTGACGCATTGTTTACAGTCAGACGCGTCTGACACAATACCTTATCTTCTTTCTTCGTGTGTAAAAATGTTTGATGCGTGCCTCCCAATGTACAGTATCATCCATAATCAAAAGCATCACCTAAAAAATCTTCAATAAAAAGCATGAAATATCTATTTTTGAAAGTAGGAACAAAAGATGTTTTCCAACCAGCGAAGTCAAAAGACACAAAACATAATTACAATCTTGAATTACAAACCAAAATGCCATGTTTGGTGGATAAACATGAGGCAATAGTTCTTGAATCAAGTCTAGGATGAACCCGGTCTACACTAAACTTATTGTAGACCAGGGCTAGGTCCTAAAAGTTAAGGTTTTTTTAGCAAAAGTTAAATTTTTGCTCACCAAAAGTTAAGGTTTCTGTAGCAAAAGTTAAGAAATTTTAATTAAAAGTTAAGGTTTTATAATCAAAAGTTAAGTGTTATAAATGAAAAGTTAAGGTTTTTTTAACACAAGTTAATATTTTGTAATCAAAAGTTAAGTGTTACGAATGAAAAGTCAATGTTTCTTTAGCAAAAGTTAAGATTTTGTAATTAAAAGTTAAGGTTTAACAATCAGAAGTTAAAGTTTCGTAATAAAAAGTTTAGTGTTATGAATAAAAAGTTAAGATTTCTTTAGCAAAAGTTAAGATTTTGTAATTAAAAGTTAAAGTTTATCAATCAAAACTTTGTAATTAAAAGTTAAAGTTTATCAATCCAAACTTTGTAATTAAAAGATTTTGCAGACTTAGAAAATGGAAGTAGTGCATAGTAGTAATTGCAGAAACCTAAGTTGGTGTGAAATTCTTGAATTAATCTGAGATTAATCTCTGAATCTTGAATTCTTGAAATTCTTGAAAGTCAACCCTCAACTCTCGATCTTCTTCGCTCTCTCCACTCTGAGATTTCCTCCATTACTCCTTCAAGTTATCTCTTCAAGCAAAACTCATCCTCAATCATCCGCAAATGCAGAATTTTATCTGTAATCTTTGATGAGATTATCCGACAAGTGAATTATTCGAGTTCTTTATCTCCTTCATCGATTCTATGCTTTGAAGAAATGTTCATCGTTCTTCGACGAATCAGAGCTTTGATTGAAGATTGTCTAATGGCGGAAGTAAGTTATGGCTTCAACAATTTTAATTCCTAAAATCAAGATCAATTTGTTTGATACAAAACAGATCAAATAGATAAAAAGTAAACAAACCCTAGCCTAGATTCGAGTTCGTCTTCGGCACTTTGAAGTGTTTGCTGTTGCTGCTTCGTTCTCCAATCATCTCCTTTCAACTCGGCGGCGAAAATCTCCGGTCGCCGGTGGAAATGTGATCGGATTTTGGCAAATTTGGAGTAGAGAGGAAATGGAAGAGAGGAGAAAGGAAGTTTCAGCAGGTTCAGCAGGAGGATTGATGATGAAAAAAGTGACCGGGTCTACACTATTTCTAGTGTGGACCCGGTCCACCCAAGAGTTTTGCTAGTTCTTGCCTTTTCTCTATAATTTTAGTTGCCTATTTGATTCATCAAAGCTTATGTCTCGACTACATCGAGACCCACCCATAACACGCATTTGACTATAGTTGATGTTCCAACGAGAGTTTGTGTGTACGCTAAGATTTGAACTCGAGTTCCTCCTTAAGTGATACAAAGCTACTTTTCAGACCAAATCGAGGTTGGTATATTTTTTTTGCATATTTAACGAATTGATTTTCAAATACTATTTGTTTACACTAATGTTTAGGGTCTATGCTCTTCAACTTATTTTCAATTCAATTCAATTAAGTTTAGTTCAGTTCAACTGAATTATTTTCAGTTCTTTCCAATTCCTTTCAGTGTAGTTCGGTTCAGTTTTTTCATTGCAGTTCATTCAGTTATTTTCAGTTGAAAAGAACAAAGTCTTATTCAATGAAACACAATGTAAAGTTGCACATCAGGCAAAGCATAATACTCCCCCTTTTATTTCTCTTTTTCCGTCTCTCGTGTTTGGGATGTCATTCTATTCTCCTTTTAACTATTTACCTCACAAATCACATTATTAACTATTCATATAATAGTGACACTTTTTCCATTTTGTAGGGCTATTGGTGGTTGCTCCCATGCAATGCACCTTCTTTTCCTACTACTATATCACATGTTACATCTCAAACTTATTCCACTATTGTATTAAAGCTTGTGGCAAAAGATGATGGGGTAAGTGATCAATAAGACAACAATCCTGATTCCTGCATAATCAGGCTTGTTCCTGAGGCGGGGTAGGTGGGCGACCGCCCTAGACCCATGGGAAAAAGGCCTGTTTTTGAGAAATCAGATATAACAAAACTATACAATAAATAAGACACTTTACATCCCAAGAAAAGTCAAGGTAGCCTGTTGGTATTTCCCAATTGCTTCGTCGTAAGGAGTCCAAGTTCGAAACTTGTGATAGCTGATCGCTTAGCTTCTTTAATCTCTTTTTTGATTTTTAAAGCTATTAATATTTCTTTTCATGTGTTACTTTAAACTTTTTTTTTTTTTCCTTCTCGAGTTATTATTTTTTTCTTTGTTTACCTTTATTTTCCTCCTTTTTTCCACTGCATCATAACAATTCCAATTTATGAAATATCAACAAAATATTAATGCCTTATTTTCTTTTGTATATTGGATTGGAATTGGAAAAATATACGTTTGAGTTTACTTTTCTAGTCAAATCTAACTATATACCAAAAGTGAAAACTTACAGGATCATGTGTTGACCTAATTTACTTTTAGGCCTTCCCTCTTCTCACCGACTCCCCCCTTCAGAGTTAGGATCCCCATTTCCCCTACTTTATGCAAGAGTTTCTTCTTACCTGATATAGTCTCATACTTATAAATGAGATTATATTTTGAAAAAAAAAATAAGTGAAAACTTAGTAAAAGATTGATTAAGAATCAATAACTTTAATTGTATGAAGAGCATCAAAAGAGGAGATTTTAGTATTTTATTATATAAATGATACAGAAAATTAACAAGTCGTACTACTCCAAATTAGTTTTAAAATGAGATTGGATATCTATATTATCGGGTAATATCATTTGTTTAGCATGAGAAAAGTAGAATTTAAGCAATTTTTTAAATAAAGGGCCCCAAATTGTTACTTCGCCGCAGGCCTCCTAAACATCAGGAACGGTCCTGTGCATAATACTGCAGCTATGGAATTTAATGATGGTAAAATTGAAGGTATTCCTCTCAGCAATCAATAAGTTTCAAAGATATCATCTCTTTCATAACCTGAATCCTAATCTCGTAAAATAGAGATATAACTATATAAGAACCTATGTACCTTACCTTACTCAACTGCCAAATGCTCTAAACATAATATTAAAAAAAATACTTTCTAAAGATATGAAGTCCACTGGTTAATTACATTTTTATCTGGGCTAATTTATATTCAAAGATCTTATGTTTTATCCTTTAATAGATTGGCCTAATAAGATAAATACTTCCTCCGTTTTTTTAGTTGACACGTTTTGACTTTTGACACTATTCACATAATCTACTTTGACTATCTTTTGTGATTTATACGTAAGAGAAAATATAGTCATGTGGGGTCTTGTTAGATTCGTCTCATTATATATTTTCAAAATATCATATTTTTATAATTTTTACTAATCAATTTTCCAAGATAAAAGTGATTGAAATCACGCGTTGGCAAACGTGATAAAAGAAACAGGTCAACTAATAAAAAACGGAGGAAGTATTATTTTAGATTTAAAGGTTAGGCTAGTGGTTGCATAGCAAACAAATATGGGGCGGGGCGGGTGGCATTTGGTGGGTAAGCTATAAAATCCACATCTATCCACTATTTTTTACCGATTTGAGTTTAGTCATCCACGCTTGCCTATTACCCTCCAAAGTCATCTATACTCACTTCAATTGGAATGGATGCAATGAGAAATCTACAAAAGTTTACATATTTGTTATTCCTCATAATAGAATTTAATAACATACACATGATATATTCAATCTCGAACCATTTCATTCCAATTGTTTGAATCAAATGCCTTTAGATGATTTTATAACATTGTTACAAACACCCAAATGAAAGCCCTTAAGACGAGAAGCCCATTCTCCAAACATGGGCCACTTCTTCATGGATGGACGTAGGCCACATGTAAAATGATCCAAATGGACCGAGAAATGGAACTTTAACGGCCCATATTCTATTCACTTCAGTCTATGCAATATCCAACAATGCAGTAGTGAGCAGCTCAGCAATGTAAGTTAAAAAACCAACAATTCCATGACATGAATTTCTTGAAACTTATTGTCCTTTGTTCTTAAAACATAAATATTAAATAACTAGTTTTAAGCCCGTGCAAAAGCACGGGGATATTTTTGTCAAAACGACTAATTAATAGACCTTCATGCATTAGTGCGTGCATGATAAATTTTGAATATATAATACTATTATGTTAATTCTCATAATTACCTGAACAATATAAAAACTAATATGGTTATTCAATAATTATTTTTTACAAATCAAAGACAAAAAATATCTAATATATATTTGATCCGTGTAAATTGGGTAATTTATCTAATCCATGCTCTCTCAAGTCTCAACACTCTTCTTCTCTCTCCTCTTTTCTACCGTCTCCAAAAAAAAAGGTCAAGGTGGTAAGCATTCAATCTTCTTTCTTGTTTTAAATTTTTATATGTTTTTAGGGTCTGTTCTCTTTGTCATAAAACAACTGAACTGTACTGAATTAAATTGTAATGAATTGAATTGAACTCAACTGAAATGAATAGTGATATGAGAGAGTAAAAGTATAAAATTGAATTGAACTGAACTGAAAATAAATTTGGGAGAACATGCCCTTTTTCTACATCTGTAGACTTATACGCTCCATGACCTCTATCCTTCTCCTAACTCATCTTGCTACTCAGAGTACTCACTCCCCACCCACTTCAATTAAATGCATGGCGGTTACACCACTCCTTTGCAATCTCCACTCCTCTCGCATACCATCTTCTTTACTTCTCTTTATTTATTCTCCTGGAAACGTCTCTACTTCACCACCATCAAACCCACTTCTAACAATCTAGCATCATCCATCTCTAACCTCATCATAAGACCATTCACCACCTAGGAATCAAACCCCATTTGCAACCCCTTTAATCCCACGATTGAACAACCTAAAAATCTAAATAATCTGATTCAACTTTGAGTGTTGGTTTTTTCTAGAGTCATCACCCGTATAAAATACAAAAAAAAAAAATTGTTATAAAGAATATATATTGAGTTAAAAAAATAAAATTTTATATGAGTATTTATATCCGTGTGACTCGTACTAATTATATAATTAAAGTTTTATTATGCAAAAATCTGACCTACAAAAAATACTTGACTCTCGTACAGCTTTTACAAAAAAAAAAACTAATTATATTATCTTAAATATTTTTCATTTCAACTTGTCCCATATCTGAAAAGTTAGTTACATTAGTATCGATGCAATTGATAAAGTAAATTTACATTATTCATCATAAATTACGAAATTTGTAGTAAACCATTCTTCTTACCGATCAACTGTAGCTATCTCATTGTACTTTTCTATTAAAAAATTTATTAGAAGGATTCATGTTACGTGACAAATTCCTAAAATGCACAGATTTTTTTATAAAAAAAACATAGTTATAAGAGAATGTCATAGTTATGATTTCAAGTAAGCCACTTTGTAGAAATTTCATAAGATAGATCCTCACATTTTTCTTTTATATGAATTAGACGAATATCTTAAACCGTCTATTGTCTTGACCCATGAATTTCAAGCTCGTTGTTAGTATTCAAATTTTGGAGATAATCTTATTTTATCCCTATTCCAGTAGATATATTACTCACACCGTTTTTTTTAATATGCACATTTTCCATTTTGGGGTGTTTTTTTAATTGGTACCTTTCTACCTTTTCCCATAAATGGAAGGTTGGTCCACCTAATTATTACACTTCTCTCCTACTTTTTCTTTCCTTCTCTCTACCTTTTCCACTTTTTCCTTACTTGTACTAACCTTCTCTCTTACTTTTGCACTTTTTTCTTTGGTCCGCGCGCAAAACCAAACATGCATATTAAAAAAACGGAGGGAGTATTTCCTATCTACTACTATATGGACAAAGGATTATTTCTTATAATATTTTTTATTTTTTTTTCAAAAAAATTGAATAAAATAAAGAATCTGATTATCATAAAACTATGTTTTATTAATATATTCCCATTATTCAAGTATTATGTTCTCCAAATTTTAGCTTAAGAAAAAAAAAGGTACTATAATATTTTTTTAATATCATCCCATGTTATTTCTTCCCGATATTTTGCTTGAAAATTATAATTTTTGAATGACACTATATTTTATCACTATTATCCCATACTGTTTCATAATTTTTGTCAATATTTTCCCATATTTTTTTTCCTATATCCTTTTCAAAATTTTGCTTCAACAGAATTTAAATTCTATATTATATATTTTATCAGTATCTTCCATATTATTCTTTCAAAAAAAAGGTTGATTTTCCTATGACAAAATTTTTAATATTTTTAATTTGATATCTTTTCATATGCTTCCACATCATCATGTTTTCATATTAAAAATATGATGATCGTAAATCTTAAGTTTGACGAAAGTCTTTTTATTGATTTAGGTGTTAGATGAGTTGCGAAAATTTTTCCTAGACTAATTAGATTTTCTTATAATATATTTTAATACTGTCTTTCGATATTCTTTTTCATTTTTTGTTTCGACAATATTTTGCTTAGTAAAATCATATTGCATATAGTATAACAAATCTTAATACTTTCTCCATTTTTTTTATTGACTACACTTTCCTTTCTTGGAAGTTTAAAATTAATGGCTACACTTCTCCTTTTTTTCCTTAGTAGGTAACTTTTTCTTTCTATCTCTCTCCTAACACTTTTTCTACACACTTTTACTTACTCACCAAAGTTTTGCCTAGTAGTCCATGAAATGAGAAGTGTAGCCAATAAAAAAATAGGAGGAAATACCATATATATGTAACTTAGTGCATCATCTCTATACTATAAGGGAAGAAGGGAGGTGGACACCAGAAAAAACAAATATGAAAACAAAATTAAATAATAAAAGGAAGTTAAAGCTACTATAATTAAGTTTATAGTTTTTATTTTTTTAAAAAATATATGTCAATCTTTTAGCCATATTTTTTCATTTCTTCAATATAAAGGCTAGTGTTATATATGCAATCATCTTAGTGCATTAAAACTTACATAATAAAGAGTGTTTGACCACTTAGATTAAAGTTATGCAAACATTACCGAAGGATATTCATTTCTTTAAACACAATTGTTACGAAAATGTTTAATATCCCTTACAAAAATTGTCATCAGAAGCTATACGTTTCTCAATAGGTGTTTTATGATTAAAAGGAAGGATATAATATCCTTTGATCTTGCCCAAACTATAAGATCATATGATATTCAATTCAAATCAAACTTTTATGATTAAAAAGAAATAAGTATAATATTATTTGATCATGACCAACTATAGCATCACACGTTTAAGGATACTTAAGATTTTCCAACATTTTTTAAATAAGATTAGAGGATACTTTTTATTAAAAAGAATATAATTAAGATTTTTTAATTAAGATTTTGTTTAATAGGAGAATCCTAACAATTTTTTTAACAGGAGATATTTTAGGCTTGATTTATGGATTTTAATAAAGAAATAAGGGAAATCCCATTGGTATACTTGAGAATTTAACAATTCCCAATGGTATACCTGTGTTTTTAAAATTCTCAAAAACATACATGAGTTAATGATAAGCTCCCAACCGTAACATTATGAAGGTATATTCCGTTAAATTGGAAGATTCCGTCATTTTTTTTTACAAGAAAAGAATTAAAAAAAACACCTCAACCAGCCAAACCCCCACCCCAGCTAAAGCCACCAGCCCATGAGAACACCTCATCCAAAGCAACCACCTAAGCAACCTCCCCCCCCTTCAACCACCTCCACCACCCCACGGAAACACCCAGCCACCTCCTCGTGACCAGCTTCCAGGGGCCGGATTTGGCTAGGTTTTTGAGGAGGGTGGCGGCTCTGTAGTCAGTGGTGTAGGTTGCTCGTGTTGCTATCAGGTGAGTTTGGTGGACGGGGTGGTGGTGGTGTCGAGCAGTTTTGGTGATGTTGTGGTGGTATCTAACGGATCTGGGTGTTATGGTGGAGCTGTCGAACGAATCTGGGCTTAGTGGTAGTGTTGTTCGGCGAGTCTGGGCTTAGTGGTCGAGGTGTTGGATGATTCTGAGCTCCTTGGTGGTTGGGGTGGAAATTTCGGTGGGCGGGGTGGCAGGAGGGGTCGTGCTTGGGGTCGAAAGGTGGGTGGGGCTGGTTGGGGAGGGCCGAAAGGTGGTCGGGGCTGGTTGGGGAGGGTCGGAAGGTGGGTGGGGCTAGTTGGGGAGGGTCGAAAGGAGGTGGGGGGTGGGGTGGCCGGGCTGGGATTGAAAGGGGTGGTTGTGGTGGTTTTCCTTTTTTTTCTTTCTTTATTAATCATAATTAGTGATATTTAACGGTTACTTAACTTTAGTCACTGTTGGGAGTTTATCATTAGCTCAGGCATGGTTTTGGGAATCTAAAAAACACAGGTATACCAGTGGGATTTGTTAAATTCTCAAGTATACCAATGGGAATTTCCCAAGAAATAATGTTCAAACTTGCCTATTAATTTCACACGCATAATAACCCTGATTTACAGCTTTATTTGAGATTTATATTTGCGTGAATTGATTTATTCCACATGTTATTTTTGTTAGAAAAGATTTAGGCTTGATTTATGGTTTTTTTTTATGGAAACTATATTTATGTTTGCCTAATATTTTCACACGCCTAATAGGAGATATTTTAGGCTTGATTTAAAAATTACAGCTTGATTTAAGCCTATATTTTCAGTAAGCTGATTTATTAAAAAAAAACCAAGATGCACAGTTGAACGACACCTCACCTCATGCTTTCTTTAATTGACACATCAGCAAATGCTCAAGAAGACGACATGTGTGCTGCTTTATTTTGCTTTATTAGAATATATAGATATAGATAGATTACAATAAAATTAGGATTTTATCTTTACTTTATTTTTACTAGATATATAGTTATTTATCTTTAAACTATCTAAATTTATTGGATTTTACCGAAACTTTTTTTTATAACTCATCGATTTTGGTTCCGTTATTTTTCAACTATTTTTGTTAATTTGAAATTACCTAACGTATTTTTTCTTACTAGACTTCATTAGACATTATTCAACCTCATTTAACCTTATTAAATGAAATTTTATTCAACTTTATTTGACGTTATTAGATTTTGGGTCCATTCTTTTCAAGTTATCTGAACTTATTGGAACTTGTAAGGACTGAAAATAAGTTGAAAAGAACCAACCTTTTATTCGACCTTTTTTGATCTTATTAAAGCTTATCTTAACTTAACTTTTCAAATAAAAATTGAAATTAAGTTGAAAGGAAAAGACTTTAACTCAATAAATCAATTCCAACTCATTTTCCTAAACTTTTTTTTAAGGTGAGATAACTAATTCTATTTTCACAATCAAAAAACATAAAGATTCTTGTCCCAAAAGATTTTTCATGATGATGATGGTCAGTGGCTACTAGTCTTAGTAGTCAGAAATGGTAGCTGAATTTCATCAATTTCTGAAATATTACATAATTTTCAGTGAACTGATTGTTTTGACTCCTAACCTTAGCACAGATTTGGCTCTTTTCTCTCACTGTAGCGTTTCTGAGATCGGGAAGAAAAAAAAAGCCTACAAATAGCAGTAAGATTCCTTCACAAGGTGAAAAAAAATCTTTTACTGTCTTTTGAGAGGAGAAAGTATTGAAACTGACTAGCAGGCTAGCAGCAATCTTCACCTATTGTAAAAGATCAAAAATCTGATGTCATTTCATGCTCCTAGCCCAATTATCTTGGTAAAAAAAGTCAAATTTTGTTGTCATTTGGATGTAAAAGTACTTCGTAATCAATTTAACCGAAACTTCTTTTTTTTAACGAGCTTTGATGGAAAGATAAGAATGCACTTCAACGTCCTTTTAGATTAGATGATAAAAAATTTAAATAACTAAACTATCACTCACCCTCACTGAAGTTTAATGGTATATTCAATTGTCTAGTAGATATCAGTTTGCTTATTGTTAAAAAATAATCTCAACTCTAATAAACTATGGTCGGTTCGTTATCGTTTTTTGTTTTTAGTTTTCAAGTGTTTTTCACTTTATAGTTGTCGGTTTACATAATAATCATGTTTTCAACAAGTTTGATTTTTATCATAGGACATGTGTCATGTGACTTTCTAATACAAAAAACCAAAAAATTGAAAACCACAATGATACCAAATAGGCTTTAATAGTTATTTTTTTCAGTTACATTGTGCTTAGCTTTAAATAACTAGGATCGAATTCATAGGATATTCTAGGAGTTTTTCTTACCATACGATCTAATAAAATTGCAATTCAATATCCAAATCACATCCAATAACAAATCGTCTCATAAGTTCCCCCACTATGAAATGACATCTTTAGTTGGGTCATATAATCATCACCTTTGTAGAGAAGACAAATAGGAGAGTCTTGTGCTCCGCTGGCTAATGGGCTTAAAAAGGGCTGGCTTTAAGAGATCCACGTAGAGGCCTTCACATTTGAATTTATTCCACATAAACTCTTAGCAACGCATTCGTTGTATATCTGGAACTGGAAGTATCATCCATATGATGCACTCAAAATTATTTTTCAAAAAGCTCTTCTACCAAGCAAAACTCGGCTAATTTGCCCTCATGATTTCAAGGTTATAGAATCAAATTCTATTAGGGGCATAGAGTCTCTCCCTACTACCAAATGTCTGGCCTACTAGCAATAGAAAAAGAGAGCCCTCATATTTTTCTTATATTGACCATGTAGAGTTCCCAAGATACACAAGAGAATAACTCGTGCACTCGATACACCATGTGGAATAAAAGTTACACCTTAATAGAGTTTGATCACAACCTCGATTAGATAAAAATACAAATAGTACAAAATTCTTAATTAGAATAGCATTTGGAATGTGACAAATTAATATGATTACAAGGATAATACACAATGAATTAATAAAACCAACCAAACAAACCCCAGGGTGGGGAAGGTACACCCAATTACAACTACAAACAGAACCATTTATGAACCAACTACCAGTATCAAATCAATTGATTCACATTATCAGAACATTTTAAGAAAACTTCCCCCCACCCTAATTATAACTGTCTAGCAAAGTTAGCAGCATTATTATTGGACACCGCCAAAGAACAATCAATGAAAAATCATTATCTCAACCACCTTCTGAGATCAGTGGTTGAGGATGGAGAGATCTCACCCCCAAGGCTATCCGTGCAGCACGATGAATAGTTTGATTGTTGCTCCACCATCCCCAATTGAACATTTACACTCTTAAAACTTGGGCTCCTCAAATTATAACTCCCATACCCCATCCCACTATAGGGGTCAGGGTTAGGAAATGACAGCCTCTTCTTGGCCCCGGCTCCGGCACCTGGCCCTGCCCGATCCCGCTCTGGCGTTGAGGGTCGCTGCCTCGGAGCGCTTTGAGTCCGTAACCGGGCCTTCGCTGACTCGGTAGCTGCCATGTAGTTAGGCTTTGGCCCACTGCTGCTGGTTGTAGCAGCATTGACAGGTGCTCCCCTGTGATTAGGTTGGACGTTGCCATTATAGAAGTAATTTGACCTCAAACTTGGTGTTTGGGACACTTGACTGTTATAGCTCCTATCTTCCCGAATGCAGCGTGGGCTTGCTGACCGGACCTGGATGGGCCGGGCTCGTGATGGAGACGGGGTAGTGGAAGGTGGATGTTGATTTTGTGAGTGGGATTGAGTGTGGTGAGCCCTACTGTGAAGAGGTGAGGATGGGCGTTGATTATGGTATTGAGCCTGGTAATGATTTGCTGTTGTTGATGTTACTGATCTTCTGAAGTTAGGAACTAAATAAGAGTAAGGCTGACCGGTGTCCATTTCAACGGTTTTGATTGAGTCTCTATGATCAGTTGAAGCTCTACCTCTAATGGAAGGAGAAGCAGCAATGGTGGAATCCCATTGTTTAGTAGCCATCCATCTATCTAGCCATCTGGGTTTCTCCTCAAGCTCTTCTTCCCCAACTGAGCTCCTATCACTTCTCCACATCTTCTTCCCCAAATAAGAACATTTACCACACAAATCACACTAATGAGCTAAGAAATACACATACACATATACACAACGAGCAGAGAGACCGAGGTCGGAAGGGAAGATTACCTGCTGAGAGAAGGCATGGGAGAGGGTCTTTTCTCGCTTTAAAGCAGCATCCTTTCTACTCTGCAACATGGCTTTAACTTCTTCAATGGTGTGTGGCCTATCATCCCAATCATCTGCTAAGCTGCTTGGCTCTCTTGAATGTGACTGTTACATTATCTCAATCAATTAATATGTACATAAAAATGCCTGTAAGTCTGTAAAGAAAGGTTGTTTGGGGCATACAAGTGATCTTCTCTCTGCTATATCCTGGAGATAGCGCGACTCTACAATACTAGTTGTATCACTGAATGTAGATTTCCTGCTACCTTCATGAGATAATCTCATACGCTGATCGAGTACTCGAGCTTGAACTCTAACCAGAGCTTGCATGCATTTCAATGTCATTTTGGCTTGTTTTCTTACATTATGCCCTCTTACTAAAGCTTGCAACTTTACCAATCCTTTAAGAGCTCTGAGTGCCCTCCTAGCCTTGATTTCAACAAACCCACAATCAAGCAATCAAGCAATCATAGTTCTTGCAAACTCTTCAAATATTGATTCAAAGGTGAAAAAAGGAGAACATACCAAATATCCTCTGAATGCAGTCTGAATAAGAATAGCTGCATACTGTTCTCTTGAGGGATTGGCATAGGTGGGTGCTGGTCTAGTAAGCCCAGCCACCTCCATTGCAGCCTTTGCGGTGGCAACAGCAGCTTCGGCAGCAGCAGCCGTGGCCACAGCCACCGCAATGGCATGCCTCTGCTCAGACACATCACTCCCCGTGGCTGCTACAGGAACAGGACTACTGCCTTTCAGATGTGTGTTCTGCTGCACAGCTGTTATTGTAGATGATGATTCCTGTTGATTTGTGGCCTTCTTGAAAAGCCATCTCCTTTTCTCTTTCTTCTGTAAAAGAAAAAAAGTAAGCACCATTAAAATTTAAAACCCAAAAACTATTTCCAGCAAAAATCAAACCTTTTTTAAACATTTGAACAAAAACTAAAAGAAAGACCTTTTCATCATCTTGATCTTCTGATGGAAGGTCATGATGATCTTCTTTTCTTCTGCAATTCCTACCCTTATCATTATTCTCTTTAGTTGGAGATCTAAAAGCCCTCTTAACAGCAGTCAACCAAGAAGAACCCCCTTTTTTCCCCATGGATCATCCCATTCAGATCTTAAAAACAGTCAATACTGTATATTTTACCCCCCAGTCTATAGCATTCTCCATCAACACCAATCACCAAACCAATCTCGACGAAAAAAGGAAAAGGGTTATGGGATTTGATTAAGAAATGCAGATGAGATTAGAGAAGGAGGGAAACAATGCAACTCAAAAAATGACTGTGGAGGGAGATTTAGGGAGGGAAAGAAAGTTGAACACCAAAAATAATTTCACTGGGAAAGGTGAGAGATTTTTAGTGTGCATAAGCGTGGTGGGTGTCAGAAGGTGCGTCATTTACTAGCAACAACTATAATAATAAAAATAGTAATGCTTTAATTTCATAAAACAATAAAAATCTAGATTCTGGAGTACTCAGGCAAGGTAACTCAGCAATAATGCTTAAAAAGTACACTCAGATCCCTTTCTTTATCTTTCTTTCTTATTCTGGGGAAAAGGATAATGAGAATAAATAAAGTCAGGCATTGAAGGTAGTGACTTATAGTGTGCAAGCTGACTGATAAGATCGAGAACTTTGAAAGCTTTGAGAGTGAGTTGGAGAGAGAATAATTATTAGATCAGACCTTAGAAGTTAGGGGAAAAAACAGGGGAAAAGATGACATGCACAAGAATCATGGGTGGTTGGAAAAGCTATCTTTATAATTTTAAGAAAGGCTATTTGGAGAACTGTTCACTCGCGAACAAACTGTAAAATCTATTATCCCCGTTAGTTACTAGACCATGTTAAATCTATTACTCGCCAAGTCTTGTTTCGGATTTCACGTAAAATACATCAATATATCTGTTTTCTATATTGTTATTCTCGTTGAAGAACAGTTTTCCAAATGACAAGACTTTGTCTATGAAATCAAACTTTCCGTCAAACTAATATATTGTAAGTTAAAAATTAATAATGGGGAGTGGGGAAAAAAAGCTTAAAAGTGTCTCTCCAATTCAGGTCACTCCTCTCATGGCATCACGTGTTGTGGAGCAGGGAAGTAGGCAATATTTCACCCACAGAACAACTGAAATTTAATTTTACCAAAAACCACACATGGCTACAAGAATGAGATAGAGAGGAGAGAGGTTGAAGTTATTGAAATAGTAGCCCCTAGGCCCTAGGGGTGCGGGGTCATTGTCTCAATTCTCATTGAAGAGCGTTGCATGTTGGCAAACTGTCCCAAGTTTTGGTGGACTTATTTGGTGACAAATGACCCTCAAGTACTCCTGTACTAGTAACTTTGCTGCAACTGTGCAAGTGCTGGCCTGACCTTTTCTCCACTCAAAATCACCAAAAACAGATATCTTACAATTTTAATAAATTCTAACACTTTAAATTAATTGAAATAAGTTCTAATAAATTTCTAAAAGTTCTAATAAATTCAAATAAAACGAAGAAGATGCACACTAAAATCTAAAACACCTAAATTAAAAACAACAAATTTTATATTATAAAAATAATGCAATGGGTAATGGGTGGCTTTGAATAGCAGAGTAAGATGACTGGTCAAAAGTATTTAAGATTCTCCAGGGTTGGGTTCTGGGGTTGCAGGGTAAACAATACTTACCAGTAAAATGAGTCTGAGCTCATGTCCTATGCCATGTTTTTATTAAACTATCCCCCCAGCCCTTCCCCCAATGCCACTTCTCTTTCTCCCTCTCAATCCTCTGTTTTACATTAATGTTTTGCAAATATGTAAGCACTAGTTTTTTGACCGAAAGATCCGGGCTTCATTTTCCCCACAAAAATTACCGTTCCACCAAAACTTGAAGCTTGTTCTGTAGTAAGACTTGTAACCATCCTTAATTCCTTAGGTTGATATTTCTCTCATAGTGATTCTTAATATTTCTTTTTTAGGCTATTTTGTGTGCTTAGATTATACTTTCTCCGTTTCTAAATAAGTGACACACTTTCCTAATATTGAAATATAACAATAAGTGACACCAAGCTCAAAATAGGACATTTTAAATGATTACATTACCCTTACTCAAGCAATACATATTCAATTTTCAATAGGTCGATCTTGCACACGGACTCATGGTGAGCACCATGCGCACAATGAACATCACCCATTGCCCAATGAACATCACCCAATGAACACACCCAATGAACATCAACCAATGAACAATGAACGTTACCAAAATGAACATCAGTTGCACATCATCCAATGAACGTCACCCATGAATGTCACCAATGAATATCAGTTTGTGTTAAAAGAACACTAAGTTCACACACAAAGAACAATAATCAGTTCTCCAATGAATAAGACTCCAAAATTGATTTGACATGAAAATTTTCAAATTTTTAAAAATTGAAAATGTCAACCAATGAACATCAATTTATGATAAAAGAACATTAAGTTCACTCAAATGAACAATAACGTAAATCAAAAGAACTAACTGGTGTTCATTGGGTGATGTTCATTGTTCATTGGGTAGATCATTGAGTGATGTTCATTGGGTGATGTTCATTGTTCACTGACTGATGTTCATTGTGCGCATAGTACTCACCATGAGTCCTTGTGCAACATAGAATCATAATTTATGAATAAAGAGAAACATAGTTATATAAGATTTTGTTAAATTCGATTTAATACTACCTCTGTTCCATATGTATTGCAACCTTTGACATTTTGCACTATTCATACACTAGCGTTTGACCTTTTTTTGTGATTTATACACAAGGACAAATATAGCCATGTGTGATCTTGTTAATTCGTCTCGATATATGCTTAATTAATATCAACTTTTTATAACTTTTACTTAAATAAAATTAGAGATATTAGAGTCTAAAGTAGTGCGTTGGGAGGCGTAAAACTCTCTATGTTGCAATACATATGGAACAGAGGTAGTATATACTTAATATCAACATTCTAAATTTTTTACTTAAACACATTTAAACAGATTAACATTCAAAGTCGTATATTTAGTTAATTATAGGAAAATTTATCAGAAAGGACCTTTTAAAAGAGTTTTTTTTTGTGAGAAAGGACCTTTAAAATTTTTTTTGTCTTTTAACAACCTTAAACAAAAAAATTTTTGCGAGAAGAGACCTTGGGCTTTTTTTCCGTCGTTGACCACCGGAAACCGACGTTGACTAATATTTTCTTCCTATTTGCAATCCTAATCTGGTCTTCTGTTTCTTTTCGCTTCCCTTCTCATCCTCGTGGTTGGGCCACCACGGACCTACACCACCACGAACGCACACCACCACCTGCTGCCGACACGACTACCTTCCTCGTCTTCCCCTGCTCGCCTTTCACTCACTCAAACCAGCTTCCTCAGCTACGGTAGATTCAGCAATGATCCATACACTGAGTTCTCAACACCAATGCCAGCCTCTTCTTTCTCAACTCCCATCTCCATACCATCAGGATTTACATTCTCATCAACATTGATGGCCCCTTCTTTCACAGCTCCTTCTCAACATTATCAGGCTCCCCGTCTTCAATATCATTAGGCGCACCAATGTCTAACGAGCTCTTCCTGCAAACCCCTTGTCATCAACTTCCGTCTCTTGAGCTCTTCCTTAAGTTCCGGCGACATCCTATATATGTTGGTGGTGTACCGTGTGGTGGCAGAAGCAAACAGAGGGGGGATTGAGAGGAGAGAGGGACAAAAATGGATGGAGGCTGCGGCAGGGTTGTTGGTACCGTGTGGTGGGTAGCCTCGCCGGCAAACTCCGACGAAGATGGGGTGGGGGTGAGGTTGGCGGTGGCTGGTTAAGGGAGGAGGTGGGATGTGGGTGGGGGAGGAGAGAGAGGTGGGGGTTGTTAATGAATGGACCTTTTAAAAGAGTATTTTTGTGAGAAAATATTAGTCAACGCCGGTTTCCGGTGGTCAACGTCGGAAAACAAGCTCAAGGTCTCTTCTCGCAAAAATTTTTTGTTTACGGTTGTTAAAAGCCAAAAAAAATTTAAAAGGTCCTTTCTCACAAACAAACTCTTTTAAAAGGTCCTTTTTGACAAATTAGGTATGCAAATAACGGAATAGTAAAACACGAATTAATTTGTCCGTTTCTTTTTAAATGCCATACTTTCTTTTTTCGAGTGTTTCAAATTAGATGGCACACTTTCTTTTTGGGGTAACTCATTCTCTATCTCTCCTATTAGATGGATCCACGCTTTTTTCTCACTATCTCTCTTCTGTACAAAAATAGCCTAGGGGTTCGCAATTTCAAGGATGTGGCATCTAAAAATGGGTGGAAGTATTAGAAAGTACAAAAAGGTTTTTATAAGTAGATAGTAGGAAAGAAAAAAGGGGAAAGGAGGGAAAGAAAAGGAAAGGAACTTCGTTTGCTTCTTTTGGGGTTTATTGTTTGGTTTACTTGCGGAAGAAAATAGAGCTTGAACACATGCTTGAAAAATATATATCAAGGCTTGGACTAGCGCGGTAAGGTATTTGGTTTCATGGCTTTAAGGTTATGGGATCAAATCCCACACAGGCATTTGGAGGTGGAAAGCCCTTATCTTTCCCCTTAAATCTGAGTACTTATCCTCACCTACGAAATCTCACATAGTCTTAAACACCAAGCTTCGTGAAATCAATCATTTCTTTCTACCAATCTTCCCAACTCCAAGAAAACGTTCTACTTCAAAATTAATCTCTTAATATAAGAAGGGGAAAGGCTCATGCACAATATATTTACGGGCGAGAATGGCCCTAATAGACTCCTGAGATGCTGAGACATAAGTTTAGCCAAGATGAGACGGGGAGCTACAGAGGAAGTAGTAATGTGCACACTACAGCAGCATTGACCGAAAGTGTGTTATTTCTTAAGAAAGAAAATATACAACTGTAAAAAAATAGTTTCATTTTTTTAAAGTAGATATTATTACTATTATTATTAAGAGTATCTCTTATCTGCATGCACGATTCAGCCATTCATGTTAATTTATGTAAAACATGCTATAAAAGAACTCGTAATTAGGTACAACTGTCCTAAGTTTCCACTAATGTAGATAATACCCATATCACGTCTTCACATGCTTTGCGGTTGCTTTCTTTATCATTAAGGTAATATCCATTCCATCAATTATGAACAATACAAATTCATGATTTGATGCCACTAACATTTGTAGCAAGTTATAAATGCAAATCTGCAGAGGTGGGTCTCGTGCAATGAATTCACCAGCCAGCTAGTAAAATCTTTGGGTCTAAGATATTCAGGATGTACCACTCCTACAGGCTACATCTTAAATTCTTGTTAAAAAAAAAGTTCATCTTAGACTGTATACATCTTAATTCTTAAGGCATTTTGATGCTCGGTATCCATGGGTAGACACGTCAATTTTGACAAAGAAGAAAATGATGTGTAATTGTGTATGCATACTTGTACATATATATATATATACAAACAAATGTTGAAGTATAAACAGAGTTAACAGACACGCATGATTGTACCCCCGCATCTTCAAGTTTCGATTTGTTAATTTCAAACGGTTGGCCTCATAGTTCATTTCAGATTGTACATATGTTGATTGGTCACTTCTTCAGGGGTAGACAACTCAATTTTGACCAAAAAAGAGTATGTATTTGATAGAGATAAATAGGATTATACAGGTATAGACAAGGAAGTATAAACGAATGTCGGGCCCCGCAAATACCAGATCAAGAAACTGTGCTAGTTGAGATCTGGCCAGGGGTCCACCACATTACCTTCCCAAAAAAAAGGAAGTATAAACGAATACGTCTAATTGTACCCCCATCTTCAAGATTTAATTAGAATATTTAGGCTTTTTGGGCTTTTCTTTTCCCAGAAGGCCATAATATAATTTATCCTAGATTCTGCACTTGAATTTCAGCACATGAATGTATTGTACTTCAAACTTTATGTATGAACCAGTTTTCCCTTTCTTTTCCGTTAAGCCAATATCAATAACTGCATCCTCCAACCACCATAGGCAAGATAAAATTTTAATCATTTACCCTAACATGATTTTTCACCAAGTCAGAAACCACTATCTTAATTCTTACATTTCATGAATGTGATGTTGTTGTTGTTGACAATAATAAACAGCACTTGTAGACACAAGCAGACTTCAGAACATATAAAAGATTGAGCAAGAGAAAAACTTAAAATACTCTTAGGCGGAAGAAAAAGCTTGTCTTGCCTCTGCCTCTTTCAGTGTCAATGGAACCACTGATGCCTGTTGGGCTATAGCAAGCACCATGTTTAGACTATTCAAATGCGCTCACAAACACAAAAAAGAACGAGATTCTCAATTTCTCAAAAACCATGTTCAAAAGTTGTTCATGGACAGCGTCCCACAAATGTAAAATCATCATACACCCATAATCCAATGTCATAACAAAAAACGAATTATGCCGTGATGGTGAGAAGTGGAACTCTGCAAAACGAATTATGCCGTGATGGTGAGAAGTGGAACTCTGCAGAATGATAATAAATTTCGAGCCGAAACTCGGTTCAGAACAGAAATTAGTCTTCAAACCCTATTAACAGGATGGAAAATAATTTCAGTAGTTAACCAAAAAGACTTGAAACCATTCTATAACATAAAAAAATAGAAAATGACTCCATGATGTGGAATAAGAAAATGCAGCAGGAAACTAGAACGCAATAGACCATTGTAAATCTTGTTGAAACACATACAAACACTGAAAAGGAATAATTTAGACTAGTGTATCAGAACTCTACAAAGAGGTTTTAAAGAAGATGTTGTAGAAGTATTGAATAGATTAAAGTGCGAAGATATGATACTTTGAACCTACATAAGTAAACCATTTCAATTCATTTCCATTCTTTTGGCAAGTTTAGCTGATCAATACAATGAAAAAAAAATAGTGAAGCTAATTTTAGCATAGTCTATTCCGTCACAACATGAGCTACAAGGCCTACAACACGATGTTGCATGCATAATAACATGGTTTCAAGTTTCAACACTAAGGTCTTTTGTCATAGTTTAGCTACATACAGTCGTCCTCATGCAACAACCCCAAACTTAACTCCACTTCCAGACACACTCCACTCCAGTCCCATATTAGCATCAAAAGATCGACATCGGCATCAAGATCAACCTACTCTAACAAAAAAAATTGCCATCAGATCTGATCGACATCCTTTGCTCCTATATGTCTCCTACTTCGTTTAAACGTTGCCTTGAGAAAAACAAACGTTTGACTGCAGGAAGTTAAGAAGTGATAATCGTAGGGTTTTCGGTGATTTGGATGTTGCGTTCAGCTTACTAAGCAGTTTCTAATTTTTCTTTTATTATCTAAAATGATTGGGGAGACTCAAATATAAAGAGTTTATGGATGAGGGATTCGGAGAGGTGAAGGCGAAGCATTCTATAAAAGCAGCAGTGGCCCCTCCGTCATAGTCCGCTCACTCCTTAGCAAGGGAACTCACAAGCCTAATATTTTCTATGATGTTCATGACTCATGAGTGGTCTTGAATATGACAAATTTTGTGGACTGTTAGGGATTGGGTTACTTCATCGGTTTAAACTTTAAACTTTACTATGACTTCGTTCTTTTCAACTTATTTGAACTTATCATAACTTATCTTAACTTATTAGACCTTCTTTGACCTTATCAAACTTTATTAGATGAAAATTTATTCGACCTTATTCAACCTTATTTGAAATTATTTTTTTCTGATAAAGACTAAAAGTAGGTTGAAAAAAACGAATCCTATGTCTTAGAACCCGAAAAAATTCGGGGCGGGTCGTTTTTGGATCAGGAACACACAAGAGATTAGACACTTAAAAATATCCACCAGAAGACTAATACAATCCAAAGCAAATCGACCATAGCTAAATGCTCACCACATGCATCCAAGGTCAAAGGAGCTGCTAAGGTCGAGCTCTTCCTTTGTTTCAAATTGCTTCGGTAAGGATGCAAGCACGAGTTACATTAACACAACACCCGGCTTTGAAAAAATGGAGAAATCTCAGTTGGTTGGTTAAAAATGTGAAGCGACGGTTTTGTTTCATTATAGATCAACAATCGTTCTCATGCTCATGAAGTCAGGACACTAATATCAACGAAAATGAAGCTCCATAATCTGAGAAGATTACCGTTGCCATACATACACACAAACAATCAACTAAGCTTGCCAAAGAGAATGAAGATGAATATTGAGTCAATAAAAATCACCCTCTAACTAAGTAGATGAAAAACACCTATGAAGGAAGCGATTTAACATAAAGACCTATATTTGAAATATAAAAGGAGCCATTGAGGATCCCATTATATTTTAACATCCCTATACTAAATCTGTCTTTCCCACTTGGGTTAATAACACCTCATGAAACAAAGTCAAATATTCTTTATCAAGTCTCTCAACTCTAAATGGAAAACCTCAAACCTTTCACCATGTACCACAAGATCCTATATTTGAAAGATAAAAGGAGCCATTGAGGATCCCATTATATTTTAACATCCCTACACTAAATCTGTCTTTCCCACTTGGGTTGGTAACATCTCATGAAACAAAGTCAAATATTCTTTATCAAGTCTCTCAACTCTGAATGGAAAACCTCAAACCTTTTCACCATGCTCCACAAGATCCTTTTAAGGCCATATTAGATATTACAAATAGCAGAGACGTGTATTTCAGGTCTCACCTCATTACTTAGCAATATCCATCACCTGATACAATTTGACTACCCCTTTACAACTTTGAAATGCAACCACCTACATCCTATAATCCCAATTCCCTTAAAAAAACCAGAAGTCATTCTTCACTCTTAGACGACTTTGATCTAGCTTCTCATCATTCCTCTTGTTTTCCAGTACTCACATTATCAAAGGATATTATCAAAGTACTCAATCCACTGTATCACCTGGGCTGGGGGGTAAGGGCACAATCAAAGAACTAAATGCACCACACAACAAGAGGATGGTGAGGGCATCTCATTAAACCTATTATGCCAGACTTCTTTGGGGTGTAGGGCCCTTCACCACAACAGCGCCTAGCTTGCACTCGCGCCTTATTTCCCAAAAGAAAGAAAAATAGTGTTGCTATTCAATCTAGAAGATACCAGTTAATTGCTTAGCCCTACCATGACCAAAACTCTTCAGCTGTTGACAATATTCATCATGGATGATATCCCAAGATTGTAATACAAAGTCATCACACTGTGAAGACATTTCCGCATTTCATTTATAACTAAAACAACAACGTCAAAAAACATGTTACGCATCCAACCATCAGCATTGTTCTCTTGTACTTAGATCTTCTATCAGCTTAGAAGTTCCTCAAACTCAAAATGGTCTTCTCAGAGATAAGCTTCAAGAGTAATAACTCTTCTACGAAAAACTCAGAGGACCTGGTTTACAATCAGCTGTAATAATGAAAATGAATTTATATGAAAATTTGTAAGGAACATCTCGCCTCGATGTCCACTGTAATACTTGTCAATCCTCAATTGTCCATTACAATAACAATCACCACTACTACTACTTAAGAGGTTATATTGAGTTCTATTGAAATTTTGTGAACAAAAATTAAATCTGAAAATGAAGTTCCATTACCATGGGCTTGGCATGAGATATTCTTTACAAACTTAATTACCAGCTATCAAACTAATTGTACGATTAAGGGCGCGTTCTCTTCACCTTAAGAAAATAAGATTTGGTTCTAATAGGTTCCAATAAGTTTCGATAAGTTCTTTCAACTTACAAAATCAGTGTCATCTTTCACATTTTCGAGGCACAGAGCGAAAACTAAAAAGAACTCCTAAACAGCGGATACACAAGTCATTTATCAAGTCCTTACAAATTGTTTTTGATAAACGCCTCGTTCTCGCATCGAAGAACGATAAATATGTAGGCATGGTTGTTTGTTTAATTAGGAAGAATAAATAGGATGAAATTATTACGTTAACCGAAGCATTTCAAAAGTCATCATTATGACTTTTGGAGAGAACAGGTTGAGAACTAAAAAATGAGAGAGAAAAGACAGATGTGATCATGAAAATAGAAGGCTATAAAATACGGAGTAACTCAAAATAAGCTACTTCTTCCGTTTTTTATTAGTTGTGACACTTTCTATTTCACGGAATCCTAGACAATATTTGGAGAGGAGAGAAATAGAGAGAAATAAAGGAGGGGCCCATGTGATAGGAAAGGGCTAGAGAGAAAGAAATGCCCAAATAGAAAAGTTTCACAACTAATTTGAAACTTCGTTATATAGAAAGTGTCACAACTAATAAAAAACGAATAAAGTATTATAATTGAACAAAAAGGGTCTGTTTTGCTCATTGTAAATAGCGACTATTAAAATAGTTTTTACATTAACAAAACATCGAAAAAATACAAAAAAACATTCAAGAAGGTGGGGGCCAGGAGCCGTCGCTCATGGTGCTCGTGCCTCTGATGCGGCTCGGTATAAAATGACCTTCAATAAGTTCCAACAAGTTCAAGTTCACAAGGTTCTGAAAAGTTCTCCATCGACACAACGGTTAGATTCCGCCAATCGACCACTAAGAAGAAGAAAGAAATGACTCTGATAATATTCAGAGCCTAACAACAAGCCATTTAGCCTCAACCTTCTTAAACTATACACTCTTATCAAAACTACTACCACTATCACATAACACAGATATCACAATTAGGGTTAGATTTCGCCGATAATATGACAACTCTCAATTAAAATTGATCATTTCCCGCTTCTTGTTTAATAATTACACAGGTTCAGGCAAACACCTTGAGAATTTGAACTTCAGAAAATGGCGGCAAAATCGTAGCAGAATTTATCCACAACAACAACAACAACAACAAATCATCAATTGAAAATCACAATTGAAGAAAAGTGACATTAAAAAATTAAATTGACGAATATTATGTAACATAACTCCAGAAATAAACTCAAAACCTAAGTATAATTTGTGATCAACATCAACCTAAGATAATCTGACAAGCAAAGCTCCAAGATAAAAGGAAAAATTGAATATTAACTGTAATAACAATAGATATAAGGGGAGAAAATGTGAGAATTATTTACCTAATAAGGTATCGGAAAAATGGTGTCATCATGGGTATTTCCTCCTCAAGTTGAAAATTTTGTATCCATAGTTGAAACTCAGAAAGAAGGAAAGTGAAGTACTAAAAATGGCTTACAAAAGGTTATACGGGCTCATAGAAGACTGGGCTACATGCTTTCAATAAACGAAGTTTTGAAGTTTGCCTTGACACAATACAAGGCCCAATATTAATTTGAGTTTACGAAAATTAGGTGTAACCGTGTAAGGTACTAAAGGGCCGTTTGGTTGGGATGGGGAAGGGGAAAGGGAAAGGAATTAAGAAAGGGGTAGAAGGGGAATGGAAACCATAACGCCAAATTAAAACAAGTTTTGGTAGAACAAGGGAAAGGGTTAAACCCCTCCCCCTACTCTTCCTTGTGTTTCTCTTCGGCAAAATATACCGACGTCGCCCTCTCTTCTCTTCTCTCCGGCGTGTTTTCTGGCGTGGTTAGGGTTTCGCGGGTTAGTTGTTTTGGGAGGGCTGGTGGATTTCGGCAGGGGATGGGCTATTTCGGCAGGGGTTGGTTGGTTTCCAGCGCAGGCTTAGGGGGTTTCCGGCGCGGGCTAAGGGGTTTATGTCGCGGGCTGGTGGTTTTCGGCAAAGGGGTGGGGAGATTTCCAGTGAGATTCCTGGTTTTCGGCAAGGGCTGGTTTGTTTCGGTCGGGGCTGGGTGGTTTTCGACGAAGCTATGGTTGTTTTCGGATTCGGCGCGGGATGGGTGCTTTTCAACGGAGCTATGGTGGTTTTCGGCGAGGGTGGGTGGTTTTCAGCAAGGGTGGGTGGTTTTCGGTGGGGGATGGGTGGTTTTGACGGTGGTGAGTGGCTTTTGAGGTAGCAGTGGTGGTTTCCGACGAGTGGCTGGGGTGGTTACTAGTGGTTGTGGAGTGGTGGTGGGCAATAGTGGATGTAGGATGGTGGTCAAGGTTGGTCAATGGTGGTTGTATTGTAGAGGAAAAGAGGGAATCCAAAACCTTGGGGGTGGGTGGGGAATCAGGTAAGGGTTATTGAAACTGAAAAAGGGGTAAAAGGAATGGAAAAAAACATCAACCAAACACCATGTAAGGATAACCTAGGGTTTTGTTTTCCTTTCCCTTTCTTGAAACCCTCAATCCAAACGCCCCCTAAGGTTAAAGGTTAAAGGGTGAGATAATGTTCATTTAAATCAACTTGAAAGAAAACTGAATGTAAAATAATTTTATTAAAAAAAAATTAATATACTTCCTCCTTTCTTTTTAATTGCAACAAACTCAAGTGGGTGAACTCATAGGCAAAATTTTGGTGTGAGTATGAAAGGGATGGAGAGAGAAAGTGGGGCATATGATAAGGAGAGAGATAGAGAGAAATAACTTGTAAAAAAGGAAAGAAAACATTTGTCGCAATTAATTTGATATTTCCATTTTTGGCAAATGTTGCAATTAAAAAGAAATGGAGGAAATAAGTGAATTGAATTAATTTTTTTTTTAATTTAGCCTAAAAGAACAAGATCTGACTTGAACGGTGTTTGGTTAGAGGGTTATAGGAAAGGAAAAAGAGAATGGGTTGGTTCCATTAGCTTAAAAGTTGTTTGACCGATTGAATTGATTTTCCTCTTTTCCCCCTCTATTATTCAAAATTCCTTTATTTTGATTATCCATCCCCTACCCTCCACTTAAAAATAAGGATAAAGAAAATCCCTGAAAACCACAATCATCTTCACCTAAAACCACTATCCTAGCCTACTACCACCCATCTCAAATCCACGACCCACTGCCTTAGCTTACCATAAAACCACCCTTTACTCTCACACTCACCCACAACCCTAAAGCCACCCACCCATTTGTCCAAAACCAGCCCCCACCCCTGAAACCTTTTAGGGATGGTAATGAGTGGGACTTGGATCGGGTGAGCCATCAGACATTTACACCAACTCCTACTCATTCATTCGTTACTCGGTAAGACTATCACTCGTAGTTCGTCATCTATCATTCGTGGATGAATTGGGTGGAGTTAGTGATACTAGTAATTCATTTAAAAGAATTTAGGAAGAAAAATTAATTAATCTTGGAAAAATGACAATATATGTATTGATTTCATATCAAACTAAGAGAAAATAAGCTAAGTTCTTGAAAACATGACAAATAACGATTAAAAAGAAAATAAATTATACTTTTGTCAAAAATTGATAGTTTAAAAGAAAATCAAAGAAATGGATTAGAAAACGGGTGGTAAGCGGATGATGGATCGGGTGATCGATAAAAATGTATCACTGTAATTCCATCAATCACCTGTCACTTGTCACCAGCTAACCCGCCACTCGCTATCATTCATTTAACTCGATTTTCACCCTTTTTTTCTTTTCCGGATGGAGGGGGTGATGGATCGTACATTGGATATTCCATCTCCTTTGAAAGAACTAATCACCCCCTAAACCAACCAAAGCCTTAAATCCAACCCAAACAACAAGGAGGATATAAAACGAGAAAAGTGGGTGCAGATATGATCCACCAACGATGGAGAGGGGTATGACAATAGGGAGGGGTCGACAAGAAGGGGTGATAAGTAGGGAGAGGCAGTTATCAGGGTGGGAGGAGGAATAGGGGAGAAAGAAATGTTGAAGAAATGTATGAGAGTCATGAGTGAAAAAATAAGGTTAAAATGAAGAAAATTGTATAACAAGAAAAAAAGATTCTAAGTAAGACAAACAAAAAAACGGAGAAAAATGAAAAGTAGGACAAAAAACAAACAAACGAGTATAATTTATTCATAGTTATCAATTAGTAACAGCTAAATTATTAATATCATTATTCAGTAGTTATTATTTTTAATTATTTAATAAATTCTTATTAAGAATTTATTATTGTTTAAGTATTATGTTTTGTTAATTACAATTTATTTCAGTTCGTTTCAGTTCTGTTAAGTTCAATTTAATTCTGCTTAGGTTCATTCATCTCAGTTCAGTTTAGCTCAATTTATGCCGAAGACTAAAGAGAACATACCCAAAGGTTGAAAAACAATGAATTGTACAAAACCGAAATAAAATAAAATGAATAGTGAAATGTAAGAGTAAAAGTATTATACTTCGTATACAATTAAAGTGAAACTAATTGAACTGAAACTAATTGAACTGAAACTAATTGAACACGGAATAAACCATAAATAATTTGAGCGAACAAGCCATGAATAAATTGATTCGTATTGATATAATTGAAAGTTCATGTTATCTTCAATCGCTTTTCAAAGAAAAGCCATGAAGGAAAGAAAAAAGACAGTATAATGAAGAGAAGGTGGTCTTTGCCAACAACCAGTTGAGGCCGAGGAAGCATGATGGCATTTCAAATCCATGGTCCCTAATCCCTATGTATGAATAAGGACTTCCTAGCCAACTTCTTTACTTACCCTAGGGTTGGTACCGGAAAAGCTTGTCGGCTATTCCCCGTTTTCCGTTTTGTCATTTTCAATTAGTTCGACTAACCTATTTAGTATAACAAAATTCAACACTTAATTCCAATTTATTAGCATCAATTCAATCTTATACATATATATACTTCACCTATTGTACTTGTCAATTCATATTTTAACCGTTAATATCAATAAAAATTATAAATATAAATTGGGAAATTCCCAACGGTACACTCCTAGAATTGACTTCTTTTAGTGGTACACTTTCACCTTTTTGACTTCTTAATGATACACCTTTAGTTTGAAATCCTCCATACCATGATCATTCCGTTAAGTAAAAGGTTAGTTTATGGTTAATTAGGGTTAGGAGTTTATCTCGTTTTACGTGCTTTGACTTTTTCAAGGTTAAGATGACTTTTTTTTTGAAAAACGGACACCACTGTACACCCTTTATGGATAAGAATTTCGAGAGTCCATACGAAATAAGTACCAATAAGTCAGGTTTTCGAACACGTACCTCGAGATGACTTTTGATAGCCGAAAAAGCACCCCTAAAGTACGTGCTCGAAAACCCGACTTGTAGGTACCCGTTTTGAAGGATTACCAAAATTATTGCCCATAAAGGGTGCACGTTGGTGTCCTTTTCGAAAAAACGTCATCTTCACCTTGAAATAGCCAAAGCATGCAAAACGAGGCAAACCCCTAACTCTAGCTTACCCTAATTAACCTTAAACTAACATTTTAGTTAACGGAATGTTCACGCTAGAGAAGATTTCAAAGTACAGGTGTACCATTAAGAAGTCAAAAAGATAGAAATGCACCAGTGAGAGAAGCCAATTCTAGGAGTGTACCGTTGGGAATTTCCCATATAAATTTTGAATCAATACGTGAAACAAATCGTGTAAGTTGTAACATTTACGTAAGATGTTATGGAACCAACTTAATCAAAAGGCTAACTTGATGGTTGAAGAACCAACAGTAGCTTTATATTGTATCATATGAATATTTTTTAATATACTTTTAATAACTATGCTCAAAGGGGATTTTTTCAACATATATATTGAGATGGGTATTTTCAATGTATAATATTATTCTACGTGTCCTATAATCTTTTCTTGTATATCAATGAAAATTTAATGGTTAAAATTTATAATGTAAGATTATCAAAAAATAACAAGCTAGTAAGAATTTTAGCATTGAACAAATCAACAAAGAAAGTAAAATATGCTCTCAAGGAGGGAGGTAAATGCTAATCAGTAATCACTCCCTTGAAGTCTTGAACATACAAAGTCACCTGACTAGATTTAAGTATTTAACCATCAACTGTCATGAGCCCATATCACACAATAACTTGTGCAAAATGTTATTTTCCAAATGGAATAGTGCAAAAACCTAAATATACATACACAAGTCCTTTTATAGCATGGTATTTTTCAATTGACCGTTTGACGTTTTTATTACATGGTTTGAACAGTTGTTTGTACTGATATATTTATATTGGAAACTTCATACAGGTTATATATAGAAGTGTTTGACAAAATCAGTTGTCAGTGTTAATTGGTTGGTGAAAAATGGAAGTAATAGAAGTTAAAACAACTTCAAAAAAATTTCTAGTCTTTCTGTTGTTCGATTTCAATATAAGCATGATTAGTATTTGTATGATCAATTTTGAGATTATTATGCAGCTTATCATATGACTCTAAAATCATAAAAACTGGAAACTGTCAGTGACACTAAACAAAACCTTAGTAAAAATGATTATTTTGCTTTGTTTGAAAAAACTAAAAAGCGGCCTTTTCAGCTACTTAAAAGTCATTTACAAATTTCTCTATAGATTGTTTGACTATATGAAAAAGTTACGAAGACCACAAAAATGCCACTCAAAATTTATTTAACAAATATTCCTTTATATCAATGTGTTTAATGAATTATCAATTATCAAACTGTTAGATCATTAGCGTAACTCCCCCTCATAAACTAAGATTGTCTCATGAAATGAACCACTTATCACCATCTTTTTGGACTGATTAAATTAATTGTCCTTTCACAACTTTCATAATCTGTTGATTGCATTTTGCAATTAAGAATACTCGAAAGGGAATATACAAGATCACTTTTTTTTGCCCCTCATTGACAAAGGGAGCCTAAGATAATGGAATCTTTAATTCTTTTTTGTTTCTTTCTTATTTAATTGACCCATCAAGTGAGGAGTTCCTATTGCTTCCGTTATGTGTTGTTGAACAAATTATTCGGCGGGAAACAAATTTGTCTATGACTAAACGTGATACGAGTTTATTTGTCATACCTAAAATACTATCATTGCTAATAAGACAATTAATTAGTACTAATGACAGCAAAATCTCAATAAAATGACGATGAGATAAGATGCTCTAAAAACGATACAAGTATATTTCAAAATTTTGGAGCAAGCAGACAAAACTAAGTGAAAGGAGTACTATGTTAACAACATCTAGAGTTATACGATTATTTTCTAAAATGTGATCGCAATCTACAATGGATATTGTTGAAAGAGAAGGTATTGGGTCAGACGCGTCCGACCATAACATTTGGTCGGACGATTTTCAGTTGATTGCATTTTTTTTTCAGTTGGTTGCATTTTTGTTTCAGTTGGTTTCATTTTTGTTTCAGTTGGTTCCATTTTTTGTTCAGTTGGTTTCAATTTTTGTTCAGTTGGTTTCAATTTTATTTCAGTTATCTTTTTTATTTCAGTTGGATGTCTTTTTAAGTTCAGTTACTTATCTTATTGTTTCATTTACTTGTTTTAGTCTAATTGAAAACAAAACTTAATTAAATGAAATAAAATAAGTACTAAATGAAAACAAATAGTTTTCAGTTACTTATATCATCTTTTCATTTAGTTTTCTTATTCTTTCATTTAACAACAACTAACACAAAAAAAACAAAAAAAAAAACACTAAGATAACGCAACCTCTGCAAACTCAATCTTCCCTGAAAACCCAATCAATTTCGCATATAGACTAAATTAGCAGATATAACAACACATTCATCGCAACAAATTGAATCATCAACAAAAACAATCGAAAATCAAAATCAAACCTGTTCATCAGAGAAAATCTTGTCAATCTTCTCAACATCAGCGCTTTCGCAACATCAGCAAGAGCATTAGCATACCAGTACAAGAGAAAGGAAAAGGACTCTCACAAGCCTATCAGGAAACTCCGGCGAAGAAGCGCCGCGAGGAGAAGCATCGTGGAGGGGAGGGGGTGTCAGTTTGACATTTCATGGTGGGTGAAGCGAGTGAAGGAGGAAGGAGGAAGGAGCGCGTCTGACGGTAATATTGGGTCAGACGGTCTGACCCAATAGTTTCACTTGTTGAAAATGTGTGGATCATAATTATAGGCCATTGCAGAAAAAATGGATCCATCTATCACTCTACCATATTATATATTATTACTTCGGTTGCCAATCAAGTAAAGTCTTATAGCTATGTGTCGAGGGGTCAACACTAAGTTCTAAGCATTAGCATTTCAGTTCATAGCATGTTATTAAGTTGTATTGATTGACTTGCTAGGCTTGATCATGGTTGGGCTAGCGTTCGGGCCAACATTTAGCTTACCAATTGGGTTCGGGTTTGGATCAAACACCACCTCATCCACCTAATATGACGAGCCAAGTGTGAAACCAGTTAGTTCGTATTAGCATTTTTTAGGTTAAAGGTGTTAGGTCTAAATGCTAATTAATATCTCATAATGCAAAGACAATAGATAGTTAAAACATAGATTGAATAAAACTAGTCTTTGGTGAGTGAAATGTCTTTTGTCCCACATAAGTAGTACCATATAGTTATATTTACTTCAAATGATGAAGTACTTGTAAAAATTGAAAAAATCACTTGTCTCATATAGAAGAAAAAAATAATTTACCTTATAAAGTCCCCCTTTATGAATTGTGCTAGGAGTTTTATCACAATCTTCAAAAATCTGTAACTACTATTCTTTCGTATTCGTGACCACAATTTATGCCTCAGTTAATGAGACCAAATTTACATGTTCTAATTGCACTTTGTCAGGGTGATATTGCTAACAGGAGTACAACAGTGTCATAACTTGGCACAATATTTAAATATTCGATAAATTCATTGAGCCACATTATTTTATGTTTCTGCCCTAAACAATTTTGTTTTTTCTATAAAAGGTGTCATGTCAAACTTGATAAGCTAGGATGCTGGATCATGAATTGTTTGCATTTTGATCATGGACATCAAGTAATGATGAAAAGACAAAGTAGTAGTTATCTTTGTACTCATGTCATGTAGTATCGAAAGGAAAACTCGTTAATATACACTTCCTATAGCTATATTCAAAGGTCTTGACACGTCTATCAATACACAAATTCAAGCGAGAATATCTACGATTATTGTATATTAATATATAAAAAAAATACAAAAATGATATATGAAAACTACATACCGAGACAAATCTAACACGACTTTCACTTAAGTAGGTTTTTTCTAACGTATAAAGAATAGAATAAGGTCAAAGTGAAAAACATAATATCAAAAATCAATATGATACAACTTAAAAAAGAGAGGTAAAATGCTATAATAAGTATTGCTTCTTTTCGTCTAAGAAGGTGTTTGTTTTCATAAATTTGCATATATCATATTCACTACTGTCATCACTCATCACGCTTATATATATATATATAAAGAAATGGAATCAAACATAACTATACACTTAGTTGGGAGATCTTTGGTAACAAAATTGTATTATGATGATTATTTGTAATAGAATTTTCATATAAGTTATATACAGATAAATTACCGCCATCCAATAGTACCTAAATCCTTAATAACTACTTCCTTTGTTCCTCAATAGACATCCTATTTTCTCTATTACTCTAAGTCAAAGTTTTGTAAACTTTGAATATTAATAAATTTCATTGTTGTAGGAGTTGCTAGAAAATATATTACATTTTGATATAGAAGGTAACTAATTTTGAAACTATTGGAAATAAAGTCTCAATAACTTCCTATTTTCTCTATTCTAAGTCAAAACTTTGTAAACTTTGAATATAAATAAATTTCATTGTTGTCAGAGTTGCTAGAAAATATATTACATTTTGATATAGGAGGTAACTAATTTTGAAACTGTTGGAAACAAAGCCTTAAAGTTGTGTCCCACATGGGAGTTTATGAGCTCTTTACTTAGTATATCAATGCCCTTGATTTTCTTGTTCATGAAGTGCTTAAGTCCCGCATAAAAAGAATGTGGGTTTCCTGTCTTGTTCATTTATTCCTCCACCATTCTAAGTCTCGTTTGGGAAAGAGCTAGAAGAATGCTTGAATACCACACACATACATGCACGCGCGTCGAGACGAATCTAACAAGATCCCACATGATTATATTTTTTCTAAAATGTAAATCACCAAAGTCAATCAAAGTCTAAACCATGAATAGTACACAATATGCAAATGATGCATCTATTGTGAAATGGAGGAAGTAAATTTATAAATTCCCAACCTCCAATTCTCATTCCTCTTCCCACCTTCTAATCCCCAAACTCTCATTCCCACGTACCAAACGCCCCGTAAAAAATACTAAGACAATATAGGAAACAAGATCTAAGAACAATAAGCAATACTGGAAAACATAAAAAAACAAATTGTTCACCAAGTAGAAGCTGCTCAGACACGAGGCAACCTGCGAGCGCATGATGCGGGGGTTCTGCGTAGTTTTCCGTTTTATTTTCCTTCAATCTTTTCCTTCACGTTTCTTTAAGCGACACTCATCAACGTGTTCTTGAGCTCTACTATTCGTGTTTGACTCGTTGGACTTGCAAACTCAATATATATGTGGCAAACATATCTAATTTGATCAATTTATTAACTCATCAATGTTATGACTTTTCACTATAAACATACTTTTGGTGTGTCAATTTTATTGGTTCCTGAATTTTTCCCCCTTTTCTACCCTAAAATAGTCATGATAGAATCATGATAAAGTAATTAATGGATTATCTTAATGCATGTCACAACGAAATAACTCAATCCTTTTAGGCGTGGAAGTTGACCGGCAGAAGCTTTAACCCCATTGGCTGTTAAATTTCTTTAATCAGCATATAATTTGTAAAACAGCAAAAGTATAGGGCACTTTATGATTGTTCAGGTTTGCACTTAACATTCCATAAATACAAATGTTAAATCATCAATATAACTTGTGTATACTATACTCCGCGGTCCTTAACAGACTTTCATTTGGTTTTCTTCTAGGAGTAGAAGAAAAAGTTTGTTGATACTTTGAGACAAATCTAATAAAATCTCATATAATTATCTTTTTAATTGATATTAGTAAAACTTATGATAATTCTTAGATCAAATGAGAAGCTTGTCAAGAGACGGAATGAGCAATAACAATACAAAGTTTTAACATAGTACGTTCATTAACGATGTGTTAATTACTACGTCTACAATCGATGGAACAATTAGATTTGTCATCTTCAAGAAGGGTGATTGATTATATATTATAGAAAAAAAAGACAAAAAGTAATTAAGGATTTACATAACATCCGTTTAAAAACCTAAACAAAAATCCAAAAAAGTAAACCCTTTTTTTTTTCTACGTGCTTAATCAACAACTGAAACTGATAAATCAATAACAGATTTGAGACATTTCAACGGTTAAATATATCAAACGATATAACATAAAAAAAGGTTTCTTATCATCAACTAGCTACAAAATCAATAGAAATAATGGAAAACATCGTTATTGAATTACCCAAAAAGATAATGATTTATAAGGATTAACAAGTATACAGTATGAAATAATATAAACAAGGACTTTAAAACTAGCTACTCCCTTGAATTCAATCCTCTAAATTATCATCCCTCACCTTATCTTACATTACAACAAATGCTATGCAACTAGTACGTCACTTTTATTATAGGTGTGTAGTATCAAATCGTAAAACCACATAATAATCATAATTACGTACTCTTATGATAACCCTTTCTGACTTTAACAACTAACACCATGATATTTAGTTCTAACATAATCATTCCTAGGATAGCAACCATGTTTTTTCACTTTGGTATTCTGTTATATACCACTATCCGACACGTGGCATAATGGGTCAATCTCCAATGAAGATGATGATGATCTTGTAAAACTCCATAGTTGATCTATCTCATTGCTGCCGCCATAGTTATCCAGTGTGGTTGCACTAGGGTGGTACATCTTTTCCCCTGATGATGATGTTGATGATGATGATCTTAATGGTGGTAATGGGTCATGACCATGACCATGACCATGATCATGGTCAGTTGATGAGGGTGCAAAAATAGATGCCAAAGTTGTTTCTGTAGTTTGACTATTTAAATGAGTTGCAACAAGTCTGTCTAGGGTAGCCCAATCACTGAGTCCACTCAGTCCACCCTCCGAGTTAAAAACCGAGTTCGGATCGGTCTCGGTTTTGGCCATCGAAACGATGTCGTTTTCGGGTATGGTTTGGTAGTAGCTAGCTACTAATAAGGTGCTATTGTTTGGGCTCTCAAGGCTTGGGAGTTTCATGAACCTATCAAGTTGGTGTTGGTATAGGGAGGATGGTTTTGTAATATTATTGTTGATCATTTTTTGTGGTTTGCCCCCCATGAAATGAAATATTTGCTCTAAGGCCCCTTGGTCATCGTGATCATGGTCGTGGTCGTGGTCGTGGTCATGCTCATGGTCGTCACAGGGTGAATCAAGCATGGTTGATGATGAATGTGTTTCCAATGTCATGGTGGATGACTTACTAATGGGACTATCTAGGGCTTTGACGTGGTTTTTCTTCTTGAATACTCTACAAACCACCCATCCTTCTTCTTGTACGAAGTCTCCACTTCTCATACTTGTAACCTTCATTCATAAATATTACTTTCACATAAGAATTTTGATGGAAATAAAACAAAAGTTACAAAGTCCAAGTTGCACAAGATTTAGATGTATATGAAGTTGTTCTAACAGTGACGGAACGTTTCTACCACCTAACTTTTGACTTTATATTCAACATATGTTTAACTTTTTGATGAGTTTTTTTTTAAACTTATTTTTGCAACTTTTATTACTTTTTGATTAGCTAATTGATGGTCTAACCTTTAAACCGTACCTCCTAAAGTTTACTTTTTTTTGACATGACATAACTTATCAAATTTAAAAATTGTTGTAACTTGTAATCACATGCATCACAAAAATGGCAAGCTACAACCAATAATTCCTTTTATATATATAGATCATCCAATCCCAAAATAACTGAACGGGTGCTAAGCTATATATAAATTGTTTTTACATGCATTATAATGAGATCATAGAAAAATAATTTCAAGGTTGAGTATAAGTTAATATTTTGATACGATTGTAGAAGCAGCAGATTAACCAATCATTATGTTTAGTTGCTAATAAGAGAAGTTAGGTTGCAGTTCATTCTCTTGCATACTGTAAAATTATTCCGTTTTGACTTGAATTTCTGTATTTTTTCAATGACTAGAGCAAGCTCAACAGCTACCTATAGTACTGAGTCCTACGTAAAATAAAATTTCCATTATATACGGATTACCTTTTTCATTCTTCAAAAAAGAAAAAAGCACGTTTACACTCAAAACTTTATATTCCTTCATCCTTAAAGTTCTTCATCTTTCTATTTTGTAGTTTTGCCTATACACTTTTCATATCAATATCTTTAGCTATATATATTAATAAAGAATTATGTTCAATGTTTTGAATGTAATAATTAAAATGCATTAAGTAGACTTTAGTGGACTTTTATTTTATAATATCGGAGTGAATTTAGGAGATTTTTTTTACTTTTAAACAGTGTCAAGATTCTAAAAGTAAGAACTTTAGAAAATGGAGGGCTTAAAAATAAACTTCTGATTCTAAAAATAAAGGTACTAACAAGTAACAAGATGTATAGAAGTTTTTGAATAAGAAAAAATGAGTAAATGAGAATCTTACATGGGTGTCATTATTGGTGCTTTCATCAAGTCGATATTCATGCATAATCCAATCAGATTTCTGACCATGAGGAGCTCTTCCTTTGTAGAAAACAAGTGTCTTCCTCATCCCAATCCTCTTACAATTGCTATGGATCACCTTATCTCGACCAGTAGCCTTCCAAAACCCGGCCGCCGTGGCCCGATTAGTCCTTGTTCCGGTAGGGTACTTCTTATCTTTATGACTAAAGAAGTACCAATCATTCTGTGGTGTGGTTCCTATTTTGCATCTTTCTGTTTAAAAGAAACCCATACTTTCTTTTTATCACCTTTTAAATTTCCATATAGAATTATTAAAACAAACAGAGACGAACAGACATATGTACTGTTTACCCGTTAAACTAGCTGACATCAGTAGAAAACTTTGAAACGCGCATATATTACAAAAGAATAACTTACCTTGAATATCCCAAGGTTCAAGCTTGTTAAGATCAACTTCAAGAATGACATCCAAGTCAATCTTATCATTAGCAACCTTCTTTCTTAGGTAATATTGCAAAAGCTCCTCTTCAGTTGGATGAAACCTGAAACCTGGAGGTACCCTTGATTCCCCATTTACAGATATATTCATTTTCTCTCGCATTACCTATAAGCCAGATCACTAATTACTATTAGTGGACCAACTAATTAACCAAGAATAGTATGTATATGATTTGGTTAAGAGATCAAAGTGAGATTAACAAGCTTAATTAAAGTTGCAACACTAATATTGATGATCAAAGAATGAGAGAGATAAAGAGAAAGGGAGACAAAAGGAAAAGAAATGAAGGGGTGATAAAATGATGAATGTCAACCTTGGTGGTACCCGAACTGGGGCATAGAAAGGTCTAATATTTATATGAAAAAAGGTAGGAAGGGTGATATAATATATAGTTCAATATTACTATAGTTACTTGTTAACCACCTTACTATATATCTAGGAAATTCCTCCTTGGTTCATATGTTGGTTGTGTTTGTATACATATATTAATTTTATTATAATGGTACAATGGATTTTTTTTTGATATCCTAAGTCTAGGTTAGTGAAAATTTGTCTATCTTATCCGACCTATATAATAAATATGGTGATCTTCCTTTTCATAATTTGTCTATCATAACCCGATTTTAATTTTAAGATGATAGAAAAAGTCTTTTTTCCTATCCATTTATTTTAATTATTTTTAATGTTGTTAATATATAAAAACAAATACTATGACCTAACAGAGTTAGCGAACATTTATCTATGTATATTCTCATAATAGAATGATTAAAAAATTGTAATTTTTACTAACAAATTATGAACAACATTCATGATCAAAATAGAAAGGTAACCAACATGCATGTCAAACTATGGCAATTTAAAGAAAACAAATAAAATAGCTAGTAATATAAGTTGCTCTCGCAGTCTCGCCTCCTACCCCTTGTTTTCTCTCTTCTCTTTTACTAACCCTAGTTTTAATCTAGGGACCGCCATCCTTTTGGGCGGTGATAAGACCTCTTTTCTCTTTTGCCTAATAGTTTCTATGTCGTTGTTTTTAATAAGTTGCGCTCTCTCTCCGTCCAATGGAGAGTTTTTCTACCCATAAATTGGGTTATATTTACCAATATATTGGGTTTTATATCTCTCATTTTGAGAGTATGGAGAATTTGTTTTTTGTAATTCGTCTGAGGATTTGTACGAGGTTACAACAGATGTTAATACCTCCTTTACAATCAGTTGATTTGAATCCAATTCTACTTAGAAACTATAGCAGATCGATAGGCGCTCTTGTAAAAGGTTGCGACAGACATTCGACGTGAAAGACAAGGGTTTCCAAAAATGTTAAAATCTCCTCAAAGGTCTTGGCTTTGTCACGTACATTAGAGTCACATTTATTTCAATTTGAATGTATTTGTTAGTTTTGGTTTCTATTATAGATGTTGTATGATTTCAAATAGATAAATGATTTTTTAGTAACAAAAGCATATCTTAGATCATATTATACTGATACTTGCTAACCAAGCTACATATAAAAAGATTTGACTTCGTTCAAATCTTTAGTGTACAGGAAATATATTACTCTTGGGCCTTGGCTTGATATGAATATTATCACATTGTACGGTTGCCCTTTCTTTCAAGTGCTTAAAGTCTTAAACTATTTCTTAGTTCCATTAATGTATGTGATATTTTAAGTATTAATGTTTGTGGGCCTTAATATATGTCCACCTTTCACATGGAAATCACATAAATGAACACATAAGTATACAAACAAACTCAAGCTAGAACAAGAAGATGATATAGAAAGTTTTGGTCACTGTATAGCGTGAACGTGCATGATTCAAGGGAGAAAATATTACTTTATTATGTGATTGGGGTTTATGGTTTCATTGAGGTCGTCACATGACCGCAAATTAAAGTTGTGTAACAATTTAACTAGTAATTATTGGAATCTAAGAAATATCTGCCATTCCATTAAGAAAAAGAGAAATTTTGACATTTTTTGGTCGAAAAGAGAGTTAAAAAAACCTATACAATTAAAAGTTGTGAACAAGAACATATCTTTATATTGGCTTATTCAGAAGAGAATTTTAAAAATGTTACCCTATCAAGTTTTATACTCAAATTAGAATATCCCGGACTAATTGATAGTTAATGAGAAAAAGGTTTAGAAAATAGATGATTCATTTCCTAGGCCAATGGTTGGATATGAATGGAAAATTTTTTTGCTCCTCTTTCAAATTATTCTTTTAAATAGCTTATTTATAATTTAAAGATAGTAAATGAAGAAACGGAAACTAAATACTCCTAATATGTAGTAACATTACTAATTAATTTATAGAACTTTTTACAAGTTAAATTCACTATAATTTTTTTTATACACCTGTACACCCAAGGCTATTTTTTGCTCAACTAGTCTTGGGTATATCGTGAGCATGGTAAATCCAAGGCTATTTTTTGATGAACTATTTTTCATATCTAAACTATGTGTTTGATAAGAGATCAACAATAAAATGTTCAAATAGTATTATTTTTTTATAGATTGGTAAGAAGAAGGACCTTAGCTAGACCTCAACTAACTCAATTTCTTAATCTAGTAAATGCCGGCCAGACACTTTTAAATAGGGGGAAAGATAAGGGAATCCCCATCTCCAAATGCCACTAGTGGGAATTTGTTCCTATTATTCCCATGACCTTAAAGCAATGAGAACAAATTTCTTACGACTAGGTGAAGCCTTGCTTGGTCTGTACAAGTAGAAGTATATGTTAAGAGTTGTTATCCTATAATAAACAGTACAAATAGTAGATGTTAGAGTTGTTATGCTACAATAATATGCACAAATAGTATATGTTAGAGTTATTATGCATGCTATACTAAAATGTACACATAGCTGTATATGCTAAGAATTTTTCCAAACATCCAATAAAGTTTTAGTAAAATGTACAATAAGTTTATCTGATGAAATGAAGGAAATGATAATGATGAATATGAAATATCACCATTCACCACCACTGAAGATCTTTACATGTTTTTTTTGCTGGAGGACTTCCAGAAAGGGCCATCAACACCAAACGCTTTATGAAAAAGTTGAAAGATCTGATACTACACTGTTATAGTTTCTTGTTGGTACACGTACTTTTTTTTTTTATATAAGAAAAAATGGCCCGTATCCCGTTTGGGTTCTATTGGGCCAGACACTTGAAAGTAGGGGGAAAAGGTAAAGGAAATCCATGCCCTCAAAGTGCCCCTAGTGGAGATTGAACTCCAACCTTGAGGTTGGAAGAGTACACTCCTTTCCACTAGAGAACTCCAACCTTGAGGTTGGAAGAGTACACTCCTTTCCACTAGACCAAGTACTACTTGGTGTTGGTACTCGTACTTGGAGGTAAAGATTTTTTGATATTTCCTCTGTTTTTTTTATTGTTCTACATACGTGATTTTTTAAACTATTAACTTGTACTCCCTCCGAACGGTTTAATGGTAATAATTAGTCTTGCACGCATTTTAAGGAACCAATTTAAGGGAGTAGATGAACAAATTAATCAAAATGATTTTAACAAAATTTAGAATGAAATTAGAGGTAACTAATCGTGAAAATATTTTTGATTAATTTATTCATTTACATCCTTTAATCTCTTCCTTAAAATGCGTGCAAAACTAATTGTTGCCATTAAACCGTTACGGATGGAGTACATTATTTTAACCCTACTCTATTTATTAATTGTATTATGTAAGATGTTATATGAGTTGTCTTGATGTATATTTTCAAGATATCTAATTTTATTATTAATTTTTATATAAAGAAATGAAGATCTTGAGGGTCAAAGTTGTATGCTCGCGTACATAATCAATTCAAAAAAAAATTGTTTTATTTCTGGTATCTCCATCACACATTTAAGGCGAGACATATTAGGACATTAAATCAAAAATAAGTCATGATAATTTTAGAAAGGAAAAATTGATAGTAAAATCACATCTTTGGTCGGTGTTCCACCACTAGTACCACCTTTGAATAATACATGTATAATACAACATTTGACCCTTATCTTCTCCCATTGGTACGACATGACCTGAAACTTGTTTGACCGGTAAAATAATCTTTGACTTTGTTTTAAAAATTAACTTAAAAAAAGACCTTTCCCCACCCCTGACCTGGCAGTAGGGAGTTGGGGGTGGAGTTTGTTTTATTTTCTTTTTTTCATAGTTAATTAATAATTTATTTTAATTAAAATTAATTTAATTAAGTATTTAGATTTAAATTATAGTTAATTAGCTATTAATTATGTAATTAGAAAAATTACCTATAATTATAGGTCACCAACAGGTTATGTACCAATGGGAGAAGATAAGACTCAAAGGTTGGATTATACCTGGATTATTCAAAAGTGTTACCAGTGGTGGAAGATCGACCAAAGATGTGATTTTTCCTATCAATTTTTCCTTTTAGAAAAGATAAAAAAATTTTAAATAAGAAAGACTGATAGTAAGAGAAGAGTTCCCTTTAGTTTTGGCTTTTTCTCTTCAATAATCAATAATACTTATGATATTCAACATTTTTTGGTTTAAAAGAGAGATACAAAGAAGATTAATATGATCACAACTCACTCTTGATTTTTATCAACTAAATAAGCTGACTTATATATAGACAATTACACCATGTCAAGTACAAACAATTACTAACAATTTAGTGTGAAATCAAGTAATACTTAGTGTAGTTGGGTGGAACGTAAGAGTATTACTTGGTAATTTTAAAGTCTTAAGTTCAAATCCCACTAGTTGCGTTTCTTGGAAGAGGGGTTTCACTTATCCTTCTTCCTACTTCCAAGGGCTTGGCTTGCAATTTTGCATGGTTGTAACCTGTTCAAAATA
Organism: Patellifolia procumbens; assembly: GCA_947645195.1. Lineage (NCBI taxonomy): Eukaryota > Viridiplantae > Streptophyta > Magnoliopsida > Caryophyllales > Amaranthaceae > Patellifolia > Patellifolia procumbens. The sequence continues at coordinate 461,832 of CANSGD010000928.1, forward strand.
CCATTTTAATAGGCCCGCTCTCCTTACCATCAAATATCAGAAGATATCTTACTATGTAATAGACAATATGATAGGCTCTAAATCCAATGTATTTATAGAGTTCCCCCAACATATTTTCTTGTTCTCAATTGGGCTTATTCTTTCCAACTTATTTACAGTTCAATTCAATTCTATTATGTTCAATTTAGTTGACATCGATATATACTTACTTTTACATTTCTCTATTAATTCAATCCAGTTTTTTTCAGTTCACTTCAGACGAAGTTAACATGCGACAATCGATTTAAGCTGCTTGCAAGCAACTTGTACTCAACATGGTCAGAAATCATTTCAAGTCGAGTCTATCAGAACTTGAATCGACTGGTGTGCTTTGGAGTATTTGGAAAGAAAGAAACTTAGTAGTTTTCCAAAATGATTCGGATAACCCTCAAAGAATTCTATTTTGCTCAAAACATGCAGTCAGTGAATGGAACTTTCATTCCACATATGATAATCAAAACACATTTCATTCCCCCTTCCCCTTGAAGTTTCGAAAAATCTATGCAACTTGGATGGTCTCTTCCTCCCCTACATGAAGTTAAATACGGATGGCTGTCAACATATTTATCCTTAGTTCAGCAGCTGGCATAATTCTCAGAAATTCCCAAAGCATCAATTAGACAATTACAAAAATGAAACCAGTTTTTTAACAACAAAAAGCGATTAATCAAGTCTGACAACAAATTTTCCAACCAGCCCTAAGATTCAAACCGTCTACTTCCACAACTTCTCTCAATCTAGGAATCTCAACCAGCAAAAATACCCCCTCGCGGCAACTTCTTTTATATTAGGGAAAACATGTCATCTCATTGTTGAAGCTATTACTCTAAGGAACGACCTTATTCAAGCCCGAGATATGCAAATCAAGAACCTGATTATAGAAGGAGATAATTAGTGCTCATCAACGCTTTCAAAGGCATTTATAGCACGCCTTTGATCATTGGCACGTTGGTTGCTGACATCAACAAGAAGCTTCACAGCTTCGACTCTGTTATCAACATTCATACTTGTAGAGGAGCAAACCAGTCCGCTGATCTTCTCTCCAAGTTGGGTTATCGTATCAACCAAAATAGACGTATATTCAATGTCTAACAAGAGCCGAAACTTTTCAAACTTATTTCCTTAATAACTATAAATACTCTTAATAAAAGGGTACCCTAAGTATTTTCTTGTACCTTGGGGGGAAAAATCTACCAAATCATGATCAATTTCCAGCTCGAGTTAGATCAACTCGGTCACAATTAAACAAACACTCAACTTAGTTAATGTTCAGCCTAAATTGTTCTCTAATCGAGTTGAGCACAACCTAACTTAGACTCGACCCGCTTGGTCGACACCCTTATACCTACTATGAAACATCCAATGAACTCACATTTCAAAATTTAGATACCTAAAATTAACCATTATTTGATGCATTAACATAAGAAAAACTTAAGACGACAATGAATAGATTGAGGGGAGGGTTGAGAGATGTGGGACCTTAAAAAAGAGGGTAAAAGTGTGGTCATAAGAAGTCAGAAAAAGGAGGGACGTTGTGGGGGAAACAAGAATGTAGGACGAAGGCCGCTTTCGTAACGGTGACTAGCAACCTTATGATCTCTTGGGAAAGGTAAGTTAAAGGGGCATTGTATAAAATGTGAGTGACAAAGTGAGAGTGTGTGGGTCTCTTTTAAAACCTCCAATTATCTTTTTTAATCTTCTTTCACTCACCGCAACAACCGCAACAACAAGGAGATGATGGGTTGGGAGGCATTTTGCTTTCATTCTAATATTGTGGGCTCTACCTTTGTTGATTTCTCTAGAGATAGGGAAAGAAAGTTTTTGATGCTTTTTTTATGTCAATAATTTTTTATTTAAATTCTTATTATGGTAACATGTGTTTTGGTTTTTTGATTAGGTCATTTTTACATGTTTGATGACTCTTGTATTTCAAGTTTTAATTAGCAATAGATTTTATCTCATTCTTGTACAAGCCTCTTTTATATGAAATTACTTCCACGTTTTTAGATTTTATGAAAATAATCTGAGTATAAATTTCTTATTAATCATAATGCAAAAGGTTAATTAATGTGAATGTTACCATATGAACTTATGGTGTCAGAGACTTAGGATGATGACGTAAAAGATGAATTAATTGCTTTTCGAAATATTTGGATTTTGAGTTAGGCCAATTGGGTCGAGCTTTAGGCCTACAACAGGAAAAATGTGCAAGCTATTGGCTCAAGTCAAGTCAGGCATACGTTTAGCGGGTTAGGCCTCTTGTTTAATTAATAAACTTTATTGGGCATATATGCCTAAGATCGCACTTGAAGAGAGTCTGATCAAATATAAGCACGGACGGAATTCCATCCTAAAATCAATTAGTGACAGGTGAAGTAGCCCACCAAACTTCTATGTGTCATCTTCTTTCTACTTCACCAACGTGGGATTACAATTGTGTTATTTCTAACCACAAATAGAAACGAATGCAAGAGGTAAATTGAAATGTTATATTGGTTGGAAGTTAGAACTTAATTAAATAGTGTCAATTTTCCTATCAACCCCCCCCCTCTCACCCAAAGAAAAGTGTTCTCCAATTTAGAACAAAATTAGTCTTAATTAATTTACTCCCTCCGTCCCAATTTAAGTGCCCCATTTTAACTAAAAAGTAAAGTATTTTTTGGTTAAAATGGAGCATTTAAATTGGGACGGAGGTAGTAATTTGTAATGAAAAAAGTTGAGTGTGACCTATGCGGGGTCAAAATATTATTCATGACAACGTGGGGTTTCTAATTTCTATTTTTGCCCAAAGACAGCCTACTTGTTACCAAACCCCAAAATATAATTAAAATAAAAAGGAGCTGAAAAATGGGGACTGTCTAATTGCAGACTGCAGTAGCTACTATCTAGTAGCGTCAGCACTTAGGCTCTGTTATGCATGGACACAATTACAACGAAAACAATGTGCATGGCTGATGGCTTCATTTCATTTTTGTAGTCATCGTATGTATAATGAGCTTGTTTAAGTTAAGATAAAACGTATGGTAAGATGATACATCATCGTTGCCAAAAAAAACAAACGAAAAAATAATGATAAATCATGAATTATTAAGTTTATTCTAGAAGTTCCCAAAAAATATCATTGCACAACTCATAAGATTGACTCATATTGGTTTTATATGATCCTTTACATACACGATACAACCTTTTACATTCTCTTTTTATGTACATATGGACCAAAAATTTTAATAGTATAATAGGGGATAATGTAAGGGTGTGTATTATCACAATCTTAAGTATGCTCATATTGGTGGTGGTGTTCGTTCTACTATCTGTTTGTGAATGTGGTGGTGCTATTAAGGTGATCGGTAGCATTGGAAAGTGGTGGTGGGGATCGTCTGAAGGAAAAGGGAAGTATTGGGTGGCAGTTATCCATGTATTAATCCATGACGTTGTTTAGTTGCCTACTTTAGAAAAGGTAGCCAATAGCAACAATATGATCCACGAGTTGTAATATATAGACTTATCTTCTTTTTTTCAAAAAAAAAGATACATCCACATATATAGTACATACAATAGCTTTAACAAATACTTCTATTAATATAATTCATAATGAAAATTAACAAATACTTCTATTAATATACTTCATAATGAAAATCATATTCTCTTCTATTTGCTCCGTGTAGTATACCACTTGACATTCGTCAGAGCAAAACGTTATGGCAAAACCAATATCGTAATGAAAATCAAAACTTTATGTCTATGGTGAATTTGGATGGTTTTGTCCTTGTTGCAACAAGTTTGGAGTTTAATCAATATATGAGTAAGGGTTTGTCCCGTTTATTTCATTTTTTGAACTAATCTTATTAAAATTTATCCAACTTTGTTGAATCTTATTTTATAGCCTCTTGTTGATGAAGCAAAGAAGAACCTTCACGACTAGGCCAAGCACATATGAGACTAACCGAAGTTTAAAATAAGCATTATACACTTGACCTTCTCTAGACATATCTATGCCAATGCATTAAGATAAGGTATATTGACAGATATGCTCACACCTTTTATACTCCAAAGAGTTGACTTGGGCGTCGGAGAGAGGGTTTATCCAAAAAAAAAAAACTCTTTGATACCAACTTTCTCTTTTTCAAGCATCGGTTACAAAAACTTCGGACTCTATATTGACTCACCAATAACTCCATATCATCGCGGTCATCATCACAACGTTCCATTAGGAAATAATAATTGTTGTGAACTTGTTATGTAAATCATTTTTGTTTATGATATAATATGAAACTTATCCATAATTGAGGTATGTAAAACAATATTGATTGAACCTTAAAAGTCGAAGTACTTCTAAAGTCTCTTTAATCTAGTAAAAATGGTAATTAATGATACTTCTATTAATTAATGTCTTTTTTGTAAAACATCAAAGAATTAGACATACGCATCTAGTTAATGAAGAACTTTTTGTGGTCATCATTTTAATCATGGCATGGGCCTTTTCCAAAAGAAATTTGCATCTCATGGAATCTGTTTAAGTTGATAATCGATTGATTAACAACTAAAGCTTTGTTCAGCTAATTTTTTTTTAAAAAAAAATAAAAATCACTTGTACCTAATCCTTGGGGCAAATCACGAGCTCAGATTATCATCAACTTAATTTGCTGTTCTTGGGTTTAATCATCATCAACGTAAGGCAGAAGATTAAAGCACAAAGTCTTGAATGGCGGTAGCAACTAGAAGTTTTTTGCTTTTCTTTTTGGAACAATGATTAATATTTTCTGTATTTCTTGAAAAAAAAAATTAATTTAAACATAAATGTTCCTTTTAATAAAAAGAGGTACTTAAAAACATTTATGTGACTCTTCTTTCAAAAAAGAAGCCTAAGAATAAAGCACAAACGTGAAATTAATTATCTTGCATGCTTTTTTTTGTTCCAAATAATCTCCAAAACATTTAGTTAGACATAAAACATCTACATTGGAAAATAATTTCCGTGAAAACCATTTTCTAAGAGATAGTTGTTGCTCGTGTTTTTGTTGATGATTTTGTTCCAAGTTATATTTCCTTTCACTTAAAACAAAATGAAATGTTGTGGCTTTCACAATTAGATCGCGTTACTTTCACCTTAAAAACTATAGTACGTTTCATGCTTAACAAAAGTGGAAGCATATCCAATATAAATTCAGGTGAAAAGAATAATCTCTTTTTTACGCTTTCCGATTGATTGTCATTATACATGTATTCCGAGAGTAAAAATAAAAACAAAGCTTTTGAGGTACATATCCTGTCAAAAATATCTCAAAACACTAACCAAAACAGTCCATGCCGCGTATCTTCAAACACTAAAACATAGTATTCCAATAGCATAAAGACACAGACTTCTATTATCACTAATAATGAAATTAAGAGAACATTACCTTAAAATATCAAATTCCAGGTTGTAAAGTACTCCATATAGTACAACCATAGATATGAGATATGACCACTACTACAGTATTACAAGATTTACAACCATCTTTCCAACCATTCAAAACCGCGTATAATACAAAAACAATATGGAGTGTAGAAAGAACCTAGTAGTTCATTGACACAACTCAAGTGGCTCAATGATCAGGTTCATCAAATCTTCCATTTAACTTAGCGTGCCGCCACCGCCACCGTCACTCTCACTAAGAAACTTCAAGTATGCATACCAGTTTACTGCAGCAGAATGCCAGAAACCGTTATAGTAAAAAAGCACAGGGTTTTAAAAAAACAGAGAAAAGATGAAAAAAGGACTTCTTTATAAGGTTTGAAAGGGAATTGAAGTACACTCTGACTGGCGTTCACATTCTCATTTGGCCGACTATTGAGAGAAAGAACTAGCACTGGAGACGAACACCTTACTCATATTCTCATCAAAATTCACTTTGAACTACTTGTCACTAAAAGCTTCAAATAGCTTGCTATTACAATGTGCTTCACGAACATGCATAACGTTAACAAATAATGTAGGTGAGACACAGGATGAGAGGTATAGTGTGCAGCATAGAAGAGAGACATTAAGGATTTAATCTTTTCAATTTATTTTCAGTCATTATAAGTGAAAATAAGTTTGAACAAGGTCGAATAAGGTTTCATCTAATAATATAGAATAAGGGCTAATAAGGTAGAATAAGACTGATAAGGTCGAACAAGGTTGAATAAGGTCTAATAAGTTCAGATAAATTAGATAAGTGCAAATAAGTAAAAAATAAGTTAAAAAAAACAGTCTAAGAGTGCTTCTTTTAGATGAAAACATTTTCCTAGAAAAGTGATTTTCCCTATTTTAGTCCGATTATATAATAGGATGATAATAACAGTTGGAAAACATTTTCCTAGAAAAGTGCAACATTTTTCTTTGTCTCCTTACCTTCCTCTTTCTCTTCTCCCGTCCATCCTCTCCCCTTTATTTCCATTTTCACTCATGTCTAACTTTTCTGGTAGGGAGCCAAGCAAAGAAAAACAAAAATCAACCTTATTCCCAAGGGCTAATAAGTTAAGATAAGGTCTAATAAGGTCGTATAAGGGCTAATAAGGTAGAATAATGTCGAATATGGTCTAATAAGTTCAGATAAGTTAAATATTTACAACAACAAGTAAGCCTTATTCCCAAAGTGATTTGGGTCGGCTAACAAGAATCGTCAACTGAAACCGTTGCCAAAGGAGATGGCATCGACAAGAGTGATAAAAAGTTTTTGAAAGGGTTTAAGTTTTAAGAATTTTTAAAAAGTTTTGAAAACAAGGTTTACATCAAAAAGTTTTAAAGAAGGTTTTTAACAAAAGGTTTTAATACCAACACAATTGAGAAAAACAAATAAATGCAGTAATCACACCCTTTTCTCCACATGGATACTGCCCCTCCACCCAGTTCTATCCAACGTCATGCTCTCCTCTATCCCAAGTAGCCTCATATCACTTTAAATTACCTTCATCCAAGTCAACTTAGGTCTTCCCCTACCCCTTACCATTTGATTACTCCTCCACCCTTCAATTCTTCTCAACGGTGCATCATCTGATCTCCTTTTCACATAACCAAACCATCTTAACCGATTCTCCTTCATCTTTTCTTCAATGGATGCAATTCCAACTTTTTCCTGAATCACTTCGTTTCTTAATCGGTCCTTCCTTGTGTGGCCACACATCCACCGCAACATACGCATCTCCGCCACGTTCATAATTGTTTCACCTTCCAACATTCGGTGCCATATGACAAAGCAGGCCTAATTGTCGTACGGTAGAACTTTCCCTTCAATCTTTGGGGAATGCCGGAATCACAAAGGAACCCTGATGCAAGAGCGAAGAAGCTACTCCGAGATATCACTATCTATGACCTTCGCAATTTTTTGGTATGGTTAATTCTTCAAAGCAAGGCCATGAGATATGACCACTACTACAGTATTACAAGATTTACAACCATCTTTCCAACCATTCAAAACCGCGTATAATACAAAAACAATATGGAGTATAGAAGGAACCTAGTAGTTCGACACAATTCAAGTGGCTCAATGATCAAGTTCATCAAATCTTCCGTTTAACTTAGCAAATGCCGCCACCGCCGTCACTCTTGCTAAGAAACTTCGAGTATCCATACCAGTTTACTGCAGCAGAATGCCAAAAACCATCGTATTGAGAAAGCACAGGACTAAAAGAACACAGAAAAGATGAAAAAGGACTTTTATACAAGGGGTGAATAGGAATTTAAGTACACTCATGAGTCATGACTCAACTGCTGTTCACATTCTCATTTGGCGGACTATTGAGAGAAAGAACTAGAACCGGCGACGAACACCTTCCTCATAGTCTCATCAAAATTCACTTTTGAACAACTAGTCACTAAAAGCTTCAAAAAGCCTACAATTACAATGTCCTCCATGATCATGTATAAGATGAGCAGATAATGTAGGTGAGAGACACAGACAAAAAGCGAAGTGTGCAGCATAAAAGAGAGACATTAAGGCCATGTTCTTTTGGTCAGCAATTACCTTAAATTAATTTCAGTTCAGTTTAGTTCAGCTCTTGATCAGTCAGGGAATGCAGTTAGATGAAATCTAGTTAATTTGAGTTCAGTTCAATTCAGTTAATTTCACTTCAGTTAATTTAAGTTAATTGCAGGCCAAAAGAACAAGGCATAAGAGTTCTTCTCTTGGATGAAAATATTTACCTAGAAAAGTGATTTTCCTTTTTTTTGTTCGGTTTAGAATAGGACGGCAATAATTCTCTTAAAGTTGGAAAATATTTTTCTTTCTAATGGAAGAAGTGCAACATTTTTCTCCGTGTTCTTCACCTTCTTCTTTCTCTTCTCCCATCCATCATTCCATCCTCTCCCCTTTATTTCCATTTTCCCATGTGTCTAAATTTTCTTGTAGGGAACCAAACAAAGAAAAACAAAATCTAATTGGGTTTTCCTTCAGAAAATATTTTTCATAGGTTACCATTTTACATTGAAAATGTTTCTCGTCCAACCAAATTCAGCCTAAAGAAGATCATCAACGTCGTCAAAGAGATAAACTAACAAAGTCATTGTATTCGGTAACATTAGTTAGTTGTTGGAGTTTGGGAGTTCGGTAAGACGGTGGTTAATGAAAAACATGCTAACACGAAGACATAGAAATTAGCCAATTAGGAGGATAAAGATACCTCCAGCTTGCTTTTGGCTTCCTGACCAAATGCTTTACAAAGGATCTCATAATTATTTTCTAATCCTACCTGCAATCAACATAGTAAGAAGGAGGTAGTAGCTCAAAGCCTTAAAGAAAGATAATGTAAAACAACCAATATCTTTAAAAGACAACAGACATTAAGAAAAATATCCGTTCGTACCATTGAATCAACTCTTGATGGCGAAGTACTTGATATACTATACCTGCAAAAACAATTCATGTATACCAAATAGACAGAATTTAAGAAGCATAAATCTCACATTAAAATTCAATAAAGATAAAGAAAAAAGAAAAAAAGCAGAAGCAGCAGTAATAGCTTCTTAGGGCAACACAGACTCAAGTAAGCTTTGTACCAGCAAATTTTAAAATCGGTATGCTTTTAGCAATTACACTTGTTTATACAATATGTTGTCTAGAGTACCATAAGCTGGAAGGTATCTGGGGCCATTAAACACCACACTGGCATTCCTCAATAAAAAGCAGACATACAAAACAATGAACATGGAACTTACCCTAATTTACTGGTGTAGAAAAACAAAGCTGATAAGTTTGTCTTCTGAACTGTAAGCATTATAGCAGCCATACAATTCTGCACAAGTGGGACAAGGGGAAAGACTTATAAATCATACTGGAAACCAAAATTAACCAATAAATCTCACTGGAATTCTGGAATTATATTAGCACATATAGAGACTTAACCATCCAACATTACTGATAAACCCCAAACTAGAACAGCCCGAAAGGCAAACAGGAAAACTGAAACAAGTTAATTACTTTAAAAATCCTGAAACTTGGCAGTGAAGAACAGTACAAATCCTTTCCAACACCATAGACCCATAGTGATTTGTGCAAAAGTCATCTAAGCAATGTCACTCAGACCCTTCATCTCACCTCAGCTATCCACGTCAAGGCTTCAACAAAGGGTATGGAGTGGAAAACCACGGATACAGTAACGTTCGCAGTAAGATTCGCGATACAACAACAACAACTAAGCCTTATTCCCAAAGTGATTTGGGGTCGGCTAACATGAATCGTCAACTGAAACCGTTGCCAAAGGAGATGGCATCGACAAGAGTGATAAAAAGTTTTTAAAAGGGTTTAAGTTTTAAGAATTTTTAAAAAAGTTTTTGAAAACAAGGTTTACACCAAAAAGTTTTAAAAGAGGTTTTCAAAAGGTTTTAATACCAACACAATTGAGAAAAACAAATAAATGCAATAATCACACCCCTTCCTCCACATGGATAAATGCAGTAAGATTCGCGATGACGCGGAAAATTTTACTTAATGGAATTCTAACCATAGTCACATAATTCGCTATCTAATTCGCCTTTGAATTCGCAATTCGACTAAAATGAGCCAAAAATAGCCTACAGCCGACCATAATTCGCTGATTGGAATTCGCAATTCGCAAGGAGTTTAGATAATTATGTGACAGTGATTCTAACCTCAGATGTTATTTTTTCATGTGTATTGTTCATATACGGGGAAAGAATAATTACACAAAGCCTGTCATAAGACCAAACCTGTCATTCGCTTCAACAAGGGGATCATGAAGAAACCTGTCCTATTATTAGCATAAACGGACATTACATCATATACATTACCCAAATTGTAGCCCACATCTCATTCTTCTCCCTTTCTTTGGTTTGTGCAATTCGCTAATCTATTGCAGTATATATTCCCTTTCTTCTTTTTTTTTTTTTGGCTAATTTCAACAAATAGCAAACTTACCAAGGAGCTTAACGTTCTAAGGCAAATTTAACAGCCGAAATGACGAGTAGAAAGGAAAATTTTGTCACAGCGTTTTAAGCATGCTCAAAATCCGTTACGTACGACCATTATGTTACAGAAAGGCCGATATATAATTCACTATGGATACTCAACAATTGATAATTCTTTTGGCAAAAAGATACACGCCTTCCTGATATAACCAAGTCTAACACTTGTATCCGTGTTTGACATTAGTACTCAAGTTAAGTAACATAGAATTTAAGTGACTGTACAGACTTGCACTCTTTTGTGCTAGTCTGAGCTGCTTGTGCTAATGTGTTTATACTCTATACAAGCTAGTCTCAAAATCTTGCACTCAACATCTACTTCTTTCTCAGTCTCATAATTTTAGACTTTGAATTACCAGTCAGAACTCAGAAATAGAAGATGGAGCTTAAAAAAATATAATAAGGAAATCACCTTACGAGCAATAAGCTCCAGAAGCTGCATCAGAAACTTTCCGAGTCCTTTGCCTTGTATATGCTGCTCCAGTTGCAACTCATATACATAGAGAACTGGAAGTTCCTCCTCTAATGTAAAACGGTAATGCACAAATCCAACAACATCACCCTTTTGCTCATTTTTAGGAATAGTTGTCCTCTGTTCATTGCTAATCAGAGTTGGAACTTCATATACAAATATGTAATGTGCCTCTGGAGCAACCATATCTCTACATTTCACCTTTTCTTCTGTGGGCCACTCATTTCCATAATATCGCTCCATGTTTAGCTGCAAACATAAAGAATCAAATTTGTTATTCAAATTGTAATATGTATATATTTGTACAATGTTTTTGCATAGGTTTTGGGACAATAATGGTCTAGCTTAGTGGCTTGAAAATCGTTCCATATGCTATAATCACAAGTCTTCAATATCAAAATATTATGGACAAGAGATATTTTAAATAGGCAACATGGATTTAAATGCAAGGCCATGGATAAATCCTAGCAGAATTACTTATTCTCTTAACAACCAGGGGTAAACAAACCAAAAAGAAAGAAAAAAAAGGAAGGAAGGAAAATAATAATAGTAAAGAAACTACATCATGTAAAATCTAAAGCACAAGGCCGTCCATAACAGTAAGCAGAATAAAAGTATAACTAGGATGGTGACTACCTTAAGTAGCTTTCGAACATACTGCTTCAAAGAACGTGATAACCTGTTACCATGTCCTGCCTCCAAGTATAAACAAAGACCTTGTGTATCCATATTGACATAGATATAAGCAAACCGGTGTCAATTGCAAGTAATGTTTATAATATGCATCCTATAATCAACAAAGAATAAGTCAAATCTACTTCCTCCACTAGATATTTCTTCACAGTATATTGTTTTCAGAATAACAGTTTCAATGCCAATAGAGAGAAGATTATCTCATTGATGGACTATGCTCTATCACAGTAGCACCTCATTATTTAACAAACCTGGAAATGCACTGATAACTGATAAGGCAGAATATACAACTTGTAGCAAATACGAATATCCTTTCCTAATTTTGACATCTGTGACCAAGACGAATGGGGAAATATGCATTTAACTTCTATGTCTTCCCCATTTTTGCATATCTATAAATATCAATATGCCATTTAAATTTGTGATAGATAAATTACCTGATTACATAGACATTTCTTTTTTACGTGATCAGCTTAACACACAAAGGCTATTCTCAAAATAATTCAAAGGGGGGTGTCTGTCTGACATGCATAACACCAGCATACGTAGAGATATGCACAGTACACACTGAAGCACCAGTTCAAGGTGTGCAAGGGGCTTGTAGTACCTACCCAAACCTTCAATTCATGAACAGATTCCACAAATTCAGGACAAGACAGTTTTGAAAATGCAGGATCCTTGTCAATTAGCACGATCGATGTTGAATAAGGAAAGTCATCCATAAAGTCATTCAGAAAAGCACCTTGGAGAACTTTCCTGAGAAAAAAGATCCTAAACATAGTCCTCAAACTCACATTGCAAATCTCAATTAAGGATAAGAAAGTCTCTTCATTCCTGAAATGATCAAGCATAAGCATGACAGAATATTTTACTTGCATTTATCATTGTAAATAAATCTAGCATTAAGCATAGAATGTGTTTTTCATTGTTGATTCAAAGCCCTACTATAAATCAAACCATCGTAATTCAAAGGTACATTCAGCAGCCTCAGTTTAATTTCACATACTAAGCCAAATGTTCAGCCCGACAACAAATCATCTCCTCCTCTATCCCCCATAACAGTCACAGAAACTCCACAGTTAGCAGTGATGGTAAGCCTTCATTCCTTAGTCCTTACATCATTAAGCACTAAATGGCCCAGTGGCAGATCAATAGGCTAGTTTGTCAGTGTGAAGTCCAAGACAAAAAAAACACCTTTTGAAGTTATAATTTGTGAAAGGGATATCACTTAATTTCGGTCACACATGCTCGCCGAATCCAGAGTCATTTTGACTTGACAAGTAAAGGTTTCAGTCCTGATTCTGAAAGATACGTATTTCTCTGAGTTTCAATCCTTTCTCTAGAGGCTATATTCTTCAAGAAAACAACACTATCTCAATAACAATAACTTGTCCACAACACATTTCATTTGGAAGGAAACTTAATCACAACACTCGAAGCACCATGGAGAACACTAACACAACAATAATTGCATATTGGGATTCACAACTACGAGTGAACTCTTCAAATCCCCAAATCTGAAACAATATCCACTTTATTTACAATGCCTTGAACAATACCCTTGGAAAATACACTGTGATCAATCCAACTTCATCAAATTCAGGCATCTATAACTATCCTAAGAAACCCGCAAACTAATCCCAAAAAAGCTAGGCGACTCGTTGCTCATGACTTTTCCTATACCCTCGTTATCTTTGTCAAACCATTTTTTGCTAAGACACGACTCATAAGCATCACTTTGTTGCGTTTCCAGATAGACCCAAGTTAGTATCCAGTGCCTAATATAGACTTCATTTGGAAAAAAAATACTCATTTAACCTTCCTAATGCATCTAGTATTTGATCAAATATCATCTCTTTTTCATTTTTGGGGGACATCTCAGGACTACCTAATATTTAAATAATAGTAGTATAAGCTATATCATTTCGAGTCAGATTCCACCTTCTCTGGCCTTAAGATAATACAGAAAACACTAATATTCAGTAAAACAGCGATTTCACCCAATAATTCCAATTGAAGGTCCTATTGTTAATAGTTCCTTCAGCAATGTATAAATTTCAGCTCAATAAATTTAGGGTATGTTCTCTTCACGTGAATGTATCTAAACTAAACTTATTAGTAATTAGCCGTGATTTCACCTTATGTTTATAGCCCTCGTTGGACCCGTAACTTATTTTTTTATAAGGCGAAGAAAACACACCCCCACAGGCTAAAGCTAATCAAAAGTTATTTTCTTTCTACAAAAAGCAACAAGAGAACATAACTTACCAACACTTACAGTACCCATTATAAAGAGACCCACAATTTTTTGGTAAACATAATAGAGTGAGATATGGTTACCTTGGTGATTGTAATTGAGGAAATCAGGAAAAGAAGCAAGTGGGTCTTTAAGAGAAGAAGCAACTTTGATCAATTCATCTCTAACTTTCTTCTTCTCTAATATCTACCATTAATTTATTACCCACCAAAATTCAGTATGAAGAAAGAAATAAAAAATGGCACCTTTATTGAAAGAAAATTGTTTAGGATGAAAAATTGCTGACCTCTTTTCTCTTCAATGTTATTTCCTTCCTTCCATTCATAGCTACATTCTCTCTTTCCATAGTAAAGCCCTTGCAAAAAGTCCAAAGCTTTAGATTTTGCTGCATTTGAGTTCCATGCTTGCACTAATTTATAAACCCTAATTTTACTAAACGTCGGAGATAGAGGGAAATCTCCGAAATCTCCTAATTTGTTAGGGGGTGTTTTGTTTGGGGGTGGGGGGAGTAAGAGGAGGGATTGGGATTTTGAATTTTTCATGTTTGTTTGCGTGGAAAGGGATTTTAGATGGGATTGGGAATGGGATTAAAATCCGTTTATTTTACTAAAATTATACTACCTTCGTTTTATATGTATTGCAATATAGGAAGTTCTACGTCTTTCAACGCACTACTTTGAAAGCTAATATCTCTAATTTTATTTAAGTAAAAATTATAAAAAGTTGATATTAATTAAGCATTTATCGAGACGAATCTAACAAGATCCCACATGGCTACATTTATCCTTGTGTACAAATCACAAAAGAAGGTCAAACAGTAGTGTATGAATAGTGCAAATTGTCAAAGGTTGCAATGCATATGGAACGGAGGTAATATTTAGGGGGCGTTTGGATTTGGGGTTTCAAGAAAGGGTAAGGGAAACGAAAGCCCCAATTTCCTTTGTTGTTGTTTGTTATCCCATTTTTCTGATTCCCTTTACCCTCTTTTCTTTTTTTAGTAACCCCTTAACTTCTCTAACTTGATTCCCCCCTCCACTTACAAATGGGGGTAAGGAAAACCCCCATTGACCACTATCACCTTGAACCTCAGCCCCACCTTGACCATCTCCGGCCACCTCCGGCGAACTGTCGCACCCCTACTACCGAAACCGACCACACATCCCACCTCTGCCTCTGCCGCCTAGGAACAGCATACCTCCGCCGCCCACGACCACCAAACCTCCGCCGTCCACAACCACCACACCTTCGCCGTCCACAACCACCACACCTTCGCCTGAAACCACCAAAATCCATCCAACAAAACAGAAAACCATCGCACAACCCTCTAAACCACCCAAAACCCAACAAGCACCATCGAAACCACCCAAACGCATCCCAAAACCACCCTCGAAAACCGTCCATACTTACTAAAACCACTAGATCTACACTTATCCGGAATCAATGGAGCCCTAAACGAACCTAAGAGGGCACGGCGGAGAATTGAAGCAATCTAGCCCAGACGTTAGTTCCGGTAGCGACGAAGAATTGATTGCGACGGGGAGGGAGACGATGGGCCGGGGTAGGGCGCGACGGAAAGGAAGAGAGAGATGGAGGGAAGGGGGACGCCGGTGAGGAGGTAGCGCCGGACATGAGTTGCTTTTGATGGTGGATTGGTGGTGCTATGGTTAAAGGAGGAAGAGGGGTTGGAGAAAAAAAATACTTACCAAACAACCTTTTATATGTAAGGGTTTTGGTTTCCTTTCCCTTCTTAACCCTTTCTTGATTCCATTCCCTTTCCCCTCTGCGAACCAAACGCCCCCTTAGGGGTTATTATGATGTATGGGTGGGATAAGAAAGTTGGAGTAAAGTTATACATTTGTTTTTAGAAATGAAAGAGAGAATAGGTTAGTATGGGTGTTTAAGTAAAAGTAATATCATAGTTTAATTTAGGGGTGTTTATAAAAATCCGATCCGACTGATTCGATCTGCGATCCGATTCGAAATATAGTGTTTCGGATCGGATTCGGATCACCCTTTTTGTATTTTCAGATATTCGAAATATGTTTAAAAAAACGGAAATATCCGTATTTTTTTCATTAAATAAAATTGATTTTATACTTTTTCCCAAAAAACGGATCGGATAATCCGGGTATCTGACCCAAAATTTCAAATATCCGGAAATTTGGGTATCCGAAATTTTTGGACCAGATTCGGATCACACTTTTCGAATCGAATCGGGTAATCCGAAATGAACACCCTTAGTTCAATCCCAACTCATACCAAACAAATGATAGATATTATTTTATCCTTATCCCACCCATTAATTTCCAATCCCCATCCCTCTTTCTAATTCGCAAACTCTCATTCCCACATATTAGACGCCCTATTAGGAGCTTTTGGTACGTGGGGACGGGAGTTTGGGGGTTTTGGAATGGGATGAGATGGGAAGTGAGAATTGACGAGTGGGAATTCATGAAAATGTTTTCATTACTTTGTTTGGCAAGTGGTAGGAATAGAAAGAGAAATAAAATTTGAAATTACTTAAAAGCGCTAATCCATCTTCTTCTATTTGCTCCTCCCTTCCTCTAAATTAAGGCAAATAAGTCTTTTTACCCCTAATCTTATTCTCACCCATAAGACATACCCCCTCCCATATCTTATTTTGATGGGAATAAACCTTATTTAATCTCACTTCCATTCCCTTTCAAAATTTTCAATCACACAAAACAGACAATAGATATATAATTTGTTTCCCACCCTTTATAAGGGTGAAATAATTTCGTCCTATCATCCAATTTTTTGTGTATTGGCCCATAAGAAGTCACAAAGGTGGACGAGAATCGATTTCAAAAACTTCAAATTGGAAGGAACACTCTAACAGGGTGAGCAGAAATACCGGGTATGTAGTTCCAAACTCAGAACCTGTTGACCTAATAAGTTTGGAATGGGAATTGGTCATACTAAAAACGAATATGGGTCCATATTGACCATATATAAGGATCCAATTGCTACTGGTTCTAATTATGGATTGTAAATTATTCGACTAAGAACCCTTTAGGTACCCAATATACCAAATGCAATGCTAATTTAAATATACTATGGTTATTTTTTTTAGGTAGACAAAGATCAAATCGTGCCTTTTGAATGCCAATGAGAAATGAGTATCCGATATTAATATGGTTCCTATAGTTTTCCAAACCATTTAAGAAACAAACACATTTAAATTCTAAATGGCATCACTCTCACAAAGAACGGGGTACCCGACTTTGGAACCAGTCCCAACCGATTCAAATAACAATTATGGAATATGAGGAGAAGATTCAACCAATTCCAAGTCCGACTTTAATTTCAAGACCTAGTTGTCATGGATCGGGTTTCGACTCTAAGTCTTCTGAACAAGTATCCGATTGTGCTCACCTCTACCTGTAACCAACTAAAGAATCCTTCCCCTCTCGAAAATATGCATGTTCATGTTCACCTATTTGGTTAAGGGAAATTCACGTCTTTATAATTCTATTATTTGGTGAAGTTTATATGTGTAACAGAATATTTATTACTCCATATATTATGCAACTTCTTTGGCGAGGGCTTATTTATTCTATTATTTAATGAAATGTAAATACGAACATAGTAAGTTAAAAATGGTACATAAATTAAACGAAGTTTAGTTTGGCGAGTTTAAAACAAGGATCATTTGAAAAATATGGTTAAATATTCAACAAAAAAATTGATTTTTATAATACGGATACAGACGTATAAGCGTTTAAAATGGCTTCAGTTTAATAAGTTGGGCCATTATTTTCCTTCGTTTTGCTCATTATGCTTTAATTGAAAGATATATATACTTATATACATATGCATCATAAGTACATCTCAATATCTCTAAAGAACGTACGCTACAAAAGACTCAAATCAATAATTACGATATATTACACAGCATAAGTCCAACAACAATACAAGACTAACAACCATACATGCCTGAAATAAAAATACAAGGCTAACATAACAACTAAGAATCTTATTAAAGAGTTTGGCGAAAAAAATTATAAATCAGACTTACAGATTCAAGGAAAGGTCGGCCTAGAGACGAGATGGCAGCGCGATAACACTGTCCGTGGTGAAGTGTAGCAGCAACATGGTTGTTAGTGAAAATTGTGAAGAGTGGTTGTTTGTGAGTGAGTCTATGAGTGTGTGTGTGAAAGAAAAAAACTAAATCTTTGAAAGGTTACCTATGGTCTTTTGTGTTTTGAAACTAAAAGAAAAATTGGATGGTCTTTTGACTTGTCAAACTTTTTGAAGAAATGACTTTTATGCCGGTTGAAAAGTCGACATTTAATGAGTGACGTTTTTGGTTAGCTTTTGGCTTGTTGGTTCACGTTTTATCTAATAAACAACCGACGACGAGTAACTAAATTTACCGAACATCTATATAAATAGCTAACTTCAAAAGCCCCTATAAACAACCAGCCAAATAAACCAAGTCAACCAACTAACAATCGATTGTCAAATACCCATTAGCCAAGGGAAGGCTAACTTTGCTAGAACTCACCAATTCCTTTCTTTAGTTTCTGACTTTCTGAGATAGAACTACATGAGGTTCCCGTTTGTAAACCTAAACCACTGCCCCCTTCCCTTGTAAGTTTTAATTTTGTTACTATGTTTTTCTTACAAAACTAAAAGACCCAAATTCATGACCTTTTATGTTAGAATGGTGGTATATTTTTACCCCCCCCCCCCCAACCGACATATCAAAATTGCAACTAATTTATATAAGAAATGTGTAATAAAAATGAGATAATTAATGGTGTCGTAAAACCTCGTTGATTAAAATGAAAATCTTATTTATCATATATTACGAAAATTAGATACAATATTACCAACACGGCATAAAAAATCGCTGCACAACATATTTATATTTACCGCAACGATTAGAAACACCATCCAAGCTACGTACCATCACAATTCCTACAAAGTACCACTTACATACATTCCATAGGACGAAGCAATAGGCTTCTTCTATGCTGCCTATTATTGCTAGCTAGCAAATCTCAACAAAATGTTTTGTAAAATCATAAAAGCAATATACATAAATTTCCCTAACACCTAACCATATGACATAGACAACAATTACAGTACATGATATAGCTAGAGTATAGAGTATTATAGACCAATAATACAAGCAATAAATTATTCATGATGAATTAATAATGCACATAATTCATTAAATGTTAGAAGGAACCTTTCCAATGGAAGTTACAGCTAGACACACTACACTGATCAGAGTTACTACAACTTCCGACCGACGACGACGTCGTCGTTTTAGTACTCCCACTTCCACACTTAGCAACTGTCCTAACACTCTCAATTAACTGCTGCGTTTTATTATCTTGTGACAATATTTCAGACAAATGTTCAGGGTTTATAACCAACCTTACTTTCCAAACACCCGACCCGTTATACTTGGGTACAACATCCGGGTCCGGGTGGTTCTTATATACCACTCTAGGACCCACATGATCAACCGACATTCGATACGGTGTCGATGGAATTCCGTTCGATACGACGGTGGTTGTGGTGGAGGAGGAGAGTGTTAGTGGGAGGAGGTAGTAGAGCTGCCCCGGGCAGAGGGTTTGGTTGTGGAAAAGTGGTGGGTGGGTATTCGGGTTCGGGTTAAGGAAAAGTCCATGGTTTGGAAACTCTGAGGTTATTTGCTCAGCTGTTATAGGTGCATATAGTTCCATGATACCACCTGTTGTGGTTACTACCTTGATCATTGATGTTTGTTCTGCTTCGGTGTCGATAACCGCCTGTCGTCGGTTTCGATGGTTGTGGTTGTGGTGGTGGTAATCTAGCAACGTTGAGGAGTTGTTGTTGTAATAATCTTTGAATACACAATTTCCCATTTTTGGTTGTGGAAAATGGAGGGTAGGAAATATAAATGGAATAATGAGATGAAGGTTGTGTTAAATACTAGTAGTATAGTAGTGTTTTTATTGAGTGTATGAGAGATCACCTAGCCGACACAAGAATCCTTTGCTTTGGCAAACCAAACTAAGATTGCATATTTACTTTGTTCATTTTTATTTTGTTTACTATAAGGTCTCAATTACACATAGGGAGATGTTTTGCTATTTTGGACCCACATGGCCACATCTATTTTGGGTTATTTAATTGGGATTTAATTATCCAACCCCACCACTCGACCCTCTCTCAAGTCTCATTATGATGTTCTCGGGTGAGTTTTGTGAAAACCTATTCCGCATATATTCAATTTAAGTGAAGTGGGGGATTTTGCGGGTGACAAGACTGGGATGGGGATAAAATTTTCTCCTCACGATGGATGAGAGGACATTGGGACAATTGTAATTACTAGGTTGTACCCTCATCCCCACCCGCCTTGCTTCTCCTTATTATATAATAAAAATGGGCGTTAATGGTGGATGATAAGGCGAGATTGAGGCAGTAGGTAAAGTATGTGGTATATTTTGTGCATCCTTGGGGAAGATGGGGATCAGATTTTCCCCTACCATGATATAGTGAGAATAGAGATGAGTTTCTAGTCGGGTAAGAGAGTGGAAGGATCATCCTTCGCACCACCGAATCTCATTAATATCCCTACCTTTCATCAGGCAAGGTTTGACTCATTTGATAAGAAAGTTACGTCTGATTCTGAGTTTCGAACCTTAGTAGATGAGAGTGCTTAGTGTGGAAATGTCTCACCTTTTGTCTAACTATCAAGCTTTCGATATCTAAAATATCGGATCAAGAAACCATAAGAATTATGGTTCGAATTATGGTTCGTTAAAGTTTTTATTCTTACGAATTAAAAAATAAAATAAAATCTAACTGGCCCCTCTCAATATATAATGTTAATTGATAGAAGTACTCAAGTAGTACAATTAATTATTAAGGGATAATATCGTTCATACAATAGAGACAAGGATTGCCTATTTCTGGGTACATTCGCTTTTGGTGATAAAGTTGCTCCCATTAATTAGCTTTCCATCAAAGGGTCATAACTCAAACGTGTGGATTGATAGTGTATTAGTGGTGCATGCCACTACAAAACTGCCTTTTGAGAGGTCTTAAAATCCATATATTGAGCTTAAAAACAAAAATCTCTAATGTCACAAATTATTACATGAACTTAGGAGTACAAAAAATGACACTTTTAGCATATTAGATTTGTATCGCATAATAAACTCGAGTTTTGCTTTTCTACTCCTATTTGATAATTATGATTCTGATAATTTCATGTTTTAAGAATGTATTGGAGCATGATTAGAATAGCTTTAGCATTAGGAACATTTGGATTGAGTTACATGGCTTGAGGTAATTTGAGGAATGTCGTGAACATCTTTGGATACAAGAATAAGATTACAAACTCAATCTTAACCGATTATTTTGACATAAAAGAAGTGTCAACGATACAAACAAAAACACTTTTTTGTTTGATAAAGTGTGACAGAGCACAGTGACAGACATCAGACGAGACCTGAATCTAAGTCTTGAATAACACCTGTATAAAAATTTTGCCAAATAAGCTAGTTGACGTACATATAAACATAAAATCACTTGATAGTACACACAAGATGAAGATCGAAGAGAAGAATCTTAAGGTTGACGGTGCAGGCAAAAGCTAATAAGGAGACAAATACGATCAAAAGGCTACACATACACTCAGTGTATGTGGGCTCCACATACACTGGGTATATGTGTTACTACTAAAATGTATATTGCTACTAAAAAATTAAAATTTTACAATATTTTGACAAATAATTTTATTTTTAATGATTTTTGCTTTATCTTTGTTTAAAAGATGTGTTTTATGAAGATTTCTTTGTTTAGATTTGTAAGAATCCTTTGTTTAAAACTAAAAAAAGAATTGTAATTTTTTTTCTAGATTTATTCATATATTAGCTTCATATTGTTCATCCTCATCATTTACTACTATTGATTTCTACTAATTTTTCTGTCGTTTTCAATTATTTAATTTGTTTGTAGAAAAATAATGTTATATTTTCGTCCATACCATGTAATAAAATCCAATTCAAAGTATATTATTTCAATCGTCAATATATTATGTAAATTCAAATATCGTTAATTAACTAAATAATTTCAAACAATTGTAAATTTGCAATTTTTTAGTAACAATATAGATTTTAGTAGTAATACATACACCCAGTATATGTACGACCCACATACACTGAGTGTATTTGTATCATCTCTCTATGAACGTGTGTATGCAACTGCTACTTATTTTCAGTGTGAGTTCATTGGTTTAAAGTTGACTAACACCACTTTTCAACGGTAAAAAAGTTACAGCTACTAAAAAGAGCAATGAATTTTCCAGATATGTTTTTGGGGTGGATTTTGGTCAACAATCGGTATCATCATGAGACCCCTGATCTCATTGTATTTACTTGTGTGAATGTATCGATGTGGATCCCATTTTGGACGTTTCCTCATGCATCCTAAACGATACTAGAGAAGATGTTATGTATGAGCACTCAAACAACGTTGTCTACCCTTCGACTTGCTCTAACAAAAGTATTCCAAATCAAACTAGAGAAACGATAGGGGACACTCGTAGTTCTTTCGTCTCAATTTACTTACTGTATTAATTTTTTGCATAGATTTTAACTAAAGAAGATATTACATACACTCAACCAACATCGACGCTTCAAAGAAAATTGGGATTGAGGTGTATGTTCTCTTTAGCATAAAATAGCTGAATTTGACTGAACTTAACTAAATTAAATTGCACCGACACGAAATAATACTTATATGTGATTATGTGAGAGTAAAAGTATTGTCATGAGCTGAAGTGGATTGAACTGAATTGAAAATAAGCTGGGCGACAACAAGCCCTGAGTACGTGAGTTTATAACCCAACTTAACAACAAACTTTGCCAGAAATATACTGTAGTATGTATCAGGTAATTAGAATCATCAAAAAAACATATATGTAGCAATAAAATTGAGATGGGTGATATAATATTAATCAGAGTATTTCATGTCATATTGAGTGAAATTTATCTTGGTGTTTCAGACAACAATATGAGCACGTTATTTGAGGTGGGAGGAGATAATAGTAAGCTCAGATATTAATTTAACCTTCTTACTGAAATTGCCCTCTTACAGTGTCAAATGCAAGATGACATGTTAAAGCACAAATAATTATCATATGCAATAATATGTGATTTGTGGCACAACCTTGTTGAGCTAAGTGGACATTACAATGCCAAGTGCTACTCTTTAAAATATATTGTTTGTTTCTTTTACTGTACACAACAAAAAGATGGCCTAAAGTACTCCCCCGTTTCTCAATAATTGTTATACTTTCCTTTTTAATATATTTCACAAAACTTGTTACACTTTACTTTTACCATTTTAGGATATATGACCCCACCAATTTTGTATTCTTTATATTATCCTAAAGTTAATTTTTTATTCTTTATTCTCTCTTCTAAGTTACTTTTTCTTATCATTGTCATGCTTTTATACCCACTTCCTTGGTTCTTGTGTTTTTATAAGTGTAACGATTTTTAGGAAACGGAGGGAGTGCATTTTAAGAGGGGTTCCTTCCATTTGATTTTTCACTTACCTGAATTACTAGCTAAGAATTAACTGATCCATAATAAAAAAAAACTTATCAGTAACCATATATGAATCTGTAAAACACTATTGCAATAGTGAATGGAAGTTGGAAAGTACTAATTAGCCTCAATGTTGCATTCTCCAAAATAAACTCACCTAAAAATAAACTTACACAAGGAACTGAACAAACAATAAAATTAGTCCGCAGTTGTGTTCCCCTAATATATGTACAACTTCCTTGATTTATTTTTTGTTTTTTCTTTTCTTAATTTTGGTGTCCCCCTCCCTTATAGTATAGAGATAATTGTGAAAAAACATTTCTTTTAAAATGTTTTCCATCCGACAAAACAAAGACGGAGTAGAACTAAGCTAAAGAGAACATAGCTGAAAGCCTTAAATTAGGATAATATTTAGGAAGAGACGGGAAGAAGGTAACTTTTGGAGCTGGTTGGTTTATTATAAACTGGATATTGACATATTGTCAATGATTATAGTATTATAATCAGCACTGAAAATAGACCTATAGAGTCCAGATCATGAAAGTGACCAAAAGACTATAATGTCCGGCAAAAGTGTTGGCATCTAAATCTGACCAAATCAATCGAAAGCATAGAAAGTTAAGTAGACATCAAAAAGGGATTAATAAATGGGTGGCAGAGATAAACTACAACTAAAGTATGCAGCGGTCCACATTTGCAACATGATAACCAGCAACAAAAAAGATGAACTTCGACTAGAAACCTCTTAACCCGAAATCAGGAGTTCTTACTGGTACATCATCAACATCAATCACGGGAAAGAGCACATAACTACATAAGTACATCATGTAGTACATCCATATTGTAATGGAAAAAATATTATGTTGATTGTATCTGTGAAGAACGACTACACGAGCAGGGGAAAAACAACATCAGTAAGCTTGGTGCGCCATACACTAGGCACTAGCCAAGCCTAATACTTAGAACCGCACCCGTGTCTAATACAAGTATCTAAGTCGTAATACTTTTGGAAGGTAATGCTACCACATATGCCCAACCATTACACAGCATAAAGCAACAACCTTACAGGAGTTACAGCTCACGAGTGTTGGCAGACTGTCCCTTGCTAAGCTGAGGGGTGAGAATTGAGATAAGACATGAAGATACACTCTATTATGCATTTTGCAACAACCCCAAAAACAACATAACAAAACAGAAGTTAAAACCTAAACGCAAAGGATAACTAGAGTAATCTGCAGTTTGTCTGGCCATGATACTTGTTGAATGACACAGAATCTGACACTACTTGGGACAACAAATGTTTGTTCCAATTTCCAAGAAGAAAAAATTATGTAGAAAACAAGTTCACTAGGGAACAAGGGAGTGGAATTGGTGTAGGAACCACAATGTGGATTTACCTAATTACTCCCCTCTCTATATTTATTGTTTCTATTTAGGTTCCGTTTGTTTCATTGGAAAATGATTTACGAAGGAAAAAAATCAAGAGGCAAGCACAACTGTAGATGAATTTTTCTACGTTTGATTCATTGCATGAAAAGTTTGAGTGAGGAGAAGAGAATGGAAATGGAAGGAAGGGATGATGGGAGGAAGGGGAAAAGAAGGTACGGAACAAGGAGGAAAATGAGAAATTCTCCGCCAACCCTTACAAAGTAAACAAAATAAAAATGGAAAACCACTTGTCGGGAAATTTTCTCTGCCCAATTAAACACTTTCTCAGTCTCACTCTTCCGAGAAGCATCAAAGCACCAATTGATTTGATACGTAAGATCAGCGTAGTTGCAAATAATGTAACAGGGCTTTAACTGGCATGTTGTCAGATCAGTGCTCAACACAGGTGAAAGGGGGCACTTTCTTCTAGATGATATGGAAATCTTTGACACACCGATAGTACTAAACTAACTGCCCCCAAGTAACTGCTGTTGCACCATATCATTTCAAGAGAACCCAACAATGTCCATAATATGCAATGAATCTATTAACCCAACAAGCTGAAGAACTAGTAAGCATACAGTTAACATACTTGATTTACCCGCATGAAAAGTGATTGACGGTGATTACCCCAACAGGAAACCTTCAGCTAGCTAACAGTACCCGGACACGCTCATAACCTAAAACAGAATTACCCAACAACAATTCAACATCCAGTCATCCATGAAACAGAACAATCGTAGCAAAAGAAAGATTAAACTAATTAGCTCCTTAGCACATGAGAAACCATTCTGTCCTTGAACCAATGCTACTAGGACTCATAACTCAAAGAGCTGTTGACGGTCTCAAAATGCATATTAACACACATAAACTATACTTCAAGATCAACAATACGATGTAAGTACCAAAATCTGGACTCAGGAACAACAAATCCAAAAACATAGTTCCAACACTCCACACCACACTGTCCCAAGCTTCAACCACCAATAACCAAAAAGATTTAATTGCTGGTAGGCACTCATGATAGTATATATGATGCATTATTTGAGATGCATGAATTTGAACACATTCATAAATGAAGATAGGTGCATGAAGTTGTAGCTTCATGCAATCATCTAGCGAGTGTGAGTCTACATCCATGCTAAATCTAGTAAGACTATATATGACGAGGAGTGCTCATGTACCAAAGAGACCATTAAAATAATGATCACTGAAGCCATTTTGAAACACCATCCAAAAACACAGTATCAAGATATCAGTAACCCCTAATGCCTTACAACTCCAACAACTTTTTTCTTGTTCAATCCAAATTCTCCTCTCCAAACCACCATCTCGTTGTTCTCAGCTTCTTCATTAGTTACTTTCTTGTACATATTAAAAAAAGATACTTCTATGATTGTATGAAGGGTATAGAGATAATGAGCCTCTAGTAGCCAACATTTTTCGAAAAAAGGATTGCCCAAAACCCATGCTTGCTCTAATCAAACTCCTAGTAAGTTTCACCTATCGCGCCTACACCATAATAGGCCATCCACAAACCACCACTACACAACATGCCACTACAACTTCCAATCACAATCAAGCCCTTTTGCTAATCCCAAATCATAGTCATATCATCAAATACAACCTATGAACACTTTCAACTAATCTGGCAACAATAGGCCGAACTAATCATACCAAATCCGAAAAAGTGACACAAATATCAAATGTTCATTCACACAAAGCAGTAAGTAACATTCTCTTCTTCCATTCATAATCTAAAACCTTGATCTTTTATCTTAT
The DNA here is from genome assembly GCA_947645195.1 of Patellifolia procumbens. Lineage (NCBI taxonomy): Eukaryota > Viridiplantae > Streptophyta > Magnoliopsida > Caryophyllales > Amaranthaceae > Patellifolia > Patellifolia procumbens. Next base: position 488,522 of record CANSGD010000928.1, read on the forward strand.
TTCAAATTAGATCAAATCTTTACTATCAATCTATCAACCAATAACAAACTCAACAAAGAATCACATTTCACTCCAAATGCTTATTAATGCAATGCACCAATCAACAAATTCTCATTCCATTCATGATGACAAAAATTTCACCAGTATCATAAACGGAAAGCGGGTAGAACTTAAGAAAACAAAGCGCGCATATAATCACACTTCACTCCAAATGCTTATATATGCAATGCACCAATCAACAATTTTTCATTCCATTCATGATGACAAAAAATTCACCAATATCATAAACGGAAAGTGGGTAGAACTTAAGAAAACAAAGCGCGCATATAACCACATTTCACTCCAAATGCTTATTTTATGCAATGCACCAATCAACAATTTCACATCCCATTCATGATAGACAAAATTTCACCAATATCATAAACGGAAAGTGGGTAGAACTTAAGAAAACAACGCGCACATATAACCAACATTACCAACAATGATTCTACAAACAATAAAACTCACAAATATCATATCATTCCAACACAACAGTAGCACCAAGCGCCTTCAATTTCTCAATAATAGCATCACCTTCTTCTTTAGTAACACCTTTCTTAACAAAAGCAGGTGTTTTCTCCACCAAATCTTTTGCTTCTTTCAATCCCAAATCTGTAAAACTCCTCACTTCCTTAATCACCTTTATCTTTGCACCAGCATCATACTTCTCCAACTTCACATCAAACATGGTTTTCTCCTTGGGTTCGGACTCTGTACTGGGCTGGGCTGACCCGGATGGGCTTGGCCCAGATGAAAGTGAAGCTAACCCAGAATTCTTAAGGCCCATCTTCATCCGAAAGAGGATAGAGTAATCGTGAAGCTCAACTGGGTTTAGGGATAGTAATTCATCTGCAATTCGATCTAGTTTCTGGGATTTTGTTGATGCTGATGTTGATGTACAGAGAGAGTGAGAAAGTAATGGAAGGATGCGTTGTTGAAGAAGGCATTTTGAGGGTATTTTGGTAATTATTGAACGCATTTCTTATGTGGGTGATGCGAATTTGAGCTTTTGAAAATGGCGGATTTTGGTTAGGGTTTTACAGTGGGGAATTGGAATTGGGAATTTTTGAAGAACATGGATGGGGAAATGGAAATGGAAATGGGCTAATTGAATAATAGAAAAATGGCTATGAAATAGTAAGGCCCATTGGGCTTTTTAAAGGGCCAAAGGTCCATGATTTATTTTTTTTTGGGAAAGGGGTGAAAATATTTTGGTGATTATATTACGTTTTTTTATCTACTCTTGCTATAAGAATCTTGTTTTGTATTTCTAGTTACAGGGTTTGAAGATTTAGAGAAGCCATTTGATCGGTTGAATATCAAAAACATTAAGACGAAAGTAAGATTTCAATTTGCTAGGACATCAGGCATTATAGATATTGAGCAATCAAAACTCGTTTATGGTTGGAAAACTATTAATATCAAACAAGCGATATTGAAAAATGTGTGTTACTCCCCCGTCTATAATATAATATAATGCACCCTAATATTATAGTAGCTGAAGCTTATTGTTGGTCCTATAAAACACTAAGTTTGCAAGAGGGGGGGTGAATTGTAGTAACGGGAATTTTAATCACTTTTGCGGAATTATATACTTAGTAAGAAATAAAGAGAAACTTTAACTAAGAACACAATAAATACTTTTAAACAAGATCTTCTTCTAATATTCTCTAGGAAGAAATCTTGTCCTTTTATTTATAATAGTAATTACACCCTATTATAAACAGTACCTCACTTTGTTCCTCTAAGAACTGGTTCCCTGTCACCTTGTTCCCCCCTAAACACGTGACTTTCTCACTTGACTTCTCTAGAAGTCTTCTCTTTCTCTTTCTTCTCTTTCAGTCTTAAGAATAGAAGTTTTCTCACAAAATTTCTCTCACTCCAAACTCTCAATATGAATTACAGTAATGAATAGTTGAAGAGAGAAAATTCGAGTTTTACTTTCTAAAAGAAATTACAATAAAAATCTGGAAAGTCTTAAGAACTAAATTCGTTGTTCTTCAATGTTTAAATAGCAGATTTATTCTTCAACGTTCTTCTTCAGCGGTTTATTATGGACGCTTGAATTCAGCCACGTCTAACCACTTCTAGTCGTTATTCAATCATGCTCAGCCCACCAAGTCCACGATCAATGTGCCTTCATTCTCGCTGTTGAATAGGTCTTCGTTGTTAACCGCATAATTGGTTGGACTTAGATTGTGTTTCCTAGATTGTAGGAAATGGCTGAACAGCTTCAACCATCTTGATTTGTAGCAAGGTAGTTACGCCCATTCATTCAACTCATCATTTACCTGTAAATCCATCAACACTAACTCCACTAACATTATGGAAATTATTATTCCATAATATTAGATAGATTAAATATACAAAAAGCAATTTATTCGAATATCTTATTAACCTAAATAACTTAACTTTGGTTAAACTCATAACCAGTTCTCCATAAGTTATATTAGGGCTAACAAAATAAATAACTAATAATTTACGAACAAACTAATCAAAGTAATCCTAAGTCAAATCTACTTTTATTTGTCATCATCAAAATAACGAATACAACACTTATGCACTACCTAGAGGTATTATACTCACGCATAACCACGATTTGCAGAAGATCAACATCAAGGCGAGCAACCTACAAGTTATCAATGCGGTAAAGAAAAGTTGGTCACCTCAATGGCAGATCGCCACCATCATGGAGGACATCATCACTCTACTTCAATCCTTCTTAGAATTGGCATATTTAACACGCCTAGAACAAAGCAAACCGAGCCGCTGATTGAATCGTAGATATAGGCCCCTTTAGCTATTGAATCTCAAAGCATCACACCTTCAAGTCATCTTTCATTTCACCCTTTTCGGATTTCCATCTTTAAACATATTAATATTACTCCCTCCGTTTTTATTTAATAAGGACAGTTTGACTTTTGTTACTATTCACATTGTAGTCTATGACTATCTTATGCTAGTTATACATAAGGAAAAACATAGTCAAGTAGGATCTTGTTTGATTTTTCTTAATGTGCAGAATTATAATATCAACTTTTTATAATTTTTCTTCATGTGCAACTTGAGATATTCATGTTCAAAGATTTGTATTGGCATGCGTAAAAAGTAAGTATGTCCCTATTAAATAAAGACAGAGGGAGTATTGTTTTAGATGTTGTATGATGATTTATTGTGATAATTTTCCTATTTCTTAAAGAAAAAAAGGTATCATAGAAGTCTAAGGTAATGCTTGTTTGCTGATGAGTCCCTTGAAAAGATAACTTCCATCAGACAAAGTTAGCAGAGGATGGGTTAATGCTGTCTGCTAAATGGATTTAGATAGGGCCTTTGGCTCCACATAGTGGGCCTATTCTGAACCTTGTTCTTCTGCGTAACCCATTACAAGAAATTAACTTCAAAATCCCTAATTCCCTACTTAGGATTTAGGAGATCCATAAATATAGATTGGAGTAACTCGAGTTTTTATTGTAATTTAGTAAAGAGAATTAATGGAAATTTATATGGTTAAGTCAATCCATTAATAGGTAAAAGTCCTAGGGAATGATGAATAGTAAGGAAAATTCCCGCCTCTAAATTGCCTCTAATGTGATTTAATTTAGATGGATTCGAGTATCCTAACTTATATAGGGTGTTTTTGAACGCGAATGTTAGAGATCGTGAATTTGATCAATCACGAAACGGGGTTAGAGATGGAAACACAATAGGTTATCTGAGGGTAAAAGAGATATTCTAGTGTGGATTATGAATGTTTAAGTTAAGAATCCTCTTTTTTAGATATTAGAGTATAATTACCATACAACTTTATAAAGGTTGGACTAGACTAGGTTGAGCTCTATATGATCCTAATATATACTCATTACTCCGTCTATTTGTAAGATGTCATGCATCTAGCTAACACAATGCATCATGAAGTGCATGCAATAAATCTTTGAGATCGAAGAAACAAAAGCAATAGACAAAAGAGAGAAGAAAATAACCGGAGATACTTTGTGAAAGTTATATATCTGATTTCGTTATACACGTTTTTGCATTTAAGACACTATACAAAAATATCTTTATACGCAAAATTGTATTATAAGATCCCGGTTTCATATCCATTTCCCATTTTCATGTTTGTTTCTCATTTCCGAGCTACATAGTGGGAAAGATCAAGATCGAAGAATAGTTGAATAATAATGTTGAAAATAAGGGAAGAATAGGTTGGGGGGCTGCCAAACTGGCAAAGCGCATGTGCAAAGCCAACTGACGTATCTGTCGTCTTTGGCTTTGAATTTTTAACGAGTGGCCTGGCCAATTGGCCATGGTGTGGGGGCGTGGCCTGCCTTTCCTTTTAGTTTTTCCCCCTTCTCACCTTTGCAGTCTTCCATGTGAATCATTATTCATTACTGCCTTATTGCTTCTCACTACATCAAGGTCATCAACCTTCATTTTCCCAATTTCTAACCATTTTTCCTCATCTATTTCTCTACCTTTTTATCTATAAAATGTAATATGTTCCCTTTTTTTTCTTAAAGATTCAAGTGAAGTTTAGCTCTCAATGGTGTATGTCCTAAACTAATGTAACATATTCCGTTGTTAAAATTGTTGTGAATAACATTTATCGGATTTGTCTTCATATATAATCTTCGAACATTGACTTATTAGTTATTATATTTCTACGAAAGTGACGATAAGCTACCTTAATGGTGGTGTATTCACGGTTTTAATAATGACAAATAATGTGTCTTGATTCTAGGATTTAAGTATTTAGCTTAGAGTTTATTTTATTTGAATTAGATTTATTTTTAGACTTAGAGTTTACTTAGGATTCAATTTTGTATATAACTCGTTCTTTATTTATTTAATGACTTATGAAAATACTTACGAACTTAACTAATTTTTATTTACTTGTGTGAAAAACAAGATAGGAAGAATAAACAAGAACAATAGGACCATTGGACCCCCGATTTCCTGTAACTCATGTCTTAGGAATTAGTTTTCAGGGTGTCTTTTTTTTAATAGGTATGTTGTATGTAGACTAGCTCACTCTAGGAGGGGAAATTAGGGGATCCCAAGAATAAGCCTAGTGAGAATCGAACCTAGGCCACATGCTTGGCATTCTACCCTTTTGGCCAACTATGCCTAAGCTGCTTCTTCATCTTTGTAGAGATATTGGATAATGTTGGTACTATATGAACGTTGAAGACGTTTGCTTTAGAATACTCACGTCACTTTAACATTTACGCTTGTCAATATATAATTTTGTTCATAATTTTTAAATTATTTCGCATTTAAATTACAAAAATTGTCATTATTGTAAATGGTATGATCTCCCAGGGTTGAATAAAATCTTAACACACAGAGTTTACTCAAAATAATAAAGAAGACTTACAATTATCAATGCATTTATAGTATTGCATTTTTATTTTATTATATTAATCGAATAAGGTATAAACCTCTATCAAAATGAGAGGTTCTACGAATAATAGGTAGGAATTATGACTGGTAAAGATATAAACTTAGTTGTAAATTGTCGTAGTGTGATAGGATCACTGCCCAAAAGTTAAAATTGTCCCGCTACGACACTGACTCGCCAGTGAAGTACAGAGAGACAGTTTGAGAACACTCTTAATATTGCCCAGTAATAGAGATTGTAAAAGAGAGTAGGAGGAATTGTTTTGTGTTTTAAAACTGTGCCGGAAAGCACGTATTTATAGAAAAACTGAGAAGAACTGGAAACTGACCAATCCTCAGTCCATGGGAAAAACGGTCATAAGTGGAGTTATGGGGAAGCAGTAATGGGAAGGTGGAACGGTCCACTAACGGTTAGTGGTAGAAGCAGTCAGGAGCAAAAATAGGAATTGACTGATTCCTATAACAGTCATTAAAATTGTTCATAGATTTTTCTAATAAATAGATTGGTTAAGTCATTTCCCACGGCCTGACCCAGGCCGGGCGGGAGGCGGCGGCGGTGCGCGCGTTTTTACTAGCCCAAGCCCAACCGAGAGCCCAACCACAAAAGCTCCTCAAGAACCAACTCAATAGGTAGTAGGAAGATAATCATTAATAAACCCATGACTCACCTATTATTCTTCCTATATGGGATCTACAACCTTTCACATTCTTTTGAAACAACTTAGAGTTTTACTCACATACTTAATAAAAACTCCAACAATCCCCCACTTCATTCAAAAGAAGAGACAAACAGGGTGAAAAAAGAAGATATGGGCAATACATACTCAGTTTTGTAAGCATCAATGTCTTAGAGACTTGAATTGATACCCAGTGCATACAAGTATGCCATACCGTCGTATTAGGTAGATTTCTCTTTGAACCTTCTACGGAGTTCATAATCAATACTTGCGCACTAAACCTTTTTCAAAATAAGATTCGTTCTCGCGATATATTATATACATGCCCCGCAATGTCTGGATTTTCGTGAATGCTCTAGAGATCCTAAGCCTTAGGAATCTCACAGGGGATTGGGCGTTACCCCCACATTCACATAGGTAAGTTCCTCAAGTTTGTACTGTTTCAAACCACCTTATCAAGGCTATGAACTTATTAAGAGCATTTTACTTATCCTTACACATATTACAGTAAAAACAAATACTACATCACTTTTATTCATATAGGAATGGTAGTAGTATCTACTATTTGAGTTCTTTTATGACTTAGTTTGACCCTTGAACTTAGGAATTCCTAAGAAGGGTATCCATCATAATTCACTCCACAATAGGCTTTAAACCCAATCCTTGTGCTGACTCTAGCACCATTTTTCTACAAAGGCCTTTGGTGAGAGGATATGCAATATTCCTCTCCGACTTTACAAACTCGAGTGAAACTACATTGTTTCTAATTAGATTTCTAACAATAGCATGCCTTAAGTGAATATGCCTCCTCTTTCCATTATAGGCTTAATTATTCGTGACCCAATTGCAGCTTGTGAGTCACACTGCATATAAATTGATGGAGCTGCCTTCCCCCCACAATGGAATATCAGCTAGCAAACTCCTTAACCATTCAGCTTCCTGACCTGCCAATTCTAAAGAAATAAACTCAGATTCCATAGTAGATTTGGCAATACAAGTTTGCTTTGATGATTTCCATGATATAGCTCCACTAGCAAGAGTAAAAACAAAACCACTAGTAGATTGAATCTCATCATTATCAGACACCCAATTAGCATCACAAAATCCTTATAGAACACAGGGTGTTCTTTGATAATGCAAACCCCAATTGATAGTGGGTTTTAAATACTTCAACAATCTAATCAAGACACTCCAATGCTCCTGATTAAGATTGTGAGTATACCTACTCGATCTACTAACAACATAAGCTATATGAGGTCTAGTATAGTTCATCAAGAACATTACACTACCAATAATTTTAGCATATTGTTCTAATGATATACTATCTCCTTTATTTTGTTTCAAATGAATACTAGAATCATATGGACTTTTCATTAGAACACAATTATATTGATCAAACTTCTTTAAGATTTTCTCAATATAATGAGATTGATTTAAAGATATCTCATATGAAGTTCTAGTAATCTTTATCCCAAGAATAACATCAGCCTCTCCTAAATCCTTCATTTTAAAACAATAATTTAGGAAACCTTTAGTTGCATTCACTATGTCTATATTGGTTCCAAAAATCATATCATCCACATATAGACATATGAAAACACAACCAAGATCATCTATTTTGGAATAAACACAAGCATAAGAATCATTTACTAAAAATCCATTTGAAGTAAGAGTTTGATGAAATTTATCATACCATTGTTTTGGTGCTTGTTTGGAACCATACAAAGATCTAATAAGCTTGCATACCTTGTCCTCTTGACCAGGAACAACACATCCTTCAGGTTGCTTCATATAGATCTTTTCATTTAGCTCCCCATTCAAAAAAGCAGTTTTCACATCCATTTGATGCACAATAAGATCATGAATGGGTGCAAGTGCAATTAATGCTTTAATAGTGGCTACCTTGGTCACTGGTGAATATGTGTCAAAAAAGTCTAGACCTTTCTTTTGGTGACGTCCTCCAACTACAAGTCTAGCTTTATACTTGTCTAGTGTCCCATTAGGCTTGCACTTCTTAGTAAAAATCCACTTACTACTCAAAGCCTTACAATCCCTAGGAAGGTCAGTCAAAATCCAAGTGTTGTTACTCATAATAAACACTATTTCACTGTTAATAGCCTCCATCCAAAAACTAGAGTCAACATATCTCATGGCCTCCCCAAAAGTTCTAGGGTTCTCTTCCAATATAAAAGCACTTACTTTTTGCTCATCTAAAAATCCTTTTTCAGCTAGGAATGAAGCAATGAAGTCAGGTCCATAATTAGTCTCAGTTCTAGTTCTCTTACTCCTTCTAGGTTCTAAAGTCTCACTAGATGATGCAATGTTATGATGCAATATAGAAGAAGATGCATCAGGCAAGCATGATTTCACACTAACTTTCATAGGAAAAATATGCACAAAGAATTCTACATCCCTTGACTCTCTAATAGGACCAAAGCCAGAAGCATCCTTAAGAATAAGTCTATATGCACTTCCCAATAAAGATTCCATCTACAGCTTAGGTCCAATCTTACTCCTTTGAAATTCAGGAAGTCCTATTTTTCCCAAGCACCCCCACACTTTGAGGTAACCCAAATTAGGTTAAAAACCTTTCTACAATTCATAAGGAGTCTTATCTAACTTCTTAGGGGGAACTCGGTTAAGCACATAGCAAGCAGAAAGAATAGCCTCCCCCCACATGTTAGTAGGCATCCCTGAACTAATCCTTAAGAGTTCTGTTTTTTCGCTCAGCTATTCCATTTTGTTCGGGTGTATAGGAAGTTGTAACCTCATGTATGATCCCATTTGATTCACAAAATTTCTTAAGTAGAAGCCCATCATACTCTCCACCCCTATCGGATCTCACGCTCTTTATCTTAAGGTCTAGTTGGTTTTCTACTTCGGCTTTATAAATAAGAAATTTCTCTTCAGCCTCATCTTTCGTACTTAACAAGTAGACCTTAGTATAACGTGAGAAGTCATCAACAAAAGTAATATAATATTTCTTCCCTCCCCTACTAATAGAGTTCTTAAAGTCACCTAAGTCACTATGGACTAGATCTAATAAGGTAGAAGAACGAGAAACATTTTTGTTGAATGCTTTCTTATGGTGTTTAGCCTCTACACATACTTCACATTTATCAAAAGAGGTATTGCTAAAGTCAGAAATAAAACTAAGTTGCTTTAGCCTTTTAATGGATGCAACATTCACATGACTTAGTCTAGAATACCATAAAGAAACATACTCAACAATATAAACGGAAGCAGTAGAAATGTTATTATCAGAAAGTACATCCAAATAATGAGTCTAGCATTGCAAAATCCTTTACCCACAAAATCACTATTTCTGGTTAATACAAGTTTATCATATTCAAAATTTAATTTAATTTCAGCCTTGTTTAAAAGTGCACCAGAATTGAGGTTTCATCGGATATCAGGTACATGCAAGACATTTTTCAAAGCAATGGTTTTTCCAGAGGTTAACTTCAAAAAAACCTTTCCTTTGCCTAAGACACTCACAATGCTTAAGTTGCCCATGAAGACACATTCTCCTTCTGAAACATTATCATAAGTCTGGAACATTTCCTTGTTTGAACAGATGTGGCGGGTAGCTCCAGTTTCTACGACCCATTCAAAAACGTTGCTAATTAGATTCACCTCGGACACCACAGGAGCAAATAATGTCATCTTCAGCAAGGTTGGCTTGTGCTTTGTTGTCTTTTGGTTTAGTGACAGCAGCATTTGAAGAAGCTTGTTTGTTTCTACAATCCCTAGCATCATGTCCAAATTTACCACATACATAGCAGTTACCCTGAAATTGCTTCTTTCCCTTAAACCCATTACCATTCTGCCTAGTAGTGTGAACATGGTTATGACCTTTACCCTTTTCCAGCATTTTTAGACTCAATAAGGTTGGCTAAAGTGGAAGAATGATCTGTCTTTCCTTTACTCTAAATTTGGTTTTGGTCCTCAATTTTTATGTGGGAAACTAATTCCTGAAGAGTAAAGTCCATTTGTTTATGTTTCATAGAGTGAACATACGTCTCCCAAGAGGGTGGCAGTTTCTCTAAAAGACAATTAGCTTGAAATAAATTAGGAATAACCATACTTTCAGCAGCAATTCAACACACAAATGTTCATAATCATGGACTTGGTCTAAAACAGGTTTGTCATCAGTCATAGTGAATTTTAACCAACGACTACAAGCATATTTTTTAGTCCCAAAATCATCCAGTCCATACTTAACCTTAAGGGCATCCCATATATCCTCAGTCTTTTTCGACTAACTTAATCTATAACCCTTATAAAAGGGAGTAAAAATTTACTGTTCATATGAACAGTGAAATGGGTCTAAAAACGTTGATATTCACTGTTCATATGAACTGTACACAAACAACTTGTCATATATAAAGGAGCAGTCATATAATGCAATAACATTCTCCTATAAGTCTTATTATCATTTTCAAAATCCCTAATTGCATTTTCAGGAGCAGCATCAATAGTTAAGCAATAATCTACCCCAATTTGGCCTAAAAAGAATCCCATTTTATCAGACCACATAATATAATTTTTTCCATCAAGAGGGTCTTATTTCGACATTTCAGGAACAAAGGGGTTGACAACATTAACAAACGGAGCACCAACCATAATAATAATATAAAATACGGTAAAAATTTCAACTTTAGATTGTAGGAACTATGACTGGTAAAAAATATAAACTTAGCTGTAAATTGTCATGGCGTGATAGGATCACTGCCCTAAAGTTGAAATTGCCCCGCTACGAACACACAGACTCGTGGCAAACCAACCTCCAGTGTTAACACGACACTGATTCCAAAGGAAGAACAGGGAGACAGTTTGAGAACGCTCTTAATATTGCCCATTGATAGAGATTGTAAAAGAGAGTAGGAGGAATTTTTTTGTGTTAAAACTGTGCCAGAAAGCATGTATTTTTATAGAAAATATGAGAAGAGCTGGAAACTGACTAATCCTCACTCCATGGGAAAACGAACATAAGTGGAGTTATGGGGAAGCAGTATTGGGAAGGTGGAACGGTCCAGTAACGGCTAGATTTTTATAATAAAAATTAGTTAAGTTATTTTCCAAAGCCCACGGCCCACGCCCCGACCCGGGCGGCGGCGCACGCGTGGTAACTAGCGCAAGCCCAACCGAGAGCCCAACCAGAAAAACTTCTGAAGAACCAACTCAATAGGTAATAGGAAGATAATCATTGATAAACCCATCACTCACCTATTATTTTTCCTATATGAGATCTACAACTTTTCACATTCTTTTGAATCAACTTAGAGTTTTAATCACATACTTAATAAAAACTCCAACGTAATAAATCAGTAATTTCTCATTAAATAATTTTGGTTCAATGTGCTGCTGCCTCCTAGTGCTTATGCGCACCTAGATTCTAATACCAAATAAGTAACACTAGCCTATGTATTATAGCCTTTCAATTTAAAATCCAAAGCCAACTAATGACTACTTACTTACGGGCTTACCTTCAACTAACCAGTCAAATGCCGCATGCGACGTTTTTATTTTTTTTTAATTGCAAGTCTGCAACACAACTGACTTTAAACCATAAATCCATAGTCTTTAACTGAATAACCGTTTTCTGCTTGTCAAAGCTAGTAGTGAATCTAATAAGTAAACGTTTCTTCTAGTGTTCAAAAGTGCACTTTTTTACAACATAAATAAGATGACTTAACACAAAGTCTTGTAAAGACGGTCTTACAATAAGCTTAATGTAAGACTATTCTAATAGGCCCATTACCTTCCAATCCTTCATTGCCACCACTGCTTTGCTGTCAAAGGTCTTCTCCCATGAAGATAAGCTCACCAAGAAACCTTCTTCATCACTTCCTCAACCTCTTCATCGTCCATCTCGTAGTCGCCACCTCCGCCGTTGGCAGCTTCGCCGTCGGAAAAGACACGACAGTTGCTTAATTTAAGGGGAGGAAAGAGGGATTTGGTGGAGAGAAGAGAGAGTGTGGTGGTGGATGATGAAGGAGAGAGAAGTGGGAATTTGTGAAAATGTGGGTTTTGGAGGGATGAATTGCGTGGGAAGAGGAAGAAGGAAGGAGTTGTCATGGTGATGGTGAAACTGAATGAAAGCGGGGAAGGGGTTTAAGGAGGGGATAGTAGATTGAATTATAGGATTATCTTTTGGATTTGGATAAATCTACTTTTATTGTAATGATTTTTAGTACTTTTTTTTTTGGATTAGTGTTGTCAAACGTGATTTTAGTTGTGTTTAAGTCTGTTATGGAGAGTTTAATATAAATTATTGTCTAAGGTTTATTATATTGCGTTTGGATCGCCATTGCAGCTTGTGGAGAAGCTTTGTGAAGAAGCTCTGTGAAGAAGAACTTGCAATTTAATTTGTTAAAGAAGGATTCTAATAATGGAAGCGATTGTAGTTGTTGGAGTGTATTTGATGGTGTCACTTGTTTCATCATCATTGATGCTTAATGGCAGATATAATGCAAACATGCTCGGGCTACCATACGCCTTAGTCCGCCATTAACGAGGGGTAATACCAAGAGTCGAATTTAGCAGAACTAGAGTGAAATCTGAGGTTTATTTTGTACTTTAATGGCGAAAATGGAAATTAGGCGTCTTTATTCCTCCCCTGTTACACGCGTCAGTTTCAAAAGTTGACGTTTTAGGTTCAAAAGTTAAGGTTTTTAACCCATCTGTTAATATCATAGCTTGTTTCCAATTTCTAATTAAGGTTAATATTTTAGAGTGAAAAGTTAATATTTTTTGCTTATAAGTTAAGGTTTCTTGCCGAGTAGTTAAGATTTATTATATATTATATATGTATATTCCAAAGTTGATGTTTGGATTTAAAAGTTAACTTTCAAGGTTTAAAGTTGATATTTAAAGTTTATTTGTTAAACAAGTAACTCATGTCAATATTCAAAAGTTAAGTTTTTAAGTTTAAAAGTTAACATTTTTAGCCTATTTGTTAATATCGATTCCGCATATATGGTATTAGTTATGGATTTTCATGCAAAAGTTATGGATTTAGGTTGAAAAGTTTAAAAAACGCAAAAGTTAAGGTTTTAGGTCGAAAACTTAAAAAAATCAATTTGTCTGGGCTGCTCAGCGTGTGGCAAGCTTTAAAAGTTGATATTTTAAGCTTATTTGTTAAATAAAATAACTTATGTCAATATTCAAAATATAAAGGTTTTAAGGTTCAAAAGTTAAGTTTAAAAGTTAACATTTTTAAGCTATTTGTTAATATCAATTCCACATACTTCCTCTGTTTCTAAATAAGTGATACATTTCATCTTTTCACGTTTGCCAATACATTATTTCAACCATTAATAGCTACAATTTCAATAAGTAAAAATTATAAAAAGTTGGTAGTAAAAAAATTCACATTGAGACGAATCTATAACAAGATCCCAAATGACTATGTTTTTCCTAAAATGTAAACCACCAAAGATAATTAAAGTCTACATTATGAATAGTAAACAATATTCAAATGTGTCACTTATTTAGAAACGGAGGAAGTATATGGTACAGTTAAGAACTTTTGTGCAAAAGTTTAAAAAGTTCATATTTTAAGCCTATTTTAAGTCTCTTTGTTAAACAAAATAACTTATGTTAATATTTAAATTTACTGGTTTTAGGTTCAAAAGTTAAGTTTTTAAGTTTAAAAGTTAATAATCTTAGCCTGTTTATTAATATCGATTCCACATATGGTATTAGTTATGGATTTCTATGTAAAAGTTAAGGGCCCGTTCGTTATCGTTTTTTGTTTTCTGTTTTCAGTTTTTATGAAAACTAAAAACAAAAAACAGGAAACCACAAAAAGTGGTTTCCATATTTTAGTTGTCAGTTTTTAAAATCATCATGTTTCCAATAAGTTTGACTAATTTTTGTTTTATTATAAGAAATATATCATATGACGTTTAAATACAAAAAACCACAGTATTGCCGAACAGGCTCTAAGGTTTTAGGTTTAAAAGTTCAAAAAACGCAAAAGTTAAGGTTTTCGGTCGAAAAATTAAAAAAACAATTTGACTGGGACTGATCAACGTGTAGCGCGCGGGTAATTGGGCTTATTTGGGCTGGTCTGAGGTTAAGGTTTAACGTAAGACCGTCTTATAGTAAACCTACTCGTGACTTAAATAATAAAAGGAATATTTATTTATGCTAACTTAAATGGTTAGTCTATGTGGCAATTATTTGAAACATCAACTTTTTTAATTAAGGTGACTTAAATTTAAACGTTAAAAATACTACCATTTCTAAATAAGGTGACGTAAATTTTCACTTTTGAAAGCTAATGTCAAATTTCAGCTACCTTTTACAATTAATTCTACCAAACGACTTACACTTTGAGGTACCTTATTAGTTTCAGCACCTTATTAATTTCGGTACCTTCTTAGTTTCAGGTATAATTTATCATATTCAGCTCCATTTTTGCTAATATACTTGCGCCAAAGGATTTGATGCGTTTATCAGCGCCTAAATTTAAGCGTTAATATATAAAAAGCCGATAGTTTTGCATCTTAAAATAAGTGCTTTATTTCTTCTTTTTCACGATCTCCTAGATTCATTAAAATCACAAAGTAGTAATATTTAGAGACTAGACACCAATACCAATCTAACTCTATTTTATACTTCTACGATAATATTTTCATTGTATATTAATGAAATAACGCGGTCAAAGTTAATGAACTTTGAATTAGAAAAATGTAGCAAACTTATTTCTGACGGATGGAGTATATAAAACTACATACTGAAACAAATTTAATAAAAACTCGCATAGTCACATGACTATATTTTTTCTGACGTAAAAATAAGCACAAAGACCAAGTGAAATATATATGTGAATATGGTCAAAAATCAATATAATACAACTAGAGAACGGAGAATAATATTTAGTACTTCTACTAATAGCACCGGATGAGGGTTTGACCACATATAAGTCCAAATGGATTTCATCCTAAAACCAATCGATGATAGATGGAGTAATCCATCAGACTTATATATGAGTCATATCCTCCCTCTCATATACCGATGTGGGATCGCATGTGAGTATATTCTTTAATAGTATGATTTGTATTTCTTATTTTACTCTCGCACCAAGAATATACTACTATATAACTGAAACCTTTATGTATCTTTTCAGGTAATTAAAATTAATAATGTTTTTTGTTTAAATGCATGCGCAATTAAAGAGAAGATCTTGAAAAGTATATAGATCATGAAAAGAAGAGCAAAATAGTACATAAAGACTACACTAATTAACATTATCATAATGTCAGGAGTTGGTAGTTTGGTACTAAACATTAAGGAATGAAGATCTCAAGTAGTTGGGTATGCTGATTAATAATGCTCCCAAATTTGTTCGTATGTCTGACCATCATGCAAACACAAAGAAAAAGTGGTTTTAATTAAGCTAAGTACGGTCAAGAGTTGGATCTCTCATTGAACATACACGAAAAGAGAGAGTATATGATGTTGTGTTATCAGTGATCTATAGTGACAGATCAGTGGTAGCAGATATAAGTTGGCTTAATGAACCGATATAATGATTTGTATACCTTCACATTATTGTATATCTAATTTATAATATTATCCCAAGAAAAAAATTTGTAGAACTAAAAAATAAATATAATACTCCATTATTCTCCATATATGCAGATACACTTATATGTTTTCATGTCTTTTTATTAACGTATAATATTGTACCTTCAATAATAAGGCTTCCATGCACCATACTTGTGTCTTGTAGGGGAGCTAAAATCATATGCAATATTTTATCCTTGAAATTTCAAAAGTCATGAGTTTTAATTATATCATTTCATTAGTAATTTTATAGATATATAATTGATCATCGATCAAGGCCGTTTGTAACCTATTATTTCACCATATTTAACTATTAAGACTAGATGAAATTGTATCTGACTTATAAAGTGGGATAATTCTACAATGGCTACAATAAAATTGTAGCCACTATAACTAATTAAATCTAAACCTTTCATTAGTTGTAGACTAATCTTGACCGTTAATCTAAATGATTTAATAAAAAAATTAATTTAAATTTTTTTAAAATTAATTATATTTAATGGATAAGATGAAATCTACAAAAATTTAAGGGTTGAGATTGAAACCATTGCAGTGGCTACAATAAAATTGTAGCCATTGAATAACCTTCCTTATAAAGTGAGTCATTAACATATTGTTTGGAGAAACCCACTGAGTGAAATTCCATCAACTTATTACTTATATATTTATATGGATTATGCTCTAAATATAAACATATAGTTACATATTAGTACAGTAGTATACTTTTTCAAAGTGGTGGATCAACTATGGAGTTTTTAACTACTATTTAAGAACTACTCTTAGTATCAACGAGAATATACGCCTAGTTATACGGACTTACAGTGAATTAGATTTCTTAATTTCATGTCATATAAGTGAGAGATGTGCCCAACGAAAAGCTGAAGGCCTAGAATACATAATGGGGATCATATACCACTTTTTTACTCATTTTATATTTCTTATTTTTACTTCATTTTAAAATTTATCTACCAATTTTAATACGAATGTAAGGGCGTAGGCCTTACCTTGTTCTTGCACTTGTTTTGTCTAATTGCATTGAGTCTTTTGTAGCCTACGTTTTTGAAATGTTGAGATTTACTTATAAAACATAGGTATATAAGTGTATATCTTTCACTTAAATCATAATACAGGTAAACTCCAGAAGAAAAAAAAGTTGATTTTTTAGCAAGATTTCTAAATTGAAACCTTTTTACAAGCATATGCATACGTATGCATATAATAAAAGTCAACTTATTATTATAGAATCATTGATAGTATTTTTTAATATTTTATTGTTTCAAACTCCCTGAACCGTACTCCCTTTAATCTCTATGATGTTTTTAACTAAGTAATAGATTTAGAAATCAATATAAATATTATTTTTTCTCAAAAAGTTAACATATTTAAAATAAAAAGGAATAAAAAAGAGAATTAGATTTCCTTTGTTGTGAAAAGAAAAAAAATATAGAAAAGGCAAAGGTTTGACCGATCTAAGTCCTTCAGAAACAGTGCAATGCCGTTATATGTGGTTAGCGACTGTCATGATTCCTTCACTCTCTGCCAATTACCATACTCCTTGTTTTTTTATTAACTGCCGTATCTTCTTTTCTTAATTCTCTTTAATTCTTCTCTTCCCATTTGACTATTTGACCACTTTTGTTCCTAGCTTTTTTTGTTGTGCATAACTGCAAAGGAGTAACAAAGGCAATATTAAAATCAGTCCAAAACCTCTTAAATTTATATAAAACGCTTTGAAAAACTAAAATATCTCTCAACTTATTTCAATCTTTCTCAAAAAATAAGTTTAGATAAGTTTTAATGAGTACTAATAAGTTAAGATAAGTTGTAATGAGTACTAATAAGTTCAGATAAACAAAACTTAGCAAAATTAAGGTTTTTAACCCTCGTACAAATAAGGTTTGAATTAGGTCAGAAAAGTTTTCGCATAAGTTAAGAGTTTGTTCTTTTGAAATGAGGGGAGATGAACGGAACTAAACATAATTGAACTTAAATTAATAGAGCTGAATTGAACTGGTTGAAGTAAACTAAACTGAAATTCCTTAAGTGAATAGATGAATTGAATTGAAATTAACAGTTTAACCGAAATGATCTAAACTGAAGTGAATTGAAATTAATTGTAATTAATCCAGTCCAAAAGAGCATTGCAGCCTAAGTTCAAATAAGCAAAAAAAAGTTGAAAAATTAGACTCTCACTCTCTTCTTCTATCGTTCTTAGGCCCTGTTCTTTTAGGCTGGATTAATTGTACTTAATCTCAGGTATATCATGTTTAACTCCGTAATTAGTTCAGTTCAGCTCCATTTGTCTCACAATTTTAGTTCAGTTCAGCTCCATTAATTTTCAGTTCAACTCTTTCAGTCTAAAAGAACATCGATTTGCTATTTCATTTTGTTTCTTTGCCTCTTATCTTTCATATAATTTTTGTAAAGAGTTCTATTAAGTTCGTAATTAGTACTCCCTCCATTTTAAATGTTCTTCCTATTTGCTTTTCATGTTTGTTAATGCACACTTTATATCAAGACCATATCAAATTAAATATTCGTAAACATTATGTGTTTCGTATTTGTAATGTACTCACTAAAACGAATATAAAAACCATTATGGTCTGTTTATATATTAGGAAAAAAAAATAAGAGTATCTTTAATTCTAAGTAATGTTTAGGTAGGTTCCAAATTAGAAGAACAAAAACGAACAGATAATTTTTTCTTTAGGATAAATAAAGGGAGAGACTACTAGAACCTTATTTGGTAACTACTCTTGACTCTATTGGGGTCGGGATGTCACAATGGGTATAAGAGAAACCCTATGAGACTGCAGCCGTGAGCTGATGTTGTGGATGATTAATTCCAAATTAGTCGTCTAGTGGGGGAGATTTTGGGGTAGTATCAAGACTAGCTATCAAGGCCACGAGGCCCAATATGTTGATCGCTCGTCAATAGGGTTGTGTCATATGCCATAAGACCAAATATAGGAAGTCTCTAAGTGCAACGAGGGTATTATTGTCGATAGCATTTATCATACACCCGGGTGCATGGTGCATCCTCTCATATTTTCTTACATCATGTGCTCTACACACGAGTACATGGATGGAAAATATAAAATGGTGCACCTTTCACCTGGGTATATGGTGCAAATTGTAAATATTGCCCTCGGGTGGAGGTAACAAAGGATCTAATAATCTATTTTTTCAGTTATGGTAATGGATTAATTGAGAAGTTGTTGATGTTCATAGCTGAGGTCGCCGATCAAGGTATGTAATAATCATGGAATGTATGATGAGGATGCATTAAAACGCCACATACCATATATATTGGGGAAAAATAACAAGATTAATCCGAACTATTGCCCGTCTTTCATAATTAATCTCACCTTTTGTAATTCCCAGAATAATCTCAAGTATTTAGTCCTAGGTGAAATGATAACCTGATAAACATGTTAATTATAACGTGACACATTTTAATTGGTTATTTTTAAAAAAAAAAACTATCAAAATTTTAAAAACATTTAATAATATTTTTAAAAAAAAAACGAAACCCACCCAACCACCAAACTCACCCCCACTGCCTACAACTAGCCCCACCACCATCAACGTCCTTAGACACGGATCTCCCTGGTTTCGGGTGCCACGCCGACGTCCCCACTGCCTACCACCAGCCCCACGTCGATCTCCCTCCCTTACCGCCTATCTCCCTGGTTTCGAGTGGTTTCGCGTGGTTCTGGGTGGTTTCGAGTGGGGGTAGGGTGGTTTCAAGTTGTTCTAGGTGGTTTCGAGTGGGGGTGGGGTGGTTTAAGGTTGTTCTGGGGTGGTTTCGATTTGTTCTGGGTGGTTTCAGGTGGGTGTGGGGCGATTTTGAGTGGGGGTGGGGTGGTTTCCGATTGTTCTGGGTGATTTCAAGTGGGGGTGGGTTGGTTTTGGGTTGTTCTGGGTAGTTTCAGGTGGGGTGGGGTGGTTCAGGTGGGGGTGGGGTGGTTTCGGTTTGTGGTGGCTGAGAAGGGGAAGGGGAGGTGAGAAGGTTGGTGGCTGGGGAGAGGAGGGTTTTATTTTTCAATTATATATTTTTTTTGGTCAATGTCATTGTGACATGTGGCTTTGTCAACTTGTTTAACAGGTTTCCAGTGAAGTCGGATTGTTTTGGGAAGGGAGGATGATAGTTGGGATTATTTTGATAATAACAAAAGATAAGATTAATTATGGAAGACGGACAATAGTTCGGATTATTCCTGTTAATTTTCCCTATATATTGGGTCAATAAGGCCTTTTTATTACATATGTGTATATATTTTGTCCGAGGGAACTTTTTAAAATATTTTGGTTGTGAACAGGTACCCGTAAAAAATTTAATTGAGAACAAACAACCAATAATTTAATATATTTATCATTCAGAACCCAAACTTCATGTTCGACAACGTGGTCAATTTTATGGCACTGACTTCATTAAAACACTGTATCTCTACTACAACCCCCTTCCCTTTCCTGTTTCTTGAGTTTACACGCGGGAACCCCCCCAATGTTTTTAGTTTCTACTCTCCTCTGTTCTTGAATAAATGTAAGCTTGATTAGTGCATTGAGCAGGACTATGTTTTTATTTTCTACTGTCCTCCGTTCTTGAATAAATGTAACACTTTTTTCATGTTTGTCAAACATTTTTACCCTTCATATATCTAATTATTCATAAATAAACTTTATAAAAGAAATTGAGTTCTTAAAAATATATTAATGCAAATTCAACAAATTTATCATTTTTCAAAAACTTATTTCTATGGACATTATTGAAATTAGGTTCATTAAAACTGTGAAAAACTGATATTGAATTAACTTTACAAAATTGAATTGAACTAAATAATCTAACTAAACTCTCTATCAATTTAGTCCAAAAGACCAAAACAATAGGGTCATCCTATTATTCCCTCCGTTTCTTTTTGTTTGTCATACTTTCCGTTTTTGTCTGTTTCTTTTTGTTTGCCCTACTTTTTCATCTTTTCTTATATGGCAAAATTATATTACCCATTTACCCCTACTTTATTACTTTTTGGTCTCACATGTACCTTAAAAGTTTCTCTCACCTACTTTAATCACCATATTTATTATAAAATAAGTGGACTCTTTAATTGTTGTCCACACCCATATGCCTATACTATCATCTTTTTTGACAATTGGAGTTACAGACTTACAGTAAATGGGACAAAAAAAAGAAACGCATGGAGTATTTTATAAGGACAAGAAAAGAACCATATGAGAGTGAAGTTTGAATACAGCGAAGCAAAAGACCCCCTATGCAGCTTTCTTGATCTATCATTTCCTACAAAAAAGTGAGGGCTCAATCGCTGGAAAAAGCAATTTTAAGAGCATTTCTATGAACTTATGTAGATAGTTTGAAGAGTTTGAGGAATTACTCAATTTGGTATATATTTATTCGATTTTAAGAGGTTATGAAATTGATTCTCATTCTATCTTAATCTCTTCATCGTTCATGGCTTCTTAGATCTTATACATTAAGAAAGGAGGAAGTGCATAATTTGAAAGCTTTACTTTAGTTTCCAAATTTTAACTTTTACTTGTTGATAACTTGATGCTATTCACTATTTAGTATCCGGTATGTAACTTGTTCATGCGTATAGTTATGTACTTGTGTATACTTCCTCCGTTTTTTAATACTTGCATCATTGGAGGTGGGCACGGTATTTAAGGAGAAGAAAGAGATAGAGAGAAGGAATAAAAGGGGTCCATGTGATAGGAGAGAGTTAGAGAGAATCTATTTCCCAAAAAGGAAATGATGCAAGTAATTTGCAACTTCCAAAAATGGGAAATGATGCAAGTATAAAAAAACGGAGGAAGTATTATTCTAGACCTCTCAAATAATATAATAGCAGTCCAAAAATAAATTGGTAATAATTTAAAGTTTAGACAATAAAAAGGTCGTTAAACTTTAATCTCAGTGATTATAGAAGAGAACTGATTCTTAATTAATAATTGCTGGTAAAGATTCTCAAACATAATAGATACTTCCTTCATTTTTGCTAATTACTATTTCACATTTTATACTATTCTCACAATTCATTGGATCAACTATTATGATTTATACATAAAGATAAACATAGTTATGTGAGATCTTGTTAAATTTGTCTGATCAGTAGATATCCATATGAATTTTTGAAATATTTTTATTTATAAGGTCAAATAAAGAAGTAGCTATGGCATATAATTGTTTCATTTTAAAGTTGAGTACAAAAAAATTCTTAGAAAACTTTTTCTCTCAAAGATGAATCATAAACCATTTGAGAAAATTAGATGATTAAGCATCAGTTCCAAGTGGATCTTACTAGAGATTTGCGCTTATGGAAGATGGTGAGCCAATCAAATTGAAAAGATAATCAGCTACTCGATTGGCTTCTCTATAGACATGATTGATATGATCTAAATATTTGCGAAGGTAACCATAAGCTTTTTGATGTGGTTGATGATCACTTGATTACCCTAAGGGGTTGCAAAGGTGCCTTTGTGAATATTGATATTTGATAACTATAAGACTATCTTCAATAATAAGATTTTTAATTTGAAGTTTTCACCTATGGCCTACAGAGCCGTCTCAAACTTTTTTAAGGCCCTGAGCGAAAATGATATTGTACATGTGGCCTATATAAACAACAAAATATGTATTAAGAAAGAGAACAATAAAGGAAAACTAAGTTAAGAAGGAATTATTCATATGAATTAGTATAGGGTAAGTAAAGAAAGTTAATATATTACTTCTTTTCTTAAGTAAACTTTTATGTGTGGGGGCCCCCTCAAAATTGGGGCCCCTGAGCGGTCGCTCAAGCTGCTCCCCCCATCGAGACCCCACTGATGACCTATAATTGGTATAACACTTTTATGTCAAAACGTTAAGTATATACTACAATAGTGTATTCTCTATATATTTTTCTATATATATATTAAAAAATATGAACATGGATTGCAGTCCGTTATGTGTCTATATCCCTTCTTTCAATAATATTTTATATGTGTTATTTTCATAAAGTAAAAAATACAAACATGGTATATGAGAAGCTTTGAGCCCGCGACATCAAGCTAGTATGGAAGATAAAGTTCTAACCATTACTTCATTATACATTTATACTATTGTTGCTTCTTTAATCAATATTAATAAATAATGATATTATGGATTTTTAATAGAAATCAACAATTATGTTATCCTTATCAAAGAATTTTAATTCACTTACAATGGTAGAAATGCATATTAGGAATAAAATTATTAATATTCCTCTTTTACCAACATCTTTCCACACCAATAATATTAGTTGTATAAAACCATTGAATCATAACACAAACTATTATAACACATACTTCCTCCGTTTCGCAATACTCGCAACATTAGCATAGTAACCACTATTCATCCATCAATCTTATATTATATTTCCCCCAAAATGTATAAGAAATAATATAGCTATGTGGGGTCTTATTTGATTCGTCTTAACACATACTATTATAATATCAACTTTTTATAATTTTTACTTATCAATAATTAGAGATATTAAAGTTCAAAGTATTGCATTGAATAGTGTGCAAACAAGAAGAGTTGCGAGTATTGCGAAACGGAGGAAGTATAAACCTTGGGGTATCGACCAAATCTAAAAAATACTCCCTCCGTTTTTATAATATGCACCTAAGGCTTTGCACTAGTTCTAAGGAAATTCTAAAAAGTAAGAAAGAGAAAGAGGAAAATTAAGAATGAGAAAGAGGAAAAGTAAGAAAGAGAAATCTGATAAATGTGCACTTTTAGGGCCCACTTTTGGGAATATCAAGACAATCATTAAATGTACACTCTACCATATATAGAAAAGTGTACTAACATACATATTAAAAAAAAACCTAATATAATGAAACATGCATATTAAAAAAACAGAGAGAGTAGTTATTATCACAATAAAGGGATACATTTCTATGATGCAACGCTTTTTAAGGAGATGTAATTAGAAGTAAGAATTGATTGTGTAACTCTTATATTCTAAACTAGAGTTGGCCCCTTACAAACAAGTTTAGAGGGGTTGACATAAACGGAGGTTTGTTAATGAAAGTAGAGGATGATGTGGGAGTATGATAGTGTTTGGAAGGGAGATAAAAAATGGTGGATAAAATATACATATATGATATTTTCACTTTTAGTTACTTTATTTAACATTGTGTGAACGTTTGTTAGCTTGTTATGATTTGTTAATGTTATGGATTACTATAACTATTAATGTATATAATCAAATAGATTATACTAATTGAATCTAAGTTTTAATGCTTTTAACTATATACCATTACTAATTGTAACTTTTGAGGGTTGGACTCATAGCTCATGTTTAGCCGTTGCAATTCTTGCATGATCCTTCTCTAAACCTTGAATCGTGGGTTGACTATGAGTATGTGTTCTCCCATTATCCGTTACGGAAGATTATCAGGTACCATTAATCACTAATTAATGTAGTAAAATATTTAACGACTAAAACAAGGTTTAGCCATAGCCTTGTTGGTCATTATGAATTTCCCTAAAATATATACTATGGCATTGATACACATACACTCAGTGTATGTGTTACTACTAAAATCTATATTGTTACTAAAAATTGCAAACTTACAACTGTTTGAACTTATTTTGTTAATTAACGATATTTAAATTTACATAATACATTGACGATTGAAATACTATATTTTGAATTGGATTTTATTACATGTTATGGATGAAAATATAAATTATTTTTCTACAAACAAATTAAATAATTGAAAATGACACAAAAATTTAGTAGAAATCAATAGTAGTAAATGATGAAGATGAATAATATGAAGCTAATATATGAATAAATCTGGAGAAAAATTACAATTCTTTTTTTCTTAGTTTTGAACAAAGGATTCTTACAAATCTAAACAAAGAAATCTTCATAAAACAGATCTTTTAAACAAAGATAAAGCAAACATCATTTCTTTCTTGAGTTAGGTCATGTTCAATTCACCTTTAAATAGTCACATCCATTAAAGATTAGTTGCCTTCAGCAAAAATAAGTTCAATTCGATAAAAATTAGTAGTACAAAGAAGAAAAAACAACATAAATCAGTAAAAATAAGTTCACTTTATTCAGTAAAAATAAATTTAATTTAGTAAAATATGGTAAATTGAACAGACTTAAGGGTATGTCATTTTCGACATAAAATAGTTAAATTGAATTGAACTAAACTAAATTAATGAGAATTGAACTGAATTTAACTGAACTGAATTTAACTGAACTGAATTTAACTGAAAACAAGCCGGGAAACCAAGGAGCTGGTAAAAGTAAAGTGTAACAATTTTTGTGAAACGTATTAAAAAGGAAAGCGTAACAATTATTGAGAAATGGAGGGAGTATTTGTCAATTGGACAAACCTAGCCCCCTCTCTTGATCGCACAACCCAATTGTATATTGTGGGATCCCACTAGCAGCTTTCTTGTCCTTCTCTCTCCTCTCCAGTTTCCATTTTCCAGCTAGGCATTATCTCAATTCACATAGTGCGCATACCCCTCTCTCCCTTGATATTATTATACTTACTTATATAAAATCTTTCCAAAGGGCATAATTTTTCTGTTTCTCTCTTCCCTTCTCAAGCTTCTTTCTTTCCACCATCAAACACCACACTTATGATTTTCTCGTTAACACTATCATCCTTATTCTCTTCTCTCTGGCGTGCTTTGCTCTTATAGCACCATCAAACTCCATCTTCAACCCAGATATTTCTATTTATTATTTTTAATTTGAATAATATTTTCTGGGTTTTTCTCTTCTTGTAATTCTTTGATCTGGTATTTTTTTTTTCCACAAAAAAATTATAATTTTGTGATTATTTTATATTTACACACTCATGTCTCAACCAAGGCAATTCCATATAGTTGGAGGGAATTATAATAACTATGGAGGTCATCACTCTATGAATGATACAACATATACCAAGATATTTGTGGGTGGTTTAGCTTGGGAAACTCAAAGGGATACCATGAAGAAATATTTTGAACAGTTTGGAGAGATCTTGGAAGCTGTTGTCATAACTGATAAGTCTACTGGAAGATCTAAAGGCTATGGCTTTGTAAGAATTCTCCCCCCTTTTATTTTCCAAAATTCAATCTTTTTCGTATCCCTTCCGGGTTCCGAGAGGTCTTAAGTTCGATTCTCATCTTGCTTTAATCGTTTTTTGGCTTATGTTATTGGGTAATTTTGAATTTAGGTAACATTTAAGGATCCGGAAGCAGCTTTTAGGGCATGTCAAAACCCATCACCAGTAATTGATGGAAGAAGGGCAAACTGTAATCTTGCATCTCTTGGTGCCCAAAAGAACCGTCCACCCACTCCTCAACATGGTTTGCTCATTCTCTCTCTAAACAATTTTTTATTTTTGCAATTTTTCTCTCTCTAAAAAATTATCAAATTTTGGTGTAGTGGGTTTAATTTGGTTGGATGATTTTGACCATTTTCAATGCAAACTTAACTGCAAAATATGAAGCCCATCCACCATAAAAAGCATCAAATAATTTGGACCACTGTGATAGAATGTTGCATAAAATAGTCTTATCACTTCTTAGATTATTAATAATGGTGTTGTGTTTTAAACTTTATAATTTCCCTACTGTTAAAGACTATGACACTGCATTGTAGCTGTAGTATTATGATCATCATTAATGTTTCGTAATTATATTACGACTAAATAAACGTTTTTTAACATTGATTTGGATCTAGTTTAGGAACATGCATGCAGGAAAATTGAAAAAAATTGTAACTTTCGTTTTTTTGATTTAGTTTAGTTTGGTTTAGTTCGATTGAATTGATGAATAACAGTTGCAGGAGGAGGAGGAGGAAGGTTTAGAGCATCATCACCAGGTTTGATGAATGCACCTGCTGCTTATTCGGTTTCATCTTCCTCACCATACTTTCATCAGACTTCTGCTCAGCCTCCATATCCTTATTCATCTTATGGGTGAGCAAATTTTTAGTTGAATTCCATAATTGATGCATTGATGTTACTAGTTGTTCTAAAAAAGATCCTCTTACTGTACTACTTTACCTAAAAAGACGGAGGCATGACCTCTTCGACTGAAAACAACTGAACTGAACGGAAAATAACTGAACTGATTTGAAAATAACATAATAGCATAAACACATTATTTAAGAATTTGCTATGTTATTGGATGAATAAAAGATACTGTAATTAACATCACTGTTCCCATTTCAAGATACCTCCCAGGTACTGAGATTTTAGCCAATAAGATACCCTGCAACTTTGTTCCTTCTATAAAAAAAATAAAAAAACCTTGGTCAAAGACCCAAACTACTGATTTTGACTACATAATGGCTGGCATTGGGTTATTGTAGAGAGAGAATGAAAAGGGAGAAACTGAAGTGAATTGGCAAGTGCTGTTTTTATTTTTATTTTTGGGAAGTTACCATTATTAACTTATTGTAGCCCATATATTTGAAATTCTTTTTTTTTTTTTGCTTTTACTTAATTATTTTTGTGGCAACCATGTGGTGGTTAACCTTTCACTACAAAATTTCTCCTAGAATGGTAACATGGCTTATATGATGTAAACTTTATCCTACTTTTAGAAATAATTATCCTTATTTATAAGGTATTTTCAAAAGTATATAGAGTCATATATTTTCAAATATAACTTTTATTATTTTATTTATTAACTTTCGTATGAGGAAGAAAGTAATAAAATAATGATATTGTGGTTTCGGAGTATATAGCTCTATACGTACTCCAACATATATTTTGAGTGCTGGTGTATTCTTGACATATTGATTTATTCCACATATGCCATTACTTTACAAACCGAAACATTATGATAATTATGTTATCTAAATGTTAGGATCTATTTGGTATCAAGATCACAACCAATTTCTTGTTTTTGGTTTTCATGTTCTTAGTAACTAGTTTTAAATGCATGCGACGCATGCGAAAACGTATAAAAACTGCAGAAAAATATAGAAAGTTATTGTAAGCTAGAAGAGAAAAACCATTATGGTAATGAGAAGAACTGGTAGATTTTTGTAGGGTTTCTTTTGCAAAAATAAAAACTGTAAAAACAGCTAGTTATAGAGAGAGTTATGCATTACAATTATGAATTAAAAGTAAGTAATATTTAATATTAATTTTTGTCATTCCCCTCCTCTTTATTTATAGAATAGAGATAACCTTGAAACTAGTTATATTACTAATTATATTTATTTTAAAAACGAACAATAAAATCGAAAACTATCTTTTTCTTATTTTTAATATGATTTGCAAAAAGAAACAGCAAACTAAAAACAAAAAAGGATAACCAATCATCCATCTAGAATACTCCATGCATGCTCCATACTCCTTATTGTATTGGTGAAGAGGAGCATATCAAAAAGACCTAGTTATCTGACTCACTATCATTGTGTTTTTCCGTGGGCACGGCTTTAAATTTGTCCTAATTCTTGTTTTTTCACACTCCATTAATCTTCTATGTTTCCACTTTTGTTCATTGTGTCTTAATTACTTGCAGATTCACTGGGTATGCACATGATACAATGTACCCTATGGTAAGTGCTAGCTATATCCATATACTCTTTTGATTCCACTTTAGTTTCTACGGTTTTACAATTAAAGCTGAATTTTGACTATTAATATCTATAAGCAAAGATTAACAACTTAATAAGAACCACTTGTACACTCAAATTGTTACAACTGGTGTCAGAAGTATGCTTAATATGCACTGGGTACGCACATATTTTATTGGTTAAGTGTTAGGTAAATTTACGGGTTGAGATCCTTTAGAGTTTTTTTTTTTGTAAGAGGGTAGAGTTTATTCAATATAGTAATTACAAATGCACAAAATAATTAGTTACTAATGTCATTTTCTATTCTAAGTAAACTTTACAATTTAGATTTCTTTATCAACTCTAGAGGATCTGAACCTAAATTAAATAAGTATGTTTTTGTTTCGTTTAATAAAAACTGGAGTTGCATTAAATTTTAATTCCCTACATGAAAATGTGACATGACAGAATTACTATGGTGTATATGGTCAACAATTCTCACCCTACTACCCAGCAACAGGAGGAGGAGGAGCAGCAACAGGATCAGGGGCAATGGGGTACTTTCACAATTTCTATCCATATTATACCCCATATGCCCAAACTAGCCAAGCTCATGGCTATGGGGTCCAATATCCTCAGATGGTACAACAATACCCTTTCTTACCCCAGCAGATCAATTCCAGTGGAATCTTGTCACTTCCCACTTCACCAATGGCAATGCCTGCTAATACTACCACAGGTTTAAACTCTCCCTTCATTTAATCTCGAAAAAGTTTACTACTCCCTCCATCTCAAATTACTCGCAACATATTTTATTTCTTGATGTCTTAAATTAGTTGGTACATAATATCTTCGACAAAGGTTTTCTTTTTATTTCCTTTCTCTCCTATTTACTTTTTAGAGTACACAGTTTTTATTTACAGCATAATATAAAAATGACGTGGCTTGACTTTGGAATGCCACGTGGAAAAATACATCTGGAAATTCACATGGTCTCCATATCATTGGTTGTGCATCCTTTACTTAAAATAGGGGATATGACATTAATGACATTGGTTAATGTGTGCATGATTTTCGTCATCTTACCTTGGTGCATTTTGGTCATTTTCAAACTTATTATACATGTAACATTCCTTAGCAAAAACTGTTAGGTTATCTATCAGTCAGGTATCTAACAAAAGAGAAGAAATTATCGCGTTTCTTATCAACTGAAATTACTAAAATATCCCTACGACTCATCGATGGTGAAGATATCTATCTACCTAACTAGTTAGGCAAACTGTAGTTACAGCTAAACATTTTACCCTTTGTTAGTTGTCCGACTGTTAGTTAGTCAATCAACCATACTCTTGCATTATTGTCACAACTTATAATCTATAATTATAACTTCACATATGAAATGATAATGTGATCTCATGATCTCAATTGATTAATGACTGCAGGTATGACAGCTAGTGCAGGAGTACTGACAGTATCAGCAGGGACAGGTCCTTCTCAAGTCATTACAACTGGAGCAACCTCTGAACAAATTTCATCTACCTAGCAACTGTTCTATCTTCTAAAGACTAACAAACTTCATAAAATTGCAAAATTGGAGGTCAATATTTGATCCACATTACCAGAAATAAAAGCCATTCCTGATAAGAGGTGGATCGATCGATCGATAAGAAGGGTTTAAAGAAGATTCAGCAATGGTAATTGTTGAAGATTCAGAGATTGATCATCTAACTATCATTGTGATCATTCTACTGATTTAATAGTAGTACTGTTACGTGTCGTCGTAGCTGATCTTTAATTCATTATCATACATGTTTCAATTCTTAGGATTATAGGTAGTTGTAGGAGTCATTAGCATTAGGAAGGATGATTTAGAGGGGAAAATTATATTGATTTTTTTTGGCATATTTTTCATGAGGTAGGAACCAAATATTGGTGTTGGTATTCTACCTTAGATACTCCTATAAATATATGCCATGGATGCATGCAGCATGCCTAGGGCATAATCTTGTTCATATTGTAGGAGCAGAATTTTTAATATTTGGTTCAAAAGGCTGGTTTTATGACTTTTGAGCCAAGAAATTTGTTGGGTTTTATAGGTAAATTTGGGAGGGGGAGATAGGGTTCAAACCCCTTTATCTAGTCAGGGTAACCAATGTGGGGCCATTTAGGCCTTTGATTTATCCAATTGTATTTTTTAATTCTCCAAAAAAAAATGAAAAGGACATGCTAGGATGGCTTTGTCCATTTTTTCCTTCAAGTTGTAATTATATTGTTCTCTTAATTTAAGTTACATATTCATTATTAATATTTATTTCTCCAAAGTCAAGGACTCGGGTTGATATCTCTATCAGTCTTTAAGTTTTGCCTTTTATTATAAGTTTTAGGATCATATGATATATTTAAAAGTATTCATATTGATAAGAGTGATGTTAATGTTGAAAAATGACAATAGAATATAGTAATAACATATTGTTTTAATGATAGAATGTTTTCTCACTCCCGTCTCTAGCTCTTTACTCCTTGGACGTTGGATGGTTCTAAAATATAAGATGGCCATCATATTCAACTATCCATAGTCCATGGAAATGATCAAAGGTTTCCAACGGTTTTAGACTTACATATTTTATTCCAAAGCTATTATGGGCTACTAGATTCCTCAAGTAAGTATTTACTATGATCGCCTTAGAGTTTTCAAACCGAAAGATAAGATTAATCGGAGTAAATAAAATCATACTTGAAGGACAATATGTATTTTTGGAGTATAGATAGTAGCAAAGTACAATGATGCAAACGGGACTTAATTCCACTTGAGTATCACTCCGACAAAACTTTACCAACTAAAAGAAAAGATGTTAATCGTCTCAAGCCTGTCTCTTATACTAGTACATGACAACCCTTTTTGCCTAATGTCTATGATACTTCACTTTCACCATCCAATTTCCTTTATCTTTTCCTACTTCTAGTTCACTATTTCTGTCTTCATATATGACTTTACTATGGAGTTTGCCTCCTTTTTAGGTGTTACCTGTAGAATGTATTTGGCATCCAAGGGATCTTTTAAAATGTAATGAATTTTATCCCCCTTTTTCCTAGTGATATCTAATAAGTTGAGCATGCAGATCTACATCATTTTTTTATGGTCATAATTCCATAGGATTCTTACCAGACAAACAAAGAAGTTTCTGGTGTTAAAAGGGAAAGTAAAGGTAAGAATCCAAGGCATATAGTTTGTGTATATAACATTTCATAATGGCTAAATTATTATAACTAAACTATAGTTTGGTGACACAAATATGAAAATTTTAACCTTCTATACCGTTGGGCCTAAATTTCTGTAGTTGATAACGGTTTAACAAGCCCATTGGGCAATTTCAAACTAATGTACGTCTAACGGTCAAATCTATCACCATTTTTGT
Source organism: Patellifolia procumbens (assembly GCA_947645195.1). Lineage (NCBI taxonomy): Eukaryota > Viridiplantae > Streptophyta > Magnoliopsida > Caryophyllales > Amaranthaceae > Patellifolia > Patellifolia procumbens. The sequence continues at coordinate 520,202 of CANSGD010000928.1, forward strand.
TGTCGTTGACTCAAGCACTTGACTATACATGAACTTTTGTTTGTTGGAGTTAGATTCCATTGGTAGTGTGCGAACGAGGAATGATAGGTTGATGATAAAATAATTATTTTAGAATATGAGTAAAGAAAACAAAAATGGCTTTATGACTCCACCCATTTTGTATATTCATGAGGTATGTTAAACACATGTAAGAGTCGAGACAAATCTACTTATAAGTCTATGTATTTATAGTTTTGGAATTGAAGCTTTTTGGACTTGTAAGTGGACCGAATTCTTCTTTTCGCGTTATAAAGCATGTAAAAAACAGGAAATAATTTTTTGGCATCTCTATATTATAAGGGAAGACAGGGGTGTACATCAAAAAATTTAAAAAAATAATAAACAAAAGAGTTAAAGCTCTTAAAGGAAGTTAAGTTTTTTACTTAATTCAAAGAAAAAAGTTAAGTATATTTTAGACATTGAATTCAAACTAATTTCTTTTAGGTGATAATAGATCAAACTGTCTTTGTTGCTAATCTTGCAATTGTTTCCTTTTCTCTCTCCCTTCTCGCGCTCTAAAACGACATACTCCATTCATCTTTGGGTAATTTTTTTGTCTTTTTGTCGTTTTATTTTCATATCACTATTGCTAATCTATTCTCTAATATTTATCACTCTTTTTTGTATGTATTTTTTATGTTGTTTCACTATTTGGTACTATGGGGCATGTTGTGATATTTATACATAGGATTCCTTATATATTTATTACGCTGTCTAAAAATAAAATAACTCAAAATCGATGGTTATTATTTTTTTTACAAAAAAAAATACTTCACTTGAAAAATTAATGTAGTAGTTTATCCAAAAAAATTGAATATTACTCTTTCGCACATATTACGTGCGTATGAGGCTAGTTCATTTATAAACAAACAAATCTTAGTAAATAACAAGTAGTTACCTACTGGGATTAATATTGTAGCTCATCAATAGGCAATAGCTGTGATTGCGGGTAAATTGGCTCGATTACACTTGAAAATGGCAGCAATCCACCAAATTGATAGGATTCCTTTTCTAGCACTACATGTACCACTAGCTGTAGCTCATACCAAATTTCTTCTGTTTTACTTCTTCAGCAATAGATAATCGTTTGCCATCATTGAATTTTGGTCACCTCACATGTGAGATATAAGACAACTCTTATTGTTCTTAGCTATTCAAACCTTTATTCATCATGCCTTTTGCAAGTTCTATCACCTCCTCTTTCGAATAGATCGTTTTATTTTGATTTATATACTTATCAACACATAATTTTTACCAACATTACTATATGTTTTTGTCTAAAACAATTGTAGTTGAGTATACAATGTATAGTTGCTAATGAACCAATATCGTTCAATTGTTCAAAAACTTTCATGTGGTGGTGCCTGAAATGCAAACAACTAGTCTTGTAGGTGTTTTTGAGGAACGTTTCTCTAATGCCTAGGTTAACATTTTAATTTGATTTGAGAAAAGTGTAGGTATGAGTATGATTGTCTTGATGAACACACCTAGCCCTTTACATTGGTTTGATGATTTGAGTTGGATGTATGACATGCACTTCTACTAGGCTTGGGTTTTGTATAATTGGTGCAACTATAGAGCAACCTTCTCTTTATAGTGAAATGGATTAACAAAAGGTATTGGACCTTGCCCAAAACCTGGATAAGATCGTATGACCCTCAATTAAAGGCTCTGCTTGGTGAGCTTAGCTCTGTTTGCCTAGCTATGGTCCTTTAAAAGTGGTCATGTGAGAGTGGTGGAGCTCTGTATTGGCAGACTCGGGTCAGTCGGAAGGAAGCTCTAAGCAGATCCATACACTATCTACCATGGAAAACTATAACAAGCTAAGGGTCAGCTGGAATGAAGCTCTAAACAGATCCATAAACTATCTATCATGGAAAACTATAAAAATCTAACACCATAAACATACACATTGAGTGAGACAAATCCAACCACGTCTTTTGTACTAACATTTGTTTCATATAAAATTAGTTTAAAATCCGGTCAATGAACAGTGTATTAAAGTGGAGCATCCATTTAAAACAATGGAATATTTCCTCTAAGATAATATTATATCCTAATTACTAATATATCCTAAAGATATTTATCATATCTTTAGTATCCTAATATATCTCTAACAGAGCATGATCTTTTTATCCATTTCAACGTTAAATAGGGTTTTGATTATTATTAACAAAGATATAAGGAGACTTTTCAGCAATCTTTTTCGCAAGGGTGAACCCTAAACTGTCTAAAACAATGACTTTGTGAAATGTCGTGATGCCCATGGATATCGATAAAACGGTTGTGCTGGCTGATTTGATGCCTTAGCTTGGAGAGATAATCTGCAATTTGATTCGCTTCTTTATAGATGTGGGTTATTGTGATTGCATCAAATTTGCGCATGATATGTTGTCATTGAATTATATTTGGATTATACATGGAGTTTGGTAGATACCATTGATTGAGTATGAGGACTAAATTGTTGCATTCTATGAGAAGATCTTCTTATCTTCAGACCTATGGCTTGGAGAAGAACATTTCATAAAGTTGTTGCTTCCGCTATCAAGGGTGTCGTGTGCTCTAATTTGAAGGTTAGCCTGCAGTTGCCATGATGTTTTTGGAGAAAAAATCTATATTAATTTGGATGTATGTGAGCATGTATGGTATATTAAATTTATGTTTACTATGACTCTGTTTACTACTAGAATTTTCATATGATCAAAATAGTGGCTTTTAGGTTATGTTATTTTCAACTTATTTTTGCTTATATGAACTTATTTTTTTTTATTAAACCTTATTTGACCTTATTTGATCTTATTAGATGAAACCTTATTCGATTTTTATTAGATCTATCAAAACTTATTTAAACTTATTTTCTCATCAAGACTGAAAATAAGTTTAAAAGAAGGAACCTTTAATATACTCATACATCTTGATTATAGGTATGATTTGGATCATACTAAGAATTGTAAATTTGGATAGACTTATTAGACGGGGCCAATACAAGACTAAAATCATCAAATAAGTGTATTTTTTGTGAGGGCAAGTGCGCAAGACTCGGCCAGCCCAAATTGTCATACTTTCATGTTGGGGCCTTGGGCAAGCCCAGCCTCATCGTCATGCCTCATGCCAATGATGCCATGCTTGTGGGGGCATCATATTGCTTTCATCAGTATTAACTTTTTCTTTTTGAATGTGATACCACTATTACTAAATACTTTCTCCGTTTCTTTTTCACTCACTGAGCATGTTTGGGATGAAGGTAATGTATTAAGGGGGTAATAAAAGTCAAACATAGAAAAATTAAGGTATTTGGAGGTGATGATGGAGGGGATAGAGTGGTGGTGGTCTGGTGGAGTGAATATGTAACACCCCGTAATTTCACTAGAAATTTCGCGCGCTAATTATTTATTTATTACGATATATTTATTTATATCCTTTATTATTTATATATTCTTTATATATATATAATTATTTGAGTGTTGTTGTGTATAATTATATATGTTTATATTTGAAAACTAAATTTATATATAACTTATTATTATTTTCTTAAGTATTGAGTGTTTATAATTATTTGTTGTGATTAAATGTTTATGATTAATGTGTTGTGATTATTTGAATTTTTATATTTTTATAGAGGTAGTATTATTATTTATATTTTTGTAGTGTTGGTACTTAGTATTTATTTTTAGTTGGAGCCTTGTTATTTTATTGATTGGGCTAAACTAATTGAAGGTTCCATTTACCGTTTAAGTGGGCCGACCCACTTGGTTGTGTGTTTAAGGGTGGCCGGCCAAAGGGAGCTTGGAAGGGGGGGATTTTGTTTGAATTTTATAGCTTGCCTATTTTATTTTTGGGTAGAATCTCTTCCACCAATGAGAACCCTTTCTCCCTTATTCTTCCTCCTTATTTTGGTCACTATTTATTCTTACTCCTATTCTCTTATTTGCTGTCCTAACACTTAAATTACAGCAATTAAACACCCCTCCTAATCCCCCTATCACACGCCTATTACAAAGAAAAAAGGGGAAAAGGTTTTTCCACTTGTTTTTCACAATTTCCTACTTCCTAGTGACCTAAAAATTCTTATTCAAGCATTAATTCAAGACTCAAGTTCGGGTTTTATTTTCTCTTGGTATTTCTCTCAAGTGGCAATTTTCTAGGCCATTTCTTTACTCTTATTTTTCGGTTTTCATTACTCTTTGGGTAGATCGAGGTAACTAACATCCTTTCTAGTACTTTAGTATTTAATTAATTGTTTAAGTATGTTAGAATCATGTTAGGATGTGTTTTAAATGTTAGATCTACGATGTTAGTATTATTATTTTATCAGAATTCATGTTAGGTTGTTTTATTGTTTTATTTCATGTTTAGAGTACTTAAAATTGTTGTTTATGATGTTAGAATGGTTAGTATTGAGTAGTATCATGTTAGGGTTGTTACTTTTTGTTTACTTCATTGATTAAATATGTTTAATTCATGATTTTATTTATTTGGGAAATTCCAAATGGTACCCTTGAAGAATTGGAAATTCCATTTGGTACCCAAAAAATAAGTTTGTTCCAAATGGTATCACTAAACTTTTATATAAGTCTAAACCATAACATTTTGTTAACTTTTCCCTTAATAAACCTTAATTAAACCATTAAACCTTATCTAAACCTTAATTAAAATACCAAAAAACTACCCACAAAAAAATACAAAAAATTTTAAAAAATATCTGGAATGGTGGGGGGGGACTGTGGTGGGGATGGGGTTGGGGCGTCGTGGGTGGGGGATTCGGGGTGGGGGAAATCGTGGGTGGGGGAATTCGGGGTGGGGGAAATCGTGGGTGGTGGAATTCGTGGGGTGGTAGGGGGGCGGTTTCCGGGGTGGGTGGGGTCGGGGAAAGGGGTTTCGAGGGTAGGTGGGGTAGGGTGTAGGTGGAGGGTTGGTTGGGAGGTGGTTTGGGTGGCTGGGCAGGTTCGGGGTGGGTGGCTGGGCAGGGTTGGGGGGTGGTTTGGGTGGCTGGGCAGGGGTTGGGGGGTGGTTTGGGTGGCTGGGCAGCTTGGGGGTGGTTTGGGTTGCTGGGTATTTTTGAAATTTTTTTTGAATTTTTTTGGTATTTTTTTGGTATTTTTGGGTATTTTTTATAATTAATCATAATTAGCAAACTAATTATATAATTAACAACAAATTATATGAAGGTTAAGAAACTTTATTAAGGGAAAAGTTAACAAAATGTTATGGTTTAGACTTATATAAAAGTTTAGTGGTACCATTTGGAACAAACTTATTTTTTGGGTATCAAATGGAATTTCCAATTCTTCAAGGGTACCATTTGGAATTACCCTATTTATTTTATTAATGCTGTAATTCATTTTAAATTATGAAATTATCGTTTTTGATGTTTTAGTTGAAGTGTATTTGATGATAGAATTGTTATGGTAACTTGGATTATGATTTAGCATGTTTTTAGTTGTTCTTTAAGCCTTTTTATTTATTTTAATATTGCTGGAATTTAATTTCGTGAAGTGAATGAATTTAATTGAGTAGTTCTTGACTTTTAAGCATGCCCTAATTCTTATAGTTTGATGTATATGCGTTTGGGATTGTTCTTTAATGTTTTTAAATGGTTTATTTTGATTATTAAATTGCTGGAATTTTTGTTGGGTTAAATGGATTTGATTATTTATGTTTTGAGCATGTTCATAATTGGAATTTTATGAGCTAAGCGACTTGTAATTATTTTGTTCTTTAATTCTTTGAAGTATTAATTTCGAGCATGCCTAATTTGATGTTATGGTTATATTTAAATTTTTCCATGAGTATTGAGAGCATGTTTGATGTGAATTTAATTGATTTCGTAAATACCAAAAACGGACGAAGAAGAGGGCAGTAGCCGCTCGCGACCCGCGAGCAGCGTCGCGCCTCGCGAGCAGCGTCGCGCCTCGCGAGGCCCGATCGCGGCCCGCGACCCAGTGCTCCTCCTCCTTTTTTTTCTTTTTGGCCTACTGCTTTGTCTTGTTGGGTATTGGCAGCACTGTTGTAGTATTTTATATTTTTTACTGCAGTTTTGTTGCATTAAATGTTGGAAGTATGGTTGAATGATTTAATTCTTGTAATGTGGTGTTGTATGTTATTGTGAAACCGCATTTAGTACTTTTATAAATTTGAGTTATCGACGTCGTAATGCTCGGGGGAGAATAATACTGTCCTTAGCATTATTTCGCCAAGAGTTATGTACGGAGAAGATTTATAATTAAAATTTATAATCAACCTCGTACCCAAACTCAGATAACGACTTTGATGGATTTATATTTAAATTGTGATTTGAAGGAGTTTTAATATATATATTTTCTAAACCTTGTTTTGAAGAGCATTTGATTTAATTACTTTATTTTGAAGAATTGATTTTGAAGTATTTATTAGAAGAATTATGATTTTATTTCTATTTGAAGTATTTGAAGTATTTATTTGAAGAAGTATGATTTTATTTCTATTTGAAGTATTTGAAGTATTTATTTGAAGAATTATGATTTTATTTATATTTGAAGTATTTGAAGTATATTTGAAGTATTTGATGGTTTGAAGAATGTTTGATGTTTGTTGAATATTTGAGTTTTGAAGAACTTATTTGGTTTAATTGTTTTACTTTGAGTTGAGTAGTCTAAGGGATTATTTTATCCCAAGGATACTGAACATGCACTCCGAGAGGTGAGGGGGCACTGAGCAGGGTGCTACCCTACATTGGAGAAACTTAGGATATGTTGTCGTCCGAGAGGTCAGGAGGTACTGCGCGTACTATCCTGCATCGGGAGTTTGGCCATTCTTAGACACAGACGGTAGGGAACGTAACCCATAGGCCGTTTTGGAGGTTGCGATCTGACATACTCTTAGGAAGTGGGCTGCGGGTCACTAGCGTTCATCTCACTCATATTATTTCATTTGATGATTTCTTTATTGATTTCACTTACTATTTTGAAGTCTCTTTTTCTTTTGAAGCCTTTTTCTTTTGACGATCTATTTATGGAAACTTTTATACTTATCCTTCTTGATGACTATTAATGTTGCTCTTGTCTTATAGTCTCCTACTTTGCATATTGTATGTTTTCTTTATGCTTTGTATGTTTACTGTGTATGCCTGACTTTATTCTTCATATTTTAAATTGTTAATTGAATCCTGATTGGACTGGGAGAGCTGTTAGTTACTCCCCACTGATTGTGGATTTTTGTTGTATATCTTTGCAGATGTGGAACTTTAGGATCGTTACTGTCTGGACTGGGACTGTGAGACATGGTCCTGTGAGGAAGGACATGGTCCTAGTAGTTGTACATGAGCACTATGATAGGAAGATTAAGACCACCTTCCTAGTGGGTCTTAAGTAGTTTTGTCATGGATGTTCTTATCTTTTGGATTATGCTCTAGTTTGGATTTATGGTTTGATGCGTTATTTTGGGATTTTAGTATGTTTTTGTGGAATGAGGGTATGGGACCCATTTCCTTAATTATTTGAGGATTATTTTGATTTGGGATTATTATTCTATTTCGTGTTTTAGAATAACATTTCCGTCCCAGTGGTATTTCCGCTGCCACTGACCCTTTATTTATTAGTTTATTTCATTTTATTTTAGTTTATCTTTATTTTATTTATTGTTAAAGGACGGGATGTTACAGAATATGTGGTGTTGGTAGGTAGGAAATGGAAGAAAGAGGGGAACTATTACCCTTCAAATGGAAGAATGAGGGTAATAGTTACATATGGATAGTGGTGGGTAATTATTACCCCCATAATAAGGGTAACAGTTCCCCTCTTTCTTCCATTTCCTTCCTACCAACACCATCATATTCTCTCCACCACCACTCTATCCCAATCCATCATCATCTTCAAATACCTTAGTTTTTCCTAGTTTGACTTTTATTACCCCCTTAATATATCACCCCCATCCTAAGCATGCCCTAAATGTGAAGTTTCACAATTTTAAATGTTATTATCTTTGAATATATGTTCACGTAAAAATATAAAATTAATATTGTATTAATCAGATATCTAGTGAGATATCTAACAATAATTTTGCTTGACCATATTTATGCTTCTACATTAGTCATTATAGATGATTAAAGAGAATTATGTAGTGAGTAAAAAAAAACAAAGGAAGTAATTTAAATTTATTTTTCAAAAAAAAGTTTAACTGTAACAATGAATAATCTATTTTAGGAGGGGATGTAGATATCTACTATCTATATCGTGGCCATGTTTGATACTTAGCAGATAGTTGTTAGCGGATAGTTGATTTCATGAGTTGATTTGAGCAACTGGTTGTATTAGCTGAGCTGACTATTAATTTATTACATCAAAGTGTTTGGTATCAATTGATAGTGGACAGTTGTTTGTTTTTTGACTAAAAATGGCATGATAATAACTTCAATTCTCTCTTTGAAAATGCTTCTATTATGAGTTTTTTTTAAACCAACGTATTCTCATCAATCCACTCATGAAATATGCTAGTTATCAAACACTAAAATCATATATATTTTTTAATTGGTCAAATCTTTAATATGGTCCAAATTCGCTAACAAATTGTTTGGATAGGAGGAAATGAAAGGAAAAGCATAGAAGAGAAACGAAGGAGGAAAATTTCACTTATTTGAATAATGGTAGGAGGAGGGAAGGGGAGGGATCCATTTCCCTCCTCCTTTAAGAAGCATTATCCCTCCAAGAATGGAAAGATTTTGAGAGAAAATAGGTCACGTCTTATACCTTTCCTTTCTATTCCCTTCCCCCCCTCTCTCTCCCTCCCCTTCCTTTCCTCCTTCTTTGCTAAATTCAACAAAAAACTTACAACCAAACATGGTCTGACCAAATTTCTCATGAGGGCGTGGGGAGTGAGATTTTGTTTTGGGCTTTAAGGGTGGGCCGTCTAACCAAATGTATCGGTCTGACGGTCTAACCCGATAGTATTTCATATTAAAAATCGCGTGCATCACTAAAAATCAAAAGTTATTTGTAGAGCGGAGAGAGTATGCAATATGTGAGGTATGACCTCCCTCTCAAGTCCTGGCATAATACAACATCTTCTATATTGTGATATTTTTTTGGGAAATCTCGTGTTGCTTGTGCAAAAGGATGATAAAAAAACTTTGTAAAAGAGGTCAAGAACACATGATTACTCATTCTACGTTTCATTATCCAACCTCCAAACTACAACTTGTTATTATAGCAAAAATACTAAATTACAATTATATATATAACCTTTCCGCCTCAATGGACCAAAAAGACAAGAGAATTATTCAACTTTCATCTTACATCAAAGACTATTTTTTCTTACTGCTCATTTGAACAAAATTTACACTATGGCAGATATCTAAATGAGCAAAAAGTACCCTTGCTTATACGATCACATCCTATACCCCGTGTAAGGATATTTTTACGCAAGACAATGAATATTATCCATCTGTATTCATCATTGTAACATGTCAGTTCATTGAAAAGTTTTATTTTACTCATTCTAGCACAAAAGATTAGTAGGAGACTTCTCGAATCTACAATACTATCATCAAATAACTACTCTATAAAGGAGAGGGTGATAAAAAGGGTGCCTCGGTAATTCAACTTATTTAAACGAGTTGGGAATCATAATCTCAATCAACTAATATTGTACTATGTTTGGATCAACATAATTCAAATTATTTTTGTTTACTTTTAAATTTCTCATCCTACTCTGCAAAGTCATTCGTCAGATTTTGTGTTATAATAATAAGAAACATTATCAATACACCTCAACCACTTACTCTGCTCATATTACACCCAAAATTATTTTGGAAAAATTGACAAAAACCACCTTAACTTTCCAAGATTTTTAAAGTTACCACCTTTAAATTTTTTTTAAAAATTACCACCAAAACGTTACAAATTCCTGTAAAGTTACCACCACTTAACGGAATATTCCAATTATCTCCGTTAGTTCATTCCTTTCTATTCAAAACGAATTTCATCCCAAAGAAAACCCTAGTTCTTCAATTGTGAATTAAATTACTCAAATTTGGACTGATTTAAGACTCAATTCACACATTAGCAACACGGACGACACTGAATCAGGTAATTTGAGCTGTTAATTTTATAAATTAGGGTTTCTCTAGGGATACTTAAAACTAGGGTTTATAGACCAAAAATTTGGAAGGAGTTTGTTGTGTTAAACTGTAATTGAAAATTGATGCAAGTTTTGACAATCCATCAAGTTTCGAATTGTAGATTTTACACAACAAATTACCCCAAATTCTTTTAAAACTCTCACTTCTTGCTTCAATTTTGAATTACACAACTAACAAATCATTCCCCCAATTTTTTGTTCGAGGAAACCCTAGATTGAAAAATCACTAGAAAACCCCTAATTTTGTCAAATTACCACTTCAAATAGCATAGATTTAGCCCGTCTATGTTGCTAATGTATTTTTTGGGGATTAATTCTGTCCACATTCGACAAATTCGTGTGGAAATTGAAGAACTAGGATTTTTTTGGGATGAAATTGAGAATTCGTAGTTGAATCTCTATACTATAAGGGAAGAGGAGGGGATGGACACCAAAAATAAGAAAAGATAAAAAAAAAATATATTAAATTAAATTAAGGAAGTAATTAAGTAATTAAGTTTTATTTCCAAACTTAGCCATCAGTTTAGTAATAAATGTTTAAAACTTCAAACTAAAATATCTGAAAATCTACAAAATAAAAATAATAAAAAAAATATATCAATGATTATATTTTTTGAGATCTATAAATAGACACCCACTTTGCACTATTAATATACACTTTTGATTTTTTTTTTATTTTCGAATGCATGAGTAATTGATTGCTCATGAGTGAATGTACATTTGATCAAATTGATCGTGAAACATGATAAAATATTTTAGGATGAGTGAGAAACTGGTAGATGGAGAAGTATCATGTATTATTTAACTCATGAGTGATGATGCTAATGACATCTTCCATTAATCTTTTGTAAGATTATTTTGTCTTATTTTACGTTTTGTTTTTAAATCACTATTGCTAATATACTCTCTAATATTTATTACTCTTTTTTATGCATTTAGATTGTTTCACTATTTAAATTCTTTTGAGATTACAATTACAACCTCTAAAAAACAAAATAACTAAAACTTAACGATTATTTTTAAAAGTATGAAAAATATGTATAGAATTCACTGGAGAAATTACAATGTAAAAGTAGTTTCTTCAAAATCCTTATATATTAGTCTTTCGCACGAGGCACGCATTGCGTGCATATAAGGCTAGTAGGAAGGAATGAAGATGATAAGTTAAAAAATGGGGCCCACTAACGGAGATAATTGGAAAATCCCGTTAAGTGGTGGTAACTTTAAAGGAATTTGTAACGTTTTGGTGGTAATTTAAAAAAAAATTTCAAGGTGGTAACTTTAAAAATCTTAGAAAGTTAAGGTGGTTTTTGTCAATTTACCCAATTAATTTTTGCTCAAACAGATTTGGTAGTCAGGCCCGTCCTGGGGCAGGGCAGGTGGGGCGCCCGCCCAGGGCCCACGGACGGAAGTTCCAGATCTTACTTTACCAACAGGGAAGAGATAAGGGGCTGTTATGCGCTATATGTTCAATTATCTTACTGTAGTGCAGCGGTAAGTTGTTTGCATTCATTATGCTGGGAGGCTAAGGATCGAATCCGTCTAGCCGCGTTACCATGTTATATGAGAACCTTGCTTCATTCTTTTACGCTCAAACCGTTGACCTTCATTTTTCCCATTTCTTTTCCCTCTTTTTTGAGATTGAGCTCCATTATTTGTTTCCATTAGTTTCTTCTAGTTAAACTTTTATTTTTTTAATGCTTATTTTTGTTTGTGACAATATATAAATTTGTTTTTCTAATGAAATTTAATTGGATCCAAGAAATGATAAGTTGGTAAAATATTAACTAAGATCTAATATATAATTATTTTAATTATGTAAAGATCATTAATTATAATATTATTTTAATAACTTGATAGATAAATAAATGTACAAAAGAATCCGGACATTTTTTTCATTTAGGGGTGTTTTTTTAATTGGGACATTTCTACTTTTTTTTATAAATGGTAGGTTGGCCAACCTAATTATTACACTTTTTTCTACCTTTTCCAGTTTTTCCTTACTTTTATCATCCTACTCACTTATTTGTGCACTTTTTCTTGGTTCGCGCGCAAACGCAAACGTCCCTATTAAAAAAACGAAAGTATTATCAGAATATATTAAATTGGAAAAAGGTATTACCAGAACATTATTTGTTTAGCGTAATATAAATTACACTTGAAGCAATCTTGTAAAACCCATGTGTTTAAAAGGCCCTTAATTATTACTTCGCCCTGAGCCTCTGAAACATCAGAAACGGCCTGATTTGTAGTACTATGATTATGGTATATCCAATACTATTTTTTTAAAGTTAAATATAGGGTATACTTATAATATACTCGGTTATATGATCCCACACATGGTCAGATCTCAAAGCATAGAGAGTATATACCAATAGAAGTACCTTAATAAGCACCTTATTGGCTGAACCCATGAAGCCACGTTTCAGCATTACAAATCTTAAACTTCCCCTCCAAAGTTATCCAATACTTGTCCTTCTCTTGATTTTTTTTTACCCAATATATCATCTTCTTTAATTACTCCCCTTTTCTTTTTTCCTTCATTTTCTACTCAGCTTCAACTTTTAAGCTTAGCAAACTCAACATTTTCAAGCTTCAAGTGAAACTACTGTTTCAGCGCTAGGAAAACAAACAAGTAACTTCATCTACCAGATCTCTGTTTAATCTTTTTACCCCTTTTACTTGATTGTTACTTATTATTTGTATTAATGATTGATTTTGTGCAATGGGGTTTGCATTTTTTTTCTCAAATGTGATTTTTATTATTGCATATGTACCATGGAAAAATGAGCTTGAATGAATTTATTTGTCTTGTTTTTTGGGGTTGTAAGTTGGGTTTAGGTTTAGTGCTGGGAAATTTTAGAATATTTCAATCTTTATGGTGGTAGTAAAGTAGTACTAATGGATGTTTCCATTGCCCAGAAGTCTGAATTGGCTAGGAATCTTGAAATAGTGGGGTGACTTTGCTTAATTTGAATACTAAGTAGTCAATGTGGGATATTGTTTAAAAGGGGGTAATTTCATCCTTTTGGATTTATAGATCCGGCATTTGGGTGTTCGTCGTGTTCGGGCATTTTCTTCATCGCTACCATTCTTTTGCTATTGATTTCTTGGATACCCATTTGTCTTTTGAAGTTTATTTAGGAAGGTTGTCACCAAGAAATTGAGCTATTGTTTGATTATCAAATTTCAGTATTTATGTAAGTAGGATTTTCTTGATGTTCTATTTGTCAACATTTCAAAGGTCTCATTGTAAGAATGTGCTCTGATGATTCTTGATTGTTAACAATGAGTGCAGATGAGAATCTTTTAAGTCTTGTAGATTTGTAATTGAATTCTAATTTGCAATTGAATGATGAGAAGAGTTTCGACTTGACTTCATGTAGGTGATTATTCCACCTCATTTTGTTAGATGGATATTCCTGCAGATTGGAAGGAAGCCCAAGCAACCTTGATAGAGCATGCTTCCATTAGGTTGAGGTTTATGCGTATGAGTGGTCACACATGGGGAAAGCTTTTGTGTGGAAATTTGATGAGAATGTAAAATTTTGATATAAGATGATTGGACAGTGACCTATACTCTAGGATAGAGGGTGTATATACTTAATAAAAAAGACGCCAAGGAGGGTTTTATATATTCTGCTCTTCTTTTCAAATCTCAGTGTCTTTAGTTGTTACCTACATCTATCTCAGAAATGTGTACGAGGCCTTTCCTGTTAGTATAATGATTGTGAAATTTAACGCTTTGATGATATTGAACAAATAATCATTTTAAATGTCATCGGTCTTTGTACTTAAGTTTATGTTTGTGCTTAGGCTACAATTATCTATAGCTAGTGAGTAAATGGAATTTCGCTCAATGATCATTCATCTCATTTACCTTTTCCTTTCGGTCACTAATTTATGAAGCACATTTACTTTCACATAATCTTTTTTTGAATGGCATTCTTATTACATTTCTTCCTCGTGGCTTATGGATAAGCAACTCAAAATCAGAGGCAAATGTTAAAGATTTTAGTTTTGGGGCCAAAACTATTTGAACTTATGCTATAATTGCAAAATATACAACTAGCATATGTCACCGAGAACATAAAGAATTTTATTTCATTTCTGAAAAAAATACTAGAGCTATGAATAAAGAAGTTACTAAACAAAAATAATTGAGTGTCTTGATTCCAATATTTTATCATATTCTTTTTATTAGGATGTCATACTGTTTTTGGGCCTGCCTGGCTACCACACAAGATAATGTGGTGTTCAACACTGTTTTGGCCTCTACGCAAGATCATTCAGTGCTTAAATATAGCATATCAGAATTAGTTTCAACTTTCCCTCAAAAAGAAAGTAGTTTCAACCTTTTATTTTCTCATTGTATTAAGGTGTCACACTATTTGCACCTCTAATGGCAAAGGATAAAGTCTTGCATGCCAATTCCATATGTTGTCTTCGGGCAAGACCCTCTTTTGAGGCACTAGGTCAATGGTCATGTTAGGCATTTTTCACTTGGATACTAAGCAACAACGTTAAAGTTTATAAGAATCATGAAATCTAACACTAGCAAAATAATAAAAAAGACTTCAACTCTCGAGATTCTGTAATTTGTATCTATACGCATATAATCATAATACATTAATCACGAGCAAATTATATGGAGTAATACCTCATATCTCCATGTTTGATGATAAAGTTATTAATAATTGATGATAAATGCATAACGTATTCTCTATGTTGTCACATTTGATGACTCAAGCTTTCCTCATGATAGATGAAAGGAGCTTGGACAAATAGGAGCAACATATATAGGGATGTAAGAGGGGAGAGGGAGAGTTCATTGTGCTTATCTGGATGTCTTGGTAATGGAGATTGTTGTTCATGCTTAGAAGATCTTCTTTGCCTCTGCAAGAATCAGAAAGAGAATAGGGGGTCATTTTTGTATGATTTTATATTAGTCGTGGAGCATGTTGGACGGATGAACAATGGAGCTTGTGTAGCACCACATCAAGGATTGGTCTCATGGTCCGCTTCACAATTTGGGCTTTGCTTTTCCTGTGTTATTCATTTGAGGCTAATTCTAGTAGAAAGATGTTTTTCTTCTTCAGATTTTTATAAATTGTGTCGTATATTATGTACCTATGTTCTCATTAATACGTGTCTATGTTGTATGTAGCAAAACTTCTGTTAGATTGGTGCTTTGCAGAGATGGCTGGCCGTGCCTCCCGTACAATTTACGTAGGCAATCTTCCCTTGGATGTAAAGGAGATGGAGATTGAAGATCTGTTTTATAAGGTTCTATTTTCATTTTCAACTGATATAAGTCCAGAATTAAGATTATTGGCGAGGTGTTTGAAATAATGTTCGCTTTCTTCTGGTCACTATGTATTGAACCGTGATCTTTACCCTGTTTTGGGTTGGATGTAGGAGTAGTAGACTACGAGATAGTAATCAAATCTAAATCATGGACGCCAAACATAAGAAGTTCTTTTATCACCATGACTATGCATATGCGATGTATGATTTAGGTTGGTTCCTTATTATATTTAACGGTCTTTGATTCATTGATTTTGTTTTTCTGATGGTAAGCTTAGGCAAGGAGTTAGAATGGACTGATTTTTTCATGAGGTTAAAAATCCAGAGGTAACACACCTCTTGTTTCAATGACATGACTGTAGCATAGTTTTTTTTTTTGAGGGGGGAAAAAAACTACTTAATATCTCCACGATAAACTTAGATGCTAATGTGTAGGTCTCTTTCGAACATTCAAGAGAGTGACTTCTGTTTAGTTCACTAGCTTATTATCTTATTCTATATACTAGTATGGGACGCTGCGAGGTTGTTTTTGGCCTGATGTCAGTATTCACATTTCATACATGAGAGATCTTGCGTCTTCTAATGTCTGTATCTCATTTTTTTATTTTTTCTTGCTTGTCTTTGACTCTTTGTACTTCCAAAAAAGAGAAGTCCTAACATGTTAAGTGTAATGGCAGTTCCAAGAACAAAACTTGGCCTTATTACTTCTAATGGTCCTTTTATTAAATATGCAGCATATCTCTGTCTTAGATTTATTTTGAAATCTTAGGAAAAAATTTCCCTCTGATTGCAGTATGGTCGTATCATTGATATTGAATTGAAGCTTCCTCAACGCCCTCCAGGCTATTCTTTTGTGGAGGTATACCCTTCATCTTGACATGTAGTATAGCTCCATATGCAGGTTGAAGTCGTCAGTCAGGGACATGCTTCCATAAAGGGCTTGCGGCCTGCCCAATTTGGCATTCAGATTGATGCCGTAGATGCCTTAATCACTAGTCTGTAGTTTCTTACCTTTTTATTTCTTTCATTTGCAGTTTGAGGATCCTAGAGATGCTCAAGATGCAATTAGGGGTCGTGATGGCTATAACTTTGATGGTTGCCTTCTGAGGGTATATGTCCACACATACATATTTTACATGCTGCTCTATATACAAGTTTTTTAAGTAACTCATCTTTTAGGTTGAGCTGGCCCATGGTGGTAGAGGTAGGTCCCCAATGGGCCGGCGTGGTGGTGGTAGTGGTGGCGGTGGAGGCCGCGGTGGAGGCCACGGTGGTCGCGGGGACTATGGTGCTTCTCGACATTCTGAATATCGAGGTACACTCAATAATTTGGACTTTATAATCCTATATTCCTATTGCTTTCTATGCTTTACTCGGGTGATTGGAGACAAGTAATAGCTGGCATAAATCTGATGAAAAGCTTGGGCTTTCTGTGTAATTTAGTCGTGAACTATCATTAGTAAAGGTCTGATAGAAAGTCTCGTGCATTGTGCATGAACTGGATCGAAACATAAGAAAGAAAATAGCAGCTCCTAATATTGGATGTTGGTAGCTTTCAGAGGCATCTATTTGGCCATGCCCAGGTTAAATTTCAATAGCCACAAGATTTTAAGGCCTTCTGTATCGTTTCTCTCCATTTTTCATCCTTTGATGCTTTGATATTTCTGTCTTTTATTGGCTGCTGATATCACTTTGTCTGTATCTAGTTGTTGTGCGTGGACTGCCACCATCAGCTTCATGGCAAGATCTAAAGGTGTGTGAATTGACAACTCTACATATCTTAGTGCTCTGCTGGCACAAGTTCTCACTGTCACTTTGTCTTGTAGGATCATATGCGCAAGGCTGGAGATGTCTGCTTTGCCCAAGTTTTCCGTGATGGGGAAGGTATTACTTTTCGTACTCAACCCTCGATGTTTCTTTGTTCTGAAAATCCCTGAACAGTAAAGTCCGGACTCTCTAAATGCAACTTGGAACGTGGTCTAATTTATGACAAGGTTATCTTCTGAATGCTGATGCTGGGTCATTGGCTGCACTTATGTGTATTTTTTACATCGTTTTTCCTGGTACCTTTGAGAAATTTTTTTTGTAAATGTTTTTATCAGTCCTAGCTGGGAATTCTTCCTTCTATCTGAAAGATCTTTTAATTTTTCTCACTGGAAGTCAGAGTTCAGGTAGGTAAATTTGCCCCACCCCCTATTTCTTATTATTTGTCATTTTAGCCAAATTTTGCTTCAGTATAAGCTGTATGACAAACCAATGTATTATCAAATGTCAATTTATAATATCAACATAAAATTTGAGATTATATTATATTACCAATACAATATTTAATATGGATTTACGTTGCCGTTGCAATGTAAACATGTTTTATAAGGTGGAATGGAGGGAGTATGTGGAAAATCAGGTGGTTGTATTACCTGTGAGGCTGTGACCATATCTTGCTCACTTAGTTTCTTTTCACATGTTTTGAGCGTTTGCTCCATGATTCAAATTGAGTTCTTATCGTAAATCTTCAACTGACATAATGATGGAAAGGGGAAGAATAATACTATCATAAGTTAAAAGTGTTTGCATGGAAGTCGAATGCTTGACTCCATCCTATTGGGATTAAGGCTTTGGTACTGTTGTTGTTGCTGTACATAGCAAGCTTCACCCTTCTAGACATTATCTTGTACCAATGTTATTTAATTCTTCTTCATATGCCACTAGCCAGTGCCTGTTGCTTGTTATTGATGGCTATCATTTTCTCACAAATAAAAATTTTTTTAGGTATGATGGGGATGGTTGACTACACTAATTACGAGGACATGCAATATGCTGTAAGCATCAACAGCTTACCTCTATTTGATGATAATTAAGTTCCTTTTATGCTCTATTCTTAACCATGATATTTTTACACAGATCCGCAAACTGGATGATACTGAATTCAAAAATCCTTTCTCAAGGTCCTACATACGGGTATTGGATCTATCCTTTCTACTGTACATGTTTCCAGCTCTTTATGCATCATATTTTCAAATTTCCTTTTTGCCATCAGGCCATACCACATAAAGTTTGGCATGGTATGTAAATGAACTGGAGTTGGGAGTTTTTTGCTGACATTTTCAAATGTCTTGTGCTTGGATTTTGGGTAATTAGGCTCCATTATGCTCACCTGAACTGAACTTATTAGACCTAATTGGATCTAATCAGCTTATGCTTACATCTGACTGGACCTGATAACTTGATAATCCCCGAGCCTTTTTAAAGGCAAAGAGAATGCACCTTTATATAGGGCTTTTGAATGTCAAAACTCTTAACAAATGGCTGGAAGTCCTTTTGCACGGCCTTGTGAAAACATTTTGGAAACCATTAAATGCTTAAGTTATGCTTTGTTACTCATTGAGAGGTCGAGATATGTTTGAACTTCCACATTGTAGTATCGTCAACATATTTTAGTTTGTGAATGATCTTTTGGATCTTGTTTTGAATTTACGAAGAACTTTGGTCTCTGGGAGAGGAGCTATAGTACTCATCTTCCTTATCCTCTCTTTTCTTGAACATGTACTTCGACAGTTAAAAGCTTATGAGGGTAGTCCACGAAGGAGTAGGAGCCGCAGTAGAAGCAGGAGCCCTATCCGGGATAGAAGCAGGAGCCCGATTCGGGATAGAAGCAGAAGTGTAGGAAAGAGCCCAAGGTAACGTGCTCATGGTACTTTTCCAGCCATCACGTTGCCTCTTCTACTATAGTAGTTCATCTCTTCTTTTTGTGTGCTTTCTTATCATGTTTATTGCTTGGTGTCTACAAAGAATGACATGATTATATATGTAATCAGACCTGCTCCAAGACCTAAGTCTGCATCTCCTGTAGAGCCAACAAGGTAGTGTATTACATTATAAAAATGAAATTTGATAATACCTTTTTGTTAGTTCTTCATGCAATTCGATGATTAAAGCTTTTTTCCTTCTATTCCAGACCTAGGTCCAGGTCTGCTTCGCCACACTAGGTAAATGCTCCATCTGATAGGTTTGCCCTATATCAAACTGTTAGATGGTTATATACACAACTGGTGGAATCTGATAATAAATTTGATCATATTATGCATATTATTGCCACCATTCGTAATTATTCATCACGTTTTTGGTAAATGAGTAACTTATTTAGCATATAAACTGGCTTAATGATGCATAGGTGATTAAATTCTTGTTTCTTTGATGTCATGCTTTCTGAAGTGTCTTTTATCAAACTTGCTGATGCAGTTAACTTTCTCATGTTGCCTTAAGACTATGTCTCTTATTTTTAACAATGCTGCAGCGCAGTTGCAGATGATCAACTCCGGTGACTTCCATCAGGATATGGGATGATGGAAACTTGAAGTACAACTTTTTGTTTACCAAATCGCGGAGTAAAGAGGCCATAGTAATGTACTTTGAAGCATTGTCGTGGGCAGATTATATGAAGATTTGTTTTGTAGTTGAATTTCATGGTGACTATGTAGCCATGTTGTAACCTAGTTTAGAAAATCCTTCCTTGTTGAATCTTAGGCAGGTCGTACGTGTTGTTGTCGACAACCTTTGCCTGCATTAGAAAACTTAGAATGCTAGCAGTATTAGTACTTTCGGTCATTGCACCTTGCCATTGTAATTTGTACGAGACTTGCGTTTATGCCTCGATGATGGATTTGGATAAACTTGGATGTGTCTACAAAAGCATCCCTTGGTATTTTGGTATACAAAAAGACATCGGTGATTTCAGAAAACCCCAGCAAAAAATCCGGAGGCTGTGTTTTTTAACACCCAAATATTGCAGACGTCTTCATTCTACCAAAATGGCTAGGTGCATCTATTAAAACTAATCTTGCTGATTAACCACTTAAATTACACTCATTGAGCAATCAAGCATCTAAGCTATTTGAATTTTAACGAGGCACATAGGTTCATGTACACTAATAAGCAATAAATTTGGAATAAACTTCAAGTACTACTAAACTAATAGTGTAAAAGTTTTCGTTCATAAAATTAGACGAATTCCCTACTTGGCAATCGATATTTAAAAATGTTGTTGTTTTGGTTAAGTATTGCTTTCATGAATGAATAAGCAGTCTGAAACTTTGCACTTATTTTCACCATATTGGTGGTGGTGTTCGTCCTAGTGTCTATTGCGGTGGAGGTAACGGTGCTATTGGTTATCGGCCTTATTGGATTGTAGAGGTGGTGTGAAGGAAAAGGGAATATTGCACGGTAGTTGTCCTTGTATTAAATAGGATGTTGTTGTTTAGTCGCCTACTTTGAAAAGAGTAGGCAATAACAACAACATGGTCTAGTATGTGTAACATATAGGCCCATGTTATTTTTTTATTGAATAATAGAAGGTCGTGTAACACAAATAAAAGTGCAAGTATCACAACTAATTTGGTCCAAACTTTTTCTTTTTCCGATATTCAATAATGTATATTAGTCATTATTAAGGTTTTGTTTTCTTGGATTATTTTTATGCTTTCTCAACTATTTAATTAATGCTACACTTTGACTTTAATATAACCACATGTTTCACTTAGACCACTGTTTACAATTGCTACTTAAGTGATGTGAGATCTTATTAGATTTATTCAATATATAAGGATGACAATACGTTTTGATGGGGCTGATCGGTATTGGTTTTAGGTAAATTTCAATTTGTGTCAAAAACTTGTCAAAATATTATAAAAAAGTTAATATTATTACAAAATATGAATGGGTAAAATCGGCTTGTTCAGATTCATCGTATGACTAATTTCCATTTATTTCGGTAACCTCAAGTCAGTATTAGGTTGGAGTTGTCAGATTAGGTCAGATAATTTTAGGGATATCAATGGGGGCAGTGTGAGGATGGTCCCTCCTTACCCATACCTGCCTAAAAATCTCATTCCTATCCCCTCCCATCAGCATGGCTGGAGAATTTTTTTTATCCCCATATCCCCCAACTAGTATGTTATAAAAACTATCCCGCCCCCATCACCTACATGGGTCTTTGCACCCGTCTCACACCCTCCATACTTGCCCTTAAAAAAATCACATGTTTATTAAAGTATGTGCTATTATTAATTAGCTTGGTGATTTACATTTTAGGAAAAACATATATCATGTGAGATACTTGTTAGATTCATCTCAAAATTATTTTTTTTAATATCAACTTTTTATAATTTTTACTTATTGATAATTGTAGATATTAATGTTTAAAATAATGCATTGGCAAATGTGAAAACATGAAGTGTATCACTTCTTTAGAAACAGAGGAAATATTTAATAAGTACTTAGGAGGTGGAGATCAAGCAAGGTGAGCGGGTAAATTCTAAACTCTACACCCGCCCCGTAGCAAGGATAATTTTCATCTCCATCCATCACCGCGAAACCTTCCCCTATTCTCACTAACTGAGGTGGATGCACGGGCTGAGGATCAATCTTCGGACTTCTCATCCTTGAGTTCAATCTAATCCGTTAGGAAGTGATGTTTTTTTCAAACTCTTTAGCTTGTGAAAAACACACTTAGTTATCCAACCTATCATTTTGAGTTACAAAATTACTCGTCCTTTTTCTTTAGCCTACATTCTCGACATGATTGAGACATCTTCCACAAGAAAGCTTTCACACTCGGGGCGAGTCTCTTATATTTAAATATAATGTTGACTTTAATATACATACTATTAAGATATTAACTTTTTCTAAATTTTACTTACTGATAATCACAATTATTAAGACTCATAAACTACTATTTATGCCCAGACCATGCTCTGGGGTTAATCTGTATTATACTTTAGTAGTTCAATACAACTAAAATTTGGTGTAGAAATTTGTTAGGAAAAAGTTATAAATAAATAGTTTTATTCATAAATGCAATTAAAATGAATTTATTTTTTAAAACAAATAATATCATTATTAGTAGGAAAAATTGTCAGATAATAATACCAAGGTTTTAACACTTTTTGAAAATAAATACCAAGGAGTTGCGAAATGTGAAATAAATACTAACAAGTTATGTTTTTCTTAGAAATCCATACCAACTAACAAATATCCGTCTATTTTTCCGTCTTAGAAATCCATACCAACTAACAGAAATTCATTCAATTTCATCTCTGAACAACAGAAAAATCTAAGGTGAGTTAAATTTGGGTGAGAAAGTGACGGAAAAATACACGGATATTATGTTAGTCTTGATATATACTAATACCTCCATTTTATTTTAATATGTATATTTGCTTTTGCGCGCGGACCAAGAAAAAAGTGAAAAAGTAAGAGAGAAGGATAATAAAAGTAAGGAAAAAGTGAAAAAGGTTGAGAGACAGAAAGAAAAGGTAGGAGAAAAGTGTAATAATTAGGTGGGCCAACCTTCTATATTATGGGAAAAGGTAGAAGTATATCAATAAAAAAGTACCCCAAAATGGAAAAATGTGCATATAAAAAAAATGGAGGGAGTAGCTTCTAACCCGGGCAATGCCCGGGAGATGTCTTGTTATTTTAATATAGTATTTTCAACTAACCGGCATTACTTAAAAGGAATCAAACTTAATAGAATTTAATGTAGGAAAAATTGATAAGAATAATCCGACCTTTGGCCGGTCTTCCATCAATGGTACCACCTTCAATTAATCCAGGTATAATCCGACCTTTGACACCCATATTCTCTCATTGGTCCGTCACCTGTTGGTGACCTACAATTACAGGTAATCTTCCTAATTACGTGATTAATAGCTAATTAAGTGCATTTTAAACTTAAATTTTTAATTAAGGTTTAAAATCAGATTTAATAAAAAAAAAACTTAAAAAAAAACCCACCTCTCCCCTCCCCTTCCCCTGCCACCCTCCCCCTCCCCTGCTGCCACCCTCACTCTGCCCTGCTGCCACCCTCCCCCTTCCCCTGCCACCCTCCCCTCCCCCGCTGCCACCCCTATTCCCCTGCCACCCCCCTTCCCCTGCCACCCTCCCCCTCCCCCGCTGCCTCCCCTTCCCCTGCCACCCTCCCCCACCCTCGTTGTCTCCCCTTCCACTGCCACTACCAACCACCCAGACTGCCACCTTCCCCTTGCTCCGGCACTAATGCGCCTCCTCTAACCACCGCACAACCTCCCCCTTCTTCCTCCCTCTCCTCGCTGCTCATCTGTCCCCCTCCCTTTGCCTTGTTTCAGCACCACCGTGGCTGTTGGAAGCCACGCAACACCACCCAGCCACCCTCCTTCGCTACTGGCTACTGCACCGCAGCACCACCGGCCGCTGGTCGCCTGTTCCGAACCATGAAGAGGAGGTGGCAGGGAAGGGGGAGGGGATGGGGTGGCACGTGGCAGCAGTGGGGGCAGGGGGAGGGAATGGGGTGGGGGGTGGGGTGGCAGTGCAGGAAGGGGGGAATGGGGGGTGGGATGGGGGGTTTTCCTTTTTTTTTGAAGTTTTTTTTTTAAAAAAAGTCAACGGTCATTTTGACCGGTCAAACAGGTTGCCATCATTCCATACCAATGAGATAATATGGGTGTCAAAGGTCGGATTATACCTGGATTAATTGAAGGTGGTACCATTGATGGAAGACCGACCAAAGGTCGGATTATTCTTATCAATTTTTCCTTTAATGTATATCATAATTTAAACTCGAGTATGCTATTACATTTATTTTACCTAAACTTGATTGAATTTAAATTAGTTTGGATGATTTTTGGTATTTTATTAATTCGATACGACTTCAATATATTTCTATCTAATAATTTTTCATTGTTTATAAATTGAATTAGATGGTTTTTTACATGTTTCACTCGTGGGACTTTAATGTAAAGTAATACTCCCTCCGTCCCATATTAATCGCAACAATAACTTGTGCACATAGTTATAGGAAGTTAACAGAGTAGGGTGTATGTTATATTAATTTATTGTAAAAGTTGATGTGATAAAAAATGATGTGATGTTTTTAGTAAGTTAATAGAGTAGGGGAATAATATTGGAAAATTCCCAATGGTAACCCTTAGGTTTTAGAAATTCTCAGGGGTGTAAATTTCAAAAAAACATTCCTATTGGTAACCCTACTTTACAAATTATTCCCAAATAGAGCCTTAATGAAAAATATTCTGTTAATAATAAAGCATATTCCGTTAGTTAACCATTAAGACGGTCACTCGCACGTAAAAGAGGTCTTTTGGGTCTTGTTTTGCCAATTTTGACATCAAAATCGAACGTTGAGGGGTAACACTTACCCCCTAAACTTAACTTTAAGAATCGATTTTGAGGTCGAAATTGAAAAAAAAACAATCCGAAATGTCTAGTTTTATGTGCGAATGTCCGCTTTAACGGTTCACCAGTGGAATATGCTTTATTATTAACGAATATTTTTCGATAAGGTTATGCTTGGGAATAATTTGTAAAGCAGGGCTAGCAATGGGAAAGTTTTTTTGAAATTTCCACTAGTGGGAATTTCTAATACCTAAGGGCCACCATTGGGAATTCCCCAATAATATTTTAATGTTTTCGTATAAATTAATGAATGAACGGTATATATTAGTTGAGTGAAATATAATAAAATATTGGTGAGTCCATGCCTAAAATAGAAGTGTCGCAATTAATATGTGACAATCATATATGGGAGTTTGCAACTAATATGGGACGGAGGGAGTATTGTTTTCTTAGTTAATTCTATTAGTTTAAAAGTGATAAAACTCAATTGACTTCGCATATTACTTAATATTAGATTTACTTAAGGCATGTTCTCCCCAGGTTATTTTCAATTCAGTTCAACTCAGTTCGGTTCAGCTCTACACAATACTTTTACTCTCATATATCACTATTCAATTCAGTTCATTTTAGTTCAATTTAATCCAATTCAGTTCAGTTTTGTCCAAGTCAGTTAAGCTATTTTATGCCGAAGAGAACATGTCCTTAAGCCTCATTGTATTTAAATTAAGTTAGTCATTTCAAATTCAATCATTTCATTTCAATTCAATTTAGTTGAGTTCAGCTCATTTAAGCAAAATGAAACATACCAGGTAAAATATACGATTTTTTTACAATTCTAGAAAAATGTATCATAAGTGAATTTTGATTTAAAGTATTTTTCGAGATGAATCTAACGGTGTAAAAATTATAATTTTAGGAGATTTGATACGAAAGTTATGATTAATTTTATAATTTCATATTAATTATTTAGGAATGTAATCTTTTTATTTAGGATATAATTATTCTTTTTAATTATTAATAGTATTTTAGATAAGGAATGCAATATTTTAATTACGATATAATAATTCTTTTTAATTATTATTTATTAAAAATTAAATCATTAGTTTCATTTACATAATGATGTGGAGCGATGTCCTGTCTCCTTTCGGGACAGCTTTATTATTTAGTACTAGTTTATGACCCGGGCAATGCCCGTATTGGTTTTTATCTATTGATAATTTCCACTTTATTTATTGATATTTTTTTTATGAAGCACTTTTAAAAGTATATCAGAAGCTTTGCCTGAACAACAACACAACAGTATACACTTGTTGGACTACCATTTTGTCCACAAAATCTAATTCAATAGAGTTGTATATTTTTTATGTGATTGTATAAGTAGGTTATTTGTAGCAGTACAGGCTCTCTAAGAACCTTGTAATATCTTTGTAATAATATACACTAGTTTTTAGGCCTGTGCAAGAATGCACGAAATTTTTTGTTGGTTTATATAATTTTTTAAAATTAAACTACATAATAAAATTATTTTATGTGAACAATTTTACGGATGCATTATTATCATATATCAATATTATTTAAGTTATATTCGTACTATTTTGAATTTTATTAATCTACAATGTGAAAAGGACATTAAAATTTTGGAGGATATACATAACATGCACACATAATTAGATAGATATCAATCAAACAAATATATATACCAACAATATATATACCAAACACTAAAATATAAATATAAGGTTATACTTTTTTTAACTAAGAATATAATATTTTTTAAAACAATTGTTAATTTTATCTAAATATATATACCAACAATATGTATACAAAAAAAAACTATATAAACATAATAATAGTCTGATAGTACTTTAACATAAAGTAATTTATCAAATACCTATATTTTATGTATGTAAAAGAAAATTTCTATAATACCTTAACATTGTCTTTTATACAATGATAAAACAAAAGTTGCTACAAAATGTATTGAATAGTATCAAACACATTTAACATATAAAAAAAAGATACATATACTTTGCTTTTATAGAAAAGTAGGAATAAGTTCGAATAAATTGTATTTCAATAGTGATGAAACATCAACATAACAAATAAAAATTAACAGAGTAAAAATTAGGATAAGGTTATACCATAATACGCACAAATTCGAAATTTAACATACAATTTATATATTCATAAGTACTATTTTCATTAGTCCTAAGTCTAACTTTAGTATTACATGTCTCCTTTTCTCATTCTCACCTTCACCAAATTCCGTTCCTTTTGCTTCTAGGCCTTTTCAGAAATCCTCATTTCATCGATTCTCCCTCCCTCTCTTTGTCTCTCTTAGCTCTAATTCCTTTATGTTTGTCATTCGAAAGATCATATCCTTCCCTCACACTTTTCTACAACTCTTCTCTCTTTCTTTCTTTATAATAAATTCACTTGAAATGAAAAATAATATTAAATTGGATGTAAAATGTTGTTGTGAAATGAAAAAAAATGAGACTCTACATCGTGAATAATGCACAACCAAATATTTAGACAAATGTACTTGCCTTAAGTTCATCGATTTAAGAGATATTAGAGCTTACAAACAGTTTTGTAGCATAACAGAAATTAGATACACGATTTTCTCTTACAAAAAGGTACACATCAGATACACATACTTTAGTACATTGGTATAAGATTCTTTTTCCAGATTGAATGACAACCAGAATTGGGATATTTGTATTTTCCTTATCGTTTGATTGCTTGGTTGCAAAAAATAATTATATATCAATGTATAAATTCAACAATTTATAAGACCAAGCTAAAAATAAAAGAAGTAAAGATCTTACAGAATTGGGATATTTGTATTTTCCTTATCGTTTGAGTATCTTAGATGATGTGATTGGTTCTACACCACTATATCCAGTGAATACTCTAATGACATCTTAGAAGAAAAATCGAAAATATTACACGTGACATCTTGAGATTCGTTGACGTAGTAAAATATAGTATTACTACCAAATGTTGATGGCTTTATACCTATATAGTATACACCAGATTGTTTTATTGCAAGCATATGGCACGAATTCATATCCATATTGAGAAATTGCAAGATTTCATTATGATGATTGGTACTTGAATGACACACGAATTGGATTTGGTAGTTAAATCAATGACTCGGACATTGGAGAAGGTCATAGTGGGATGAGAAGTGTATGTAAGTTCAAAATAGTACGGAGAACAATATATATATATACATATATGTATTGGTCTAGCCATGATGATGACTATACAGTGATAATTTGCAAAATTCCCAAGATATAACTAAAATGCCAAAAAAAATCGAAAAGAAAGTTTAACTGAAAAATTCGAATTAAAAAAATTCAAATAATGTTAATGATATTCTTATCTTTATTATATATATTCGAATTCAAAGTTTTCAGGAGAACCTTATAATTGATATGCATATTGATGATTATTTATTAGCTCATCTTTTTTTAAAACCTAATAAAATGTTATTATCAAATATTTATAAATGATCTCAAAAGGTTAGTAACTATTTAGGAAAAAAAAGGTATTAGAGATGTTTAGGGAAGATTAATTATGGAAGGTTAGATTTTTTTCGCTAACAATTTTTGATATTTAAAAAAAATTGCAGATTCTGTCTAATATGATATAATATAACCTCCTAAAAATAAGTTAAATTATCTATATAACAATATTGCCTAAAACTGTTTGACATCCTTAAAATTATGTCATTTAGCTGAATTTTATGTTACTTATAATACAAATTGCCTAAAAACGTTTGATGTCCTAAAAAATAAAGTTAGATAGCTTCCTAAAAATTAGCTAAATATTCTGTAAGAAAATGATATAAAATCTTTATATCCTAATAGAAAAAGTGAGAGTATCTTATTGTGCCTATAATATAACTGATACGCTATAATATCCTAAAGCGTGAGTTCTAAAACCGTGTTTAAAGATAAATAGAAAGTGAGGTTATTTTAAAAATTTTCCTAAATAAGTAAATATCATATGATTTGCATAGAGCCATTTGATAACTTTAAAAAATTATATCAGTTAGTCTCCTAAAAAATAGCTAAATATCCTAAAATAAACTAATACAAAATCTATATATCCTATTTCAATTACCAATTAAATTGTATATTCTACATTTCAAATATATTTTGACAACAATGGGAATTTTTGTTACATTATTTTGAAATATTATTTTTTAGAAACATATTCGCCAATTTAAAAATATTATTTAAAAAATCAAATTATCTTATTTGCCTATAATAATGACTGATATGCTAAATTTTTTGCCTAAATCCTCAAATATCCCAATGTCAGATTATTTATATGCTATGTTTTTAGATCAAGATCAGTCAAGATGTACTCCCTCCGTTTCTTTTTGTTTGTCCCATTTACTGTAACTCCAAATGCCAAAGAAGATGATGTCATAAGCATGTGGTGGGGACAACAATTAAGGATTACACTTATTTTATAGTAAATATGGTGATTAAAGTAGGTGAAAGAAGATTATAAGGTACACGTAGGACCAAAAAATGACAAAGTAGGGGTAAATGAGTAATATAATATTTCCATATAGGGAAAGATGAAAAGGTAGGACAAACAAAAAAAAACGGACAAAAACAGAAAGTAGGACAAACAAAAAGAAACGGAGGAAGTATTATTTAGAGCCAAATCAGTCAAGCAAAATTAAGCAAGCGCAAAATAGCCTTCATTTACGATTTAGAATCAATTGACTTTATCTTCTCATATTTTCGATCAATTCTAAAATTTTGCAAATCATGCTATTTTAGCAAATAAAATAATCTCATTCTTCTTTAAGAACTTTTTTTTTATAGAAAACACAAAAAATCTTAGAAATCTATCTTTTTTATCATGTTATATGAAGGAAATTTTGCTGATTTTTTAGCATATCACATGATGATTTTTAGTAAAGAATCAATTGACACGTTTTTTTATAGCAATTTAAAGTCAATCATTATCTTTTTTATTCTGTTCAAGTCATGATAATCTTTAGCAAATCATGCTCATTATTAGCATTTTAAAAAATCTGCAAGTAATAAAGATAAAATTCTGCTTGATATGCTATTACTTCCTCCGTAACGAAAAGAATGCACCATTTGTACTTTTGACACTATTCGCAGTTTTAAATTTAATCGCAATTTATGACTTATACATAAGGGAAAATATAGTCATGTGGGGTCTTGTTGGATTCGTCTCAACTTGTAGTTTTTTATGATCTAATGTTTATAATTTTTACAAATACATAATTAGATATATCAATCTTTAAAGTTTTATCTTGGCATGTGTGCCCAAGCAAATGGTGCATTTATTTTGTTACGGAGGAAGTATATTATAGGCAAATTATATAATCTCACCGGGAATATTTATTAAGAAGATTTATTATGGAAGATTACACATTGCTGAAATCTTCAAGAGTGAAATTCCTAACCGAAAGATTTTTAGGGGAGGTTAGATAGTTTCCGATGTATTTTTCGGTGTTTAGCAAAATTTGCAGATTTTGCCTGATATGCTATTAAATAACCTCCTAAAAGTCAGCTAAATTACATGTATAATAATATTGCCTAAAACCATTTGATATCACTTTAAATCATGTCATTTAGCGACTAATATGCTAAAAAATCTCCCTAAAATGTATGATATCCCAAACAATAAGCTAAATAGCGTATTAAAAATCTGCCAAAAACTTCTAATATTTTAAGGGCTTCCATACATTTTAGGAATTCATTTATAAATGAAAATGAAGACTTGAAGGGCTTTATTTACACTAATACTCTTAAGATTATAATAAATAGAAATTAATCAAGGATGACAACTTAGGAAACTAAATTTGACATAAATGTGTATTATCTTAAAATTGCCAAAAAAAAAATGACTATAAAAATTCGGAATTTAAAAATGAAATTTAAATTAATGTTACTCTTATATTTATTATCTTTGGTTTAATTATGGTGAGTGATCATCCAAATTAGTAGAATGTAGCAAGAAATTTAAAAGTTATCAGTGTAAATATTATATAGGTACTTAGAATCTATATTTTAAAAATTAATTCCTATTTCAAAAGAAGAAAATCTGTAGTAATCAAAATTAAGATTAAGTAGAATTTAGTAATCAAAATCTTTTTAAAAGAAGAAAATCTACTGAAATCAAGGAATAACCTAATTTAAAAAAATAAAATCACAATGATTTTATTATTATGCAATAATTTTGAAATGATAACAAATACAATTATTACTCCTTTTAAGTCTTAACAATAGGAAACATTTTTAAATTAAGCTTATTATTCACGTCATTTGTTAATTACCTTCACGCTAAAACTGAAAAATTATAAAGTTAGGCATATAGAATAAATGAACTCAGTTAAAACAAAAATATCTACTTAACTTAGGAAATGTTTGCCAAACATAAGCGTTATTGAATCATTTACAAAAATTACTATAAAAAACAGAAAATCACAAAGATTGGTCAAAACATTTTTAAAATAATACAATCTACAGAATTTAAGGAATAACCAAATTTAAAAGATTTTTTAGAAAAAAACGGCCATTATTATGCAAGCCGTATCTTAAACTTATAAAAGTATGCATAATTTGAGGAATAACCGAATAACTGAATTGAAAATTTTTTCAACATACAATATGGAAAAGAATTCAAAAGATAGTATAGTTTTGGAAATATAAGTATATTTAGATTATTATTATTGATTACAAATGGAAAGTATCTTCGTTATTTATTTAATTCTCCTAAAAAACCTAATATATTTCAAATTTTAATGGTTTCCAAAAAAGGAAAATAATCTTCATTATTTTTTGAAATATATTAGGGTTGATTGATGATAATTAAGATTCTTTATTATTTTAATATCTCTATACTATAATCAATATTATATATTAATTATAAATAATTTAGAGATTTTATTCCATAATAAGGCTCATGATAACTAAAAATATGGGAACTAAATTTCTTAACTTTATCAACAAAATATTTAAAGAAACTTTGTTCTATAAAAATAGGCAAATATTATTATTAATTTTGGAATTAGGGTAGATTGATGACAATTAAGATTCTATAATCTTTAAATATTTTGTACCATAGTTAAGGCCGAGAATAACTAAATTTAAGGCAATAAATCAATATAAATTTCGGATTATAATAGGGTTAAAAATGGTAAGTTTCTTAATTAATATACGAAATAAAATCATGGTTGATTGATTTACTTCAAATTCTATACTATATTAATATTTTGTTTCATATTCAAGGTGAGGATAAATAAAAATAAGGAAACAAAATATAATATTTTTAGGAATGTAACTTTATGTAGCAAATTATTATCTTCAAAAATGGTATGTTTTTTCAATAATTAAGAGTAAATTTTATAATAATTGATTGATTAATTGATTGTTTGTTTATGATAAGCTAACCAATATGATAAATATAACCTGATTAATAATTACAATTTATATAATAATTAATTGCTTGTGATTATATAATCAATGTGATTAATATCATTAGATAATCAAGGTAACATAATATTATAATTACCATTAATAAATCATATCAAATAATTTAATTTTAATTTAAAATAATTTTGGTAAGTACTAAGTATCAAAAGCTAATCAAGGTAACATAATACTTCCTCCGTTTTTTAATACTCGCACCATTTCTATCTTTCACAGTATTCACACATGTCCACTTAAATTAATATTGTGACTTATATGCAAGAAAAAATATAGTCATGTGAGATCTTGTTAGATTCGTCTCAATGTATAGATTATTAAAATCTAATTTGCATAATTTTTTATCGTGTATAATTAAAGATATTTAACATCTAAATTGTGCATTGGGTTGCGTAAACTGGTTCAATGGTGCGAGTATTAAAAAACGGAGGAAGTAGATTATTTACCATTTAGATAATCAAGGCAAATCTATATCAAAATTTCATAATTAATTTTCGGATTTTAGTAGATTTATGATAATTATAGTTTAACATATTTTTGGTATTAAATATTTTTAGTAGTATTTGAACTTTAATAATTATAAAAAAAAATAGTAATAAATTAATACTTTAGTTTTATTTCAAATTTTTATAGTTTTATATTTTTGGTAAGTACTTAACTATCATAAGCTACTCAAGGTAACATAATAGTATCATATGCTAATCAATGCAATTTGATATTAGAATTAACATTCCTAAAAAATATGACATATTAAACTTTGAATTACCATTTCTTAAAAGTATGATATATTCTGATTTGAATTTATACTTTCAGATTTTTATGGTCTATATTATCTTTATATTCTAAATTCTAAATGCTAAAAAAAGTTAGTCTAATAAAACTTAATAACTAATATACGTATAATAATTAATTAACGTATAATCTTTTTATCAATTAGGCTAGAATTAATAAAGAATATATGTATAATATTTACGGATTTTGATTTAAATATTGTAAATGATAAATATATATTGAAAGGTTAGAATATTGTAAATTAGGCTATAAACAATTCGAAATAAAATTATTTTTTCATGAAAGAGAAGA
Source organism: Patellifolia procumbens (assembly GCA_947645195.1). Taxonomy (NCBI): domain Eukaryota; kingdom Viridiplantae; phylum Streptophyta; class Magnoliopsida; order Caryophyllales; family Amaranthaceae; genus Patellifolia; species Patellifolia procumbens. The sequence goes on from CANSGD010000928.1 coordinate 553,402, forward strand.
ATAAGACTAAAGTATAATCAAAATATAAGAAGAAAACTAAAATTTACTCAATTAAAATAGAAGAACATTGTATTAAACATTAGAACATAAACAATTTATAAAATATATACTCAATTGGAATAGGAAGAACAACAAAATGTGTTATTGATAATTCATATTAATAAATAATCTAAGATGATATTCATAATTTGCAAAGTACAACAACAAAAAAAATTCAAATACAATCCTTAAAAATACTAATAACCTTGCCATCATTAGATAATTGTAATGATTAAGACTCTCACACAAGCCTTCATATCAACTGGATCAAGAACAATGCTTGGTATTTCAAGTTTATGAAAGAAATTTATATTGCTTGGATAATTCTTGCAAACTTGACATACCCCAATTGTAGAATTTTCTTGGCAATTTGAGAAGGAAGTGTAACACCCCCACAACCCCTCCATTTAAAAACCTCAATAAAACAGAGAAACTGTGGAGATGTTACGCCACGCATGATAATACGTAAGGCTAAACAGAGAATACAGCGGAAGTCTTTTAAAACATAACTTGAAATACTTTAATAAAATCAAAATATGAAATTCAATAAATGAGTTATCAACTCGAGAACTACCCCATAATAGTTCCTTAATTAAAACAAACATAAACCAAAATAACTGTATTGAAATAAATGTTTATGCACTAAAATTCCCATCTTCATGCTCATGATCCCCATGCACAGCAACACCTGTACCTGAAACTCAACCTCTAAGATCTGCTCGCGATTCACAAACACATTCATGAATGGGTCGTCACAGGGTCATTGAGGTAAAACAATAACCAAACAAACAAAACACATACATCAGCAACGCTGAGTACATAACACTACTAAGCTAATGCAATAAATAATAATAATATATGCAATCCTCAAAAATTCGGCTTGCTCTTCTCATGATTCTAAATGCACAACAAAGACTGAACTAACTAAATTCATTCTTTAATTTATATTGGCAATGAACGGGCACCGTCCTCCACTTGGAGTAATATACGGGCTACTATTTCTTGTGTAAGAGGTTCCACACCTCTTACTAATAAAGTAAAGTTCCATGAACTTTAAATAAGTTGACTCGAGAAGTACACGCTTGTTAGTGAAATGAGAGAGAGGGCGAGAGTGAGCCCCTAGACTCAACATCTCGACAGAGACACTATGAGTGACACCTAGTCCACTCGATAACCTTCTTGGTAGTTTGGAATTCCATAAAGCTTTCTTGATAAAATAAATAGCATCGTCACGCTATGCCTATGCAGGAGTATAGTTACACACTAACTCCCCCCCTTATGTTCAATACTCATGGGGGATCCTACCCAAGAGTTTTATTGCCAAAGTTCGACATGTGAGATACACACGACAATTACAAATAAGCAAATAAATTAATTTATTATCTTTCTTTAGTAAGTGACAACAACAAGTATCACAAACAACCTCAATTCTAATTCTTTCGAGCTCTTTCTCAACTTCTTACTTAAATGACTCCTTGAGTCCTTTCTCCTTCTTAAGGATCCATGATCCAACCAATTGAGTCTTTGCTCAATGGTTAACTATTCGTGGGACCTTGCCCAATACCTTTAATTACTAGTGAGACCTTGCTCAATAAAATACTCATGCAAGCCATAGCTTTAAGAATAACATAAATAAACTTTAATCATGCTCAAAAGCAATAAGCATCAAAACATGCTTCTCAAATGATAGGAATAACTCAAAAGTTCCATTCCTAGTCTCCTTTCTATGCTCATAACATAAACTCAAACAATCTTAAGGCACAAGCCTCTCCTTACTTCTCATGCTCAACAAATCATCCTTATAAACCACTAAGGTCAAAGGTCAAAGTGTATGTACCTTGCTACTACAATGGAATCACCCAATAAAAGCTTCAATTGCTTTTATAATGCTTGGAACCTATCAACAACGAAGTACTAGTAATTAGTACTTAATCAACAAATAATTCAAGGCTATTTAATAAATAAAAATCAGCTTTTAAATAATAATAATAAATCTGATTTTTATTTTAAAACACTCTAAAAACTATTTTGAATAATAAAACTTGAAAACCTTTACTAGTAGACAAAGCCCAATGCAAATTAGTGCTTAAAAACTCATAAAAACTAATTATTTATTAATTAAAATACAGCAGTCAATTAATTAATAAATAATAGAATACAAATATTTTTTTAAAATAAAATTAGAAGTGGTTCGAAAACCACTAGCAAAACCGCACCACAACCCTCGACCGGCCACCGACGAGGACTCTGACCACCGCGTGGCAGCAGCGCCTGGGTCACTCGACGAACGCCGGCCGACCACCAGCCAAGGTGGCTGCCGGAAAAACGCAGGGTGGCGCACGCACGAAGAGGAGCGGAAGAAAAAGAAAGAGAAAGAAAAAGAGAAAGAAAATAAAACCCTTTGTTTCACCTCGAATGCTTGAATGATCCTCCTACAAAAATCAATGAAGAAAATTAAATTAGAACTTGAATCAATGGAGGAATTGATGGAGAAATAGAATTAGGGTTTGAGAGAGAAGAGAGAAAAAGAGGAACCCTAATTACTCCTTTTGATGATGGTGGCTAGTAAATGATGGAGGAACCCTAATTCCTCCTTTTATAGTGGAAAAAGACTACTTTTTGGTAAAAAGACCAAAACACCCTTAATGATATAATTTATCAAAATACCCTTCTTCTTGAAATTACTAAAAACCCTTTTAACTAAAAATACTAATTTTTAAATAGCTTTAATACTTCAAAAATGATTAAAACTATTTAATTAAATAACTCAAAAATATGGGGGATTACAGTCTACCCCCCTTAAAAGAAGTTTCGTCCCGAAACTTAAACAAAACCTCCTCTCCTTTCCAAAACTTTACTTTGAAAAACTCGGGAGCGTTATGCCCCAATAAGGTAATTCTTTCTAAAGAAGTAGCCAAATAATACGCTACTAAGTAAAATAAGTAGCCAAATAGTACGCTACTAAATAAAACTTTTGCCTTGAATGCTCAACTGAGCAAATCTTACTTTGCTTGAAAAGTTTTTCCTTGAAAACTAAGCAATAATAAAAAAAATTCTTACTAATTTCTAGCAAAACGCACGCGCGCACTCTACCCCCCTTAATAGGAGTTACGTCCCGGAACTCAACTCACCTAGTCGAAAAGCTCGGGATACTTCTTTCTCATGTCATCTTCGGCCTCCCAGGTAACCTCCTCAGTACGCTGGTTGGACCACAAAACCTTGACTATCTTTATATCCTTATTTCTTGTACTCCTCACTTTAGAGTCCAAGATCTTCACCGGTCTCTCTTCGAATGAAAGAGTCTCATCCACTTCTATAATCTCGGGATATAATACGTGAGACTTATCAGGCACATATCTCTTTAGTTGGGATATGTGAAACACATTATGCACCTTTCCCAAGTTATTTGGCAAATCCAGACGATAAGCCAATCTTCCAATTCTTTCAATAATATCATAGGGACCTATAAACTTTGGGCTAAGCTTTCCTTTTTGCCCAAAACGCATCACCCCCTTCATAGGTGACACCTTGAGTAACACCTTCTCGCCCACTTGATACTCACTATCTCTTCTATGCTGATCAGCATACGCCTTTTGACGATCCTGGGCCGCTCTCATCTTCTCGCGAATATATTTCACTTGATTCACAGTATCTTCGATCATTTGCGGTCCCAAAGTAACCGTCTCACTAATATCATTCCAACACAATGGACTACAATATTTTCTACCATATAAAGCCTCGAAAGGAGCCATCTTAATGCTCGAATGGTAGCTATTATTGTACGAGAATTCTATCAAAGCTAACATATCATCCCAAGTCTTAGGATAATCTAAAGCACATGTTCTCAACATATCTTCAAGAGTCTGAATGGTTCTCTCTGATTGACCATCAGTTGCTGGGTGAAAAGCCGTACTCTTAAGCACGTCGGTCCCAAAAGCCTTCTGTAAAGCATCCCAAAAATGAGATAAGAATCTTGAATCTCTATCTGACACAATTGTGGAAGGAACTCCATGATGCCTCACCACTTGGTCCACATATACTCTACCACACTGCTCCATCGACCAGTTATCTTTCATTGGCACAAACTTGTCTACCTTAGTTAGCCTATCTATGATCACCCACACCTTGGTGTATCCCTTTGCTGTCTTGGGAAGACCTACGACAAAATCCATTGCTATGTCATCCCACTTCCACTCAGGCACTGGTAATGGTTGAATAGTCCCCTGAGGTCTCTTGTGTTCACTCTTGACCTTTTGGCAAGTCAAACATCGAGCAACAAATTCAGCTACTTCTCTCTTCATATTGTTCCACCAGAACATTATCTTCAAGCCCTTATATAACTTATCCCCTCCAGGGTGGATAGAATAAGTCGTATTATGTCCTTCTTTCATCACTTTCTCTTTCAACTCGGTGCAACTTGACGGTATACACCACCTTTCATTGAATCGGATACTACCATCCTCATAGATACTAAACTCCTTTGTCTTCTTCTCCTCGATCAACTTCTTAATCTTCTCCATCTCTTCGTTCCCTTCTTGAGCCTTTAAAATCTCCTCATTCAGTGTCGATTGGATTGAGATAGCATTCAAGCATGCTTCCACTCCACCACTTCCAACAACTTCAATATTAAGCTTCCTAAACTCCTCATACAACTTTTCTGGCAATACCAAGGTACTCAGACTATGGCTAGTCTTGCGACTTAGAGCGTCTGCGACTACGTTCGCCTTTCCTTCATGATATATGATCTCGATATCATAATCATTCACCAATTCTAACCACCTTCTCTGTCTCATATTCAAATCTTTTTGAGTGTACAAGTACCTCAAACTCTTGTGATCGGTATACAACTTCACCTTCACTCCATACAAGTAGTGTCCGCAAATCTTCAAAGCAAACACTATTGCGGCTAATTCTAGATCATGGGTTGGGTAATTCACCTCATATGGTTTCAATTGCCTAGAAGCATAGGCTATAACCTTTCTATTTTGCATCAAAACACATCCCAAACCATTCTTCGATGCGTCACTATATACTTCCAACTCAGCATTTTCCTCTGGTAGTGTCAAAATCGGAGCTGTAGTCAACAACTCCTTAAGCTTCTTAAAGGCTTTCTCACACTCTTTGGTCCATATGAACTTCGTCTCCTTCTTCATGAGACTCGTCATCGGCTTAGCTATCCTCGAGAAGTCCTTCACAAAACGCCTATAGTAGCCAGCTAGACCCAAGAAACTCCTTATGTCAGTGACATTTCTAGGAGTAGACCATTCACTAACTGCTTTTATCTTTGCTGGGTCCACAGAAATTCCATCCTTCGACACAATGTGGCCAAGAAACGCCACTTCTTCCATCCAAAATTCACACTTCAAAAACTTTGCGTACAACTGATGTTCTCTGAGTGTAGACAACACTAACCTTAGGTGCTCCTCATGCTCTTCTTTATTCCTCGAGTAAATAAGGATATCGTCAATGAAAACCACTACAAATTTATCCAAATACTCTCGAAACACTCTATTCATTAAGTCCATAAACATCGCAGGCGCATTGGTTAACCCAAATGGCATCACTGTGAACTCGTAGTGACCATACCTAGTCCTAAAGGCCGTCTTTGGTATGTCCTTTTCTGCAATCCGCAATTGGTGATACCCTGACCTTAAATCAATCTTCGAAAATATCGAAGCTCCTTTCAACTGGTCAAACAAATCATCAATCCTTGGCAACGGGTACTTGTTCTTGATAGTCACTTTATTGAGATCCCTATAATCGATACATAACCTCAAGCTCCCATCCTTCTTCTTCACGAACAAAACAGGCGCTCCCCACGGAGAGTAACTAGGTCTAATATACCCCTTCTCAAGTAATTCCTCTAGTTGCTTATTCAACTCCTTCATCTCTGCCGGAGCCATTATATAGGGTGCTTTCGATATCGGTGCAGTTCCAGGAACTAGATCTATGGTGAACTCCAAATCTCTCTGAGGTGGCATTCCAGGTATGTCTTCAGGAAATACGTTTGCGAACTCATTCACTACCTCCACATCCTCTACTCTAAGTTTTTCTTCTTCCACTCTCTGCACACTACACAAGTACAATGGTGCTCCCTTATTCACTTGCTTCACCAAACTCAAAGCTGAAATGATCTTGATCCTATTCCCTTCTGATTTTCCTTTAAAAGTCACCTTCCTTCCACTCTTATATCTACTAGCTTTTTTAGACCCGTGCAAAAATGCACGGGAAAGCTTTTTTGTAAATAGATTTTGAGTTATTATTTAAGAGATCGTAAGATTACAAACTAAGTTGAAGATGAATAATGTAAATTGATCTAATAAAAAAATTAATCAAGTTAAGAATATAAATAGACACAAACAATAATTTTGGTTCATTATATATAACCTTTTCACAATATATAAGATAAGGTCGAATAAGGATTAATTAAATTCAATCGGTTTTACAAACTATTTTCAATACAGTGTCGGTTTATTATAATAATAACTCTTCTTGCAGATTCAAAAACTCTTCGGGAGTTTTGTTCACCAACTCACGAACTACTCTGTCATACAAAATAAAACACTCATTCTTTGTTCCGTCAGATACAATAATCTTCAACCTATATCTTTTGTGATAAAAAAATTATCTAAAGTTATGAGGAGTATTTTGTACATTGAAAGTTTCAAAAAAGTAATGCAAATAGATAGTTACTAAGATTGGTTCTCTTAACAATGTATCTATCTTTTGGACAAAATTTGTCTTTACCATCTTTAATAACTTTAGTAGCACATCTTATGCAAGCTTGATACCACCACCCAAAATCAAAAATCAATGTCCACTATAGTTGCCAAACAAATAACTTTCCCAATTAATAAGTTTTTTTATTGTAATTTTAAAGTCATAAATTTAACTAATACCTTTGAATTTCATATATTTCGCTAAGGCAACTAATTTCGGGATCATCTCGTATGCAAAAATTAGAATGCCAACTGAACGGGGTATAAAATCATTTCTTACTTCTTGGCTATAAAGCTCCCTCGTTTCGCAAACAATAAACAAACGCGCGACAAATCTCATATTTGTCACATATATATCACCTATTTAAGTAAGGGGTAACTATTATTGTATTTAAACAAAACGGTAGTATATTCAAACAGAATATTATATACATTAGACGATGATCTTATGGCAAAAGGATAGGTAATATGCTGATTGTACGTTTTGTTAACTCGTCATCAATACTTCCCACTTTAGTAAGAGTGACATAGTCATTCCTTTCCCATACACGTATAATTCGAACCATTATGGTGTAAAATTCTTCTCTTTGCTTATTTCATCTATACTGATTATTTGACATAGACGATCCATTGTAGTTTTATTTTGAAAGAACTTAAATATGATTCTTGTAAAGTTGGGAAAATGCAAAAAAAAATTGTTAAAAATATTATCATATTTATACATAATATTAAGTAGGTAGTGACTTAATTAAAGGAAAAAATTTCAAATAAGGAAATCCGAAAAATTACGGAAAATTTGTAAAAGTAAAATAACAAAAAAGATAGCATGTTCATATAAAATTTCAAAAAATAATATGGATATTATGTTCTTCTAGAAAAATTAGATTATCTTAATTGCATTTAGTAGTCTTAATCTATTAGACACTCCTAAAATCTTCCTTAATTAAAGGAAAAAACTTTAAATAAGGAAATCCTAAAAGGTGACATGTAGTATTGATAAATATGTTGATTATTATGGTGATTTTTTTGTAGGAGAATCGTTAAATATGGATATTAACTATTAAGTAGTGAAAAGTCAGATTATCTTAATTGTATTTAATAGTCCTAATCTATTGGATACTCCTAAAATATTCAATAAGTAAAGGAAAAAACTTGAAATAAGGAAATCCTAAAACGTATAATAATAAATTGACAGATATGGTGATTTTTTAAGTGATTTTTGTATGAGAATCTTTATTTATGTTTTTATTAGAATTATTATTTATGGTGATTTATCTTATTACTACATAATTTATGAGAATCTTTATTTTGTGCGTCTTGCATTGTAATGTTTATGCTGGAAATTTAGGAAAATACTTAATGAGGGTCATACAATTGCTTCAATTTTCCCTTTCAGTGTAAATTTTTTTTTAATTCTTTGATAATAAAATTTGAAACAACATCTGATAGTAACATTTTTTTATTCTTTGTATCAAATGTTATTATCGAAGAATTAAAAAATATGTTATTATCAAATGTTAACCTAAATAAAATTATAACGTCCATAATTAAACTAAATAAAATCAAGATACTTGAGGAAAAAATTTAAGCAGATGGATTATTATGGTTAATTGACCTAATAAAAAGATTATGGGCTTGAATATCAAAAGCTAACGGCTAAATATTATTATTAATAAGTTATGACTTTATGTTTGATTATACTATAATATATTATATGATTATATTGTATGATATGATTTGAAACAATATAGGTGATTAGAAAACTTATTAATCTTATGATAATCAATCAAATTTTGGATCAACTTTATACATATTATCTCCGTCTTTTTCATAGGGACTTTTGCCTTTCCACACGGTTCAAGAAAACTGTGCAAAAGTAAGAGAGAAGGATGGTAAAAGTAAGAAAAAGTAAAAAAGGTAGAGAGAAAGAGAGAAGTGTAATAATTAAGTGAACCAACCTACCATTTATGGTAAAAGGTAGAAGTGTCTCAATTGAATAAAAAGACCTCTAAATGAAAAAATGTCCCTATTATAAAAATGGGGGTAGTATTATATAATTAATCTATATAGACTACGTGGTTGCTAATCAATCTATATATATATCTGGATAGATTATAGTTAATTGACCTTATAAAAACACTGTGGGCTTGAAAATCAAAATAGGAATTTTAGTTGTTTAATGCATTGATAAAAATCATCTATAAAAATATATAATTTCCTTTAAATTAAAGTATAAGAATGTGATTGATAAAAAATAGGAAGTTTAGTTTGATTGATAATATTAGAAAGTTGATAATTTCATTTAAATTAAACTCTAAAGATCGTTTATAAATGGTAAAGATAAGTATAATCTATGACACAACCATGGAAAATTGTAAGTGCTTAGGTTTAGGTTTGAATTTAAAATTTGAACTTAAGTGGATAAAAACGAACTTAGATTATGGTTAATTGACCTAATAAAAATATTATGGGCATGAATATCACAAGATAACGACTAAATATTATGTATCTAAATTATATTATTATTAATAAGTTACGATTTTATAATTGGTTATACTATAATATATTAAATGATTATATTATATGATCTGATTTAAATCAATATAATGATATTTCAATACTATATTTACTTTAAAAAATATACATAATAACTAAGTGATTAGTCAACTTATTAATCCATTGGCAGCCAATCACTCTCTTAATGGCAATTTAATACATGTTTTAAAAAACAAATTTAAATTATTATAATTACAATATTTAAAATATTATAATCGTTTTTTTATAATAGGAGTAGGATTACAATTGTTGATTGATTGATTATGTGATAATTTGATTGAATTATGGAATGTTTAGTTGATTTAATTTATTAGTTGATTCAACTTAATCAATCAATATCCTATCAAATTGATTGATTTAATTGAAACCGTGATTGATTTCTTGATAGGAAGTTTAGTTGTTTAGTTGAATGATAATTACTATTTATAATACTTGATTGATTGAGTCCGTGATTGATCTAATTTTATAGGTTATTGATTGATTAGGATAAGCTAAATGATTGATTGATATCATATTTCAAAACGTGATTGATATAAAAAGAGGCAAGTGTTTTATGTTATTCTCAAACAGAACCATTTATAAGACTATTAAAATTTTATTTATTTTAAAATATTTAAACATGATTGATATCAAAATAGGAAGTTTAGTTGTTTAATTGATTGATAATTACCATTTATAAAACCAAATTAATTTCCTATAAATTAAATTCTAAAGATCGCATATAAATGGTAAAGATAAGATAATATCGTTTGTAAATGGTAAAGATCGTTCATTTAAATTTATGGGTTAGTCAAATTTGAATGCATGAAATCAGTTAAGGAACATATTATCTAATTAACTTGGGAAATATTTGTTAAGATATTTTTCTATAAAAACGAAAATTTACAAAGTTAGTCAAATGTGAATAAATGTAATCAGTTAAGAAAAAAATATCTAATTAATTAGGAGATTTTTGACAAAAATAGGCGTTATTGAATAGTTTCCCAAAGAAAAAAAAATCCCAAAAAGATTTTTCGTAATCTTTTGTTAGAGATTTTAATCTACTGATTTCTTTACATAACCGAATTTAAAAATATTATAAACTCAAAAACGGAAAAGATACAAATTTGAAGAAGAAAAGATGTTAGTCAAATTTGACTACTTCGACAATAAAAAAAAAAATTTATGGGTTAGTCAAATTTGAATACATGAAATAAGTTAAGGAAAATATTATCTAAATTACTTGGGAAATATTTGCTAAGATATTGTTCTATAAAAACGGAAATTTACAAAGTTAGTCAAATTTGAATAAATGTAATCAGTTAAGGAAAACGGTGTCTAATTAATTAAGGAGATTTTTGGCAAAAATAGGCGTTATTGAATGGTTTATCAAAGAAAAAAATCCCAGAAAGATTTGTCGTAATCTTTTGTTAGAGATTTTAATCTACTGATTTCTTTACATAACCGAATTTAATGATATTTTAAACACAAAAACAAAAAAAGATACAAATTTGGAGAAGAAAAGATGTTAGTCAAATTTGACTACTTTGACAACAAAATAGGAAATTTATGGGTTAGCCAAATTTGAATACATGAAATAAGTTAATGAAAATATTATCTAAATTACTTGGCAAATATTTGCTAAGACATTTTTCTATAAAAACGGAAATTTACAAAGTTAGTCAAATTTGAATAAATGTAATCAGTTAAGGAATACGGTGTCTAATTAATTAAGGAGATTTTTGACAAAATAGGTGTTATTGAATGGTTTACCAAAGAAAAAAAATCCCAAAAAGATTTGTCGTAATTTTTTGCTAGAGATTTTAATCTACTGATTTCTTTACATATCAAAATTTTAAAATATTTTAAACACAAAAACAGAAAAGATACAAATTGGAGAATAAAAGATGTTAGTCAAATTTGACTACTTTTACAATAAAAAAGGAAATTTATGGGTTAGTCAAATTTAAATACATGAAATCAGTTAAGAAAAATATTATCTAATTAACTTGGGAAATATTTGTTAAGATATTTTGTAAAAATTTATTCTATTGATTTCAATGTATAACCGAATTTAAAAAGATTTTAAACCAAAAATCAGAAAAGATAAAAATGGGAGGGAAAAAATATCAATGGATAAATGATTTTTTTAACAAAAAATGATTATAATTTTTAAAATGAAAAATGAAAAATATTATGAAAAGTACTGTGAACATTTTCACAAAAAAATCAATTTATTACTTGGGTTAATGTAAACTTCAAAATAATATATAATAATAATTTAATAAATCGGTTGGCTACATCAAGATATTGTATTCAACAAATGCAAAGAAAATTAAAAATTACTACAACAAAACACTACAATTTACTAATACTCAAAAAATAATTAGGTAAAAATCTAGAACAACTTTGAGATTGCATAAAGAACAAACAAAATGTATATTTGAATAATCGAATTATAATATAAATACGATAAAAGAATAAAATAAATGAAGTTATTATTATTCAATAAAGATAAGGATTACATTTGATGAATTAACAAACAATAAAATACATAAAGAAATGACAATACAAAAAAAACCGATTAGATCGATGATACTTTCATGAAAATATTCAAAACCTCCATTGTGATTTTTTGTGATGATGATTATGAAACTTTCTTCAATCGCATTCGGAGAATTCATCCAATATTCTTCGAATCTGAGAAATAAAACAATGTAACAATCTTCTTTCAATCGAAATTTGTCAAACCATTCCAATATTCTTGAATGATTTTATTGAATGGAGCCATGTTTTCATTTTGAGAGAGAAACATTTAGAATGAGAGAAGCTAGATTTAATTTCGATTGAAATGAGCTATCTTGTTGTATGTATTTATAGTGGCATATTTATGAAACAATGAGCTAACTTTCTTAAAAAAAACGTTGGTCCTTTTCATTCTATGATGATTCTTTCCTATAATTACTCTTTCCTATAATGAAGATTAAATTTAAAAACATTGATTATTCAATTTTGATTTGTTAAAATTCCTAAAACATGAAAGCAGATCTTAACTTTTGATTTGTTATTTTAAGCAATTATGTAATTAAGCGAATTGATTAAGGAACCTAATTTTAGGCAGTTATACCGAATTTATCTCAATTAACCCTTTTAATATCAACGATTTTTTAGGAATTTTTTAATTGCCTGATTTCTTAGCAGATTTTATTCAATTAAGGCATTTATTATCAAAGCTTTTTTAGAAAATGATTGAAGATATGATTTCCTAAATAAACCAGCTATCTAATTCAAAAAAACATAAAGCTATAATGCTGACACGTGGAAAAAAAACGCTATGAGGCATGTTAGTGTAATTTTATTTTGCAGATCTAAATTTATTTTGCTTTAGTGTAATATATAGATAGTATGTCCGAAAATAATATAGGAATGTTAATTTTGGCAAGTAATATTAATTGATATTATAAGCTTAGGAATAATCATTAAGATCTATATAATTTAAATATTATGAATGCAATATACTTTACAAATTTAGATTATGGCAGAAGAAATATTGAAAGTGATCAAGTACATATAAATGCAATTCGTTTTTTAAAAATAATGCACAAGGATTTTATTGGATCATCCCATACGTGGGCTATATAATTGCCAAATCTCATGGGATTTGAGAAGAATAATTCTTACTGAAATTAAGCCAAATAATTGCCACAATATTTAGGAAGATAATGAAAAATCAAATCTATTCCTTAATTAAAGGAATCAACTGAATAAAATTTAGGAATCTATTCAATGAAGGATTTGAAAATCACGTTAATTTAGGAATAGATTAAGGGACTGATTTTTATTTTTTTTGAAGACCCTTTAATTAAGGAATCAACCACATAAATGGAAGTAAATGGGTAATTCTTACTGAAATTAAGCCAAATAAATGCCAGAATATTTAGTAAGATAATAAAGAATCAAACGCTAATTTAGGAATAGATTAAGGGACCGATTTTCGGTATATGAAATTCCTTTAATTAAGGAATCAACCGCAGAAATGGAAGTAAATGGGTTGTTTATTGTTGCCTAATTAAACGGAAATATTTTTTTAAAAAAAAAGCAAAACAACACCAAGTTGACACGTTGGTATTTTAATTGCTATAATGCATTTTACAAAAAGGTCTACAACATTATCTATATAATTTTCGAACTCATTTATTTCAATCAGTCCCTTATATCTGAATTATTCCAGAAGAATTGATTTTAAATTACTTTCAAAAGTATATTTCACTTACCTTTGTGGTTGTAAGAAAGTTTGCAACCTTGGAGAATTATATAGAGGTCGTTCAACGGATGCCTATTAACCATATAGTTATATAATATTTCAGCATATTGTCCTTCAAGATAACAATCCATGCGAGTGTACCTTCAAAAAAAATCATATATATTAAAATTGTAACTATAATCTTGTTATTATAAATAATTTTGAAAAACTAAAGAATTATATGAAAGAGACTTACTGAAAGTCCATAATTGCAAATTTTAGAATGAAGTAGCTAGGATGTGGAGTATATTTTTGGACAGTGTATGGCAAAACCCTTCCAAACACATCTGAAAAAAATATTAACAATAGACTTTTTAGTTCAACTCCAAATCTCATTTCATATTAGATGATAATTTATATTGCAAAATAACAAATCTATACCTAGTAAATAAGATGTCTCGAAATCACTTGAAAGCATAAGGCGATATGAATAAAAGAAGAATCCATAATAGGGCAAATCCCCATATTTCATGTTCTCAACAACGGTTGACTCGTTGAAGATTATTCTATAAACGGATGTAGTTGGTTTGACACTATCGTCTTGCTCACGAATAGAAAAATTCCGAATCCTATTAATCTGCCCTTCTTTAAGCAAAGGACCTAATGAAAGTATTAGCTCCTTAGGTAAAGTGGCTCCAATCTTCTCTCCCTACAAAATTAAAAGAAAAAATTCGTTACTATAAGTATAAAAAATATATAATAATTGATACACTTTTGGAAGCTTACAAATAAATAGACACTATAAACGTTACATTCTCATCAACCAAAATCATTTCTACGGTACGGATCTCCACTAAATTCGATAGCAATTGTTCTTCCCAAAGCCTTATTATCCTAACTAAAATAGTAGATGAAGAAGATTCAAGTGTCAAAGAGTTGATCCGAACAACTTCTAGGATCATGATGTTTAGTGTGGATGCCATAAACTTCAAGAGAAAATAATGGAAAATTGAATTCTAGAGATAATGTTGTGGTGAATGTTTGAATCAAATGTTAAAATCTATTGAATTTATATGATAAATATTATGTCCGAAAATAATATAGGTATGTTAATTTAGGTAAGTAATATTAAATGATATTATAATCATATGGAATAATAATTGAAATCTATATATGATAAAAAAATATGAATGCAAACAACCTGTTAATTATTTTGAAAAACCCACTAATTTAGGAATAGATTAAGTGGGTAATTCATATACCAAGCAACCGATTTTATTTAGGAATATGATGCTCTTATGACGCTTTTATTTAGGAAGATAATGAAAAACAAATCTTTTTCTTAATTAAAGCAATCAACCCATACGTGGTTTTGGTAAGTCCACTAATTTAGGAATAGATTAAGGATTTGACTTTTATTTTATTGAGTACCATTTAATTTAAGCAATCAACCGAATCAATTTTTCATTGTTACTGAAAATAAAGCCACACTTAATTAGCTAATATTTAAGAAGATATTAAAAGTCAAACGCTGATTTAGGCATAGATAAAGGGCATTATTTTCGGAAATTTGTATTCCTTTAATTAAGGGAAATCAAAGGCTAATTACACGGAAT
Source organism: Patellifolia procumbens (assembly GCA_947645195.1). Taxonomy (NCBI): domain Eukaryota; kingdom Viridiplantae; phylum Streptophyta; class Magnoliopsida; order Caryophyllales; family Amaranthaceae; genus Patellifolia; species Patellifolia procumbens. Next base: position 568,554 of record CANSGD010000928.1, read on the forward strand.
TAGTATTAAAAAAATGCAAAATAACACCAATTTGACACGTATATTTTTTAACTGGTTTAATGCATTTTAAAAAAAGGTAAAACATCTTTGGCTGACACGTGGCGACTTAAACGCAAGATTGCATGAGAGATCAAGGTTTGTTTTGGATTAATCTAGTGACGACACGTGGCGAAAACCATTTTGCTTTAATGTTATATATAGATTTTAATGGCAAAAAAGTATTCCCTATTTAAAAGATGTCAAATCATAGATTTGGTTTTAAAAATGGCAATAGGTTTTATGGCAATATTATACCTAGTTTAATGGCAAATAATATTCCCTATTTAAAAGATGTCAAACCGGAATTTGAGGGATTCTTTTCCCATGATATTTACCTAAGCCGGTTTTATTCCCTCTAATTAAGGCCTAAGCCAGTTTAATTATGCTCAATTGATGTAAATAAGGGCATTATTTTCGGAATATTTTATTCCTTTAATTAAGGAATCATAGGCTAATTACACGGAAATATATTTAAAAAAATGCAAAACAATAATTTGACACGTATGTATTTTATTTAGTATGATGCATTTTAAAAAAAGCAAAAAAATTTGTTGCTGACACGTGGCTTCTATAAAGGCTAGGATGCTTGAGGGATCAAGGTTTGCTTTGGATTAATCTAGTGACGACACGTGGCGAAAACCATTTTGCTTTAACGTTATATATATATATATATATATATTCCTCATGTTACCTAGATAATAGGCACACATTTACAACTATGTGTATTAGCTCAGCATAGAAGATGCAGAGACTATGTGAGTTAAATATCATACTTTTTCCATTTTAGAATTTAAAGGAATATGTTGATTGTTGAGTTGCATAAGTTATCTGTGGATTAGGCTGGGTAGAACTTAGGAGCTTCAGGGTAAAGCTATATGCATTAGAGGCTTAAGCCGTGATCTGTGGATTTTCAGTTCGTCATTTAGATAGTTTTATGCGTAAGTGCTCGTTTGCCTTTGTAAAACTGTTGTTTACCAGTCTTCAATTGAGATGTACACGAGATGATACATTAACATTTCAGCATACTTTTCACTTTTTGACTTGCCTTTGATATCAAAAACGAAATCAATAAACTCCTTAAGACGTATGGGCAGAAACATATCAATAATAATATCTGTCAAGGTATTCGAAGATCGAAAGAAGGCAAAGAGATTGTTTCTGTCCAAAAGTGTCGTACCTCTTTCCGGCGGATATGAGCGGTCCCAGTCCGAGCTCCGGCCAAGAACCTGCACATAAAACCCGAACCCCCGGGGGTGTCCCGAGGACGGGCTCTCCGACGCTCAAGTCAGTACTCATTTTAGATAGAGAGTGTGTGGTGTAGGGAGAGAGAATGGATTGTGGATCCCTTTACCTTAGCCCTATGAGGGGCTTATATAGACAAGTGAGCGTGGGCCTTGTGTCGTTTGGGCCTTGGGCCGTATATTAGGGAGAGGGTATTTATACCCATACAATTTGCCCCCCTAGTTCGAGTGATAATCGTTGATTGAACTTGAATTTGAACTATATTGGGCTTATTCACTTGGTTCCTCGTGGTATTGGACATGTATGTCTTCATGATGACCTTGTGCGTGTTCGAGTCTCTGATGTGAGATATAGCCTCTTTAGTCAGAGAGCTTGCTTCAATGAGCTAAGGTGTATCATCCTCTAATTGAGGATTTTCTCATGTAATAAGAGACGCAACTTCCTTTGCTTAGGAGTCTGCTCTAATAATCTGCCGTGTAGCATCCTCTAATGAAGGTATGCTCACGTATTCTGCAATGTTGCTTCACCAATCTGAGAGTCTGCTCTGATGAGCAAGAATGTAGCGTCGTCTAGAGCCTTTGCTAGATTTGTATTTTCTGCGTTCTTTTGAGTAGTTTTTGAAAGAAAATATGATATTTCTTTGCTACCTTCTTCCTCCTAACATACGTATCCTTGCCCCCCAGTCTGTCTGCTTTGCTTGCAGCGAAGGAGGCAGACTGAGATTAGAATGCTATAGACAAGTCCGCAATAACGATGATACGTGGACATGCAATAATAAGGAGCAGGATCCTCTGTCTGAAGCGAGGATCTGCTAATGATAGTAATGGCAGAACCCTCTGTCTGAGACGGGGTCTGCGATAATAATAAGAGCACGATCCTCTGTCTGAAGCGAGGATCTGCTATAACAAGGAGCATGATCCTCTGTCTGAAGCGAGGATCTGCTAATGATAAGGAGCATGATCCTCTGTCTGAAGCGAGGATCTGCTAATGATAAGGAGCATGATCCTCTGTCTGAAGCGAGGATCTGCTGATGAAAATAATGGCAGAACCCTCTGTCTGAGACTGGGTCTGCTATAATAAGGAGCATGATCCTTTGTCTGAGACGAGGATCTGCTAATGATAAGGGGCATGATCCTCTGTCTGAAGCGAGGATCTGCTATAATGAGCATGATCCTCTGTCTGAAGCGAGGATCTGCTATAATAAGGAGCATGATCCTCTGTCTGAAGTGAGGATCTGCTAATGATAGTAGTGGCAGAACCCTCTGTCTGAGACGGGGTCTGCGATAATAATAAGAGCACGATCCTCTGTCTGAAGCGAGGATCTGCTATAACAAGGAGCATGATCCTCTGTCTGAAGCGAGGATCTGCTAATGATAAGGAGCATGATCCTCTGTCTGAAGCGAGGATCTGCTGATGAAAATAATGGCAGAACCCTCTGTCTGAGACGGGGTCTGCTATAATATGGAGCATGATCCTCTATCTGAAGCGAGGATCTGCTAATGATAAGGGGCATGATCCTCTGTCTGAAGCGAGGATCTGCTATAATAAGGAGCATGATCCTCTGTCTGAAGCGAGGATCTGCTAATGATAAGGAGCATGATCCTCTGTCTGAAGCGAGGATCTGCTAATGATAGTAGTGGCAGAACCCTCTGTCTGAGACGGGGTCTGCGATAATAATAAGAGCACGATCCTCTGTCTGAAGCGAGGATCTGCTCATGATAGTAGTGGCAGAACCCTCTGTCTGAGACGGGGTCTGCGATAATAATAAGAGCACGATCCTCTGTCTGAAGCGAGGATCTGCTAATGATAAGGAGCATGATCCTCTGTCCGAAGCGAGGATCTGCTGATGAAAATAATAGCAGAACCCTCTGTCTGAGACTGGGTCTGCTATAATAAGGAGCATGATCCTCTGTCTGAGACGAGGATCTGCTAATGATGGTGATGGCAGAGCCCTCTGCCTGAGTGGGGTCTGCGATAATAATAAGGAGCATGATCCTCTATCTGAAGCGAGGATCTGCTATAATAAAGAGCATGACCCTCTGTCTGAAGCGAGGATCTGCTAATGAAAATAATGGCAGAACCCTCTGTCTGAGACGGGGTCTGCTATAATATGGAGCATGATCCTCTGTCTGAGACGAGGATCTGCTAATGATAAGGAGCATGATCCTCTGTCTGAAGCGAGGATCTGCTAATGATAAGGAGCATGATCCTCTGTCTGAAGCGAGGATCTGCTATAATAAGGAGCATGATCCTCTGTCTGAAGCGAGGATCTGCTAATGATAAGGAGCATGATCCTCTGTCTGAAGTGAGGATCTGCTAATGATAAGGGGCATGATCCTCTGTCTGAAGCGAGGATCTGCTATAATGAGCATGATCCTCTGTGTGAAGCGAGGATCTGCTATAATAAGGAGCATGATCCTCTGTCTGAAGTGAGGATCTGCTAATGATAGTAGTGGCAGAACCCTCTGTCTGAGACGGGGTCTGCGATAATAATAAGAGCACGATCCTCTGTCTGAAGCGAGGATCTGCTATAACAAGGACCATGATCCTCTGTCTGAAGCGAGGATCTGCTAATGATAAGGAGCATGATCCTCTGTCTGAAGCGAGGATCTGCTATAATAAGGAGCATGATCCTCTGTCTGAAGCGAGGATCTGCTAATGATAAGGAGCATGATCCTCTGTCTGAAGTGAGGATCTGCTAATGATAGTAGTGGCAGAACCCTCTGTCTGAGATGGGGTCTGCGATAATAATAAGAGCACGATCCTCTGTCTGAAGCGAGGATCTGCTCATGATAGTAGTGGCAGAACCCTCTGTCTGAGACGGGGTCTGCGATAATAATAAGAGCACGATCCTCTGTCTGAGGCGAGGATCTGCTAATGATAAGGAGCATGATCCTCTGTCCGAAGCGAGGATCTGCTGATGAAAATAATAGCAGAACCCTCTGTCTGAGACTGGGTCTGCTATAATAAGGAGCATGATCCTCTGTCTGAGACGAGGATCTGCTAATGATCAGGGGCATGATCCTCTGTCTGAAGCGAGGATCTGCTATAATAAAGAGCATGATCCTCTGTCTGAAGTGAGGATCTGCTATAATAAGGAGATATATCAAGCAATATATCTGAGTGTTTTCGTTTACTTGGCTTGGTGGCCGGTGAGATTTGCTCAGAACTGGGACTTTAGGGGCCCTTTACTCTTCTGTTCTACCTTATGTATGACAAAGATTCAACAACAGCAGAGCAGAGGAGGTATTTTGACGCCCTAAGTCATGATGATTCTGGGAGTTTTGAGGTTCGCCCTTTAGCTCCTTCTGCCATCTTTTTCGTGTCGGGGTACGCTTTGGTTCTTAGGAACTCTCGCGTCCCCATTAGCCTTAGGTGTCTATGACTTATCCTTGCTGCTTTTTGGGCCTTCGGCCCCCCAGGTTTAGAGGTAGAGGTCTATGACATCGGTAAGTCGAGTCGGCATCCGATCACTCTGCGGGCCTCAGGGGGCTCTTGGACAGAGTTAACCTTTTGGCCGACTCCCTTTCTTCATTATATAGTTTACTTTTGTGTCTGAAGAGCCTCTTCAGCCTTCAGTCTGACTCAGACCCTGTTTTCTTTTGCCAGACTGTGGGTTTTTTCCCCTCCTAGTCTGCAAGTGGCTAATATTTTTGGTGCTATGATAATGGAGAGCATGATCCTCTCTGTGAAGCGAGCGGGGATCTGCTATGATAATGGAGAGTATGATCCTCTGTCTGAGGTGAGGATCTGCTGAAATAATAATCGGCAGGATCCTCCATCTGAGGTGAGGATCTGCTAATGATAATGGCAGAGCTCTCTGAGATGGTGCTCTGCAATAATAAAAGGAGCAGGATCCCCTGTCTGAAGCGAGGATCTGCTTATAAAAATAATGGCAGAGCCCTCTGTCTGAGATGGGATCTGCAATAATAACAAGGGGCAGGATCCTCTGTCTGAAGTGAGGATCTGCCAGGATCCTATATCTGAAGCGAGGATCCGCTGTAATGATAATGAGCACGATCCTCTGTCTGAAGCGAGGATCTGCTGTAAAAATAACGGCAGAGCCCTATGAGATGGTGCTCTGCGATAATAATGAGGAGCGGGATCCTCTATCCGTGGTGAGGATCTGCTAATAATGACGGTAAAGAACTTAGCTCTTCGCTTAAGTCCTTCGCTCTGCTTCTTCAGCAAAGCTCTCTGCTTCTTCAGCAGAGTTCGATTTGTAACTATACTTAGCTCTTCGCTTAAGTATTTTACTCTGCTTCTTCAACAGAGCATTCTACTTCTTCAGCAGAGCTCGATTTGTAACTATGACTTAGCTCTTCACATAAGTCTTTCCAACGGCTTAATAGCTCGTTGAAGTCTTCAATAATATATGTCTTTCCAGCGGCTTAAGAGCTCGCTGGAATCTTCAATAAAATAAGGAGCATGATCCTCTGTCTGAAGCGAGGATCTGCTAATGATAATAATGGCAGAGCCCTCTGTCTGAGATGGGGTCTGCGATAATAATAACCGAATACCTCTCTAGCAGGTTTGATCCTGCCAAAGGGAAAAGATAAGATGTGTCTGCAATAATAATAACAGAATATATCTTTTCAGCGGCTTAATAGCCTGCTGAAGTCTTCAATAATATTTGCAGACTCACAAAATAGGTGCTTTCATAATTAAGCACTATAATGAGTATTACATTTCGAATCAAATTTCCCATCAAGTTGGGCCACATATACTCATTTGCCCCCCACTCTTAAGTTGGACTTGGGTCAATTTGAGAGTAGTATATTCCCAAATAGGCATAAATAAAGGTCGAAAGACGTCAATTAACCATGTAATGTAATTACATAGAGTGAATGTTGGCACCTCTTTTGATAATCATTGGCAAACTATAATAATCAATTTTGAAGCTCGTAATATAAACTAAGCACAACATCCATCATGATATCCAATCTAATCTTGCATCAAAAGAAAGCGAAATTGATATCATTGATAGTGAAAGCAGAGTACTTAGCTTGATATCATCTAGTTGACTCTGCTGTGAGTTCAATATAGAATACCAGCTTGGTCTGATGCGGATTGCAGGTGCTCTACCAATCTAGTGTTGGTATGCAGGTTATCACGTACAGAGTTGTTTGAGCCTGCTCTGCATAAACCATTGTGGTCTGTTCTGCTGGTCTGCTTCAACCTTTGTGGTCTGCTCTCACTGATTTGGTCTGCAGACTCCTTGGTTGATGTGGCAGATCCGATCTTTTTGTTATTTGACTCTTGTTCCATCAAAGCTATGGGTATGTCCCTTTTGGGTGTGTTTAGAGCACGCTTGTGCTTTATTATGATTTGTTTGCAGGTCTGTAGGTCTGCAACTCAAGTTTGTCTCTGACAATCTGCCCTCTGCCAATCAAGCGTGTGCACTTTTCAGCTACGAGCTAGTTCCCAATAAATTGTGCAGATTGGGTTTTGTGGAGTCTGCTCTCTGCCAGTAGGGTCTGCATTTGCATTCGTCTATTTGGAGCTTTGCTAAGCGAGTCTGCAATCGACTTTATGTAGTCTGGTTGCTTCATTTGTGTTTGCTTTGCCCCCACCCTTGCATTCTGCTCTTGTTATTCAGCCCAATCGGTTAGGTCTGCTATGAAGTGTGGTTTGTTGTGAACTTCACAGACCATGGTTTCTTTTTTTCTAAATTGAGTCTGACAATCAGATCTGGCAAATGGATGTTGCAGACTGATCTTGGTGTGGTCGAGGATGATTCTGCGGACTGATATTGTAGAGTGTTGCGAGCAGATGCGGGTTGTAAGACGGTCTGATATTGCAGACTGATTGAGGGAGTTCTGCTTGCAGATTGTTGTGGTCTGGTTGCAGATTCTATTATTCTGTCAATTCTTTGAGTCTGCCCTGCCCCTTGATTGCGGTCTGCTCATATTTTGAGTTCTGCAAATTCTATAATTGATGTTGCAGACCCATTTCCCCCGTCACCTCGCTGGAAATGGTGATCAATTCTCGGTATAACTTTGGTTTTTGGGCTGAATTTTTATAAGTTGGGTCTGCCTTCTGCCTGTTTTGAGAGGCTAGAGTCTGCCCTCTGCCCTCTGCCTGTTGCTATTGATTCATTCGGTCCGGTGGCAATCTACATTATTCATGTCTGCTGGGGATAGCCTGATTTTGCTTCTAAGAAGCAATTCATCAAACATGTAGTGTGCGTGCAACAATTTAGTAATTACAAGGCTATTCTAATTGTTACCAATTCCCAAATTTTTTTGTAAGAAACGAGCCTGCAGTCATTTCATGATATCACCAACAAGAATTCTACTATAATTGTTGCAAAGCTCTCCATTCTCATAAGACAATGAAGAATCTAAGCCTAATAGGACAGAGGGGGAAGAAAACTTAGCTTTTATCACATCTTGCTGTATGTTGGTGGAGTTGACAAGCATTTCTAGATTGCTGATTTAGCCCAGCTTGTTGTGATGCAGATTTCTTTCCCCATGAGGTGGAGTCTTCCATAAAAAACACTATAATTGTGGTGCACGTCTAGAATTTGGTGCAGAATTGGTTGCTCTCTATGAAAGCACCATAATGTATAAATTGTGTTAACAATATTGAAGATTGTTTTGATAGTAGTATGAGAAGTGATGAAAATGCTGAACATTGATTGTTAGCCATGGAAAGAATGTGCTTCATAATCGTTTGTTGATAATTAATTGGTAGTAGAATTGGTTGCTGCTCATCAAGGATGCAAACTTCTTCCCACCTTTTTAGTGCTTTTCTCATTTTTGCCTTCCATTTTGTTGGTAAATGGCGTGAAATTGGTGCCTTTGCATTTTGATAGAGGAGATGTGCCTTCTTCTTGGATATGGCAGTGGTAAACTAATTTCCTCAGATTCTTGTTTTTCTTTCAAAGTAGTCGTAGATCTTGCGCATTTTAGTCTGAATTGGAGTGTTTCAGACCATAGAGTAGCTATTTGAGCAATGTAACCATGGAAATGGAGTGTTTCCATGGGCGCTTTTTCTCTCCCCCTCCTTCTAGCGCCAAATTGTTTCTGTCCAAAAGTGTCGTACCTCTTTCCGGCGGATATGAGCGGTCCCAGTCCGAGCTCCGGCCAAGAACCTGCACATAAAACCCGAACCCCCGGGGGTGTCCCGAGGACGGGCTCTCCGACGCTCAAGTCAGTACTCATTTTAGATAGAGAGTGTGTGGTGTAGGGAGAGAGAATGGATTGTGGATCCCTTTACCTTAGCCCTATGAGGGGCTTATATAGACAAGTGAGCGTGGGCCTTGTGTCGTTTGGGCCTTGGGCCGTATATTAGGGAGAGGGTATTTATACCCATACAGAGATAATATCGAATGAAAGCTTACACGTATGAAGGCAAATATATGGAAACCAAAATTCATTTGCAACTAAGAAACTGATGTAATTAAACAAAATAAAAATAACATTGGGAAATATAATTAAATTTGCAACCTATTCATAATGTAAAGTGTGAGCTAAAAAGCATATACATAAATGAGATTAGGGTTTTATGGTGGAGTTGGACTACTGAATAATTAATTCATCTTCTTGTAAATATTGGCTTGTTGCTTTATTTTTGTCCTTCTACTTTTGGGTTCTTGAGCTTTTGCTTCTTTTTGGGTGGTTCGTCGATGCTTAGTTCGCTTGTAGTTGAAAGACATTGTTGACTTGTTGAGGTGTCTGCGTCAAATGATCATCCTTCCAAACTCCGAATCTGTTCTTTTTGTTTATCCATATTCTCCTCAATGCCCAGTGACATGTTGAGTTATCTTGTTTATTGGAGCTGAATTCTAATAGTGGAACCTGCTTTATAGTATTGTTCACCATCTGTTTGATAAATAATTAGTTAGTTTAATATTGAAATTCTTTTGCTCATAAAATTGTTTAATACATGTATCAACAGTAATGTCTATATGAAATTAGTTATAGGAATTACCTCATCAGCTTTGTATATAGTGAAAGTTGTGTTTCCTTTGTCCAAGTTGAAATCATTTATTTTGTTTTTGAACGTACATTGCTTTCCGACTAAATCCTTGATTGCTTGTGGAAGCCTTGGTTGTCCTATCCCCTGCAAGAAAAAATTGAAATTATATTTTTGTTGTTTGCTAAGATAGTTGTTAATATGCTACATATATTGCTATTCACTTTATGCCTTTATCCTGTTTTGTGCTCTGAGGAGTGTTTTTGCCGGAATTCCTAATAGCTTCTCTGCGATTTTGTCAAATAGAACGAAAATCGTGCTTCCTGATTCATCCTCAACCTCAGCTTCAACTCTATATCTGCATATCATAATTAGTAATCAGTTCTTTATTGTTCTTGTTTCTTGGTCTTTAGATTTTCAAAGTGAATATCTTACATTATCTGTGGAAATTTTGGTGTTAGTCCGCACTTTTTGCATTCCATTGTACCCGAAGCAATATTTCTCAATTTTTTCTTACAACATGTGGGATTCGGACACGCTTGGTATTGCCAGTCCCATTTTTTATGGATCCTCCTGATTTTTGCTTTGCATGTGATTTGGGTACCTTCTACTACATCATCCCCGAAGTCAAGGTTTGCAAGTGGTCCTATTTGCATTCTCTTATAATCTGCCATTCCTGCTTCTTTATCGTCTTGCTTTTCTTCTTCTATGATCATGCCCTCGCTTGTAGGTTACATATTTGATTTATGTGAGTAATTGAAATATTGCTTATTTATTTACTGAAATTGAGTGTCATAAATTGTTTTTTACCTGGTTATGAATTCCACTACTTCTGGGATATCAAGGTCTTTGTAGATTCTTGTTGCGGTAGTAGATGATAGTGTAACCTCTCCTGCCAAGTAACTTATACATCAAACGATTGACATGATTTGGGTGATTAAGTAAATTAAGTTAAATATTTACCTATATAAATCCTTGCTATGAGAAATGTGATAATGAGTACTATGGGCTTGTCTTTTGCCTTTGTGTGTTCGATGAAGTGTGTTGCCAGATCTCCCCACAGTGTTACGCTGAGTATGTTGCCTCTGCAAAAAAATAATTTTTTGTATATTAAAAAATGTGTATAGACAATGTGACAATTTTAATAAAAAACATGAGTATTGGGAAAATACCTATCATGTTCAAGCTCTAGTATTCTGATTGGTTTTGATCCCATCTTGGTGTTTCTATTTGTGATCTTTTTCAATTGTTTGTTTAAGTTGCTTCTTCACGTAATATCAAGTTATTTAATTTAATTGGAACGTACCTAATCGAAAATTACCTGTAAACTTCTCATTTGAATTGCATCGTCGTTTTTATGAGTTTGTAATCAACTAGTTCAAATGCATGCATTGGTATGTTCTTGTCGTCTTCTAAGTGCTCTATAGTTGTGTTGGAGTTGAAAGTAATAGTGTGAGCATGAGATACTATCTTGTTTGTGTATCTGCTTGCGATGACCTTGAACTTTTTAATAATATATATTTCACCTTCTATTAGATTACTTCTAAAGTTTGAAGCCTCGTTTTCGTCCACAGTTGCGTGAATGTGATCTCCCTGTGTCACGTCGCTTTTTTTATTGAACTGATTATTGTAAACAAAACTTAAAGATTTAGAAAATTTTCACTTTTTCATCTGTCAATATCATGTCAAGACTCAGAAAATTGTTATCAATCCATGTCCTGTACGTTTCCCAGATTCTAGTGACTCTGACCTTCAATTTCCATTCCTTTTTGATAAGTTTTATATCGCTGATGGTGTCATGCTTTCTTGAATCCATTGTTCTTGTGCTAAAATAGAATTTGACTATGAGCTTAAAGTAAATATTCCACATCATAATCAGATAATATGTGATGAATAATAGACTTTTAATAATAAATTTTTTTAACATACCTTCAATGGTGCTGTAGATATGATGCTGCAAGCGATGCTATGTTTTCTTCTTCTTTGCTTCTGCTTCTAACTTCAGTGGATTGTGTCACGTTCTATGGTTTTGTGTTTGTTAAACGTGGTTCATCATATATTTATTTATTTCTTGTCAAATACCTTTGTTCAGTAGGAAATATAATTTGGAGGAGTTTCCTTTTTCTTAACGGACTCTAGTTATCTTTTACTTTTTTATCTTAAAATTGTTGATTCAGACTTATTCTAAATGTCGTTTACTTTCTCCAAATCTTTAATGGAATTATTTTCAAGTAATTCGGGTTAGTAATAATAATGAGTAAAGTTATAATAAACAAAATAAGATATAGAAATAATAATAATACTTTAATAATAATAATATAAAATTAAATAATAATAATAAGATTATTTAGTAAAATAAATTAGACCAATATAATAATATTCAACAAGATGGTTATAAAATACATAGCTGAACTGAACTGAACTAATTGGAGCTGAACTGAACTGAACTAATTGGAGCTGAACTGAACTAAAAATAAGATGGGGAGAATAGGCCCAGCTTATTAATTTACTTTTTAGACATTATTGTTATTATACAATCATCATCAAATATTAATATATTAATACTAATAATAATTATTATTCATTAATAATTATTATTATTATTATCAGTAATTATTATTTTTAAAATTAATTTATCATAATTACTATTATTTATTTATTATAACTTCATTTTATAACATCAAAAATAATATTATCATTATTCATTAATTATTATTCTAAATATTAAATTCTAAATTATTATTACTTAGAATTATAATTATTATTTAATATTCATAATTATTACTGTTTAATTATTATTTATATATTTAATTCAATTCGATTCAATTCGGCACCAATAAGTTCAGTTCAGTTGAGTTCAGCTCCAATAAGCTCAGCTCCAATAAGCTCAGCTCAGTTTTGTTCTGTTCAGCTCCAATAAATTCAGTTTAATTCAGTTCCAATAAATTTAATTCAATTCAGTTTAGCTAGAATTAGACGAAGAGAACATACCCTATGTCAGTAAAAAGTACGATTTTATTAGTAATTGAGGTCTACTTAAGTAGGTGATCTTAAAAAAACATACAAGTATTACTTATTTTCCTTATATAAATACAAATCTAAAATTGGTCATAACTTTCATCTCAAACATCTGAAAACTATAATTTTTATACTGTAAGATATGCCTTGATAATAATTTCAATTAAGATCTACTGATCATATGATTTTCTAAAATTATAAAAAGCATTTTATATTTTACTTATATATGATATCAGCAAAATAATACTCTTATTAATCAATAAAATGAAGTCTCACTTGACTTGGATATGTAAAATAATTATCTAATTTAATTTACAATAAGGCTTAAGTAAATCTAATAGTAACTAACATGCGAGGCCAATTGATTTTTATCACTTTTAGTTAATCGAGTTAACTAAGAAAATAATTGCATAAAACTGAAGTCCGATTCAAGTTGGACATAAAAAAAGGCATCTAATTCAATTTAGGTTCAATGAGTCTAAAGTAAATCTAATATTAACATGCGAGTCCAATTGAATTTGACATCTCCGGGCATTGCCCGGGTTAAAAACTAGGCAATAAATTAGGAATAAGTTACAACTAATTTATTTACTAAAATACAAAAGATATAATACGAAAAAAAAGAGATATTTTCATATTATCTAACAATACTTTAGGTTTATATTTTGTCGTAGAAATTTATAGAAGTCAACAAAAAGGTTAAAGCCATAATCTACAGACTTAATTCGCCCTTAATTTTTTATGTATACCAGCCAGAAATTTAGTTGATAATTCAGAATCCAAATGAGAATTGGAAATATAAGCGTAACTCTAGAGAAAAGTGTGAACAATTTATCAGCAATAGTGTGTTTGATAACTGGAAAAATATCATCGATGGACGATAGGCTTATTTAGAGTTGGCTATCAACGGCTTGAGTAGTCTCTGCTTGAATAGCAATGGACCTGATTTGGAGCTGGCTATCATCAAAAGTTTGAATGATCTCCAATTAAATTGTATTGTTCCTGAAAGGATCAGCGCCGCGTAGAGGAGTATCTTTCATAGTGGCCAACAGGGGCATCTAGTACAAACACGACAAAAAAAAGTTCAGTCTAAATTTTGATTTTAGGTGTCTAGTCGATATTCGATCGTTTGGACTAAAACGAATCACCTTTAAAGTATTTTAATATTTCATATTTATATTATATCAGGTCAATTCGATTTATGTTGTATTAAATTTGATTTTTAATCAGGTCATATTGAATAATGTAGAAATCTTATTCAAATCGAGTTTATGTCGATTAAATTTGGATTTGATTTTGGTTTGGCTCAATTTAATTTCGGGTAATAATCGGTTTGCGTTAATTTCTTATTTGCTTAGAGTTTCACTGGAGTTTGTTTCCTATACCTATACGAATCTGTTTAAAGTTATAGCCACATAAATACTGTATTTGTTTGGAAAAGTATAAAAAATAAATGCTTTGCGTGATAAAACTCTCGTGAAAATTTTGGACTAAATGTTTTGTCCTCACATTGTCAATGTTTCTCTCAAATGTCATCGTCCATCTTTTCATAACATATGATTACTTATTTTATCATTTTTAAAATTCTTCTTTCATAATCGTTATGTTATTTGTAATGTTAAATGTGAATCTTAAGCTTTTTGTGTTGTAGGGTAATCCATATAAACTCTTTGTATTCCCTCATTTTAAAATGTAAAATATCGATTTTAGGCTATTGTGTTCTCTAAAATTTGGAATAGTAATAAAAGATTAAATTACTTACGTGATAAAATTCACGTGACAAAGTTTTTTGTGGTATAGGATAATCCATATAGGCTCTTTCTATTCCCTCATTTTCGAATATGATCGGCTATCTTTTCGTAACATATTATTATTTTTTAAAATTCTTATTTCCTTATTGTTACGTTATTTGTAATGTTAAATGCGATTCTTATGGTTTTTGTGCTGTAGGATAATTCATATAAGCTCTTTATATTCCGTCATTTTAAAATGTAAAATATCGATCGTAAACTATTCAAAACCTAAAATTGGCAAACTAATAGTAATAGTCTACTCATGCAATAAATCGAAAGATGAAATCAATAAATCAATAGATCTTTTTAATGAAGGTAAATATCATTCTATTCACTTTGTGTTCATAAGTTTTGGTCATTTGTCGCTATTTATCTCTTCCTCCATGCACCTAATTTGCTGACAAATCTTCAAATATCTCCTTATATACGATGATTCTAGTATAACAATTTGATGGTGCATATTCTTGGTTTAATATTTTGAGGCCTTCCCTTGATGTCACCCTTGACACCGCCCTTTGCTTTTGTTTATTGTCATTGCATAGCAGAGCCTTATTGGAAATTGTCTCCTCTTGAAAGTGAATGGTCATTTTGAATCAGTTAGAGTCATTATCACCCTTGGGATGTATGTCTTTTTGCCTTTATCTTTTTCGGTAATTATCTCAGCTTCTATTATCCAGCAAGCTAAATGCGTGATGATTAGCTTTGTTCCATTGGAAAGTCCCTGCTCTTGGTCTAGATTTCTCAGTCGAATGATAGGAGCGCCCACTTTCAGGTGTAACTCATGGTCTGGAATGCCGTTGAACTTCAATTTGTTTAGGAATTCTACTGCGTACAACATATCCTGGTCACTTATCTGTCCAGAGTTCTTGCAGATTGTGTTGGAACTCCTGTAGGTCTTTGTTTCTCCGGGGAGTAGTTGTAGAATATAATCATTTGTTTGATCTACAATTTCGTTCTTGGGTGCCAAAATGCATCTCTCGCATAGGTATTTAGCATCCTTGTATCGAGTTTGCAGCTCTGGATATATGGTGGTAACTAATTCTCTCATCTTATCATCCTTAGGATCAATAATCAAATCTTGTGGTATCTCAATCCATGTTACTTCTTCTTCGCCCTCCATTCTTAACGAAGGCAAGCTGCCTTCTCCAATGGAAAGTATCCACTCACTGAATTATGCGATCTTCTCCTTATCATGCGTTTCTGCCTGCATGAGTCTCATGTTTTTGCTTAAAGTGAGCACTTGACACTGCTGCCACAGTTCCAATTTCGTAATTGAGGCTTGTACAATATCTTCCCTTCTTCCTCTCGCCACAACCGATAAGATTTGTCTAACATCACCTCCTAAAAGAATAGATTTCCCTCCAAATATCTTATCCTCTGCACTGCCATCTATTGAACGAAGGATATCCCTCAGCGACTTATCAAGCGCCTCAAAGCAATGACAGTGAGCCACGGGTACTTTGTCTCAAACTATCAACTTCGTTCTATGGATTAGTTCTGCCAACTGCGTGCCTTGTTTTATGTTGCATGTAGATGTGCTCTTCAAGTCTATTGGGATCTCGAATCTTGAATGAGCTGTTCTTCCTAGTGGTAGTAATAGAGAAGCAATTCCAAACGATGTTACCGCGAGTACTATCTCACCCTATGCCTTAGTCTTGAAATGATTGCTCGGTAGAGAAATGTCTTCCCTGTCCTACCGTGACCGTAGACGAAATACAACCCTCCACGTTGATTCCTCACAGCGTCAATGACCTTTTTGTATATGATTGCTTGCTCCTCATATAGTCCGGCATGTAATTGCTCATGTTCCCTAGCTAAGTCATCCCTGTTCAGGTATAGTTGCTCTCTAATTAGTCTATTATCTTAACCTTCCAGTAGGCAGTTGTCTGGCAGGGGCAGAGGTGGGTAGTCTTTCAATGACTTCCCTTTTTCCCTGAGTAGTTTTTCGATCTCCAAGAGAGCGTAGTTTCTCACTTGTTCTTCAATGAGTTGTAGCTCAGAGTAATTGAGAAGTCTTCTTTGATTATATAACACATCATCAGATAGGAAGGACCAATTGTTCTCCCATAATGGGAAAGGTTCACAGACCTCGTAGAATACCAACATGGTGACGAAAAGTTGCCTAAGTTGTGCAGCGCTTGCCCTTATCGATGCCTCCTTAATAGAATCGTTCCATTCGCCATCGCCCTCTAGCATACCTCTAGCGTAGCATGCTGCCCTAAATGTAGGATATATTGTCCCCTCGAAATCGGATTTCTTCATAGGTTTTAGGCCCCTTCACTACATTAAGTAGCATGCGTAGGTAGATGTGTTCTCCAGTTGTAGGATGTGCATAGATCATCCTGCCTATCATTTTTCCTTGTTTTCGAGGTTTTCCACTCCTTCAAATCACTGTGCCATGTAAATATCTCTAGGAATTGAGCATAAGTGAGCTCGTTTGCCTCTGGGTAAATTGTATTTTCCTTGAGCCATTCTGTGAAGATTGTCTTATCAACTCCTTCTATGTTTAGGATGGTGCTAACTATGCGATTCTCATTAAATGTTACAATGTGCTTGTCTGGAAGATGGAATTGCAAGCGTTGTACTGCAGGCGTACGATAGTTGATGTTGAATTGAAAAATTCTCCACATAGCTTCACATGCGAAAACATTACAACAATTGAGGTATGCTTTGATCTCATCTTGTGCATCTTCAATCAGAAATGTACCTCTGTCCGGACCTTTGTTTATCTACTTAAAGAGGTATTTGATTGCATGGGATTTGTTGCACGACTCAACGTTTATATGGGCTTGGTATTTGAGAATCAAGCCGAAGTTGTGTGGAACTACATCTCTATTATCGAATTTGATGCCACCTTTGATCACATGGTGCCGTTGTCTCTCCTCCGGTAAATTGGGTAGCCATCTTCGTCTATTGTAGTGCTATTAGTGAACTCCCTCGTATACCTCTTTGAGCAGGTTCCATCTACCATGCATAGCGCCTTCTTATTTGCTTGTCCACATGGACCATGTATCATATTCTTCACCAGAGTTGCGTATTCCTTAGGATGTAGAACTGGATCAGGTAATTCTGCAGAAATTATGCAATCAACAACCTCTGTTGTTGTGATTTTGTTGTCTGGGTGGAGAGTTAGAATTACATGGGCATGGGGTACTCCTCTTTTTTGGAACTCTATCGTGTAGAGAGCTGCATAAATTGAATAATAACATAGGGAATATAATATCTTTGTCATAAAACTCTAATTATTGCGAAAAGAGTTTTGTTTACTTTTGTTTTAGAAGCTTAAAGCTAACCTGCAATTACTTTCCCAAAGTACTGTCCTGGTACTAAATCATACATTAATTCATCAAGCTTCATTTTAAACACTCGAACAACAATGTCTGGTCTTTCCGAGGCTTTTGTTCCTGGAATGAGGTCTAGCATTGATTTTATTTCTGGCCAGTTAGGATTCGTCGTAAAAGTGATGAACAAGTCAGGATTGCCGAAAACTCTGCAGATTGCCATGGCATCTTGGTAGTTCTCTACCTTGTACCTTGGACCTCCAGTAAAACTTGACGGTAGGACAATTCTTTTCCCAACTAATGTCATATCATTATCCCCTCTTGTTAGTGCATCTTTAAGTCCTTCGTACAACTCACTTCTTAGTTTCTTTTGGTTGTTACGACAAAATCGTAGTCTTTCTTCCTCTATACATGTGTATGCATCCACTATATATTGAAGAATTAGCCTTCCTTCCCATAGTAAAACAGACTTATCATTTAAGCGCTGTTGAATCCTATAAGTATAGAATTCACACATTGTTACATACTTCCTCTTGATGTCGCTATTAGTATACTTGATTCTTTCATGATATCCGTCTTCCCCATATGGAAATAGAAGAGGATAGTTCATTGCCATGTAGCTTGGGTGTAGCTCAAGTATTCTTTTTAAGCCTTCAGTTTTATGCTCAACAACTACATTGTGATTACCAATAGAGTCTTCAAAGTTCCCACAATGAGAGCTGCAACTTCAGAGCAAGTAGGAAGATTGTACTGCCTTGAATCCCTTGAACGTGCTACGAGGAGTCTCACTCTAATTGGAAGGTAATCACTTTCTTTGAAACTTCCCTTGCCATGCAAAAACCTTTGCAAGCTCATTGTTTTCATCCAACATCTTCCGTAGTGCTTCAACTAAGCTAGGGTTCAATCTTGTCGAATCATCCCTGGAATCAACGGCATTGAGCCTGTTTGCGACCTCATTTTCCGGTGTCATATATGTATAATTGGATAAATTTTGGAGTTTTTCCTTCTACTGGCAGTAAAGAGCCAATTTTGTGGTGACTTTGGCCACTGATTCGAAATACATATGGACCTTTGCTTTTATTTATATATGTGTCTGGTATTCCGGCCATCAAGGTGAATGCAAAAATTGTGTTATAGAATCTCAGGTTCTCTCAATTTTTTTTGTTAAATAATATCCCCGTTTGGGTTCATGAGATTATGTAACAGTGGTGGAGCTCTTTTAAAAGCAGGTAAGACTACTTGGCAACACAATCTAAATGTCGGATTGCTTGTGGAACGATCTTTGTTGCTTCTTTCTTCGTACCAAAACAAAGCCCCACAATATGTACAACTATAGTCGGGCTTCGAAATGTATTCTTGCTGATTGCTCTTTCTTTTATTTCGAAGTATCTCCATTCTATTCAACCTTGCTCATTTTGAATCTGTCGAAGATATATGTGGTAATTCAATTGTTCTCTTACATTTGGCCATCCTCGTTGTAGTGATTATGATATACTGAAAATAAATAATGATAATATAAATTAGTGCTCGATTTTGGTCTATTTTGAAAACATCACAATATTGTTTTGTTACTCACACCCTGGTGCTATCACCATTCTTGTGACTGTTTCTTGGTTTTATCTAAAAAAATATGGTTAGAAATCTTCTAATGGTGCTCAAACTCTCGAATAATTGCTTGGTTAGCATTATTGTGAATTGCATTCGCATTTAGTTTAAAATTTTGGCCATCAGCTTAATTATATTCTCAACATTGAATTGGGTTCTTGTTCGATCCCTTGATCTGTGTTGTTTCTTGTGAACTCACCAGTGTTTTTTCACCATTGTTATACCAATCTTTATTCCTATTTAATTTAATAATCTATTGCAGGTAAGAAGGTGAGGATTTGATGTAAATTAGAAGGTGCACCATGGTGTACCACGTGACCAAATTGGAGAATCTTGGGAAGTAATTGTTGCTAACCTGATATATTATAGTTGTAAATTGTATGAATTTGTAGCTCTTAATTGGACAAAATATTGTTGGAGTGAGAAGCTTATGACGTTTTAATGATGATGATGATTGTTTGTTCTTTGTTTAGTTGAGTTTTGGAAATTAAATTGACCAGGGAATGATAGATGCTGATGAAGGTTTTTGGAAATAAAATTGAATAGGGGATGATGATGACTGAGGCTTATATACGTTAATAATAAAGTATGATGGTGGTGATTGTTGGTGTTTATTTAGTTGAGTTTGGAAATTGACCAAGGGTTGGAAATTAAACGATTAACCTTAACTTATCATCTACTAGCTTTATATGCACGCGATGCGTGCCTCGTGTGAAAGAGTAATATGGGTCTGTTTTCTTCATCTAATTCTAGCTGAACTGAACTGAATTTATTGGAGCTGAGCTGAACTGAACTGAATTAAATTGTAATAAATATATAAATAATAAGTAATAATAATTATTAGGAATATTAAATAATAAATAATTATAATTCCAAGTAATAATAGTAAATAATAAATAATTTAGAATAATATTAAATGAATAATGATAATATTATTTTTGATATTATTAAATGATAGTTATAAATAATATTTAAATATTAAATTAATTTTTAAAATAATAATTACTAAAATAATTAATAATGAGTAATTACTATTATTAGTATTAGTATATTAATACTTAATGATGATGTAATAAAAATAATGTCTAAGAAGTAAAATATTACCATTATAATAATTAGTAATTATATATAATAATAATTAGCTTAAAACATGGATTGGTATGTGCTTCTAACGAAACCACGATTTGTGGTGAGTTGGTCTATAATATTTATAAACCAAACCCCACCAAAAACCACCAAATTATCTTTGATATTCAACGTAATGACGATGTTGTACCTTAAATAGTACTCCAGTATTATTAGCAACTTCGTAATTTTTTAATATATTGTAGCTTTTTGTAGCTTATCTGTATGATGTTATAATGAATATCTAGTCGGTAAAATAAAACAACAATTGCAAATTAGAATACTCGTATTAACATGAAATTTGGTTAAACCACGCACCAATCCAAACCATGCTCAGCCATAATAATAATGAGTAAAGATATGATAACAAAAAAGTATATAAAAATTAAAATTAAAATTAATAATTATAATAATGATAATATAACGATATTAATGAGTAAAACAAATAAGACCAATAATAATAATATTTATATTAAACAAAATGGTTAAAAATGAATGAAGCTGAACTGAACTGAACTGAACTTATTGGAGCTTAACTAACTGAACTTATTGGAGCTTAACTAAACTGAACTTATTAGAGTTGAACCGAACTGATCTGAACTTATTGGCATTGGACTGAACTTATTAGAGCTAAACTGAACTGAACTGAAAATAAGTTGAACACAACAGGCCCTATGTAAGTATTTGGAAGAAATCACATTGTGCATTGTATAGTTGATCTTGTTTCCTTAGTTCTTGGGGAGTCCAACCTATTTGGTTAGCCTCCTAAGGAAAAGTATTTCTTAGCAAAATAAGGAAAAAAAAATCATAGCTCCTGCAAAAGTAATAACAATTAAAGCCGTAGGTGGGTATTCAAATAAAGGGGGACTAATTTCTCCAGTGAAGTGTATACATAATTTTCATACTATTAAGAATGATTATTAAATTTTAGTTATTTTGTTTTTTAGAGGGTGTAATTGTAATCTCAAAATAGCTTAAATAGTGAAATAATTTAAATACATAAAAAAGTGTAATATATATTAGAGAGTAGATTGGCAATAGTGATTTAAAAACAAAACGCTAAAAAAGACAAATAATCTTATAAAATATTAATGGAAGATGTCATTAGCATCATTATTCATGAGTAAAAAAAATACATCTTCCCTCCCCCTCTACCACTTTCACAATCATCCTACAATACTTTATCATGTTTTATGATCAATTTGATCAAATGCACCCCTACTCATGAGCAATCACAATTACTCATATATTTTGAAAAATATAAAGAAAATTAAAGTATATAAAAATATAGCAAAGTGGGTATCTATTTAAAGATCTCAAGAAAATATTAACATTGATATTTTTTAACATTTTTTTTTACTTTGTAGATTTTTAGATATTGTAGTTTAAAGTTTTAAGCATTTTTTGTAAATAATCTGATTGCTAAGTTTGGAAATAAAACCTAATTACTTAATAACTTCTTTGATTTATTTTCTTTGTTTTTTCTTTTTCTTATCTTTGGTGTCCACCCCCCCTCTTCCCTTATAGTATAGAGATCAAAACAAAACTTATCTTATCTTATATATTAATTAATTAATGGTGATACAAAGCATAAAAGCTAATCCTTATAAGCGTTCATTCAAGTGATTAGTTAAATTTCCCCTCAAAAACAAAAGTGATTGGTTAATTTTTTTTTTATCTTATTCTAATTAATAAGTGGCACAAAGCACAATTGACGTATTGAAGAGATTAATTAACTTTTTTGGTTAACTTATTTTATTAATTATTTGTATTAGTGATTAGTTAAATTTTTTTATCTTATTAATTAATAAGTGGTACAAAGCACAAATGACGTATTCAAGAGATTAGTTAATTTTTTTGGGTTTTTGGTTAACTTATTTTATTAACTATTTGTATTTGTATTTAATGACGTGGAGCGATGTGGTGACTCCTTTCAGGACAACTTTATTATCTATTATAAACTACTTCCTCCGTTTTTTATTAGTTGACCTGTTTCTTTTATCACGTTTGCCAACGCGTGATTTCAATCACTTTTATCTTGGAAAATTGATGAGTAAAAATTATAAAAATATGATATTTTGAAACTATATAATGAGACGAATCTAACAAGACCCCACATGACTATATTTTCTCTTATGTATAAATCACAAAAAATAGTCAAAGTAGATTATGTGAATAGTGTCAAAAGTCAAAACGTGTCAACTAAAAAAAACGGAGGAAGTAGTATTTAGGCCCATGCGATGCTCTGGGATATATATGTATTATACTTTACTACTTTAATACAATTAAAATTTGGTGTAGAAAGATGTTAGAAAAAAGTCATAGATTAATAGTTTTATTCATAAAAACAATTAATTTATTGTGCCTTAATTATTGTTCTTCATTGAAAACATGTAATATCATTATTAGTATTGATAAAAGAACCAACAAAAATGTAGTGGCACAATGGTTAGAGCATTGATCTTCCACACTTGAGGTCAAAGATTCGAAGCTTCTCACAGACAATTTTTTATGAGAGAAACGTTGATAAAATATTGTTGTAAAGAACGGAGAGTGACACGTGGCGGATTGCAATGTGTGCTTACGCTTTTTAATATATATATAATAGATAAATAGATAGATTTATATATATACTGTTAAGATATTAAGGGCATAGGCCTCCCAAAAGGTAACAGAGACATGCAAAGGTTTCCTCGGGCCGGACGAAGATTGGTCGTCGAGTGTAAAGGCAGAAGGGAGCTGATAATCACAATTATTAAAAAGAAGGTTTACTATAACACGATCTTATGTTAACCCTTAACATCAGACCAATCCAAATAAGCCCATTTACACGCGTCACACTCTGAGCAATCCCAGACAAATTGTATTTTTAACTTTTCCACCTAAAACCTTATTTTTTTGCGTTTTTTTAATTTTTCAACCTAAAACCTTAACTTTTTGCATAAAATGTGATAACTAATATCAATGTAACGGAGTGAAGAGAACGACAGTTGTGGGCAGAAGACTGGTTGGAAAAGATGACTATTGGACTGGTCTTACAATACCATCTTTGCCATTGTTAAAACTCATGATATGTCATTAGCAAGCGCGAAAAGTAAAGTATTGCATTTATTCAAAAGAACCGTGAATTTATAATTTTTTTGTATGGGCCGGGGACTCTTTTGATATTCCTGCGTTTCGACGATGGCCTTTCAACGTTGTTGGGCTTTTATGGCCAGTGAATAAAACACTGGAACCCTAGCTCCTTCCATAAATAATATATAAATCCAGTAACTTCATTTCCTTCAAAACCCTAGCTTGCTCTCTCCATTGTAGCCGCGTGCAACCACTATCACTTTCGGTAATTCTCTGTCTACACAGTTCTTCAATTTCTCTCTCGTAATCTTCATTTCATGTGATTAATCTTCTTCGAATCAATTTTTGCAGATAATTCAGTAAGTTTTTGATTAAAAAACCTAGAGCAACAATGTCTTGCGGAGAGCTAGCTTGCGTTTACGCTTCTCTTATCCTCAACGACGACAATGTCCCCGTCACTGTAATCTTCTTCTTCTTCGCTCTTTTTTTCCATTTGTTTTGTATATCTAATTTTGGTGCAAAATGATCGTAATTCAATAAGATTAAGAATCTCGTTTTGTTCATCATGTTTTTGTTGAATTTACAGCTTTTAGTGCTATTATGCCCTAGGTTTTCGAATCTATGTTCTCATTTTTGGTTCTTTGAGATCGATATTTACCATATCGTAGTCATAACTCTAGTATTTCTCGCTTGATTACGATTTCAGTATTTTCGACTGGTTATCTTAGATTTGATGCCTCGATCTTTCTTTGTTTCGAACATACCTCTATGATAATGATAGAGTAAGGTATAGCTCCAAAGCTCGTTTTCGACGATTGATGATGATTCATTTTAGTTGATCGCAATTTTTCTTATTGGGATTAATTGATAAGGCTTGGTGTTATAGTAGTAAGGCGTAGCCTCAAAGCGGAATTAGCCAGTTTGTGGTTTGTCGAAGCTCTAGTAGGTAGCCATTTCTTGCTCAGGGGAAGTACGCGGCATACTTCCGTGTAATATGTCTTCATGCTTCTTCTGAGCTTCTGTTGACGCTCTTATTAGACCACTATTTATGTGTAATTGATTTTTATGATCCCAAGCTAGGGTTTTGATAGAGTTGTAATTGTAGGCTCGTAAAATCTTGTGGACCATTGATGAAAGTACTGAATTTTGTGAAAATTAGTAGTTGTATGTTGTAGTTAGAATCTTCATGCGCTAGAGATCCTTTGAATCTAGTTTTACCAATTTGATTGTTTGAAACTATTTGTGAATTGTGATGCTTCAAGGGTTTTTTTGGGGCTGCGGGTGGATGTTGAATTTTGCCTTTTCAGGGTCTATTTGAAATTCAGCAATTGATTTTACATATATCGATCATTTTCTTTATAGCTTAGGCCTAAGTTACCGAGGTTTTGGTTTGTTATTATGATGTTTGAAATTGTGCCATCTTCTTGAGAATGAAGATGGGGTTGTTTTGATTTTTCTTTGATGCTTAGTACACTTTAAAGAGAAATCTTAAATGTTGATGGTTGCTGAGAATACTTTAGTATTAGGTTGAGTTAGACTGATGTGGCATTTGATTGTCAGCTGGTCTCTTGAATTATGACATCCTGACCTAATTTCTGTTTTCAGGCTGAGAAGATTACAACCCTTGTTAAAGCAGCCAATGTTGAATGTGAGTCATATTGGCCAAGCTTGTTTGCCAAGCTCCTTGAGAAGAAAAGCATTGAGGACCTTATCATGAACGTTGGTGCTGGTGGAGGTGCTGCTCCCGTTGCTGCTGTAGCAGCTGCTGGTGGTGGTGCTGCTCCCGCTGCTGCAGAGAAGAAGGAAGAAAAGAAGGTATGAATTTTTTTTGTCTTGTCTTGCAGGTAATAGGATTATTATAGAACTGGGGTTGTTACTTAATTTGCCATTGACTTTTGTTCCCTTACAGGAGGAGGTCGCAGAAGAAAGCGATGATGACATTGGGTTCAGCTTGTTCGATGAATAGACTGTCTACTAGTCCCGTGCCATTTTTCTATCTTTTTAGTGTTTTAGTATTATGATGGTAACCGAATGTTACAAGTGATTTTTGTTAAAGTTTTCTTTTGTACTACTGGAGATTAGTTATGTTTTGCCATTGATATCGCTGTGGTCTCTTCTTTTGAATACAAAGTAATCTAGTGAATTTTGGGCACTTCTTTTTCGAACACGAAATGGTCAATTACATGTTATTCATGTTCATTTGTGGATAAGCTGTAGATCCTTGAATGCAAAGCTAATGTTTTCCTGTCATCGACAATGCTGTGTTCTTATTTTCCAAAGCTTTGTTGGTAGTATTTTTATTCCGACTGAGGAGCTGAGGGAATATCTACCAATTCTTTCAGACTGATGACGAGTGAACATCTGAGCCATATGTTGGATAACTATTGCAGCAACTAGGAATACACCAGGCAAATCGTCATGTGTTAGTGAACACGAGAAATGCCAAGTGCTATAGGAATGTCTTGCAAGAGCCATGAGGAGTTCAGGGTCTAATTACCAGAAGCATTTCGAGGATGGGGGTTTTGCAGAGCTGTTGCTTTCCCCTTTTTTTTTTTGAGAAAAGGTAGAAGTATATTAATCATGGCATAAAAACTAAAACCAAGGGAAACGCTACCCACCTTCGAGGAAGGGTGACTAGGAAAACTAGAGGCCAAACAGTATAGAGGCAATACAAACAAACATGCACATACACCTGAAAATCACTAACTAAACACTTCCAAAGGAGGAACTAAACCAATCGCTATTTTTAAGACTAGTCTTCTTAGGTATTACACTAAAACTCTCTTATACACTTGCTTCTTTACCACTTTGATGACATCAACAACCCTGTACAAGCAACATTCCCAAACAGTTTTGTTTCTCTACCTCCGAATGTTATACTCCCTCCGTTTCCTAAAAATCATTACAATTGCAAAAACACAAGAACCAAGGAAGTGGGTATAAAAGTATGACAATGATAGGAAAAAATAACTTTAGGAGGGAGAATAAAGAATAAAAAATCAAGTTTAGGAGAGTATAAAGAATAAAAAATTGGTGGGGCCATATATCCCAAAATGGTAAAAGTAAAGTGTATCAATTTTTGTGAAACGTATTAAAAAGGAAAGCGTAACAATTATTGAGAAACGGAGGGAGTACATCAGTGCAACAACAGCAGCCTGAACAACCTTCTTCTTTATAGAGGTATTCCCTTGCTGCAGTCTTTTGTGTAGCTACAATCATGAAAATAGGTGTGCAAGTGATTCATTAGCAACATGGCAAAGAGGACATAATATATCTTGAACAAAGCCAAACTTGGCAAGCCTATCATCTGTGCTCAACCTCCTACACACAACCAGCCAAGCAATAAAGGAGTGCTTAGGAACATCAACCTACTCCAGACCCAACTATCCCAATAAACTTTAGGACAATTAGATCTAAGCCAATCATAGCCACTGGCAATAGTATAACTCCGAGTACCAGACCACCGAGCTCCGATATAGCCATTCTTCAATCTCTCTTTAACCTATACAACTGCCTCCAATACCAGCTAGAGTTCTATTTAGGAGACATACTTTGTCAGTCCCTACCTCTGATGTATTTGTATCCATATATATTTGCCAAGGACAGTTGTATTCCACGAATAACAATCTTCGAAACCTAAACCTCCTTCCTTTTAGGTCTGCACACAAAATCCCAAGCAATGGGAGGAGGTGTAGAAGAGATTGCTTTACCATCCCACTGAAAATTCCTATACACAACAGTTACACCATCCAACACTCTATTAGGGAGCAAAAAAAGAGAAGCCCAATGTATAGCTAATTGAACATCATTCACCAACACACATCTACCAACATAAAAAAGAGTTCTATTCCCCCACATTCTCATTTTTGCTACTATCTTATCAACCAAGTTAGCACAATCATTCACATAGACCTTCTTTGCATTGATACTCACCCCCAAATACCTAAAGAGGAAGGAGTTATGAACAAAATCAGAAGCGACTTTGACATGAGAGAGGACATCTTCAAGATATTACAAGTATACATGGCTGATTTTCCATTATTAGCTACTAAACCTGATGTGTTAGCAAAAGTAGCCAAACCTCTGAACAGAACATATAGATTTAACATCACCTTTGCAGAACATAAGTAAATCATCAGCAAAAACTAAATGGTTCAGCTTCAACTTTTTGCATCTATAATGAAATTGAAAATCAGTACTATCACCAATAAACCCAAGGAGACTGGACAAATATTCCATACATAGCACAAATAAGAGGAGGGGGAAATAGGATCACCTTGCCTTAAGCCTCTCTTAGCTGGAAAGAAACAATGAAGAGTACCATTTATAGCAATGGAGAAGGAGGGAGAGCATACACACTCCATAATTCACCCAATGAACTTCTCAGGAAACTTCATAGCTGCCAGCATCTCTCTCAAAAAAGGCCAACTCACTGAGTTATAGGCCTTCCTAATATCAAACTTCTGAAGACACATTATCTTGTACAATGTTGATATTATGAAAGATTTGCCTACCACTAACAAACCCAGCTTGACTCTGAGAGATAATTTTAGGCAACACCAGATTCAGCCTATTATAAATTAGTTTTGCAATACACTTGTACACAATATTACAGAATGCAATGGGTCTAAATTTAATAACATATTCAGGATAAACAGCTTTAAGAACCATAGTAAGCACTGTACAATTCACCTCCTTCAGAAGTTTTCCAGAAACAAAAAAATCCTGAACAACGACAACTACATCTTGGGCTACTATATCCCAAGCAACTTTAAAAAAAGTACTAAACCCATATGGACTTGGAGCTTTACAGTTTGGAATAGAGAAGAGTGCACCCTTAATTTCCTCAGTTGTGAAGTTGCTACAAAGCATATCAACTTCTACTTACTCAATCAAAGGACCCTTAAGAACAATCTCCTTTTTGATAGGAACCCTCTTAAAGTTGTCATGCCCTAGAAACTTCTAACAATAATCCACAAAAGCAAAGTTCACCTTACTGGGAGTATCACACCATCTCCCCTCTATATCTCTAACAGCCAAAACCCTTTGGTGAAATTTCCTGAGCTTAATAGCTTGATGAAAAAACCCTAATTATTGCCTTCCTTAATGTGGTGATTTTAAGGTTTGATATTAAAACAATTTTAGTACTAAACACACACTTTGTACTGCTCAGTATTATTTGAATGGTTTGCGACATCAATAAATATTCTATTACATAACGTTTTATTACATATATAATGTGGTTTGTGGATTGCTACCGGAGAAATGGATGGGAAAAACTTTCGTCTTTTCAAAATGGTTCAAACTTTAGAAACAATTCGCTAAAATTCCACCTTTGTCCGGTCTTTTTAGAATGCTCTTAACTTGCGACAATGCAATAATTATTCCACCTTCGAAAACAATCTACAAAAAATGAACCTCTTGAAGCAGTAACCAGTTTGACAGAGTAAAATTGTTTGATCTTTTTTTTGAAAAATTGCTAATTAACTTAAAAAAAACTCATCCCCCTCTCCCTCTCC
This sequence comes from Patellifolia procumbens, assembly GCA_947645195.1. Taxonomy (NCBI): domain Eukaryota; kingdom Viridiplantae; phylum Streptophyta; class Magnoliopsida; order Caryophyllales; family Amaranthaceae; genus Patellifolia; species Patellifolia procumbens. Next base: position 597,171 of record CANSGD010000928.1, read on the forward strand.
GGCTAGCCACTATTCCTAGCCCCTCCCCCACACCATAGCCACTCTGTGATTACACACCCCTGATTACATAACTTCTTGTGATCAACGATAAAAAAACGATAACGAAAAATAAAAAAAAGGTGAGTTACACTTTTGATAAAGAATATGTAACTTTCATTTGTTCTAATATACTTTTTGGTCAATCCGATAGTGATATAAACATATTTGAAAAGATTATATTAGAACTGAGATTGGCAAAATTACATTAAATTCAAATTACGTTGAATTTCTTACGCAAATTTCGACAGAGATTCTCTTAATCAGTTGGTGAAAATTGAAGATCGGCATGAAAATTATGGCCGGAAAACAGAGCCACAAATATGGCCGGAGAAGAGAGAAGGTGCCACAAAAAATTGATATTGTTTAGATCCTAAATCACGCTTATCATTGTGATCCAACGTGCACATAATAATTTGTAAAGCCCTCATTAAGTCATTATTGTTTAAGGCTCAAAGATGATGGATGCAATTTGTTCTTAAAGCTTACAGATGAAGCAAGAACACCGCCAGTTAGAGCTGATTGTTGAAAAACATGACAACACTGAGATTGATCACATAACGCCATTAATATTGCCATTGCTAGTTCTTCGGAGAAAATAGTCCAGCTCCGATCCAAGATCTAGGCATACCCATCATTTTACACCCCCATTGAATTGGGAAAACCACACAAACAACTGTATAACATGAAGGTTGTTGATATAGTGTGTCCTACAAAAAAATGAAATATTGCAATACAAATTATACGTTTTAGTCTAGAATCTAATAGGGACATTATGGTCTTTTGCCCAATTTTCTTTTCTTTTAGTGCTAGAGAGCCACAGAGACAGGTAATGAGAGTTGATCACAGGATCACCTGAAATCAGGAGGAAAGCTCTAACCAACTTAGCTATCCCTCACTCAGCTCTAACCAATCAAGTGGAGATTGCTTAAACAAAAAATAGGAGGAGATATGAAAGCTCATGGAACCAATCTTTTTAGCCAAAATTAACACACTGAAGAACCTCATTTAAACAATTAAAACACATTACAAGGGGGAGTCAGTCCTATAATCAGGGTACTTAAGTGTACCTAACTTGCTCAGCTATGTACAGGGGTTGAGGTGAATCTGGGAAGAAGTTGTTGCCAATGCAAGGGTTGATGGACAACATTACTCTTTATTTGGATTTGTTTGAAAAAAGATGGATGCGCCAATCATTTAACGTGTTCTTCAATCAGCAATTCTAAGTAAGGAATCCAACAGCCAGGCAATATTAGCTTACACGAGTCTTCTCCTTGCCTGCAGCATATGTTTGATCCATGTATTAGGAGTTTCAAGCCACTAGCCCACAAGCATGGAAATGGAGGAATGATTGTAAAACTTACCAAATATTTTTGATTTAAGCGGGAATCTGACTGGTGAACCTTTGACTTTGAGATCTCGGAGTTGTCTATTTCTACTCGGCTTTTCACCATCCATTAGACCTTCTCTACTTGCCCCTGATGGAAAATAAGTTCTCTTGTTTACTTTCTCGTGATAAACAGCTGGAGGAGCTAGTTTCAGCTGAGGCATGGTATCATTTGAGAGTAATCTCTGGTTCTTCTGGAGACTATTCAAGATCTCAAACTGCAATATTACATAACAAGATTAGGTAATTTGGAGTGCTTGTGAAAAATCCAAGGTGGATTGAAGCAACAGCTTTTAACTAATCTAGCGAGCTAGGTCAGTAGAGTCTAAACAGATCAGTTAAGTAGTTTATAAACTCACCACGAGCATCGTGTCAGGCATTGTATGAGCAGGGACAAGTCAAGGTTACAGAGCAAAGAAGTGTTAAATTTGGATGTAACAGTAATTATCAGAGGGGAGACGAGTAGAGGGTCACAACAACAACAAAAGGTGCAACTAGGATTGGGAGATTTTGGGAGGGCACTGTTCTAGCTGAGAGGATGTCATTCTTGAAGTGCAATGGACTAAATGCATGTTTGGTAACAAAATTTTAGAGGTTGGAAACAGAATGGGGAGACCTTATCCCTTTTTGGCTGTTTGGTTGGAGACAAAAGGTATCCCTTACCGTTTCTAAAGGGTAATTGAATCCATCAGATTGTTACCTCTCCTAACCCACCGGTAACAATTCATTTCCCTCCTCAAACAAGTCACACACACTCCCTCTCTCCATCTTCAACCTCACTCCTAAGTCCCAAGTCTCTTCGGCAGAGCATTTCATTCATGCTGCAAATTGGCTGATTCTCTCCACTTGACAACCTTTAATTATCATTCTGTAGAATTAAATTGGGGCAACAGGTCATCAAAGGCAAGTCTTTATTTTGGGTTAAATTTTTTTTTTTTTTTGGATGAAGTTCCTTTCTATCAAATTCCAAAATTCTTTTTTCCATTCCATGTTTGATCCAAACAACTAATAACAATATCATTTACCAATTCCTTTCCGCCTCTTATCTATTACCATTCCGTTTCCGTTTCCGTTTCCGACAGTAGAACCAAACGGGACCTTAAGTCTAAGAGGTATTACAGACCTTGAACACAATAAAAAGAGAGGATGAGCCTTTAGCAGTGACTTGTTGATCAGATGCTAATTTTTACTGATGGAGTGCGACAGCTGACTCCTGTCATAGCCTTCTTTTCTCTTTTATGACAATCGCTTCTTAAAATGGACATTGGACATATGCGGGATGAAAAAGTAAAATAGTTAGTTAGTTCAATTTAATTGAATTAGTTGATGCTAATCAACTGAATTAATTAGTTCAATTTGCAGAGACACAACAGTGGTTAATTTAATTGGCCAGGTGGTCGATTTCACGCCAGCAAAGCACAAGTTACATACTTGCATAGTTGTAAAATGGACATTGGACATACGCGGGATGAAAAAGTAAAATAAAAAAAACTTCTTGTGGTTGGAGACTTGGAGAACATATACCATATTCCGCAAATACAAATGTCAAAGAAATTAGCTCCATTTCATTTTTGGAAACTTGATTTATAGTACGAATTAGTAAAGCAGAACTAAGAGAGAAGACACACAAGAGAGATAAGAAACATACTCTTGAAATTTGAGGGCTAGTGGAGTTCTCAAAATCCAGTTCATGTGAGTGCATAATACTTGTCCCCTGTGCTCGCCGTAAGGTAGATGGTGATACACTCACTAATCCCTGCTCTGTCATCTTACCTTTAGCTTTCTGGATCTTTTTTTCATGCACACATATTGGACATCCACCAGAAGTACTTTGACTAGAGATGAAATTCTCCTGAACATCGCATTGGGTATGGGTTGCATGACCACAACTGAAAACCCGAATTCCAGAACTGGTACTACTCCTGAAGGAACAGGTGCATATACAGCACTGAAGACTACGAGGGGCATACCCCTTAGAGGCCCCCTTCTTGAGTAAGCTCATGGTAGAGAATGTATCATCCTCTATCAGGCCTTTGGCTGTATCCTAAAAGGTAAATCAAAGTAATATTATAAAATATAATGAAACCTATTTTTTTCGCATTGATACTTATTATTAGACATCATTGTTCAAACATTACTACGTGTCTTAATGTCGAGTATTTTCCTTACCAGGTAGTACTTGACCTAGTCGTAAGATACGCTCTTTATGACCTGGAGGTCAAAGGATCAGGCTGTATAGGGGTATCAAGTCCCTTTTATCCCTTTCCCCCCAATTCTCAGAGTATGACCTGCTAAGCTGGGTGACTTATCTGTGAGAGGTGCCGGTCTAGTAGGGTTTTACTCCTTACCTGATAACCAAAAAAATGCTGTGTTTTCCTTATAAGACAGGAGCATGCTAAGATCATGACCGTGAGGTAGCGTAAGGAAGGGCTACAGGCTCAGAAGGATCAGAACGTCAAACCTGCGTCTGTCAATACTTGGTCATAAGATAAAGAAAAAGGTGGTGGTTTAAAGCCAAGGGTAGAATGAGCTTCCCAGGGTGCTAAATCCTAGTTACCTCACACACTAAAGAGGATAGTGAGAAAATTTCCTGATCTAATAGGCATTCAGGCTACCTAAGAACGATGGTTTAACCTACAATACAAAATCATATAGCAAACTCTAAGAATCAATCGCCAATTCCTAGTCTTGTACCAGTGAACTTGTTGCCATTCAAGTAGTATCATGTTCTCATAGTTGTTCAACTACAGAGAAATTTACTTCCAATGGAAAAGGCACATACCAGGATCCTCCTTTCGAAACTGTATGTTCCTAACATTCCCAGTATAGTCAGCTTAAAATCTCCGAATTCCTGACTTCCATTATCTGACACAAGTTTTGCCATGATGGACGGAAGGCGGACATATCCTATCATCCCCTCAACAATTTCTTTGACAAATAGTGAAAATAATTCCTTCAGGATAGGAGCATATTTCTGGTCCCTGCAAATCTTCCATGTGATGGCATTGACCTCCGAGTCATTTTTATAGCTTGAGGACTCAGTGAGCATGTCATTTTCAGAGTTATCTTGGGAAAGAAGTAAAGGTTGACAAAACCTAGAAAAGGTGAACAGTTAGTTGGTTACAACCAAGCCGACAGCAGAGGCCGACTCTTCCACTGAAAATTCAGAAAGTTACAAAAAGTTTTTAAACAAAATCACTTTTTTTCCACGATTCTATCTTTCCCCTAAAAATAAGAAATCACATCTTATTATCAATGAGATGGTCTAACAACACAATCACAATGAAGTGGCTAGGTAATATTGACAACTATATAAATGTAATGCTGAAGTTTTATCCGAAGAGTACTTCAAAAAGTTTTGACAATTACTACCTATAACAACAAGGCCCACCTTGGAAATCAATCTACTAGGATAACTTACATTTAAGCGTATTTGACGTACAACATTAAGATAGGTTACTCGAAATGTTCAATGGGTAGGGTAGGGTAGGGTCGGGTCAGGTTAAAATATAAATAGGTTGGGTCAGCTGTAACTGAAGTTGATTGATGCCTATTTGTTTTGCAGGTTTTGTGAATTACTTGCTCCCTGGAATTCCTAACGAGAAGAAAGCAGCCATAATTTTGAAACTCAATTTCATCATATTCATTTCCATCACAAAAATAAAGAAAATAGAAATAGAGTAAGAAAGAGAGAAAAATAAAGAGGGTTTATTATTTCAATTTTTATTTTCTCCCAGATGATGAAAATGATGAAGTCTAATACAATCAAATAAGGCAACGGCACCATTAGCGGCTACAAGAAACCACAGCTTTTTTCCTTTCTTTGATGATGAATCATAAACTAAGTCAACAACAGTAACAGGAATACAACAATATCAGTTATAATTTTTCCTCTGATCATCTCTGGTTAATTGTTTTTACTTTGTAAGGTGGGAGTGGATTTTTGGTTTTAATTGGATTTGACGCTAACCTCTGCACTGGCGATCAGTGGAGAATGGGGCTGGTGTCAGAAATTGATCGAGAAGGAGAGAGAACATGGGGAAGAGAGAGGGGGATCATGGGGTTGACCCTTTTGACCCAGCCCTCTAAAATCTTTATACGATCAGGCCCAGTATAACCCTGACCAGCTGACCCTACACAAGGATCAAGGTCGTGGGACGATCCATTGAACGGGTAGGTAACCTAACAGAAAAAGACTTGTGCCTAGAGTTGGAAGTACATCTAGTATATGCATGTCGAGGGAGTGTAAAACAAAATGCTAGGTGGAAATTTCCATCTTGACTTGCAGTAGTGCAGAAGGATGGAGATGTGTCCTAGAAACAGCAAAATGCAAGTTGCACCACGGATTTGATTCTAACATGATAATAAGAAATTCTAAAATTTAACATACTGTATTCAAATCGAGAGACCACATGATGAAATGACTTCTCAACTAGCAACTTCAAAGAAAAGCATTAAAGGAATAGATGCCAAGATACAGAACTTACGAGTCTAGCAAATGGAACCAGAGTGATTCAGATTCTGCTGGAGCCAAACGTGGTGAATTGCGCTGGCATAGGACAACACATGCCTGCAGTATTTTTTTGATTTCTTGCACCTACAAGGAGGATAAAGATGTTACAAAAGAATCTCCTGATATTTAACAATGTTAAAAGACACTATTATATGAATAATACAAAACCCAACCACCTCTTTCAATCCTGAAGCTGCAGCAAAATATTCCATATCTGCATGTTTTCCTACTTCCGAGTCTGAAATTGTACTTCGAATCGCCATGTCAAGCATAATGAATTTATTGTTGAGTCCAGACAGGGTAAGCAGAAGAGCACTTCCAACATCCCCCACCCTTTCTAAAAGAAAGGCAGCTGCATCAACAATTTCATATTTTTGGCACAACAGCAAACAGCGGTCGACTCTATAATGTTCAAAAGCGTCCAGGAACTTGAGAACTGAATCTGGTTCATACTGACATAACAACTGTAAAGCAAAAAACAAGCTGATTATGGAAAATAACAAGACCAGAAAAAAATTATGGAAAATGGCACAATTATGGTGTTGAGCAGAATGTTGTAAATACGGAATAACAATCTGTAGATGCAGACAAAAGACACTGAGGCAAAAAGTTTGGGTGTGTGAATGATATATAGCAATTGTCGACTGCCACATGTGTGGTAAGAGGCTTCCGAGAAATGGAAAGGAAGTTATACAAACTTGATTCCCCTTCTGCTTGTGTTTCAAAGGTATTACCTTTTCACAAGTCCACTGTAGCTTTTCTTGTTGCCGACAGCAATGGTGGAGGGTTTAAAGCTGAATGACTCATCAGTAGCCAGGGTGGGTGCGGGGTGGGGGGAAGCCATGATGCCCATATCTGGTAGGGGAATCATTCTTCAATAAACCCAACAGTACCAAAGGAAATGATATCATACCCCCAACTTTAACCACAGAATATATAATGTCACTTTCTTGATTCCTTTCTCTTAATTCTCTTTCTTGCTTCCTTTTCCCTTAATTCCCTTACTTGGATTAGCTCCCTCTCTAAATGTGAGCCAAATGGTCCTTAACCCCACCCTCACCCTCCCCAGGGAAAAAAGAAAACAACAAAGGTAACTCACCTCGAGATAAAGTTCAACAACGTCATCAGTCACTTCAACGGGATTATTACGTATAATTTTTGGAAATTCAGATATCCTTTCCAGGTAAGCACCCAAACTAATTCTCTCATCATTCTGTCTGCCCCAGGGACCATCAAAAACATTATCTACAGCTAGACAAGAGAAGTTCAGTGTGCCTGAAAGATGAACTTCAAAAAGAGTCTTCAAATAGAGGAAGAGGCTCCTTGGAGTTGATCGGAGCTTAGAAAGAAGATGTTCCTTTTCTTTGCTGAAGTGATAAATCACCAAACAAAATGTGCATTCTCTGAAACGACAAAACAAGAATCAATAAACAAACAAAAATTTATTTCCCCCTTTTTAGCTAAAGAGCAAAATATGCAGTGATCATGCTTTTCATGGCACCCAGGAGGCCAGGACCACAACGAGATCATGGTCCCGAACGAACATATAAGTTCAATTTTTTTGAACATCGTAATTTTGTTCCATTGCCATGTTCTTTTTCTGATATCTTCATGTTCATTTGAACATTCAGGTAAATTAAGAACATACATCTTTAAACTTACTAGAAATTTGTTTGGAACATAGTACTCCCTCCACCTCAGATTGATTACCACAATTTCATTTTTGGCTGCCCCGATTTATTTGCCACATACCCCTTATGGCAATCTTTTTCTTTCTACTTTTTCTCTACCATGAGCCCCAACCGCCCACTTCTTTCTCTCTACTTTTTACTTTCCTGATAATTTGTACCAAAATGGTTGGTGGTAATTAATTTGGGATGAAGGGACTAATTTTTTTTTAGCATACAAGTGATATTGAACATAGAGAATAAAATTTTCCATGTTCACTTGTTTTGAAGTTTTGAATATATGTCCATAATATATTCGCTTTTGGTGTACGTTCAACAGTTTTATCAGTTTTTTAACATTTTAGTCGTATGTTCAAAATTGTAGTTGGTGACCATGATGCTCATCATGGTCCCAGGCACCTGATATAATTTGCACCAAGGTCTACCTGCTCAAGGTAAGTAGCTCCGGAATCCGGGAAAAGAGTGCTGATTGAAAAGCAGCAGACTCAGTTCCACTCAGCTGCAGCAGTATACCATCAGCAAAAGAAAATGCATGCACTGGTTCATCCACATCTTTCATATAGCTATCCAAGGCCGCTAGATAATTATGTCTGATGGTGTTGATTAACCCACAAACCTAGAAACACAGGAAGAAAGTTAGAACTATATACCATGTTTCGTTTTTCCCTTAGCAACCACAACATGAAAATAAAAGAAACAGGCACCTGATGAAATTGTGATTGTTCACACAAATGCAAGACATAGGACGCGTTCCATTCTGTTTCGGGAACGGCGTACAAAAGAGCAAGTACTTTTTTCTGCCTTGTTTTCTTGTTATCATTATCCTGCTCGCCGTCATTTAGTACAACATAATTCTCTGAAATGAGGTACTCCAACAATTGGCTCAACACACTCTTTGATACAGTAGCTCTTTTCGTTGCGACATAACTAGCCACAAACTCAATGAGATGTCCTATATCTTTCTTTGAAGGCCATGCTACCACTCCAGTATCGTCAATGCCAGCAGATCGGACTGACTGAGAAATATCTATATCAAGAACAATAACCAGCGCATCAACAGTTTTCTGAACCAGCATATCCTTCTCATCGTCAGCGATTGTCTCATTTTCTTTTTGGTCAACAGTTGCATCTAAAGAATTAATCGGATACTCATGCAGCTTGGCATGCTCAGCCTCCAGAAATGCTATCCTTAAAACATCTAGCGTAGCCTCTGTATCCAACTCCAGTAAATAATGCAAGTTCAGGTGTGCTCCAGTTGAAGTTAAGCTTGCACCTGACTGAGACTTTAGGCCACCAGAATCCTGCAGCAGAAATTGCAAAAGCTCCGTCCTAAGGGAAGGCAGACGTGCAGAAGGAAGTTTACCATGTCCTGCAGAATATATATTCAAAACGTTGTAAAGCGCATCATTGACATCATGTAATCACGAATTAAGTAAAATAATCAAACAGCCAAGAGGGAAATGCAACACTTAGCGCATTCAAATCACTATTAGAGTATAGAATCTCCTTTTTCCTTGAGGTGATGTCAGAGGTAAAATTAAGAAAAATATGAAGTCCATGGCATAACTGACTTCATGTCTCTGAAGTGTACAAATAGACATGTTGCTTACAGAGCTACAGGAGAGTCTGGATCCAGTAACAGAAATAAGGGAGAGAAAAACAAGTGAAATCTAAAAGCTATCTGCACTAATCTTTCCCTTGGTGGGAAATCTGCAAATTGCAGTTCGACTACGTCATCATAAACCACAAAGCTATAGAATTTGTCTGGCTACAGAAAGCATATTGACACAGACAGAAATTACGATTCCATTATCCCTTGATCAAATCAAACGGTTCCTTAAAACAATAAGATTCTTCCATTCTGAAATAATCTTCCCAGTAAAATACTGTTTTTCAAGAGAAGTATTTTAAAGAAGAATTGCAAAAGGAAGCTGAGGGTTGAAATGCGACATTACCTTGAAAGCAAGCCAATGCATGGAGATTGATAATTATGATGAAAGAATCTCATTGTTTGAAGGATATGAGAAACAAAAACAAATCTTATTACATAATAAGCTCATCAGTAAACTATGTTCAACAGTCTACGTAGAGCTGTGCAGATAATATGCCTAGTTTCAGCTATACCTGGAGGAAAAGCAAGGCCTGAGAAGCAGTACTTCAGATAAACTAGCATCCGGTACCTGCGTTATAAACTTTCTTGAGTAATAAATAATAAAATTACATCCAATGACATGATATTTGGCTCAAATACAACCATTGACACGAACTTTAACAATGTCATGAAACAACAAGAACTTGGCAACTATATCCAACATTAATATAAATGTCAACAAGCTCTAAAATTCACCAGAAATAGACTTGACAGGCTTCTGGTGATTTTTACCATTTTTTTTTCATTAAAAAATTAAAACGCACTTTTAAACTCCCGAAATACTAAAAGGTCTGAAACAAATAAAACTCCCCCATTTAGAAACCACAAGAACATGAAGTATGAACGATTCCTTCAATTTAAAGAGAGAGGTGATTGGGGAAAGTATTAGCAAAGGGATTTCGACTTAAAGGGGATACCTTCAGATTTAAAGGGCATAAGTAGTGGCTTTAGAATGGATAAAGAATGATTAAATTAACAAGATGCCTGTCTCCTTCAGATTTAAAGGACACCTCTCCAGTGGTAGATTAGAGTTCATTACTGTTGGCTGCATAAAGTTACCAGTTTATCTTATTTTTAACAATGTCAGTTGTGTCAATATTTGCAATTAAACCAAAAGTCCATGTCACTGGATCTAATCTTCTCTAAAAAATACTTCCTCCATCCTTTGAAAATTGCACCACTTTGGCAACTACTTGTTAGTAAAACTTTGAAAATACATTGCGATAGACACAACAACATTTTGCACAATAATGTTTGTTCTTTATATTAATTTAGAGATATGGTTAAATTGGGGTATGTGAATATGCAAAATCAAAGTAAACAACATGAGGATTTAAAAATAGAACTGCCTGCCCAAGTGGCCAAGTTACATACCCAACAGCAGCAGCAGAAGCAACATCTCTTTCGTGATTTCTTAAGACTTTCAATAGTTCCTCCAAAGGGGTCTTGAAATCATCTAGGCCTTTGTTGAAAAGGTATATTAGGGCACCATACAAACCGTTCTCCCGACATAGTTTTACAACCTAAGTTTTTACAATTCAAATTAGTACAAGATCAAGTTTATGACAGCATAAGCTACCAAATTATGTTGATTACTCTAGAAGTTGATATGACCTGATTAAAATCCAACGATGAAATATCCATATGAAGAATACATTGCTCCACTCGCTGCAACCATCCTTTGCCATTGTAGTGCTCTACCAGTGCTTGCATGATCTACTTAAGGGAACAAGGATGAGTCAAGATTTTTAGTTTCTTAAGGAGGAAAAGATAAATGTACTTTGGATTAAGAATACCTCGGGAGGCAGTGATCCAAGCATATCCTTCAATATATATGGTTCCAAAAGCTCCAAAAATGTATCTTTAAAATGAAAAAGAAGAGAGCAAATGTCAAACTCCAATTATAACAATGAACTTATATCAAATTTCCCTTTTTCCCTTCCATAAGTGTGGAGGGAAAAATTAAAGGAATACACTACTACAATTTAACCAAGCAACAATCCACTTCAGGAATACGAAACGGAACCTCAATCTGCAATATAAAGACAGATAATTGCTTAGTACAAGAGAGGAACTCGGCATGTGATTAGTCCTTGCTGAGCTCAGATATTCTACAGAAGACAGTTCAGTAATCAAACTACAACAGGAAAAGGCCTGTGATTGTCAATCCATGTCCATCCTCCAACTCCGACAACTCAATTAATTTTGTCAGCGAAACAAAGATGTGGTATATGATAACTAACAGCAAAAAAGTAAAAGGGAAACTAATTATCTTTTCTTTCATCTCATAATCAATTACTTAATGGCATCCCTATCAGTCAAGTCACTCAATGCAATGTTTAGGTAGATGAGTTGCTAATGTGTTTCGACTTTCTATACATCTCCCATATTCTATTTGTAAGTCATAACTGTATCAAGATGAATGCATTTCAGAGGCTGACATCTTGTGACCAAAGATACAATCCTTCTAAATATGGAAACAAAACTCGGCCGTTACGTAACGTAACGGCCCTTTTGTAACGGATTTTGAACTTGTCGTTACGCGAAATGCCGTTACGTAACATTGCGATGAAATTCACGTTTAACTCGCCACGTCGTCCGTTACGTAACCACGTTACAGCGCTATTTTACCCGTTACATCCGTTACTATATCAAAATTGGTCACAAAGTGAAAGGGAAAATATGCATAGTAGCACAAAAACAATAGGGACACACTAGGAGAAAAACTTGCCATAGGCTTTCAAGTTGAATAATATATGATTTAGTCTCTATTTATGTATATAATAGGATATGAATATCATGTTTAAAGTAATTTTTAATTCACCATATGTGTAACCAACCCATATGATTGCTTTAAGTTATAAGAATACTTAAAAACTCAAAATTCGACCGTTACAGCCGCTCCCGCATCATCGCGACCATTACCGCGACCGCATCCGCGATTTTCTTCCTTGATTCTAATACTTACCGCTGGCTACCCAATGTATCCCGAGGACACAATAGCTAGTGGACCTAGGATCTGTCTTTCCTGGTTCTTCCCCATAAATGTCTTCTAGACACTCTAATGCACACACCCAACGACCTAATACAAAGTGAACTCTGTTAATATGTGTTATGATATTCTTGAAAAAAATAGGCCCCATATGCTGCTGTTTTAATGAACGAACCTTACAACCCTAGGACATACTAGACCAGGTTAAAAATACTAATCAGGTGCCAAACCTGTCCTTCCCCACAAAGCAAAATTTTATAAGGATCAACTTATAGTTATCAGAGCTAACATGTACCCTTTGACCCACCACTTGTAAATAAAGTTTCCAGTTTCCACAGTTCGCAAACAAAAACCAAATTACGCACAAACAAGCAACATTCGAGTCATCTAAAGTCAATCCAGTTAACCTCATCCTCCATCCATCAATAACTGTTACTTAAAATTACCAAGGTTGAGCTGAAGTGCTTATTTATTCTCAGAAGTCAGAATACATTAGTAAAACTAAGAAAAAGGATAGCAACATGTATTATATGCAGACAGATGAAGTATGAAGTATATTACATGTAGCAAAGTGACACTGGAATAAACAGCAATGAGATGTCAAACAGTTTCTCAATAATAAACATGTCTTTTGAAGGGTCTGGAAGCTTTGAACCACAATTCAGTTTCAGAGCTAATCCATAAGAAATTTGAGGTATCAATTTACCTCTATGCTGAACTGCTAAGAATTTCGAAAATATTTCATTGAAAAGAATGTCGGAACGCTTAATATGGAGACAAAATTCAACTGCTACTCCGCCAACACGCGAGAATTGCTCTTTTATCTCAGAAGACGAGTTGCTCTCAGTGGGGCTACTGTCCACTTCTTCTACCTTGCCAATCTGGTTGAAGCAAGCAACTGATATATAGGAGAAAACCTCATCTACATATGAATAGAGCAACTCGACCAGATAGGGCATAATAGTCGCCTGCACAGCGTGCAAGTCTCTCGGAAGGTCAATAACACCATGAGCCTGACCATCAAATAATGTCATTGCCATGTTGAAGGCTCCCATCCAGTCACCTGCATTCCGCAACACTTCAATACGTTCTCGCCACATAAGAAGACGAGAAACTACGACATGCCTAGGTGCAAGTACATAGATAGACGCTCCTCTGACAGCTACACTATTGTGATAAGCCTTCTCAGGGTTGCCAAACACATTGTTAAAATAGGTGTGATGCGAAATAATATCATCTCCTCCAGTTCCATCAATGTCATAACTAGTTTGGTGGATCAGAGTCCCGTCTCTCGTAAACAAGCAAAGTTGACCAGCCAACGTAAGAATCACCAACATCTGTGCGAGCATAAAGTCAATTTTCTAACTACTTCCGCCGCAAGCGCTCCACATAATGTAGTTTGCTTTCTATTAAGGAGGTGAGACATGTACCTGATCATCAAGCCATGCCAAACCTACAGCTGCGCTTTCAAGTGTCCACTTTCCACACACTTTAAGCATCCACTTTCTACTTTCTTTAGGTTCTGGCTTTCCAGACTCTCTAAGCTCTGACTTTACTAGTTTGGAAACTTGAACCTTCCTATCCCAAGCTATCGCAAGCAGTGAGATCTTTTCCAGTGCTTCAGGATTCACATTTTCTGCAATAATGTATCACGTTAACCAACTGTCACACCAGATTTGGTAAAACGTCTTTAAAATACCTGAGGAGGAACCCTGCAACTGTGTTGTGCATTTCCACACAGTGTATGGCATAGAACCCTCCCGAACACCTTCTGGCCTAGAAAGTTGTGCATAGACTTCCAAGCTAGGACTAAGTCTTACCTACAGCCAATACTCATTGCATCAATATCACTTAAAAGAAACTAAAAGAAATGTCAGGTGCGTGCATAAATATATAGTACTTGGAATTTGTCCAGTTATCCGGGGACTTCATACCACCAGAGCAGTCTGATGGGTGACAAAGATGACCACACCTTCTTCTGACAAGGAGGGACCTTCATTGAAGAGTTTCCAAGGGGCCGCTCCCCCAACTACACCACCCATGACACTACCTATGCTGCTAGCTGAGCCTGTTGTGTTGCCTGAGAAAGTAAATTCATCGGGTAGAAGTGGCGAGGCACACAACACTGTGCCCGTTTTTTGACCATCAAGAAGACACTGTTTCACCAACAGCATACATGTCAAGTGCCCTTTAAGTCAAATAGAAAAACAACTATGTGCCTTTGTCCTCTAATCTAAAAATTGTTAGGCAGTTACAAACTGAGTCACTGACACATTATCAGGAAAAGAAATGCAGACCTGTGTTTTGACTGTGACCCCAATTAATGGCACAGAGGAGAATTCATGTAACTGAACAAGTCCTTTACAATCACCAGTAACAGCTTTGAATTGACGAGTGACCTGAGGATCCTGCCCGAGAAATAATGTGTGAACTACAGGCGCCGCATGTTCTCCAGTAATGATTTTTGCCACCGTTCCCCTAGGTATATTCCACAAGACAATATGACCATCACTATAGCCTGCTAAAAGCAGATCACCTTGCTGATTGAAACTAATAGACGTTACAGGAACTTGGGATCTATCAGCTTGTGCACCAAGGTACAACATCTGAAAGCGTTAATTGCATATGCAGTGGAATGTTAACAAAAGGATTAATCGAAAAGCCAAAACAAGTTATATAGTTGCTCAACTCAAAGAAAGATGTAGGCTTACGCTTTGTTTGGATAGCACACAAGGAGCGAAAGGGAGGGGAGAGGGAGAGGGAGAGGGAGAGGGAAAGGGGAGGCAAGAGAAAGGAAGGGGAAAGGTGTGGTCCATTTTCCCTCCAAATATTTCCAATACTGGAGGGATTATGCTTAGTAAAGAAGGAAGGAAATTTTCAGAACAATTTTTAAATTTTATTGAGGTCAAAAGGTCAATTTTTCAGAACAATTTTCAAAAAATCGAAATTTTTAAAGGAGAATTACAATTTTACCAATTCAAGTGGGGTCAAGTAACCCCACTTCGCCCAACATAGATCCGCCACTGTCCCCTAACCATTTATCCAAACAAGTGAAATTGTCCCCTCCCTTTCTCTTCCTTTCCTTCCATCTCCTATCCTAATAATGTGTTAAGCTGATAATGAACCCTTTTCTAATGCAAAAAGAACATATTTCATGAAAAGCAACAAAAAATTGGTTCCACATCCACATTAAATCAAGCAAAGTACATAATTCGTCCCAAATGCATATTTTGTATAGAAACAAAGCAGATTTCAGGTGAGTGGTAACAGAAACATAAAGGAAGCAGGCATCCCTCAAGACATCATTAACAGGCATAAACAAATGAATACACCAAAGTGATGGAAATGGCAACAACCTTTGGATCCATGTCATCCGGATGCTGACCAGAATATTTACATGAGACAACAACAGTGACGCCTTTTGACATCCCCAAAGCAATGTAATTGAGATGCACGGCAACGGCATTCGGGGTACCATAATTACGTATAAATGTCTGAGATTTCATAGTTCGGCTGATTGTATTATCAGCATTTACATCAAAATATCCCAGCACAGTCGAACCTCTGCGCACCCCTTCCAACCTCATAGGCTGCGCAGCAGCCCCCTCCTCCCAGTCCTGACCCGTCGAAGCTTGCTTCATCTCGAGCTCTTCTGCTAATTCTAGCTGCTTCTTTGGAGGATGCAACTTCTCATCTGTCCTTTCACTAGCAATCTCTCTCTCTAATTGCATAATCCTATCCTCAACAAACTCCTTAACATCATCACCTACGGAGCTTAACCCATCTCGTTCATCATCCAATTCATCACCATTCAACAAAACCATACTCTTCTCATGTTCCTGTACTTGCAACTGCCCAAAAGGTAAATCTTCCTCTTCCTTCTTCTCATTGCCAACTTCTAAAGCCGCCGCATCCTCAGCAACATCACTCTTCTCCCTTACCCTTTCCTTCTCATCATCTGACAAATATCCAAGTTCCGTCTCATAAAAACTCAAACTATTTCTCTTCTCCACTTCCCCAAACTCCGCAACTTCATTCATCTCAGAAGAAGCCATCATCTCCCCCCTTCTCCCACCCTCTTCATCATCTACTTCACAACCTCCCTCTTCATTCCTCCCCTCACTATGATCAACATTCGAATCCTCAAAACACGAAACTTCACATTCGACCTCCCTCTTTTCTACTACATTCATCACACTCCTAACCTCATCACCATTCTCTGTCTCCTCAATCACTTCTCCTAAAACCACACTTAAATTACCATCACCACCACCACCAACATCGTCCGATTTCACATCATCCTTAGCAAACCCTAACTCATCGGCATCCGACACCGTCCCCTCCAAACTAACACTCAAACCTCTCCTCAACTTAATCTCCGCCGTTCGAGGCGTCCGAACATTCCTAGACGCCGCAGCAGCAGCCGCCAACGCCGCCCCAGGCTTCCGACTAACAGCACCACTAAAATTCAACGAATTATGCAGCGAAACAGACGGTTTTCTACTATAAACACCAGAAAACTCATCGGATTTAATCCGTTGTATTAAATTAAACTTAAATTGCGTAGAATCACCGGAATTTAGGGATTGAGTGTTAGAAATAGAAGAAGGTACCGAAACGGCGTCGTTATCAGAAGCAGAGGAGTCATTGATGATGTCGTCGATAGAGCGATGGAGGATGTCGGAGTTTTGACGTTCATCTTCGTCGGAGGATGAGGTGGCGGCGGCGTTGTGGCGGCGGAGAAATGAGTCGAGGTCGAGTTCCTCCGTCGGAGATGGTGGTTTTGAGGATGTGAGGTTTTTTGTCATTTTGATGATGGAATTAGAGTGATATATGTGATTGTGCAGAAGAAGTTCATATCAGAGAGAGAAGATTGAAGCTTTAATGGCGGAATAGTTGAAATTAGAGTGATAATATGTGATGTGAGATTGAAGAGTTGAGTGTTGGATTTCTTGACTGTGTTTACAGAAAAACAGTGTGCGTGCAAAAAGGTGAAAAAGAGTTTTAAAGATGGAGATGCGGGGTATCGATCCCCGTACCTCTCGCATGCTAAGCGAGCGCTCTACCATCTGAGCTACATCCCCAATTGTTGACCTTTCACCCTTAAAGTTATATTTATCTGCTCCAATCGTATAATTAACCATTAATATGGTTTACTCTCTTGCGTGAGTTATGATAATGTTAGTCAAAAGAATAAGACGTTAAATATATAAGAGCTAAGACGTTTGATACTAGTAGATAATTTGTTGTGATAGTCTTTCACCTTTTTGTTTGTAGTTATACTTATGGATGAACAATAATTATTATCATATCACCAATAATGAGCTTGGTGATTAAGATACTTTATAACAATTTAGAAATTTGTATCCAGGACCACTTTATCTCTATACTATAAGGGAAGAGGGGTGGACGACCAAAAATAATAAATTAAATACATTAAGGAAGTTCAATGAATCAAGTTTTATTTCCAAAGTCATTAGATTTTTAGCAAAAAATATTTAAAACTTCAAATTAAATTATCTGAAAATCTACAAAGGAAAAATAATTCAAAAATATATCAATGGTTATATTTTCTTGAGATCTATAAATAGACACCCATTTTGCTATATTTTTATGTACTTTTAAAATTTTCTAATTTTCAAATACATGTGTAATTGATTGCTCATGAGTGGGGTGCATTTGATCAAATGGATCATGAAACTGATAAAGTATTTGAGGATGAGTGAGAAAGTGGTAAACAGAGATGATGTATTTTTTTTTTTACTTATGAGTGATGATGCTCTAAATGACATCTTCCATTAATCTTTGATAAGATCTTTTTTGTCTTTTTAGGCTTTTTTATTTAAATTATTATTGATAATCTTCTCTCTAATATTTATTACTCTTTTTTATATATTTATATTATTTCACTATTTAAAATCTTTCAAGTATGAAAATATGTATACACTTCACGGGAGAAATTGCAACGTAGTTTCTCGCAAATTCTTATATATTACTCTTTTGCACGAGGCATGCATCACGTGCATATTAGGCTAGTAATATGTTGTTGAAAGTCGCTTGAGTATATCAAATAAATTGACAAATCATAAATTGACATATTATTGACCATGTCGAGGGTTCACGTGATGGAAATTCATGAAAGACAACAGCTTATAAATATAATATTATACATATAGATTGAGAATGTTCAGAATACTATGTTATTTCAAACACGACCTAAATCTGACATGATGCGTTTACCTAATGGGCATGGTAATGGAAAGTGAGAATTGTCATCCCTATTAACTTGTTATTTTACCATATTTGTTTTGAAGGATTTAAAATGTTGGGAAGATGGGAAATGTTGGACTAATGGGAATCTGAATAAAAAGAAAAGCATAACCATTGATATCAATCAAAATTGATGTTTTCGTATGAGAAAATCAAAGCATTGCAGCTAATATAAAACGCGAGACTAGAGGATGAATAATTCAATTTTCAGTAGAAGAGCTTGTCTCGAAAGAAAGCTCCAATTTAGAATTTGTCGCCTATCTTCCTATCCGTTCAAGTTTTATCCATAGATGTTTCTAGAGAGAGTCTCCCTTCTATCTATAAACATGACCAAAACCGCCCTCTTTGTCCCCCTGCCCCTCCTCAGCCCGTCAATCAACCCAGTCTCTTCCTTGCTTCTAGTCACCTAAACCCCGTCTTACCATCGTTCAGTTTGCCTCATTGATGGCCCTGGCGAAGCCGTAAGCAAAGGGGGTAAACTCTCCCCTCGGTGGAAGGTGCTAAAGAAAACCCAGTGAATCTGATAGACATTAATCGGTGGTACACCGCTTACCCCGCCATAGACCCAAATGGACGCTTGGCTTCTTCATGAAGCTTATCTCATTTCCTTGTTTCTTTTTATTTTTAGATTATATTTAGTTTTAGTCGAGTTTTTTAGTTTATTTTTGTTTCAGTTTAATTTAATTTTAAGTTTATTAAATTTTATATATACTCCATTCTCGAACTCTTGTTAATCCCTGAGATGAAGAGACTTGAGTTTTATTTATCCTTGTATCTTTTTTTATAAAAAAATCAAGTTTTATCCATAGATCACACTACACATTAATTTGATTTCAACAATATCACATAATAATACTGCTATGATTTACTCGATGTAACACATTATGTGCTTTACACGCGTTAAATACAAGTTTATGTTCTAGTGATATGAGTGGTGAGGATCGAAGGAGTTCTTCGTTAATCCATACTTCTATTGTCAAGCTCACACAAGCAACGTCCTAAAGATGACAATGCTTACATTTTATTGCCATCGCCACATCCATTTTAATTGCCAGAAGCAAAGTTCCCTGTCACATACAGAGTCACATCTACTAACAGCGAGATTCGAGCGTTCAAAAGATGTTACCATCTCAGCGGTCCATCTCATGTTAGTATGTTACCAACTCAAGTTCTTAACGTTACTATCTCAATATAGACCGCATTGAACTTTGACCTCAATTTGTTTAGCTTGAAACTAGACATAATACTACAACATATTTAGGACGGTTTCAAATATAACTAAAGAGACTTCCCGTCAAAAAAAAAAACTAAAGGAACTGTTTTGGTAAAGTATAATGAAACTCCAAAAACAGCGTGCTGCAAGATACGAAGAGTGAAGACTTCCAAGTGCTCTCCAGATTACCTGAAAGAACAAACACCAAAATTTAATACTCGTTTTCTGGAACTGATCCCCGTGGCTGAATTGCTGGCTCATTCAGCTCAGCTCTATTACGAGGATGCTCTGTTTATGCATCCCAAAAACTTTTCTCATTGTTCTCTAAACATTAGTGTGTTTAGTCATCCCACAATTTCCACTGTCAAATTTCGTGGCAATGACAAGCTAGTAAAGCATTCTTAAACTCCAGATGTTTTCAGCAATACACAACCAACCAACCTCCACCCAGAAGTAATTTTACACACACTCGCATACTCCAGCTTATGTGCTTATAAGCAGAGCACATATTGGAGGCGCATATGCGAAGGTATATAATTGTACTGAGTGCCGGGTGTATGAGGAACATTCCAACAATAAACACCCCTGATGCATCGAATAATCAACCTACACATGCTGCAGCCACCAACTCATCACTTTCACTTTACGCAAACTCGAATACCAACAAACTCAAAGTGACGGCTAGGGCATACACCGGCCTTATTCTCCCCTCCCATACACCAATAAAACCACCTCACTCCAACTAGTATATCTGAGCTTCTGAGGTCAATGTGAGTTCTATAGGCATCCTTTGTATCGCCTGTATTAAATTCCACCACTGTTACAGCCTGCAAGTCATCAACAACCTATACAACTATGACACAGAAACTACTTGAAAGCAAACAGGAGCAAGGAGTCAGTTATACAGATATACTACATTAGAAAACACTTCGCTTCCATAACTTGAGATTCTACAAAAACCTATCTCCAACCTGATGAGAAGCATGAAGGCATGAAGCACATTTCTTTCATCCCTTGCATGCTTTACACTCCCAAAATCATACGAATCAATAAAAAGGCTAGATGATCTCTGTCCTCAAATATAACACTTTGAAATAGCATCACAATGTCACAAGAGGTCAACTTATTTGCATCTACATCTCGTGGAACACAACTCCCCCTTTTAGACCTTCCAATTGATGGACTTAATATCAACGAAACACGCAATTTTCAAATATAGCCCATGCAGGATTCGAACCCACAACCTTTGTGAAAAACACACAATGCTCTTCCAATTTGAGCTAATAGGCTTGTTTAAACATTATCCAAGCCTCATATTACATAGGAAGAGCTACTCCCTCAGATTCCACATGATAACTGGAATATCGCAGGACCTCTTTCTATCAATCGAATAAGAGAGAGGGTAGAAAAGAAGGGGACGGATGGCTGGGCATTGCCCAAACCAGATATCGTACGTAGATCACATTAGACATGGCTACATGGCTCTAAAAGAGCACGAAACATGAGTAATCCTAAAGCCTTCACTGTATATTTGCTACCATAGTTCCATTAAACACCATGAAACACCTGCATATGAAAACTCTATGACTGCAACAACTGTGTACAGACTTATCACTTGCAGCCATCATAGAAGGTAAGAACTCCAATACATACCGCCTACATTAACACAGATGCATCTAATGCTTTATCTTGCCTAGACTCCTTCCCTTCCCAACCTTTATAAACAACCATACCCATCCCATAAAGGACTTATATGTCAATCTAAAGCTCTAAACATGGAAATGCAACCCCTCTAGATTCAGAGCTTCAATGCCAACCATTAATTGTCACAACAAAACTCATCACCCTAACCTAATAAACAACAATTACGCACACCCAACACTATAAGCTCAATCTATGATGGTCGAATATGCTCTGAACTTGCAAAAAGCTAATATGAGATGTCTGTAATATCAAAGTATTTCCGTTGCCAAAAAAAAAAAAAAAAAAAGTATTTGAATATCACCACCAAGTCCTGAGAATGTATCTTCTTCCCTATCTTAATTCTTAAACTCTCTTTCAATAACAACAACAGTGAAGCAATTACTACTACATTAATACAGAGCATTAAAACCAACTGGAAATGGAAACACAACTCACAGTCAAGTGTGTATTCGATGAGCATTAAAACTCACTGCCAAACACAAGAAAAAACCAACAACATTAATCAATTACTAGAAGTCTACTACATTAAGATCACAATGTTAACAAACAAAGAAAATTGAACGGCAGGGAGAACCGGCCCACAGAACCGGTTGCTCCACGGGAGCACCATTCCTAGAAACCGGTTCCTCCATGGGAGGACCATTACTGGGAACAGGTACTCCCATGGAGGAACCAGTTTGTAGAACTGGTCCTCCCATGGAGCAACCGGTTTCTAGGAATGGTGCTACGGTGGAGCAACCGGTTCTGTGGGTCGGTTCTCGCTTTTCAATCTTTTTTATCTAAATTGGTATTTTCTTTGCGCCCATGGAACACGTCGGGGAGGAAAGATGCGAAGGTCTCCAGACTCCGGCTGCGGAACTCATGGTGAGACAATAGCAGCTTCATTGCCGGAGGACTGTGTGGTGCGATGACGGCGATTTATTGCCGGGGTGTGAGCTTGCTGTTTTTGAGAGAATAAGAGAGGGAAAGGGAAAAGGAATAGGGAGGGAAAGAGACTTTGTTTTAGTAAAGGGTAAAATGGTATTTTACATAATTGATTGTGGGCGTTTTATGTATTTTTGCGGGCGTGATTTAGCTGTTCACTTAATAAATTCTCAAACATTGCTATAATAGCATCAATTGGCTATCAATCATTAACTGAAGAAAGTTGCAACACATAATCAAACTTCAACCTTCCAGATACACTCATAACGAATCACAGATCACACGAATGTCTTACAACAATGTATCATCATTCATGACATCAAATCTCATTTGTTGCTGGTTTTGCTTCCATTAAGGCCGCCTCCTGCGGCCTGTGCTGCCTTTTTGGCAGCCTTCTCTTGAAGCGCTTTTGCATCCCTGTCAACATAATTGTACAATCTCAGTTGTTGCAAATTGCTAAACATCAAACACATTCCAAAGAATTCAACATCATCAAAACATAAAGATAATCCTAAAATTGAAGAGCATAATTCACCTTTCACGGCGTTGTTCTGGTGTTAATCCATCGTCTTTCGTTTTTCCGCCCTTCTTGGCATTCCGAGCTGCAGCTCTCTGACGATCAGTTTCCCTCTGGTTGCCGCGTTCAATCCAATTAAGGAGTAAACACAACATAACACACAAAATAGAAGAAACTAGGTCTTTCAATCAATCTAAACTGCAAATCACGATTATAACTAATTAAAAAATCGAATTACATTAACAATTCAAACACAATTAAGTGCTCGAAAACTAGACTTTTACCTAAATCTACCTAAATCACCGATCGAGTATCGAAAATCAATCAAGAATTGAAAAAATCTTAAAGAGATAAACAAAACCTAAATTGAAACAGCGATCTAGATAAATAAAACTCAGATCACATCCAAAACATGAATGAAAGATAATAAAGTACATGTGAACGAAAATTGAAACAGAAAAAAGTAGATCCACGAATTGACGAAGGATATGAGCCATATGAAGAAATCGAGAAGTGAATCAGTTAAAAGTCGTATGGCAAGAGGAAGCCTGCAAAAACAACATCAAAATCGAAATCAAAATCAAAATCAATCAAAATCATATCGGGAAAAAAATCGTGAAGTTGAACAAAGAATGAAAGACAAAGAAGGAATTTTCTTGTTTTTTGGGGGGAAGAAGAAGACCTGATCGGCACTTTCACAGATAGCCGAAGGAAGGAAAGAGATAGAGATGGTGTGTTTTTTAAAGAGCTTTTCTTTTTTTTCGGAGTGTTGACTTCCACGTATGATGGTCGGTGAAAATAAGCGGTGGATGTGCTTTCGCCGCTCCTTTTCTTTTCTTTTCTTTTATGGAACTGGAAGGGAGCAATTGACCAATTGTCAATATTATCTTTCCATTTTTTTAATGGATGATTTAGTTGATTAGAGCATTTTTGCCGATTTGAAAAAAATAGAGATTAATTTTTGTCTTAATATTTAAAAAAAATTGTAGAATTTATGAATTGCCGTTCTTTACATTTTTCAGCACATTTTTTAATATGCTTTTATTATGGACGAGTATTTCTTTGGTGTTTTGAAGCTATTGATTGAGAAAAATTTATCAATTAACTTCATAGTTACGTCTTTTCTAATGTATATGAATGAATAGATTGGATAGTTCTTGTTCGTAGATTGTCAAAAGCTACGGGATGGTCTGCTCGAACTACAACTGGTCCATAACTCTATATGGAAAATGGATCTTAAACAACGTTGAAGCATATCAAAGGCGTGAGTGTGCCCCACATATGTTTTCCAGATCGACGTACATCCAACCTTGCAGGATAGCCTGAGTGTAAGGTTGTAAGTCATCTATAATAATTAATATATCCAAACGTAAGTAAATGACACTACTATCTCAAATAGACTTATGAAGAAGTGATTAATTCATGATACCTACTCCTCGGTTTGCTGGGCTAGTGCGTCTCTGTAATAGGAAAGTCCAATAGCAGTAATCCAAGTCAATTAAAGGACACACATAAGCTATATTCATTGTAGTATTTGAAAACTCAATGTAGTATTTGAAAACTCAATGTAGTAATACCCGCATAATTAAGATGGTATCCTTTTAAAGTCCCTAATTTTTATCATTAAGTCGATTGATTGGATTCAACTATAATCTTTTTTCTTAAGGCGTGTTTAATTGAGGGGAAGTGTTTTCTAGAAAAACTACTTTCCCCATGTGTGGCTTGAGTCATATTAATTAAGAGGAGAATTATGAACTGTACTTTATTCCCCCATGATCATTTACCTCATGAAATAAGAGAAGGAACTAAGGAAGACACACTCTACTCGTTAACAAAGGAAAATGGGATAAATTCATGATAGAAAAGTGTTCTTTCTTTGCAAGCAAATAAAGGAAAATCTAATTATATTTGCGTTTTATTTCTTCTTGAAAATGTATTCCGTCTATCAGAAGTGAGTACTACAATACTTGAAGTTCTTCTTTTTGTCAGGTTGCTTTGAAAACTCAAGTATTCAATCGTATAGATATAGAAAATATAGGATTTCCAATCCTAGCACTATCCAATAGAAGTAAGTAAAAGGATGACTCTAACTTATTTACTAGCTTTAACAAACTTAATTTTTGTTTAGATGATTTTTTTAAGAAATAATGAAAGCAAAAAGGACTGGAATCAAGGCTATAGCCTTCAAGGGACAAAAGTCAGTACAGCATGGCAGGATACAAAAGGGCCAAAAAGGAATAAAATAAAAACAACACATAAGGGCCCAACCGGGTTCGAACCGGTGACCTCTTGATCTGCAGTCAAATGCTCTACCACTGAGCTATGGACCCTTGTGATGATTACTGCTTTCTGAATAGAAATGTCATCTGAAATAAAGTCAATCAAACACCACTCTAAGATCAACTACTGTTTTGACTTTTGTGTACTACGTTTTTTTTATATACTAGTTGGACCACTGTATACTGCGCAAGCGGTAGCTAACTTTGTGGTTGAAGTATGAATTTATATGGGTAAAAGATTAATCATAATAAAAAGATATATATCATTATATTTAGGAAAAATTGACAAGAATAATCCGACCTTTGGCCGGTCTTCCATCAATGGTACCACCTTCAATTAATCCAGGTATAATCCGACCTTTGACACCCATATTCTCTCATTGGTACAGGATGATGGCAACCTGTTTGACCGACTAAAATTACCGTTGACTTTCTTTTAAAAAAAAAACTTTAAAAAAATGAAAACCCAGCCCACCCCCCAGCCCCATTCCCACCCTCACCCCATCCCTCCCCCCTTCCCCCACTGCTGCTCACCGGCGACCGACGACCGGCGACTCGACCAAGAAGGGGCCCACCACCGCAGTTCTCCATTTCTCTCTTTCTTTCTCTAGTTTCCAAAGTTCTGTCAAAAGAAGGGGGTAGGTGAAGGTGGTTTGCGGTGCGGACGCGATGGTGGTGCTGGTGGCTGAGTCGCCGGCGGTGACTTTGGCGTTCCGGCAGTGGTAAGTGGTGAGTGAATGTGTGAGTGATATGTTGGAAAGGGGAGGGCGTGGGGTGGTGGGGGAGGGGAGGGTGGCAGCAGAAGGGGAGGGGGTGGGGTGGCAGCAGAAGGGGAGGGGGTGGGGTGGCAGCAGAAGGGGAGGGGGTGGGGTGGCAGGCGCAGGGGAAGGGGGAGGGTGGCCGCAGAAGGGGAGGGGTGGGGTGGCAGGCGCAGGGGAAGGGGAGGGAGTGGAGTGGCAGGCGCAGGGGAAGGGGGAGGGGGTGGGCTGGCCGCAGAAGGGGAAGGGGAGGGGGTGGGCTGGCAGGCGCAGGGGAGGGGAGGGGGGGGGTGGGGTGGCAGGCGCAGGGGAGGGGGTGGGGGGGTTGGCTGGGGAGGGAAATAATTTTTTTAGTTTTTTTTTAAAAAAACTTTGATTTAGAATTTTAATTAAAAATTTAAGTTTTAAATATACTTAATTAGCTATTAATCACATAATTAAGAGGATTACCCATGATTGTAGGTAACCATGACTTACCAACAGGTGAGGGACCAATGAGAGAATATGGGTGTCAAAGGTCGGATTATACCTGGATTAATTGAAGGTGGTACCATTGATGGAAGACCGGCCAAAGGTCGGATTATTCCTATCAATTTTTCCTTATATTTATATAGAAGTATATATACATACTAATAACATTCATCTCTATGAACAAAAAAGAGCATTCATCATAATTATTTAAATCAATGGCCATGAAAAAAATTACCGATTTTTATTGAAAGTAAAAAACATGTATAACAAATTAAGATTCTATTGTACATTTATACATACACTATTATCTCTTATAAAGCTAGTGTTATAAATTTTTCTGTCGTGTTTTCTTCATTGCATTTACTATATTCTTCCAATATTTGATGAAAGTTGCATCCTATTATTTTTAGGTGACAATAGTTGTAATCTGCAACTTCGGGGTTGTATGCTTCTTGGATGAATTTAATTGTTTGTCTTGCTGCATTCAAGTGCAAAAGACCAAGTAGTGGAATATGACCCGATAAATCGTATAGGTCTCGGATTGTTTGGAAATCCGTTAATATCAACATATATGCCCCCATGTCATCATCATTTTCTACTTAGATTCCAATATCAGCTCGTGGAAGACCTAATTGTACCAATATATCATTTGAAATTATTTTGATGTTCACTTCCAAAACTCGACGAAGTCCTTCTTTTCATAGAGAAAGAAGAAGAAATTACAGTAGTAATAAGTTAGCAACAATAAATAGATTGTACTATTCAAAAGTATAATAATAAAGCAACAAAGTGTACTTACTATGTGAAATAATCACCTACAGTATAAGAATGTAATTTTGTGAAGGGTTACGATCAGTGGCGGATCTAGGAATTTGAAGTTGGGTAGACACAACTAAAAAAACACTTGATAATATGTTATGATTCTTTTCATTCTACGGGGATTACCGAACTAATAATTTGTCTAATTTATCAATTATTAAGGTTATCAAATATAAACTTTGCAAAGTTCTACAATATTAAAACAGGCAAAGATGATAAACATATTATTGTATAGTCGGAATAATCGAGTAAATCATATATTTATTCGAATCATGGAAACAAAAATGAAGCCACTTAAAATATGGTAAGGGTAATGGAGTTACAATGCTATGTGTCCTTGTATTATTGGCCAGCTCAAAATTGTAACAAAGTAGAGGTTTAAGAGAATTAAGTTTTAAGTAGCAAATTGGTGGATGGCAACAAGATGCGAACTCCTCACAAGCAAAACCAAACGCACAAAGTGATTGCCTGCTACAAGAACCACCTTGGCATGGAACTTTGTTTATAGTTGGCAACTCTTTTTCATTTTTGAGTGGGTAGACATTTGTCTACCCAAAGTTCTAAATACATCCGCCACTGGTTACGATTTATTTTTGAGTGTTAAACTGTTTTTTATTTGATGTTGTATTTATCAACAATAATCTAGGGAAAACAGACCCTTTGAATTTAATGCATATACGTGTTTCTTTGGCTCCAGAGTCCAGGTAGTACAAGTTGCAAAAAGAAAAACAAAAAAAATAAAAACATGCAAATCATGTATCCCCACTGGTTGTGTTTCTATAATCAAGCATATAACTATATAAGTATGCTCATTAACCAGATAAAGTAGAAGTTTGGCATACTTCCCCCAGTTTCTTTTTCTTTTTTTTTGGTGAGGGGACTTCCCCCAGTTTATTTTGACAACCCAGAAAAGCGAAAGTATATAAAACCTGTTACAAAAATAAAATAGAATGCCATTATGCCGACTCCTTAAGTTAAACTAACATAAACTACTTTAAATGTTTCAACTTTCAACTAATAAACCATTCAAAAAACATATGTAGGTTAGATGTCCTTGTCATGAATATACACGCCACGAATATGTACAGTTTCAGTTACAGCAACGGCAGCACGAGTTGATTGAGCCGATGATTTTGCAGCTTCTAAACCATCCTTTGATTCACGCAGGCTGCCTGCACCCTACAATGTGAGGCAAAACTTAATGACATATTACAAATCTATGCTCTTCTGAACAGCTATCTATCTAGGTACAAAGCAAGCATTCACATTAGAAATGAGTTCTAACTACCATGCCTAATGACAATTCCAAAGTGAGCCAATGCTGCATGACAACATACGCTAAGAGCAGACATAATAGAGGCGTAGAGGAGTATACATAAAGTTCACCTAACATTCCATACTCCAGAGAAAAGAGGATTTAATTATTTTACAGAGGAGATCTTGCCTGAGTAGTGCACCTCTTTCTCAATCAAACCCTCATCCTAAATAACTTCTCAGAGAGGAAAAGGGGGGGGGTATCCGAACTCCTACACCCAAATTAGGGTTCCACCAACCAATGGAGCAGTGTTATCTTACCATATCCTCGCAGAACCTCGTCTGCATCATTGCAGTTTGTGGTGCTTAATACTTACAAAAGGATGCAACCTCCTTTCTGACATTGGCAATTCTTGACTTTTAAGCTATGTTTGATTGGACGGAATATGATTTTCCAAGGTAAATCATTCACCAAAGGAAGCACAATTTTAGATTAGTTTTAAAATGGGACAAACTGACAATGCTTCCCATCCTTGGGAAAACTATTATCCACCTTGTGGAAAAACTTATTTTCACCCATCATAAAGCGAACAAAAGAACTGAGAAACCACCTTTCCAGAGAGTTTTACACTTTTACGGCTTGTTTGAATAGCCAAGATAGGAGGGAAGGGGAGGGAAGGGAGATGGCCAAAATCCATTGTTTGGATACCAAGTGAGGGGGTGAAGGATTTGGAGGGGAGGGAAATGGAAGGATTAATTTGTAATAAATACCTCCCTCCAACAATGGGGAGATGTGGAAGGAAAACTCATCCTTCTTCCCTCCCTTCCCTTTCTCTTCCCTCCCCTTCTTTTCCTTCCCCCTTTTCTTACCCAAACAAGCTGTTACTCTCAACTAAACACTCTGTCAGTTGTCAAAACTCACGGATTTAACCACTAATCTCTCAAAACACATCTAATCATATGTAGAATACAGGGGTATAAATCACTAGTGAAAGTTGGGAAGCATTGATCATAACTCGTTAGAATGAAATGAAACCTGTTTTACACCCAAATAAACATGTATTATACACTTAGTCTAACTGTCTAAAATGTATAATAAAATGAATCAATTAACAACCAGATATAGCAAAAGTTGTACCTTAGTAGCACCAAAGGAAGCACGAGAGGAGCAATAATCTCAGACCCATTTCGCCGGATAACAGTAGGCTTTAGAATAATCATATTCCTCCATTCTAGCTGCATAGTAAAGTTTTCCCACTGACTGTAGAAGAGTTTCCATCATGCCCTGAACATAAGAGGAGAAACAATTTAGTTAATGGAGTTTAGAATTATCACATTACGCAACAAAAGGATCAAAACTGGTTGTCCAGAGAACTAAATGCTGACACAATTTCATCCACAAAAACCTTAAATTCACATTGGATGCAGTTTATCCATATAATCAGTTCTCTGAGGTACAAAAGTACATATCTTCAAAATGATTGGAACCAATTCCGGCTCTATTCCATCAACTGGTGGAGACAAGCAAGATATGACAACATTCATACGAAAGGTCAAAAGACAAATGAAATGATTACAGAGGTTTAATCAAAACCTAAAAGAAGAGGAACTCCAATTAGAATCCTTAGCACCTACACCATGAGCCCAGTAACTAAGAAGAGTTTGAGAGTGAAAATGTGTAATAGACTAATATCCAATATCTGTTGAAGGTTATGTGAGGCTGTTTTGAGAGGCTGAGAGGTTGTGCTCATTCCTTTGGTATAAGAATAATTTTTTTACTTACCAACCAAAACCTATCAGTTGTCAATACTATGATTAAAAATTAAACACAACCATCAGTTGCCGTGTTTGATGTTGCACTGTCAATTAGAGATAACAAAGCTAAAGCATAACTGACAGGAAGATGCTATCTCTAGAGAAATGCGAAATTATGATGCTAGCCAGCTGTGAATATAATGTCAGATCAATTCTAGGTTGGATAATCTCCAATAGGTTAACACTAAAGAGATCTATCCAAATTACAAGGAAGACCACACTCAAATAGAGGTAGTTGCCTTAGAATTTCTTTTTTTAAAATCATTCCTTTCCTATTGTCAATTCCACAAGTTTAACTCCTCCATTTTTTGCTTTTCAACTCCCCTTATACCGACTTCATTTAACAGCTTAGGGATAACTTTATCTCTCAACAACTTATTCTACATACACAAATCTCATTGATCACACTCACAATATCCTCATAAATGTCCAAGTGCAGAGCATTACTTTTATCATTTTGTCAAAAATCCGCAAAATTCCTAATGATTCAAGCAACTAAGTTGCAGATAATGCATTCTATTTACACTCTTAAATCATCTTAAGTTCATAAAGAAAAAACAGATAATTTTTTTCATTCAACTAACATCTGCTGCAGATTTGGATTTCCTCGCGCATCCGAAAGCAATACCCAAATAAAGTAACAGCAAGAATATACTAGAAATCATTCAAAAGGCTTGTGGCAATATAGTCATTTATCACAGTAATACATGAGAACATCTGAACTGAGATAATGAAAAAGAATTTTCAACAAATATTGGTGAAACTACTTATCTATATATATATTAAAAAGTGTAAGCAAAGATTGCAATCCGCCACGTGTCACCATCCCTCTTTGAATGAACCTCTATCTACTTCATTCTCATATAATAAAAAAATATGTCAATGTGAAGATTCGAACCCGTGACCTTGAGTATGCAATAAGGCGTTCCAACCACCACTCCAATATGTTATTAGTGTTTCTTCCATTAAAATCAATAATGATGTATGAATAGAAACCAAGAATTAATTTGTATAATTTTAAAATGCAAAAATATGTCAATGTGAAGATTCGAACCCATGACCTTGAGTATGCAATAAGGAGTTTTCAACCACCACTCCAACATGTTATTAGTGCTTCTTCTATCAAAATCAATAATGATGTATGAACAGAAACCAAGAGTTATGTTGTAAATTTTTGGAATGCATATTGTAAATGAGATGAATTTTTTTGGATAATTTTTCACAACAATTATACATCAATTATTTTAACTACTATTAAATTCAGTGCACAAAAATCCTCGAGCATCGCCGGGGCCTAAATACTAGTATATATTAATAACAAAAGCCACGGGAAGTCAAACGAGCCTGTTAAGCCCGCTATTCATCAAAACAATTTCAGCCTCAATAGATAAACCCATTTACATTTTGCACACCCAAAAGACTAAATATTCTTATTAAAAGTCAAAACAAATCAAAATAGGTAGTTTGATGAAGAAACGCAGAAAAATAACAACACAACAAAAATATGAATTCACTTACCCAAACAATCTTCCAAGTTCCTGTGCCCGTCCCCATTGTTTGATGATTCATCCTGCTTCTCTCAGTTGGGAAGGCATCCCCCTCTCCTTCTATTTTGACTAAATGGTAGGTATTCGAGTCATCGAAGTTTTGTTCATCGATGAATTTTAAGTTATCCTTGAAGATCTCGAATCACTTTTCTTTTAGCTCATTGTAGTTTTCCTGTGTTTCTTTATCAGAATGATGTAAGGAACAGGAACATTGTGATGGAGAGGAAAAGCGGGAAGAGATGGGTGGGGAGAGACATCCAGAGAAAGTATGGGGTGTGAGAGTTTGAAACTGACACATTAAAAGAGAGAGAAGCAACTCCAAGAAGAACTCATTAAGCTAAATGAAGAAGAGAAAAAAAGAACTGAAGCGGAACCTCAGTTCATCCAACAGAATTGTTCGATCAGCATTACTTTAGATACAAATCTTATTACACCCTATCATAAGGTTTATAGCTGAATCAAATGAGGTATACAATTCCAAAAGCCCGTGGAACATGATAGAATAAAGAAGCCAGCTGCCTGATAACACAAAAGTTCAAGCCTTCCAGGAATTTGCACGTATCTTCTTGATCAGATACTCCTCCAAGGCAACTCCAGCCTCAACTATCCTTGTATGAGGTTTTATATCAACCTTTATCACCTCATCCAACAATCTATCTAAATTTTCCATCTCTTCTGCCTCACAAATCCTGGATATAACCTCTTGCCATGAACCGACATGTGGTTCTTCCCCATGTTTTAATAGCTCTCCAAGCACCCAAGAAGCTTCCTCTATCCTACCAACATTACACAAACCATTTATCAGATGCTGGGTGATCGAAAAATGTGGAGAAAAACCTTTCGAAATCATTTCCTCCATGTACTTCATGGCTTCATCAAACATCCCTTGATCAATCAACCCACCAACTAGAGTCCGATACGATACCAAATTCGGTAAACATCCATTGGAATACATATCACCTACAACCTTGATGGCATCGAATGCACGCCCCTCTCGACACAGTCCCAAAATAACTGTGTTATAATGTGTGATATTTGGATTACATCCCTTCACTTTCATCCTACATAACAACTTATAAGCCTCTTTTAGCTTCTTCTTCCTACACAAACTATTCAACAAACTCGTATAGCTTAATGTATCAGGAACAAATCCCTTGTTAAGCATATCATCCAGCAAATCCATAGCTTTACTTACCTGACTCTTTCTACACAATGCTTGCATCAAAATCTTATAAGATCTAATATCAGGCAAAATATCTCTCTTAAGCATATCATTAAACAGCTTGTAGGCAACACTAAGCTCATCATTATAACAAAACGCCCTCATCAATATGTTGTAAGATTCAACATTTGGGGTAACTCCATAGTTATGAGCAATCCTAAAAAGATCGAAAGCCGGTCGAAGAAAGCTACGTTGTGCCACAAGGATATTAAGAACATGATTAAGGTGTTTCGATGTCGGTTTACAATTAAAATCAACAATGCTATAGAATGTTTTTAGGGCCTTTTCAGGCAAATGTGCATCACCATAAATGCAAATTACACGAGAAAATAAACCCGGGGTAGTAGGATAACGTAGCCGTCTAAGCTGAGAAAGGAGATTCTCCATAAGAGAGAATTGACGGGCAGTTCCCAACTTGAGAATAATTGTGTGGAATGTAGAGTAAGAATGACGAAAATTAGGTTGACGAGATGCTAAATCAAAGATTTCTTTAGCTAAAAGAGGATCCGATTGAGAAGCGATTAGCTTCTGGATTCGAGTTGGGGAAGCAATTAGGGTTGTTTCAAACAATTCTAAGTCGTTTCGGGATTCCGGGTTTTTCCTTCTTTCTTGTGATGATGATTCATGGTGATAGTTTTGTGGGTTAATTGAAGAGTGGAAGGAGAGAGTTCTGGGAATCGAAAGACGGCGTGTAATGCGTATAAGAGAGCTAAATGAACCTAGGAGAGTTTGATGCATTTTTCTGGTTATCTCCTTCTGTTGGGTATGTTTATGACAATTCAGATTTCAGACAGTTGTAAGATTTCAGCATTCGTTCCTGGAGTAGATTCAGGCATATATATAAGTATCAAAATGGCAAATTAGAGAGGTTATTCTATACAATTCCTCAAACTTAAACTAATCTACACAAGCTTCATCATACATTGAGTATAACCATATAATATTTCACATTCATATTATCAAGCAGAATGTGAGGTTATAGCAATATAAACAACAATAAACAACCCTAATAATCTAATATCCTAATTGAATAATTCAATTCAAATTGATCAAACCACCAAATGATTCTAATTATAGACAATAAATAGAAATTCACAAAAAGAAAGGGTTAAACTTAAACTTACTGTGGATTTCCGGGTGGATTTCCGTTGAAGGGCTTATGAAATCAGCAGTAAGGAAGAAGAAGACTACGAGTGTGAGACTGTGAGACTGTGAGGAACGAGGGGTGTATTGATTTGCGGTAGTAGGGCTTTAGACTATTTTTTGGAATTTTTTCCCAAAATAATCTCGCTATACCGTCCATAGCAAGTCAATGCAAGATTTTTTTTTGTTTTCCACGTACCAAATTCGCTATTTGAAACAGAGAATTACATACATAGTAATTTCGTTGTTTCTAATAGCGAAATTGGTTGTCCACTTGAAGGAGCAGGCAACAGCAACCAACTTGTTATGAGTGTATTGTAAGTATTTCGCTACTTGAAATAGCGAAATTGTTTAGTAATTCGCTACTAGCCTATTTCACTATCTCAAGTAGAGAAATTGCTCCGCAGACCCGAAAAATATTGAAACGTTAACTTTGCTTACGTGGACGGTATTGCGGGGATTATTTCCAATGTAACGGTAGAGTGGGAATCTTTTACGAAAGAGCATTATTTAGGGAAAAGATCCCTATTTTTTGGGTAATTTTTTTACATACAAATAAAGTTTATCTATATTTTTGTATCACCCTACATGAAAATAATTTTACTTCCTCCATTTTTTTAATTGCAACAAACTCAAGTGGGTGAACTCCTAGACAAAACTTCAGTGTGAGTGTGGAAGGGATATTGAGAGAAAGTGAAGCATGTGATGAGGAGAGAAATTGAAAGAATTGACTTGTAAAAAAGGAAAGAAAAAATTGTTGCAATTAATATGATATTTCCGTATTTGCCAGTTGTTGCAATTAAAAAGAAACAGAGAAAGTACTAGTTTAGGCTATATTGATAAAATAATCTTTCATAGTTGCGATGTTGGCTAATTAATTGTTGAAATGGTTTTGAGAAGAATGTATATAGTCGAAAAAGGTGAAAACAACTTGCCCTTCATAGTACGGAGAATGACCTAGTTAGATATATATATTTACGCCCCTGTCTCTATCGAGTTAAGTAGCCAATTCAACAACTCAAACTATGGTGGTAGGAGGAAGAATATGAGAGAACCCCATCATTATAGCGGATAGGGAAACCTCAAAAGTACGAAGAGTATCTCTTGCTATTAGGTCGAGTATTACTTAAAATTGACAAAGACATGCAACTAGCCAACAATAATGTGTATCTTTATGTAAAGAATAAGTTTTGGGTATATACTCCAAAGAATGAGATTCTATTTTTTCTTGTTGGGGAATCTTATACTCTCAAACAATGAAAAAAAAAACTTTATTGATGTTATTTGAGGGTAATATATTAGGAGGAAATATAGAAAAAATGAATAATAAAATGAGATAAGATATTGAATGTGTAAACAAGGAGAACTTTTAGTCTCACTCTAGGAATAATACTTAGGAAAAATTGTCAGAAAATACCAAGGTTTTAGCACTTTTTCAAAATAAATACCAAGGAGTTGCGAAATGTAGAATAAATTATGTTTTCTTATAAATTTTTCTGACATTGAGGATAATAATTCTTCTTATTTAATTTTTTCATCTAATATACACATCATCTCAACTACCATCAACGTCATTCCTCTTGATTGTATTATTCTCAATCCAACCATATCCATATCCTAAAGAGGGAGCTCATAGAATACATAATCATTAACTTCTTAGAACCATAAAATAGTAGACATGTGGCTTGCAACCTTACACACGTGCCATTTCCTATGTACTCGAGCTCCTTAAAGTTATCCAATTAGTACATCTGATCTAAAAGTTTTGCCCCCAAAACACCCAATCCATTAAACTTGCAAGGTTCAAAATTTGACCTTTTTCCATTGTTAACTTAAAGCCCATCCAGAGAAGCGCAAAATCCAAAATCTAGTTCAACTATGTCCTTTTGATCTAGATAGCTAAGTTATGGTATGAATATACCCTCTGGAAAATACGATAGTCTAATGCTAATTAATACAACAATAATAAAAAGCCCGAAGGTCCAAAAGCAGAATGCGCCCGACATATTACTATAAATACCCTTCAAAGGGCTAAGAGAAAGCGTTGTGTTGAGTCAGGAGGGGAGGCCGCCCTAGGCGCAACTTGGAAAAAGGCCTATATTCTAGATTTTAGTACTCCAGTTAGGCTGTGAAAAAAAAAATCTACTATTAATAAATAAAATTGCCTTACAATTAAACACACACATGATATCGGTGCAATCACTCTCAAATAGCCAAGTCCTCCTTAATCTTCGGTAATTTTACTTATTCAATAACTCCTTCCGTAACTCTTTCAACCCTCTTCCTTTTCTGAAAACATTTTTCTTAGCCAAAACAAATCTTTGTACTCATTCAATAATATCGCTCTTACAATTTAATTATTAGTCTGAAGTTAAAGACTTGTGAAACATTGTGAAACAAAAGATTGAACGAGTATGTTACTACATTAGTACTTTTACTTTTGCTGTAGATGTCATACTTTATTATGTGGTGTAATAAGAATCTATACAGCTCTAAAAAAAATATTACATATGTTTCCTCATTTTTTTCCCAAAAAATATTATGTTCTATTAAGGGACCCATTTTTTCTTCTCCGCCTTAGGCCTATAAATTGCCAAGAACGCCCTTGATAAATGGGGCTCACAGCTTAAATACGCCACCCACCTTCTCTCTCGCACACCGACACATCCTGTCTCTAGAACCATGCTGACTCAAGCATCTTTTCGTAAGGCCGTAAGTCTTTTGAGGTTTAGGGTAACTTATAGGTACTTCACTAGAGCTCGGATCTCAACCCGTATGCTCCGTGTGACAAAGGCTCTGTTCTTTCAACTTTTTTTACTTACCTGAACTAATCTGAACTTATTATACCTTAATCTCTGTTTTTTTCCAACATATTTTTGATTATCTAACTTGTTTTTCTTATTTGACCTTATTAAACCTTGTTTTTGCCAGGATTAGAGAATGAAGGAGAGAGTGTTTTGTGTGTAACTGAAGTCAAAAGGAATTGCCTGTTAATAGGCTTTTTCGGTTGTTGAAATATTCAGTAGCTATAATCGGGAAAGAAAAGACCATGAACATAATAAAACGCCTCAACGAAAATTATGTAGCAACTGTTATGGAATCACAAAGTAACTGTTGGCCCGGTTAAATTGGGATGAGCTGAAAAAAATACACACCAACACTCGAGCTCAGTCCCTGCACATGTGTGGTAGTTACTAGAGTATACCCTCTAGTTTCATAACCTATACTTTCTCCTCAAAGGATGGATGCATATTTTAAGAATATAGGACCTTGATGACTCTTATACCCATAAAATGAAGAGGGGAGATAAATCATAAGCAAGTAATGTGAGACTTGATCTTTTGAAGTATAAGAAACTTATTTGTTTATTTTTGAATGGATTAGTATTCGAAGTATAAGAAACTTGGAGTTATAAATCCAATATAGAGTTCTTTTTTTTCAACTTATTTTCAGTCTTTATAAGTTCTAATAAGTTCAGATAAAGTCCAACAAGATTGAATAAGGACTAACAATGTCTAACAAGGTCTAATAAGGTTTCATATAATAAGGTCTAATAAAGTATAATAAATTCTTTTATTCTTTATGAATTCAGATAAGTTATATAAATTAAATTGTTCAGATTACAAAAATAAGTTGAAAATAATAGATCCATAATAATCTCATCCAATATTTAAGACCAAAACTAACTTTAACCAGCCCCTGAACAGCTGTACCACATGTTAATTGATAACCTTAAACAGAAGCAATCGACCAAATACAAAATCAAAAACTTGGCGTAGGGGTCATGATTTCCTAATCCCCTTTCTCTTTAATTTGAGCCATCCATTTCCCTTCAATAAACTTAAAGATCACACAACAACATCATAGCCACTAATTAAATGATGAAAAATTAACAGCCCAACAAGTGGCATGCTTATAACCATAGATCCAATGTTGACGTGGCCATAAGTGTAACAAAAATATCCTGCTCCGAGGTACCAATGTTACATGACACGTGCCCCAATGCTCACCCGCCTTAACTTTACAATTACATAGTTAGTACATTCTATGGAGTAGTAGCTTTCCATGAATTGGACAACTTTTTCGGTAGATAAATTTCTCGCTATGACATGTGTACACGAGTAACACGACTAAGGTAGGTTTTTCTTCCTCCAAATAAGACAAGGGCATATTCTTTTTCTTATTCCAGTAAATTAATACTCCATCTGTCTCAATTTAAGTGCCCTATTTTGATCAATAAGTAGAGTATTTTTTAGTCAAAATGGGGCACTTAAATTGGCACGGAGGGAGTAGAAGTTTAGTTCATTTTAATCGATTGTATAAATTTTTTATGTAGTACTTTTTCCTTTATGTTACTTTTGCTTAATTAGTTTTGTTGGAGTTAAGGCTTGTAAAGTCTGTTTGGGTTTTCCCCAAAGATCCCACATCACCTACATAAAGGAGGTTTTCTTTGTTTATTAACTCCTTTCCTCTACTTGTCTATAGAGTCGGTTACATGGTTGGCCTGATTCTCTTGCTATAAAAATAAGACTACTACTGCCATTGTTTGGTATCCGAAATTACACTCTTCTCTTCTTTTCTCAAAATACTAGGTACGTAACCTTGAATTCATTTTTTATTCCGCCATTGCAAACAGTCAGTTTCTAACAAGTTTAAATGACATAACCTAATTAAAAACCTCGCTAAATGAGATAAAAGACATCTTAATTTATTGATGGTCGAAATAGCTTTCAAGATTGTTTAGAATAGTTAGGGACATTATGACCAATTGAGTTGTATTCATTGGTCTCAATCCATAATGGAGATGATTTTTAGAAATTTTGGAATAACTATTCGGCTGAAAACAATTGAACTGGATTAAAAACAATTGAAATGAAAGAAATAGTGAAATGTGAAAGTGAAAGTATGAAACTGTATTCGTTCTATATGCCTACCCGTGAATTGGAGATCCAACCTAGCCAAGTATATAAGCCTATGGGAATCCAATCAGGCGTATTCCAAGACAAGTCATCTAACACCTCAAACAGGTATTAGACTAGAAATAATTTGAGGTGAACAAGATCAAGTAGCTTTTACCCGCTTGGAAGCAACATGCGTATTTTTTTTGCAACATATGGATTTCTACGCTTGTCAATGCCCAACTTTAATCATTAATATCTTGAATTATTTTTTAATAAAAATATAAAAGTTGATACTTAAGAATCTATGGTACATTATATATCTCTTTACGAAAATCACACAAAATAATAAAAGAAATTATGTGTGAATTGTATACAAATCCAAATGCTACACTAAAAAAAACAATGTTATTTTTTTTACGCAAACTAAAAAACAATGTGTAAGTGCAATTATATCAACTGATTTGACTAGATAATTGGAGTACCTTATAGGAGTACCAAACGTGTAAAAAAAAATCAATTTAGTCTATATCATTATCGACATTATGGAATTTTCTAAATATCAAACCATGTGCGATTCAAAATCAAAACTAGTGACCAGGAATATGACAACTCAGCATCAACCAACCAATAACCAATGACGGCCTTGCTTTTGATTTCTCTCTCTACTTTCTCTCTCTACTTTCTCTCTCTATAGTCATCAGATATTTTTTTGCAACATTTGCGGCTCATAACTAAAGACTGTTCCTTTATCCCATTTTCAAACCCTCAACCTTCTATACAAAGAAACAAAGAACAAAGAAAAGCGTTTCAGATTTCATTACAAGGTACTCTCGAACGTACATAGAGCTATTATTTTTACGCGTAAGACGTTTGTTATTGTGCACTCGGGTGTACATAGAGCTATTATTTTAAAAGAAAAGCATTTGTTAATTGTTACCCACCAAATATTTTGAGTCAAAAGATGATGGGTCAAGTGAAACAAATAGGAAAAGTGAGAAACTAGGTGATAAGTGTAAGATGGAGAATGAAGTGTTTAAATTAAGGTTTTGTAATTGTGGGTATTTTGTGGAAGATAGAGGGGGTGGTTAGTTTAATTTTTGGTTTTTTTGAAGGGTAAATTGGTCAATTGGAAGATATGGAAGACATGGTTATGGAGGTTGAGAATGATGAGAGAGATTGTGTGTCAGAAGAGGTGAAATGGGAGAGTTTTGTGCCAAGAATGGTGCTTAGAGTTCTTCTTGTCGAAGCTGATGATTCTACTCGTCAGATCATTGGTGCCCTTCTTCGTAAATATAATTGTAAAGGTAAAAATTCAATCTTTATTAAAGTTGAAGTAGTTTTGATTGTAAATATGTGTATTGAATTGATTATGTTTGAAGGAGTTTTTGATTTTTAGTGATCTTTGTTGTTTGGTTTGTTTTGGTAGAGGATCCATTGCTAATTGAGTAATAGATCGATACGAGAGATAGTAGATTCCAACTCAGCTGCGAGAATTGGTATTTTAATTGTTTATTAGTACTACTTAGTAGTGGGTCGTTTATCCACGAGTAGACCTATGAATGTCTGTTTTGGATAGGGGATTACAAGCTGGGTTTTTAGAGAAGTTAATATGCATAAATTGCTGAAATATGTTGCAAAAGTTTCATGAAAATGACTTGTGATTTGAAAGTCTAAGCTGGAGTTTAGCTCTGGTTTGTTGTTGTGTGAGGATTTCAAGAAGGTAACTGAGGGTTGATGGTGATGATGGATTGGAATTGAGCTGGTCAAGTTTGACTCCCTTCCCTTCCTAAATGCCAAAAATGAAGTTAGTTGGTTAGTTATCCTCGAATTTTGATTGGCTATTGAAAATGGGCTTGGTCTGTCCATGAAGGTAAAGGAGGGTCAAACAACATATAAGTCTAAGTGAAGTTCCATCCAAAAACCAATTGACGATGAGAGTATTATATTCGTAGTCCTTTACACTGCTAAGTTTGTTGTCTTCTCTCCTGATACCATGGAGAAGAGCTAACAGGTAGTTCTTTTATATTGGTTCCTCCCATGACTGTCTAGCCTACTGGCTGCACTGGCGGATCCTTTTTAGTAGCGAGGATAAAACATAGTGAACATTCTTTTATTGAGGTCGAGTTGCAAAAAAATTGAGGATAATATGCAAAAGTCTTAAATTTTGAAAGAAAGTTCCAAAATTTTGCAGTTTAAGCGGGGTCAACTTACCCACTACATCAAGAATGCATGCCCCTCTAATAGTCTAATCAGGTTCACAGGGGTTTGGTAGTATTTGTTTCTGTTTGTAGGCTTTGAAGTGTCCATGTTAGTGAGTGCATGTTTAAGTTGGAGAAGGGACCAGCATTTAAAATTTAATTTTAAGTGCACTCCGGTGGCTGCTTCTAGGTGTTATGCAAGGGATCAAGTTTTACTATCGAAGACTTGTATATCAAAAGAAAATATGCACAATTCTATTTTAACTTGTTATTTTTCACTAGCGTTGTAGAGAAATATCTGTGAGTGACTTTCAGAAGCATGTATTTGCTAGTGTAGATGGGTTTGGTGCAAGATTGCGGCATTACATGTATCTGGACCTCCCTGTCATTGGCGCCTGGTCTGATCCTTGCTTAGTAGTAGACTAGTAGTAGTAGGCTAGTAGTAATTATTATT
This sequence comes from Patellifolia procumbens, assembly GCA_947645195.1. Classification (NCBI taxonomy): domain Eukaryota; kingdom Viridiplantae; phylum Streptophyta; class Magnoliopsida; order Caryophyllales; family Amaranthaceae; genus Patellifolia; species Patellifolia procumbens. Next base: position 638,927 of record CANSGD010000928.1, read on the forward strand.
GTACATATTGTCATATGACGCTATTGTGTTCTTGTCTTGGCCTCTTGGGCACTTGAACTCTGGTTTGCTTGCGTGCTGTGCAAACTCAGTGAGTTAGAGCTTACAAGGTCCTTACGGCTCGATTCGCAAGCTGGTTAATATATGGTGGTAGTAGTTTTGAATTTACAAGTAATGTTATGAAGAACGTATCATGTTCATGCCAGTGTCGATAATAATGCTTGATGTATATTAATAAGTCAACTGGGTGTGAAGCTCCGTCACCATGGGCATTGGGATGTGACTTCCTTTACAAAATTACATAATAACTCCATTTCCATTACTACTATTCAGTATCGGTTACCATGTCCTTAAAGAGCAACAAGTACGACATTTCCACTTTTAGGAGGTGATTATTTCTTAAAACAACATTCATCCAGATATGCTGCTGCCAACAGCTTGTGTAGACTCGGCTGTCAGCCTGACTGCATATCTTGACTACGCATAAGAGGTGTCAAGCTTTATTCCCCTTTCTTATGTTGGCTATACAAAGGACCTTCTTTTAAAATTTCAATATTAGACATATTTAGTGGTCCTTGATTGTGTTATCTTTATATTGTTTCTACTTAGTTTTAGTTTGCTATTTATTTGCTATCAACCTACTTTATCTGTACTCGCTTGCCCTGAGTTTTAAGCTTTGCAGGTTAGAACCTTACACCATCAGCTTAGCTTCAAGTTCTTTTTCCCATTGCTACTAACCTTCATTCTATCCTTGGGGTTGTTATCCGTATAACATGGTTTTATGCTGATTTTGTAATAGCACCTGCCTAATATCTTCAAACAAACGAGTACTGATCATATCCTTGTTTCGCAGTTGCTGCTATTTCTGACGGATTGAAGGCGTGGGAAATCCTTAAACAACGGCATAATAACATAGACCTTATATTGACTGAACTGGATTTGCCATCAATTTCTGGATACGCACTTCTCACATTAATCATGGAACATGATGGTTGTAAAAATATTCCTGTTATAAGTATGTCTCACGTGCTGAATTATTTTGTTGCTGCTGTTGGATCTCCCTGCTTCAGCCAATTAACCTTTTTCTTAAACTTATGCAGTGATGTCATCCCAGGATTCAATTAGTACGGTGTTGAAGTGCATATTAAAGGGTGCAGCTGACTTTCTTATAAAGCCTATCAGGAAAAATGAACTCAAAAACTTGTGGCGCCATGTCTGGAGGAGGCATGATGTATAGTCTAAGCTTTCCTTTCTTTCTTTTTAAGCTTTTGTAGTTGTCTTGTTTGATTTCTCTCGTTCTGGTTTCAATAAAACTTTCTAATGTTGATTTGGATGTTTTATTGTTCTATTTTGTTGAAGAACAATGCTGGACAAAATCTCCAAAATCTAACTTCTGGACATCATAAAACTGAGGCCACATTTGAGAATGGTCCAGCAACCAATCACTCTGGTGGCAATGTCTCTTCCAGCCAGAAAAGTAGCAGCTTCAGCGAAAAAGGCTTTGACGCCCAAGTAAGTACCACTGTTTTTTTTAGGAAATTTGCTGGCCAAAGAAACCCTTGTAAGGCGATGGGACTATGGGAGTTAAGATAATAGGATCCCAACTGACAAGGAGAAATTTGGTCATTTAGACTAGAAACTGGGTAGTAACCACAACATTCCCCTCCTAAAGTTGGGGGTGATGATGATCGCACCCCCAAACCACGTGGTTGGAAGATGGGAGCTCTTACCACTTGAGCTCCCAGTTGATCTTCAAGTGAGTTACTATGTAGCTTCTATGATGTAGGTTTTTTTTCTTCTTTCTTTTCGGGTTTAACTCCTGGACTAAGTATGGATCTATCTGCAATTTTCTAAGCATATGTTGAACACTATCATTGTATAATCTTTCACATCCCTGTGACTAGTAGATATGTGACTATGAGTGAGGCCAATTTCATGAAGAATTTTGATTCCAGCTCTGGTTGACTACACACAGTTTTACATAAAGGTTGCACATTTTGCTACATTTGTACAACTCTTGTACAACGTGTTATGTGGAAGCTGAGCGTGATTTCTTGGATACTTTGCAGGGTCTCTCACACAAGAAACAAACTGAATTCAGCCACAAAGAAGGAGAACATCAATCTAGAAATGTGAAGTTGGAGGAGAGATTGCCCCTACCTACTAGTGCCACAGAAGGTATGGGGGTATTACTAAATAAAGTATTTACATGATATACCTGAATCATATACACAACTTAGAAACTTGAATAAATTATTTACATAATATATTTACTGTTCAGTATGATTAAATAACGTGGTTCAATTTGTGACCAAGCGAAGATCATTAATGATGATTCCGGATCACTTTCTAACATCTGCATATCATCACGACTTCGTTGCAGGTAAAAATGATGAATTAGGATCTTGTGTTCAACCTTCAACAGTAGTTAATATCTCAACTGCTCTAAGAGTTGAAGAAGATGGATCTTGCACTGGTATAGCAATTGAGGATGGAAGCGATGGCGCGGAAAATCAAACGCATAGGGCTAATATGGTTGAGCATCAACTTCCTGAACGCTCAAATGAAGCTGTAGACTTGATTGGCCAAATAAATATACAAAGAATTACAGCGGGAAAAGCAAGTTTTAATGGAGAGTTTAATGGGCAGAATTTCACTCCTGAGCTAGAGCTTTCTTTAAAAAGACCCCTTGGTTCAAAAACCAAAGAGATACATGAGAGGCATATACTTAATCATTCTAGTGCCTCTGCCTTCTCATGGTGAGATACTACGTCGTGCTCTTATTTTTTTATTCGTGTTCACTTTGTGCTCTTATGTTGGCTTTGACCTAATACTCATGTTACCTTCTGCTGGATTTAAACATCGATAATGCTTAATACCTGTAGTAAAAAGCTTGGATGTAATGTATGATGTGGTTTAGTAGAAATGAGTTTGAACTGCCCTTCAGTTCAGTATCCTGGATGTAATGTTTATAACAAAATAGCCGAAAAAGAAAACTGTGTAATGAAGGGTCCGTTCGGTATTACTGCCACTTTTGAGTTTTGGTTTTTATGATTTTACAGTCATGTGATACATGCTTTATACTAAACTTGAAATTGGTGACACTCATACTATTTGTGCTTATTGTGAAAACTGACAACAAAAAACTGAAAACTAATTTTGGTTTCCATAAAACGTTTTTTGGATTCCAATAAAAAACCTGAAAAATGAAAACAAAAAATGATAACGAATGGGCCCGAAACTTGTTCTTTCTGCAGTACCTGATAATACTTTGATGGCTTTCCGTTAGGATGTGCTTCTCATGTTTCTAAATAGTCGCAACAAATGATTGTTGTATTATTTATATTCTAACGCCCTCCATTTTGTGGGAAGTAGAACTTACTAGTTACTAGGAAGTGCAATTTCCTCTGCTTTTGTCAACCAAACAACACATTCTTTCACTTTTTAGTAATTTCTACTTCCATGTATCTGTATGGAAACCAAACCAGCACTTCAGAATATCAACTTTTTGGTCAAATATGCATCGGAAATTATGGTACTTCCTCCGTTTTCTTTTAGTTGCAACAAATGGGTATTTTTTGTGAGAGATAAAAAATTCATTTGTTGCAACTAAAAGAAAACGGAGGAAGTAGTCAAAGTGTTCCAATAAATGTGAAAGGGGGATATTTAATCTTTAGTAAATCTGATCAGTGGCTGTGAATTTTAATTATTGAATCACTAGAGCTATTCTTTTCTTCAGGTATAACAGTAACAAGAGGCCTCGGACCACCTTCCCGTCATTAGATGGTGAACTGCTGAAAGTAAACAGTGTACCTGATCCATCTCCATGGCTGACGCCATTTAGCGGCAGGAGAAACAAACCTGAACAAGATATGCTTGTTCCTCAATCTGTGCATTGTGATCTCGTATCCCCGTGCCATCAAATTGGTCTTGCCCCCTTATCAGGACTTGCTTATGATGGTGGTGCTTGGGCCAGTTATGGTTCTGCGTTCCAGCCCATGTTCAGCCCACACGCTGGTCAAGAAGCAAGAAGCCCAAACTCAGCCCATCAAAAAGAGGAGTCCTCTTTTCTGACAAGCCCTTCGCTACATTGTGACCCAGGGACTCATAGTTCTACTCAAGGGTGTGGCCAACCAGAGCATGAGCTTATAGCTAGAGAATCAGTTGAGCTACATGGGTGTAGCAGTTCATATGTCATGGATCCAAGTGGTAGTAGTACTCAATGTAATGATTTTGGTAGTCAACAACATCAGATCAATGCTCATGGAAGTGCATCCGAGATTACTGATGTTAATGCTCCGACTCCTGGCATGAAGGGATTGAACTTCGTTGAGGAGACTGAAAGTTGCAAGCCCGTTGTCCATGATCATCTCAGGAAGACCATGGGTCTTCACTCTGCTGAAAGAGAAGCAGCTCTTGCCAAGTTCCGGCAAAAACGTAAAGGTCGTTGCTATGAGAAAAAGGTGCGCAAACATAACTAATCTATAATTTGTTACTTGTGGATGTTAATCAGGGTAATTTATGCCTAAATGTTGCATATTTAGTTAAACTTGATGTTTATCAGCGTACTTTATGCCTAAATGTTGCATATTTAGTTAAACTTGTGGATGTTTATCAGGGTACTTTATGCCTATATGTTGCATATTTGGGAACTATATGCCTAAACGTGAAGGATACCTAAAAACGATCTAACCATAGGTAATTAAACAAAAAGAGACAGAACTAAAGACTTGTGCTTGTGCATAACAAAAGACTAACTATGAACCATGCCAAATTGCCAACACAAAAAGAACTAGTGATATTCAATTTAGAACTTCTGGCATCTAAAACGCATGAAAGGATGAAAAAAATGATCTCTTAGTGAATCTTTCCCTTCCGCGTCTTTAGGGAGGTCATTTTTCATACATATTAGTGATTAGATGCCTCATTTTTCAACTTTGCCATCATTAAATCTACTTCTATTCATATTTCTTAGTTCAGTCTATTTTTGAAAATTTTCTGTTTCAGTTTATTTTTGTTTGTTGGTCCAGTACAGTCTATTTTTGTCAGTTTTCTCAGGAAAATGTTTCTTTAGACATAAGTTCCAATTAGCCAAGTGTTTCTCAGGTGATCAGAATGAAGCTTTGATATTCAAGTCATATAGTGAATACTGAATTATGTTCCGAACGGTTGGAAGTAAACCGAGGATTTATTTTCGTATGCAGGTTCGGTATCAGAGCAGGAAAAAACTTGCAGAGCAGCGGCCTAGAGTGAAGGGACAATTTGTCCGACAAGTCCCAAATGATGAAGTGCTTGTTGATAATAAACCATAGATGTGAGGTTCTTTCTAAAATCTGTTAGCGATGCCATACCACATCAGGGTCGGAAAAAAAGAAAAAGAAACAAGTTCACTGTTAGTGATGCCATACTTGTAGAAAAACTTAGGAACATGAAAATATTAGGTTGTGGCAGCTGAAAATGCTTTTTTTTTGTCAAGCATATGCTATCTACATGAGTGTCAAAGCCACATATATATAGATTCTCTAACGATTATTTGATTGAAGGCGGTCTTGTAATCATTTTGATGTGTGTGCACCTGCATTTTGATGTGTGTGCACCTGTTTTGTTCAATGTTCAATAGTCGATGATGAAATTGCAATCCTGCATTGCACCTCGCATTTGCACGGTTCTGAACTTGCGGAGTTGTGGTATTGTATACAAAACAAACAACAAACCTCTGTTAAAAGAAAGAAGCAACATTAAGACATTTTGCTCAATCAACACTGCTGGTTGATGGGCTTTGGAAGTTTCACAAATATAGCGTATGAAACACCAGAGATGGCAAGTTGTTTGTTTCCATACAATTAGAGAGGATGGTATTTAGATAATTTTACTAAATCGAATTGAATAGGGCTTTTAACTATAAACATTTCAAGTAGCTCATGGAATTAGCTGCCTTATGGGTTTTGCCTGTTACCTTTATAGGTCCTGTCACTATCTTTTCATTTCATTTCATTGTGTTTTTATGGCCGGTCTCAATTTCATTTTATTTCACCAAACATAACCTTCATATATTCATATGCTATATAGAAGTATTAATGAAATTTTCTCACTTCTTGTAACAACAATTTGAGTTTTGACGAGGGTTTGAATCAAGGTTGTTAAAATCAAGATTCTATTCTGAGTCATAAAGTGGGTTTAGATTCAGATCGTAAAATCTATGATTCTACGAACATGTATGATTGTTCATATTATTAGTTTAAATTGATTAATAATTGGAAAAAAAAAAGTTGTTTAGCCATTAAATAAGCAATATTGACCATATATGTCTATTAATAGCTTTTGTAACTTGATTGAATTTGATTTAGATGTACGAGGTTTCTGCTAGTACACAAATGCATAGAATCGTGAATCCAATCGTACAACCATATTTGAATTGTAAAGTTGTAAGATTCGACGATTTGAATCGGAAGTCAACAATTATGGTTTGAACTCAGCAAAGCGAGAAATGAAGTAATTAACAGACTCCAAACTCTTTTAACAGACTCTCTTAAGAATTATTCTATCCCCGATTCTAAGGGGTTCCAAATTTCCCAACAAGATGATAGAGATGACAAAGTCATCTAATAAGATAAGATAGTTGTATACTATTATCTTATGCAATTTCTTTATTATCTCTTGTAAAGTATATCTTTTACTTAGATATTTAGATATTCTTATCTTATGCTAACAACCTAGCTGTAGATTAGCGTGAGTTGTGGCTCTTGTTCACTCATGTATTTATATACTTCCTGTAACTCTTAATGATAATTAATCATTCTTCAAATCTCTTCATGGTATCCAGAGCCTAATCGCCCCCACTCCTCTATTTTTTTTCCAGCTTTCATTCATGGCTTCCGACTCCCTCATCCCGAATGCCCATGAACCGAACAAACCATTAACTATGGTCAATGTTCACTCCGTCCAAAAGCTTAACCCCTCCAACTACACTCTTTGGCACACTCAAATCCACGCTCTTCTCATTGGATATGATCTAGTCCATTTCATTGACGGCACCCACCCCTGCCCCGACGCTACTATCACTGTCGACGGCAAGACCTCCCCCAATCCTGCCTATCGTACTTGTCTCCGCCAAGACAAACTCATGCTTGGTGCTCTCGCGGGCACTCTTTCTCCTGACCTCAGTCTACTCATCACCAATGCAACTACTTCGAAAGGCGTATGGGACATTCTCGCCACCACCTATGCACTCCCCTCTCGTGGACATAATAAATAACTCAAACACCGGTTTAAAACCACCGTTAAAGGGCCCACCGACATTGAAACTTATATGCGGCGCATGAAGATCGTCGTCAACCAACTCGCCTCCCTTGGTGCACCTCTTGCACAAGAGGATATTACTGACCAAATTCTTGCAGGTTTGGACTCGAGTTACCTGTCCGTGATTGATGTCGTTGCTGCCCGTGACACTGCCATCTCCTTCGAGGAACTTCATGAGAAACTACTCCCTAAAGAGGTCCACAACCAAGAGAACCAAACCCCCTTCACTCCTCACTTTCCTGCCACTGCTAATCCCACACAAGCTCGTCACTTTCCCTCTCCTTCTCGCCCCCCTTACCAGCCCAAACAACAATCTTCTTCTCCCCCGAATCAAAACCCTCGCAATCCCTACAAAGGCAAGTGTCAATGGTGTAATATCCAAGGACACACGTTGTCGTATTGCCCAGCCTTCAAATCACTTCACCCCTCCATTCGCCCTCCTCCACGCCCCTCACGTAACAACGAGCATACTCCTCAAGCCCACACTGCCCTCGCCATTCCCTCTTCTTCTAATGAACCAATCTCTTCATCTCCTTGGCTTCTTGACAGTGGTGCATCTCACCAAGTCACGTCGGACCTTGCCAACCTCTCTCTTCACCAACCCTATGATGGCACGAATGAAATAGTAATTGGTGATGGCTCGAGTCTTCACATCTCTCACACGGGTTTGGCTCGCCTTTCCTCTCCCTCTCACTCGTTTTCTCTTTCTCATGTTCTTTGTGTTCCTTCCATTCATAAGAATATCATTTCTACCTCTAAATTCTGTTTAGATAACAATGTTATTATTGAATTCTCATCGTCTTCCTTTTGTGTCAAGGATAAAAGCTCGGGCCTCACTCTTCTTTTCGGTCCCTCCAAGGATGGTGTCTATGAATGGCCTTGCTCTCTTCCTTCCACTCCGCAAGTCCGCGCCACTTTTGCTACTACCAAGGACCTTCACATCGTTTTGGTCATCCATCTCTTCCCGTTTTGAAGCATATTTGTTCTAGTTTAAATATTTCTTCTTGTTTTGATAAGCCATGTAATTCATGTTTTATTAATAAAAGTCACAAATTACCTTTTGGTAAATCTACTCTTACTACGTCCTCCCCTCTCGAAGTCATCTTTAGTGATTTATGGTCCTCTCCCGTTTATTCTTTTGATGGCTATAAATAATATGTACTCTTCGTTGATCATTTCACTAAATTTACATGGCTTTATCCACTCAAAAGAAAATCCGACACTAATGATGTTTTTATTCGCTTCAAAGCTTTGGTTGAAAAACGGTTTAGTTGACCCATTGTCACACTCTACTCCGACAATGGTGGTGAGTTTCAAAAGTTGGCCTCCTTCCTTGCCCTTAATGGCATCTCCCATCTCACTTCTCCCCCTCACACTCCCGAACACAATGGGTATGCCGAAAGGCGACATCGCCACATTGTTGAAACGGGCCTCTCGCTTCTCCATCATGTGTCCATGCCTCTTAAGTATTGGTCACATGCTCTTCTTGCTGCCTCCTATCTTATTAACCGCATGCCAACCCCCACTCTAGCTAATCTCACCCCCTATACCAAACTTTATGGTACTCCTCCAAACTATGAACACCTCCATAACTTTGGATGTCTTTGCTACCCTTGGCTCCGCCCCTACTCCACGCATAAACTTGAACCTAAATTTATTGCGTGTGTATTTCTTGGCTACTCTCCAACCCAACATGCCTACCTTTGTCTTGACACATCCACTCATCGCCTATACTCCTCTTGTCACGTCAGGTTTGTAGAAGATTCCTACCCCATGTCACTCCCCTCCATCTCCCATCCTACCACTCCTCTTCCTACCACCCATGAGTGGTTCTCTTTCTCCACCCCTATCCTCCCTACTGCTCCCCCCTCCTGTCATCACTTCTGCTCCCCCCTCTCCTGTCATCACTGCTGCCCCTTCGCCACCTCCCTCCTCCTCTCAATCCGTTAATCTCACTCCCAACCCCTCCACACCCATCTCATCTTTCTCTCATATACCCAGCCCTACCCACCAGCCTTCCTCTCCCACCCACGCCTCTAACTCTCACCCTCTCTCCTCACCTTCCACTCCCTCCTCTCCTCCCTCATTCGCTCCCACTCCCTCCTTTTCCTTCCCTACACCACCACCGCCAATGAAACACCGTCATGGCACCCGTGCTTCCCACAACATCTTTAAACCCATTGATAAACTCAACCTTGTTGCCCAACTCTCGCCAAATGAACCAACCACCACCAAATAAGCCCTTGCTAATCCCCTTTGGCGTGACGCCATGCAAACCCAATTCAATGCCTTACAAGCCAACTCTACTTGGGACCTCATACATCGTCACTCTTCTCAAAACCTCGTAGGATGCAAATGGGTGTTTCGCACTAAATATAATCCGGATGGCACCATTGAGAAACATAAAGCGCGTCTTGTCGCAAAAGGTTTTCACCAGCGTCCAGGGCTCGACTACAAGGAGACGTTTAGTCCGGTCATCAAACACTCCACCGTTCGGCTTCTCCTAAGTCTAGCGATCACTCACGTTTGGCCTTTACGCCAACTTGACATTAATGATGCATTCTTGCATGGCACTTTAACTGAAGATGTGTTTATGGCCCAACCTCCAGGCTTCAAGGATCCGGCACTCCCTGACCATGTGTGTCACCTTCGAAAGGCCATCTACAGTCTTAAACAGGCCCCACGTGCGTGGTACACTGAGCTCAAATCATACCTCCTTACGGTTGGGTTCACTAATGCAATCTCCGACACCTCGTTCTTCTTCACAAAAGGTACATCGCCACGCATATATGTTCTTGTTTATGTTGATAATATCATTGTCACAGGACCCAATTCCCACGCCATCAACACCTTCATCACCAAACTGGCTGCGCGATTTTCTTTAAAGGACCTCGGTCTTCTCTCTTATTTTTTAGGCGTTGAAGTTCAACCTACCTCCCATGGGTTGTTCTTGAATCAACGTAAATACACACTTGACTTGCTCGAGAAAGCGTCTTTGCTTGATGCCAAGCCAGTTAGTACACGTATGGACGCCAACAGTCATCTCACTCTTACCGCAGGTGTTGCTCTTGAATCTCCCACAAATTATCGAACCTTGGCTGGCAGCCTCCAATACTTGGCGTTAACTCGCCCCGACATTGCTTTTGCCATCAATCGTTTGTCCCAATTTATGCATCGTCCAACCACTGTGCATTGGCAAGCACTCAAGCGTCTACTTCGGTACCTAAATGGGACGCTTGATCACGGTCTTACTCTCCGTCGTGATTCCCCTCTACACCTTCATGCCTTTTCGGTTGCGGACTGGGCGGGTGATCATGATGATTATATCTCCACAGGCGCCTATATTGTCTACATGGGTCGCAACCCGATTTCTTGGTGTTCCAAGAAGCAAGGTCAGTGGCTCGTTCGTCGACATAGGCCAAATATCGGTCTGTAGCTCAAACGGCAGCTGAGTTAGTATCTCTCCTCAATGTGCTTCAAGAACTTGGGTTTTCTCGGCTTTCTACTCCTGTTATCTATTGTGATAATGTTGGTGCAACTAAGCTCAGTGCCAATCCGGTTTTCCAATCACGGATGAAGCATCTTGGTGTAGATTATCACTTCATTCGAGAGAAAGTCCAGGGTGGTATGTTGCGTGTTACAAGTATGGCCCAAGATGACCAACTTGCTGATGCTCTTACGAAGCCATTGTCTCGACCGCGCCTTAAAATGTTACCGTCCAAGATCGGACTCTCAACACGGCCGTCCGTCTTGAGGGGTCATGATAGAGATGACAAAGTCATCTAATAAGATAAGATTAGTTGTATACTATTATCTTATGTAATTTCTTTATTATCTCTTGTAAAGTATATCTTTTACTTAGATAGGTTTAGATATTCTTATCTTATGCTAACAACCTAGCTGTAGATTAGCGTGAGTTGTGGCTCTTGTTCACTCATGTATTTATATACTTCCTGTAACTCTTAATGATAATTAATCATTCATCAAATCTCTTTATAAGAAACTAATATCATTGACTTTATTTAACATCTTTATGATAGAATGTCTTATTGCACCAAAATAAAATATGAGTACTACTAAAGAATTCTGCATGCATCAAGAAAAGAGTGAAAAGATGCTTTGAGCTTCTACAACTAAAATTAGGCGTAACAAGCCCACAGCTAGTCATTGAATAAGCATATATTCTCCTCCTAAGGATTAATTGTCAACCGACAATTAATGCTTTTCCTTTTCAAAATTAGAATAAAGCTCAGTGTTTGATTAGAGGATTCCTTGTAATAGCCTCGCCCTACTACACTTCTACTACTACTATATTCGACTTCGAATCCTTTCATTAAGCATTAACTAGGTTGTAAAGCCACACCTTCATTAGTGTTTTTTATCTGATACACATGTTATTTGTACAACTTTTATCATACACTCAACTCGAGTGTACATGAACATGGTATACCCAATGTTATTTTTTTTACTATATTCATTTAGATGTCTAATTTTTGCTCGATCCTATGAAGATATCCAAATGAACAATGAGCAAAAATATAATTTTAAAATGCATCATAATTATGGTATTGCCCAGGTGTATAACGAATTATCTCGATCACTCAAATGTCGAATCTATCATATCTTAGGGTTCAGTTTAGGCCTAGAAGTAAGGTAACCTCTCCTCCTTTGTTTTGCTCCACCTTTGACTTTTACATTTTAAAAAGTATTTTGCTTAGATCGATTATAATCACAATATATACTTTAACTTAAGTAGCTGTTAATTTACAATTTTGACTATTAATTAATATCTTTATAAATATTAATAGTAAGATTATTTTTTTTTTGAAAATAAGAAAATAGACAAAACTGACATCTTATTCATATTTATCTTTAAAATATTAGTGAATGAAGTATATGAATTGCTACTGATATATCTTGATGTAATTTATCAAAAAAAAAAAATATCTTTTTATTTTTTTAATACAAATGCTTATCATCAAAATTGTACATTGATAAATATAAAAATCAAATGATATATGTAGTCCTTAGGGTTATGTATAATCATTTAATACTTTCCTAAACTAGTAAAAGCAAATAATAATTAATGCAAATTGACGTGTGATTTGCCAATAAATTTTCAATTTAATACTCCCTCCGTCCCATAATATAGTGCTTGTATTCCATTTTGGGTGTCCCAAAATGTTCTTCTTGTTTCCATTTTTGAAAGGTACTAAATTCCTAACATACCTTCATAAAGTACTTGAAAAATGGTCCCCCCAAAGTATTTTATTCTAAAATATCCCTTTTCAATGTACTTGTCATTATTACATTTGTCTTTTCTCCCTACTTTACCTCTTTAATTTTGTTGTTTTGTTGTCACAAGTACTTCAATCATTGGTGTTTTGTCTAACTTTAATTTTTGTGAAAAATGAGAAACAAGCACTGTATTATGGGACGGAGGGAGTACTATTTTGTTAAAATAGTTACTAATGGTTAAACATATCCTTTAGGGCTATGAGCCTATGAATATCAAAACGCAAGTAAAAATCAATTCAGTGGCGGAGATAAGTGGTGGCAGTCGCCCCTACAAGGTCAAAATTTTTAATGTATATATAGTATTTAATGTAGTGTAATATCACAAAATAGGTTTGGCTTAGTTGGTTTATAATCAAAATATAGTAAATAACTCGTGAAACGCGGGTTCAAATCTCCATACCACCAAATTTTTCCCTTTATATAATTTTATTTTTCACATTGTTAACTTTAGCCCCTTCATCTAAAAATTTCTGACTCCGCCAATTAGAAGCACTAAAAATAGAGAATATCAAAATAATTTTCTTTTCTTTTACTTTATGAACATTTTTTTATTCTAGTAAAAAAACCGTTGGCTTTGTAGTAACATTTTGTGCATAAAAATACTTCATAAAAATGCAGAGTACGGATTACAAACAGATTATAATTTACAAGTAGGGGAGACCGGGAGTTTTGGTGGCTTGGCGCATGGACACTCCTAGGAATTTGAAGGGTAATAATACTTCATGCAGCCACGTATTTCATTCCATGCAGATGCGTCACATTCAATTGTCGGTGATACCGTTTTAGCTATTTTTTAAAACAAATAATTTGGTAAATTCGAATTAGCTAAATAAGAGATTGAAGTTATGGAAGTACCCAGTTAGAGTAGTCTCTAGCTGTTGAAGAGATATTGTTGGGATATTATTGTATACATAAAATATATCATATTAGGCAAATAATATCTTAGTCAATATCTATCTTTGTAAATATCTTGGCTTATCTTGGGCCTTGATTCTAGATGATTAGTTTTAGATAGATTTTCATTGATTACGTTCATTGTATATAAGCCAGTGAATGAGCAATACAAAACACAACTTTGAGTCATATCTCTTATTTCACATGGTATCGGAGCCTAAGACTAAAATATAATTTTTTTTTTTTTTCTTCTCTCACCGGCGCCCAAAATTATTTTTTTTCTCTCTGTGTCATGGCTGGCGAGTCCACGCCACCTCCACCGCCCACTTACACCCCAAATTCCCCTTTTTATCTCAGTGCCGGTGACAAACCGGGAGATTATATCACTCCCACCCGCCTTCGTCATGATAACTATGATGATTGGGCGGCCGATATTCAGATGGCTCTTGAAGCGAGACGGAAATTTGGTTTTTTAGATGGCACAATCCCCGAGGCCGAACCACCATATACTTCATCCGATTAGAGACAAATCAATGCTATGCTCGTTTCTTGGATCACTAACACTATTGATCCCGAGGTAAAATCGACTCTATCTAAATTCCGTGATGCATCTCGCCTTTGGGACCATCTTAAAACTCGTTTTGCCCTTGTTAATGGCCCTCGTATTCAACAATTGCGAACGGCCATTGCCAAGTGTGCACAAACAAAAGATATGTCTGTTTCTCAATACTATGGCAAATTGAATAGCTTGTGGGAGGAATTGTTTAATCATGAACCTTTAATAGATTGTCATTGTTGTTCAAAGTGTAATGCGGGTTCTCTTCATACCAAAAGGAGGGAGAATCGGCAATTACATGATTTTTTAATGGGTTTAGACTCGGAGTATTATCGTCACTTGCGCACCAATATTTTATCCACCGATCCTTTACCCACTCTTGATCGGGCTTATCAATTGGTTGTGCAAGATGAACGTGTTAGGTTGGCTAGCGGCACCGTCATCGACAAACCGGCTGATGCGCTTGGCTTTGCCGTGCACGTACCGCGTAACCGTGGCAAGGGTGACCGTCCGGTTTGTAGTCATTGTCGTAAGGTGGGCCATGAGGCCGCCAAATGTTTTTCACTTGTACCATGCTCTCATTGCAAGAAACACGGTCATGATGTCTCTTCTTGCTATGAGATAGTGGGGTACCCGGAAGGATGGAATGTTGCGCCAAAATCGGACAGCAATGCTGCCCGTCAGTCACGCCCACCCACACAGCGCAGCAAGCCGCCCGCTAAAGCCCATGCTGCTGCTGGGCCATCTTCTGCCGCATCCGCTGCTGCCCATATGGCTGCTGCTGCTCCTCACGCTGCTGCGTCCGCGGGCAGCCTCTTCACCGCGGAGCAGTGGCGCGTTCTTGCCGGTATGATTGGTAACACAAAACTTTCCGATGATAGGTTGAATGGTGAGTTTCATTCCGATTCTTGGATTATTGATACGGGTGCTACCCATCATGTCACTGGTGAGAAGTCTTGGATGTTTGATATTGTTGATATTGTTTCTTGTCCTGTTGGTCTCCCTAATGGTGCTAATGTTGTTGCTACTCATAGAGGATCTGTTCGGTTGTCTGATCTCATTATTCTTACGGACGTACTTTATGTTCCAAGCTTTAGTTGCAATTTACTTTCGATTTCACAACTCACCCATGCTTTGTCATGTACTGTACAATTTACTTCTTCTATGTGTGCTATACAGGACCCTCTGAGGAAGCTGATTGGGACGGGTCGTAAGCGGGATGGACTATACTATTTTAGTGGAAGTACCTTGGTCACTAATATCACCGTTCATGGAGCGTCTTCTGACTTGGAGCTTTGGCATAAAAGGATGGGACACCCCTCTGAACGTGCGGTGAAGTTACTTCCCTCTTTGTGTGGTGCTAAGGGTAGTTTGAATAAAGCATGTGACATTTGTTTTCGTGCTAAACATTCTAGAGACAAATTTCCTTTAAGTAATAGTCGTGCTAGTCGCATTTTTGAGAAAATACATTGTGATTTGTGGGGTGCCTATAGACATGAATCTTCTTGTGGAGCACGTTATTTTTTGACTATTGTTGATGATTATTCTCGTGCTGTTTGGGTTTACTTATTGATGGCCAAAACTGAAGTTTTTCGTATGTTCATGTCCTTTGTTGCCTTAGTTGACCGTCAATTTTCTCAAACCATAAAAGTAGTACAAAGTGATAATGGTACCGAATTTAATTGTCTCCATGATTATTTTCATGCCAATGGTATCATTTTTCAAACCTCATGTGTCAAAACTCCACAACAAAACGGGCGGGTTGAGCGTAAACACAAACATCTCTTGAATGTAAATCGTGCCATACTTTTTCAAGCTCATTTACCTATTTACTTTTGGGGGGAAAGTGTCTTAACCGCCGCACATCTCATTAATCGTACCCCATCTCCTCTTCTTAATAACAAATCTCCATATCAAATTATCTATGATGCTATCCCTTCTTATGATGCTATTCGTACTTTTGGTTGCTTATGCTATGCTCACAATCATAATACACATGGAGATAAATTTGCACCTCGTAGTAGAAAATGTGTGTTTGTGGGGTATCCCTTTGGGAAGAAGGGATGGCGCTTGTTTGATCTTGAGAAACGTGCATTCTTTGTCTCACGTGACGTCAATTTTTTTGAAGACATCTTTCCCTTTTCCAATCCTCATAATTTCCCTCTTGAACTTCCTACTCACTTGAACCCGTCAATAGATGACATTCACATTGACTTCGCAGACCACATCTCCACAAATCAGCCCACTCTTGAGCCCATTTCTCCCATCTCACAAATCAACCCAATTTCTCCTTCCCACACAAATTCCAGCCCAAACATTCCTACTAACTCTCTTACTTCAGAAACCCACGTGCCTCTTTCATCTCCCTCCGTGGCCCAGCCCAGTTCTCTCTCACACTCTCCTCATACGACCCAACCTTCTCCGCCCCTCCTTTCTTCCCCTCCTGCCCAAACGACTGCCCAGCCCAGTCCCCTCTCATCTCCACGCTCTTCTCCTCCTTCTTCCTCTCCCAATGGGCCAGCGACACAGCCCATCTCCCCTGCCCATCATGATACATCATCTTCTCCTGAATTGTTGGGTAAAGGTCATAGGCTTAAATTTGACTCGGTTTTATTACGTGACTTTGTTACTCACACAATCTCCGCTACCAGTCCATCTCCTTCGTCCTCGACTTCTCTGTCTTCCTCAGGTACTCCTTATCCTTTAGCACACTTTATTAATTGTGCAAATTTTTCTGTGAAATATCGAAAGTTTCTTGCTTCTATTGTCTCTCACACTGACCCCAGGCATTTCAAAGAGGCCATGAAACATGATGGTTGGCGGGCTTCTATGCATGATGAGATAAAGGCTTTGGAGGACAATGGGACATGGTCCTTGGTGCCGCTTCCATCTGGGAAACGGGCATTAGGCAGTCAGTGGGTATATCGCACCAAGTATAAGTCCAATGGGGATGTGGAACGTCTGAAATCTCGTCTTGTTGTGTTAGGTAACCATCAGGAAGCTGGCATTGATTATACTGAAACCTTTGCTCCCGTGGCCAAAATGACTACAGTTCGTGCTTTTCTTGCTATTGCTGCTTCGAAACATTGGGAACTCCATCAGATGGATGTTCACAATGCTTTTCTTCATGGTGATCTTGATGAGGAGGTCTATATGAAACCACCTCCTGGTTTTGCTCCTACTGATCCTTCTCTAGTTTGTCGTCTGCGGAAGTCTTTGTATGGACTTAAGCAGGCCCCTCGTTGTTGGTTCGCTAAGTTGGTCTCTGCTCTCAAAGGCTATGGCTTCTCTCAGTCTTATTCTGACTACTCCCTATTCACCTTTGCTAGTGATTCGATTCATCTTAATGTGTTAGTATATGTTGATGATCTGATTATTGCTTGTAATGATTCCGCTGCACTTGCTACTTTCAAATCTTACTTGAATGATTGCTTTAAAATGAAGGATTTGGGTCCCTTGCAGTATTTTCTTGGCATAGAAGTGGCTCGTAGTGCCTCTGGGCTCTTTCTATGTCAACGAAAATATACCTTGGATATTATTGCTGAAACAGGTTTGCTAGGTGCTAAACCTAGCGCCTCGCCTATTGAGCAACATCATAAGCTCGGTTATGCCACTAGTCCAACCATCGACGATGCGGCCTCTTATCGTCGTCTTGTCGGACGTCTCATCTATTTGTCTGTTACTCGTCCTGATTTGGCCTATTGTGTACACATCTTATCTCAGTTTATGCAGGCTCCCAAAATTGAGCATTGGGAGGCTGCATTGCGCGTCGTTCGGTACTTAAAGGGGACTCCAGGTCAGGGTATTCTACTACACGCCAATAGTGATTTATCTCTACAGGGTTGGTGTGATTCTGATTGGGCTGCCTGCCCTGTGACTCGTCGTTCCTTGTCTGGATGGATTGTTTTCTTAGGACATTCTCCGATTTCTTGGAAGACCAAGAAGCAGCATACTGTGTCTCGTTCCTCTGCGGAAGCAGAATACCGTTCTATGGCTGCTATTACTTGTGAGTTGAAGTGGCTTAAGGGCCTTCTTGTGAGTTTGGGGGTTCATCATCCCAAATCTATTCCCTTGTTCTGTGACAGTCAGTCTGCTCTTCATCTGGCTAAGAATCCTGTTTTCCATGAGCGAACTAAGCATATTGAGGTGGATTGTCATTTTCTGCGGGATGCTATTGTGGATGGTCTCATTTCTCCATCCTATGTGCCTACCACTTCGCAGCTTG
Organism: Patellifolia procumbens; assembly: GCA_947645195.1. Lineage (NCBI taxonomy): Eukaryota > Viridiplantae > Streptophyta > Magnoliopsida > Caryophyllales > Amaranthaceae > Patellifolia > Patellifolia procumbens. The sequence goes on from CANSGD010000928.1 coordinate 657,196, forward strand.
CCGACATCTTTACAAAAGCTCTAGGCAAAGCACAGTTTGATCTTCTCCTTTCCAAGTTGGGCATTCTGGATCCCTCTCATGCTCCACCTTGAGGGGGGGTGTTGAAGAGATATTGTTGGGATATTATTGTATACATAAAATATATCATATTAGGCAAATAATATCTTAGTCAATATCTATCTTTGTAAATATCTTGGCTTATCTTGGGCCTTGATTCTAGATGATTAGTTTTAGATAGATTTTCATTGATTACGTTCATTGTATATAAGCCAGTGAATGAGCAATACAAAACACAACTTTGAGTCATATCTCTTATTTCACACTAGCTAATCTTTTAGACAGAGTCGAAAAGCACAAGCACTAAAACAAAAGGTTATGTTTGGCAACATTACAACGCAATTGAACTTGGTAAATTAATTGAAATTATAAAGGTTATAATTGAGACTCTGAAACTAGTAAGGTATGTAAGTTTGAAACCGATAAGATAAATGATTGAAGGTGTTGTTTGATAAAACTATTTTTTCTATTAGATGAAGTTTAGTTAATTTGTTTGCAGAGTATTGAATTCGAATAAGAGGTTCACCACCATATCATTGCATCGTAAGGGTAGCTCGCTCAATTCAGAGATTGGTCCGACTCGTCATTCATAATGAAGAACTTGTTTGGAGAGGCAAAAAAATGTAAAAATAAAATTTTCGGCACAAAAAAGAAGCTGCTGAAAGTAGCATCTCAATTGAAATTTAGGTAATACTCCCTCCGTCCCTCAAAGGATTTCCCATTTGCTTTTTGCACGGTCTCCAATGCACATCTTTGACCGCTTATATCTCCTATTGTTTATTAATAAAAATGATAAAATGTTGATATTTTGAATGTACCTATTAATACAAATCTAACAAGATCACCTATGACAATTATTTATATTATATATTAGTTATAATTTATGGTCAAAGTTTACAAAGTTTGACTTCAAGAAAAGCAAATGGAAAATCCTTTGGGGGACGGAGGGAGTAGATTTTTAGCTTTGCGTAGTTTAATGCTCAGGTGAGATTCTTATAATCTTTTGATGTTACTTAGAAAAATAAAGGCTTACGGTTCTCAACATGTTATTCTGATCAAATAATCATAAACTTATGCCAATATGATTCCATATGTAATAGGATAGATGCATGATACATAGCCTAACTTAAAACACAAAGCAAGCTCTATTACGTTCTTGATAATTGGTTGCTGTTTTACTTGACTGTTTGATCAATAATTTGTATTGTGTATTTATATCTTACTTGTGCGACTATCCAATTTATAATTGTATTTGGTAAAATCAATAGTCACTTACATGTAGTTATTAAAATTCCGATTTGGATCTTACAATCTCGTGATTCTACAATCCTAAATAATTTCATTAACAATCTTGATCCTGCATAGAATCTTAATCTTGTATGATTTTTCCATCCTACTCAACTAAAATGATCACATATTATAATCTTAATACAATTCTACGATCTTAACATTTCACAATTCGATCCTATTCTATATAAAAAAAATATAAATAATTTATCTCATCTGTCATTATTTCTCATATTGGATTTTTGTTAGATGTTACTTAAACCTTAAAGAGATTGAACTAATGTATGTGTTTGCAAATGTAAAATCGGTATATTTATGTGTTTAAACTTTTAATGTGACTTTTTTTACCATATTGTTGTATAACTAATATTCTATTACTCAATTATGTAGGATCTTATGATCGTAGAATACATCCTAACGATTCGACTCTATGCCTCTTCAATTCAAAAAGAACCTCGATCCTAGTAACATTGGTCACTTTGCTTGTTCAACTTAAAAGCAAAAGTCAAAATGAAAACAAAAGGCTAGGTATATGGTTAAATACTTAAAATAACTTTGTTTTTAGCTGGAAAAATTTCACTTTACATATCTAAAAGTCATTTACCCAATACTTTATATTACTTATTTAACTATAGAAAATATTCTAAAAACCAGCATACAAAAAAAAAATAACAAAATATCATTTATCCAACATCCCCTACTACCTGCTTAATAAAACACATGCCAACTAGAATCTTCAGCTCTTAACATATACACACATACAACACATAATACTCCTAGAGTCCTAGTAAGTTGCAACACATATACCAAGCAACTTAATTTGCTTCCACTCTTTCCCTTCCTCTACCATAACCCTTAAACCAAACTAGTTCTCTTGCTACTACAACTCTACAAGTACCTCCATGTATCCCGGAGAAGAGCCACCACACCACCATCACCACCTCCCTAAAATGGACGATGATGACGACGACAACCACGACGACGATGAATATGATCATCCTCATCATAACCATCATAATCCTATTACTATAGTAAGCCACCAACCACCACCACCCGCCACGCCGCAACAACCTCTTCAACCACCTAAACCTTTATTCTCCTCTCCCAATTCTCGCCCTAAAAAACGTCCTACTCCTACTGCCACCCCGCCACCCGGACCACCACCCGGACCGCCACCAGGGCCGCCACCGCAAATAATGATTCCTCCTCCACAACAACCCTTGCAACCACCTCAACCTATCTTCCTCCCCACCTCTCCTCCACCTAAACCTCAACCTCCACCACCGTACAACCACCGCTACGACGATGACGACGACAACAACCGCCGACGTCAACTTTGTGCAGTGATCACCACCCTACTCCTCCTCCTTGGCCTCACTGCCTTAATCCTATGGCTTCTCTACCGCCCTTCAAAACCCCACTTCTTAGCCGTCTCCGCCGCCGTGTTCTCCCTCAACACCACCTCCCCGCCACCCTTCGTCTCCGCCTCCATCCAGCTCACCGTCATCACCCGGAACCCCAGCAAGCGTACTTCCCTCTACTACGACCGCCTCGTTGTGGCGGTGCACTACCGCAACCACCCCATCACTCCGCCGGTGACCCTCCCGCCGTTGCACCACCTGAAGCGGAGCGCCGTCATGATGTCGCCGGCGATCGGCGGTGGTTTTCCGGTGGCGGTGCCGCCAGAAGTGGTGGAGGGACTGGCGGCAGACGAGGTGTACGGGGCGGTGGGACTGAGTTGGGTGTTGGTGGGGAGAGTGAAATATAGAGCTGGGTGGTTTAAGAGTGGGCATAGTAGGGTTTATGTAAGGTGTGATATTATGGTTGGGTTTAAGAATGGTGGTGCTACTAATCCAAGTGGTCAAGTGCCTTTGCTTGGGAATCCTCCTTGCTTTGTTGATATATGACACTATTTTTTTTATGTAAGACTCTTATCTTTTTATTCACTCTTTTGTTCTAAAATTTCTTTTACCTGTTCTTTGTGTGTGAGCTTAATTAATTAAGAAGGATAAATTAATTACATTTTATGTTAGTATTTCTCCTATTAGTCTTACTACTATTATGTGGCCAAGAATTAAAAGCTAGTGTTATTCAGGAAGTAGCAATAGTGGAAGCCTCTAAATATGTAATAAGCATATACAATACGAATTTAAATCTTCTGTTTCATAATTTGGATATCACTTATGTGTCACTGTTTTAAGAGTTAAATTTCAACTATAGCAATTGTAAAGAAATAAATGAAGTATTGGTGTTTTTTAATCATTTGTTTATGCGTTTTATTTTACTCCTTTCTTTTTGTATATTGTTTCAAATTATTCAAGCATAACTTGTCAGTTTTAGAGTTTAATCTTCTGTCTTATTGTACCGTCAACTATTTTATGTTTTACACTTTTATTCATTAAAAAGGAGCTATAATGTTCATGACAACAAACAGTAAAGGGTTGCAAACAAATACTTGAGGAAATGTTAGTAGATTCAGACTCGACTACCGTCTTTCATTATATAGTTTGGAAGTATAAAATGGTTAAAAGGCTTGTTCTCTTCGGAATAAAATAATTGAACTGAAACGAATAGTGATATGTGAGAGTAAAAATATTGTCCGAAGCTGAACTGAAAAGAAGATTGGGATCGGAGAACAGGCTATATGTTTGTATATATCACGGATTAGGACACAAATTAAGTAATGTAGTCTAGACATTAGTTTTATATGCACTCAATTAGTCAATGGATACTTCATTATGTTATATAAGATGGTAAGATAGATGACGATTGTATACAAATTTTGCAACGAAAACAAAGGAGAATTTAACGCAGCAGATAAACTCGAATGGTGCCACGGTTGGAGTATGGGAGATGTGGACAAGCTAAGTTTTCAAGGAACCGAGTAGCCAAATTTGGAGTAACTGAGTGACACACAGCTTATGCAAACTATTAACAAGTGTATATTTGCATGAACTCAGCTATTATTAGCTTTGTGTCATCTTTTTTGTGATTTAGGTCAACAACATTTTTGCGCTGCTGCTTCAATTCCAAATTTTCCTATCATTCAACCAGCTTGCATCACAATTCACAATTTTATTTGGTTTTATTCTTCAATTTTATTACTTTTGATTCATAAGAAGGAACATATATCTATATTATTCAGTTTTTCACCTACCTTCATAATAAATTAATTGATCTCTATTTGTTACATGATCTTTATTAGTTAATCGTAATTCGTGGTGAAATTGTTGTTATTCACGCTTTTCATTTGAAAAGTATGGTTTATCTATTGTGAATTTAGTTGGTGTGGGAGTATGTATTACTATAATATTTTTTTATTGGAGAATCGGGTGGTAGCTCACTGGAAATAGAGGTTCGAATTCTCACTACTTAGCTTGCGATCCCTTTTCCCTTTCAAGACCCCCTCCTTCTGTATAGGCACCCTTATATCTTGGGGAAGAAAGACTAACCTTCTGTTTGAAGGGTTGCAATTCCTCTTTGGATGACAAGTGATCACTTTAATCACAAAGAGCATCTATATGCACCCCCCAGGTATATAAAAAAGAAAGAAAAAGAGAAAGGGAGTGATTTAGCTTTAGCTTTTGAAGGTGATTAATTCATCTTACGCCCTTGAATGAGATGCCTAAATAGTTAAATTCTTCACTTTATGCCAAAAAGAAAGATATGGTAATGCAAGCTTGATTTGATCTGTTTATTTTTAAGTATATTATCTGACCCTAATCTAAAATATGGAAGATTGTCAAACTTAGAAACGTGTCAGATTCTTCTGCATAGATGAGCGTGGGTGTATAGCCCACATCAAATTAACATGAAATTACCTTTTTTTTTAAAGGTAAAATTAATTCATTAATAAAAGAGCCAAACAGCATCTACAATAGAAATTGGAACTAACAAATACAAAACAATTTGGATCAAATAAAATTCTAATTTGACAAAACCATGATCGTTGTAGATGAGATTAGACACTGATGAATACCCTCTTTTACATCGCTGTTTCATACAGCCTTGTACGAGAGGGTCTTCCGATTCGTTGTAGTCTTGAAATTGAACTGAATCTGATAAAATTGTTTGTAGATGTAGAACTGACCTTCGTCGCGACACCGCACAAATCTTCATCAACAAATCAATGTCTGCAAAACTAAAGAACGTCACCAAAACTCTCACAAGGAGAGAGACAAAACCCAATATATGGGTAGATACAACCCAATAATTGGGTAGAAAAACTCTCAAATTGAGAGAGAATAGATGTTTATTCACCATGAAATTTAAAAACTAGTAGTAAGTAAGGAAAATAGGGGCTTACCATCAACCAAAAGGTTGAAGGTAGCCCCTAAATCAACAAAAGTTTTTTAGGGTTTTGGAGGAAGAAGAGAGAAAAGAGGCGGCTTGGTAATTAACATGAAACTACATCATTCGACTTGGAATCTGTCTTTCGGACGGAAATGAACTAGACTTAATTAAACTGTTATTGTGGGACAACAGGAGAACTAAACTGAACTAAAATGTTTTGAACTAAATTGAACTGAAATTAATGGAGTTGAACTAAACTAAAATGTTTTTAAATTAATTCATTCCAAATGAACAGATCCTTGGTTATTGGGTGAGTCGATCCAAGTCGGTGTGTCAATTGTGAATTAATTCATTAATTGTGGGGCTAATATCTAGTCAGGCTATGCGAGTTGCAAGTGAATCGTGAACTTAGAGATAAACCGTATAAGGGGACTTATCTCTAAGTTTAAGGAGTTAGTCTATTATCACAACTTCCGAGCCCTTGAGCTAACAAATGAACAGTTGTAGTGCAAATGGAATCAAACTCAAATCAAAATAAGCTAAAGTCTTAGGTTTAAAAATGACAATACATTAAGATGCAGGAATCAGATTCCTATATCAACTTTTGTTTAGAGCCCAATTCGTGAATGATTGAAGCTGAAACAAAGATTTTCAATTGCGATCCATAGAGTAGCTAGTTGCTCTCACTATGTAACTTTTAAAGAAAAAAGTTATGAAAATGAATATGTGAGAGCAAATGAAAATGTAATGTAAATATTGAGGTTATTATCTTAAAGCATGTTGGAGGCCATGTGCTAATTATTAGGTTTCAGAACATAAAAAATATATTTCCACTATGCATTCACATTTACTTCTTGTTCAGTTGGTTAGGCCGGAATTCTAATGCAAAACTAAACATTTAGAGGTTGTTTGGTCGGACTTTTTGGAATGGAATGGATGTGATACCATTCCATGTTTGGTTGCACCATTTTCCCCTAGAATCTCATACCAAAGGGGTTCTGATTCCACCCCATCCCTCTAGAATCTCATATCCACATACCCCCAAAGATTCAAACTCCATTCCCCTAGTATGGAACCCTAACTAAAGAAGAGATGAGGGAGAAACTCAAGCACATCTCCGGCGAAGTCGAACCACCCTCCATCTCCGGCGAAGTCGAACCGCCCTCTATCTCCGGCGAAATTAAGCATAATTCTGGCACGTCAACCACACTCCATTGTTGCCGACTTGATTTCCAGCAACTTGATTTCCATACCCTCCATCTTTGGCCTTTAATTTTTTAATTTTATACCAAGTTATTCTGGTTTTGTGGTTTTAGGTTGTTGGCAAGGGAGGGGATGGTGGGAGGAGGATGGTGGTGGGTTAGGTTTGGGATTTTTTTTATTACAACTCATTTCATTGCTTAGTGAACCAAATAATAGAATGGGATATAAAATTCATTTCCAAATTGAACCAGACAATTTGAGCTTGGTATGAGTTTTCAATTCATTCCTCCATCTCACACCAATCCATACCATTCCAAACATTTGAACCAAACACCCCCTTACATGTAATAACGAAAAACTAGTCCTATCCATTATCATTTATTATGAACTTATAGAACTTGCTATCTATATTACTCGAACTCTTTATATTACTTCAAGTAGTCGCATGAGATTCTCATTTAAACTTGAGTATAAGACATTGACACTTCGTTTTGGACCAAAATCAAGAAAAATATTTTGCAAAATGGACAAGTTGGCCACTCACTCACTTGGACAGGTATCAATTCAAAAGGTGGAGCAACGGTTGCTGAAGTGCTAGAACAGTTGAAAGGCAACTGAGTCCCACATCGACCCAAAGACAAGAACTAAGTGAATGCTGTAATACAAATTAGTACACTTCACTCCTGAACAACCCACGCAGCTACGCAGTGAGCACAAAGCGAACTATTCTTTCGCCTTTTACTAAAGAATACCGTGTGCTCGCTGCATTTGAGTAGCATACGTTTATTTTTGGAGAGGCTCTCCTGAGAGCTCTCAACAAATCCAGTTAAAATCTCATTAGATAAATTTTGATTATGTTTCTAAGATTGAAGAACTAGCAAATTGATGGTGAAACTGCTATGTTTTTCAATATTTAGATATTGATTATTGTAGAGCTTTCTTATTTAATCAACGTTATTGTGATAAAGAAGCAAATTAACAAATTGGATATAGAAGTTATTGTGATTAGGAAGCAAATGAACAATTTGAATAATACAACTGCTGTGTTGCTAGATATTTAGAAGTTGATGAGTTAATGATTACTGCTTAAATGAATTTCTGGCTGATATCATTTCTAATAGGGGAGGACACTTATTATGGTATACTAATTTTATGTGCGCCTGCAAATTTAAAATTTTGGAAAAATGAAAAAAATATAGCTAATAGATTGACATTTTTTTTCTAAAAAAGAAAAACTAAAAACTTTCTTCCTTGATTATAACAACTTTGACTTTCTTGATTTATTTAATTACAATATCTTCTCTATTTCGTCAGTCATGTACCACTTGTAATTTTGGTCAAACTCTTATTTTGACAAATTATCCTCAAATAGTTATGGGTCCTACGCGCAATTTTGACGCAAATTATAGCGTACACCCGGTTGTACCTTGCGGTAGGTACACCTAGGTATTAGTATTATATAATTTTCGCGCCCAGAGATTGTCACAAAGGAAGCTTTACCTCAATGGTCAAGCGCGCGTCTCTGCGTACGGGAGGTCGGGGGTTCGAATCCTCTCCCCAACTTAAATTGCACATTTCTAATTTAATTTTCATTTAATTTTTTCATATATTTCATACTCATTTTATAAGCATTTGAGTATGTTTAATAAATGAGTACGTAAAATTCAAATGGAAACTCAAATGAGTACACTTATTTTATAAATTAAGAAATATCATAATTAAAAAATTAAATAAAAATCCCAACCCAACTCATACTCATTTGACAAACTCATACTCATTTGAGTACTTATTTAACTTTATACTCATTTAGGTAACGCATACTCATTTGGAAAACTTGAACTCATTTGGATATTGTATAGATTGATTGAAATAGGAATCTAGGTTTGAGAAGAAAAACTCATACTCATTTGAAACATTCGCATTAGGCTAAGTCATACTCATTTGGAAAACTTATACTCATTTTAGGAATTTCTCTTGAGGCTAAGTCATACTCATTTGGCTAAGTTATACTCATTTGGAAAACTTAAAAAAAAAATTAAAACTTATTTGGCTTCATACTCATTTGGAATATTCATACTCATTTGGCTTCGTACTCATTTTGAATATTCATGTTTATTTGGCTTCGTACTCATTTTGGCCAACTCATACTCATTTTGCTTCGTACTCATTTTGACCAACTCATATTCATTTGGTGTACGTACCTCTATGTACACCAAGGTGTACCTTTTACCTTCTTCAATTCTGAGGTTCATCTAGATTTATAACCGCAGTACATAGAGAAGCTAATTTTTAGTTGCTGCCATCGTGTAAGATTTAAAAAAGAAAAGAAAAAGGAATTACACCAATTACATACCAAGGGTCGTCTTACATATGTCTGGCGGCTCTGCACTAATTGCTAGTAACATATAGTTCTACAATTAAAATTAGAAAAAATTGTCAAGAACCACCTAATAAAGACACTTATTTTGAGAAAACCACCTAATAAAGACACTTATTTTGAGAAAACCACCAAATAAACGTTTTATTATAAAAAATCACCTAATAAAACACTTTTTCTTTCAAAACACCACCATTTGAGATCAAATAAGTAACTCATTTAACCTTGTAATCAGTTCTCTCCATTTGCATTCAACCCCAAGTGACTCTTATGGAGTTATTAATCTGTCGATAAATGGTTACGGGGCTAACAAAGTTATTAATTTGGTCTCAAGTGGTGGTGTTTTGAAAGAAAAAATGTTTTATTAGGTGGTTTTTTATAATAAAACGTTTATTAGGTGGTTTTCTCAAAATAAGTGTCTTTATTAGGTGGTTTCTGACAATTTTTCCTTAAAATTATAAGGTTTCAAAACATAAAAAAAAATCGTATGTTGTCATATTTTTTTTGTTTCAAAGTACCAAGAGTATAAGAATATGGAGTTAAGATAATATGACTAAAACAAACATTGAAGATGAGGTTGAAGTTTTTCCAAGATCCGATTTTAAAAACTAATATTATAAATTTGTTAATAGGAAAAAATTACAAAAACTATATATTTAGAAAGTAGACATTGAGACGAATCAAACAAGATTCTACACGAGTATGTTTTCCGTTACATATATAAACTCAAAGACGATCAAAGTGGCAAGATAAATAGTACTCAAACCAATATATAGCAAATAAATTGGAACAAATGGAGTATTACACAAGATTTAGAGTATTACAATTCCTAACATAGATATTACGGAATAAACACATTATTTGTGGAAATTGTAAAGGATGACATTTGTTAAATTAATGAGAATTCTTCATCTGATTAATGGATCTCAAAAAGTATTTAAGTATTTTACAAGCTAGAGATTGAAGTTTAGGAACAATCCTACTCTCAACCAAACACAATGAATATAGCATCCAAATATCATTAGAAATTAGAATAAGCAAAGGAAATAAATGATTTCCTTAACAACAGTTAAGGTAAGGTATCTTAAGCAAGTCGTACAAAGCCTAGAACTTATCGGGTATACGACAATGTTAATTTACGATAATTTATTAAGGGTAATTTCAATAATAAAAAAGGTACCTTGAACACCAAAGGGGTAAATTTAGGGAAAAAACATAAATATACGTTACTTTCGCAACAAGAGGGTAACTTTAACGAAAAAAGGGATTACTGTAGCAACCGAAAGAGTTAATTTCAGAAATAGTGCACAACTAATATCAATGTGCACCTAATGCACAGAACGATTTTGCTAACATCATATGGAGCAAAAAGAAGAAGATATCATATTCACTGTGACTGGTAACTGAAAAGGAGGTACCTGATGAGGAGCAGATTTAAACCATTCATGATCATCAGACTTGCTGTTGTAGGTCCCAAAGATCAACCTGCAGCTTCAATTTAAACAGAAACAAATACCATGCAGAGATACTGTGGATTATATGACCAAAGGTGAATAAAAAGACAGTACAGTAGACACATCAGCAAAGAAGAGTTTTCTCATTACTTTGTTTAACTTCCACAATGAAAGATTGTATGCCTAGCAGTAGCATGTACAATAGCCAACAGACTCGGCAAATGTTTCTGCTAACGTAAGAAAGGCTACATGTAGCTAAACGACTACTTAAGAAACAAAATTTCAACTAACTAGTAGCTAAGAAAATCTCTGAGATCATCAATGAGCAATCTTTTTTGTTTTTTTATGTGAGCAATCTGAGCAAGTTAACGCTCAATTTGTATAGTAACGTGGCTGATGTTGTACTCCTTCCTTATGTAATCTATCACCTTGTCCAAAACTAAGTCTGCATCAGCTTCGGGAGTAATTTTGACATGGCAAGCCAACAAAATCTTTCCTACTGTGATGGCCCATATATGAAGTTCATGGACAGCTACTACTTCTTCCATGTCTAGCAATCCCGTCTGTAATTTAGTTGCATCAATCTCTCTAGGTGTGCTTTCCATCAAGACCTCAAGTATATCTCTCAGCATTCTGATAGTCGTCCATAGAACAACAATTGAAAAGACAAGGGTGCAGATCAAATCAACTATTTTCCATTCAGGCTTATACCATATGATTCCTCCTCCAATCATCACACCAACACTCTGGATTGAATCACCGAGAACATGGAGATAGGCACCTTGAACATTTATATTCCTCTTTTTCTTCACCTTCCCTCCCTTCTGGTTGTGTTCATCGTCACAATGAGAGTTCTCCATAAGTGGTTCTGTATGATCATGCTCATGTGCATGGTGATGTTCCTCTTCTGTATGCCGAGGACTTGCTGTAACTATCACTCCGTGGTTGTGGGTATGACTATGACTACGCTCAATGTGCCCATGACCGTGAACATGTCCGTGCCCATGACTGTGTCCGTGTCCATGCCCATGTGCGTGCCCATGATCATGACCCAGTACAAGAGCCATTATTATGTTTACCACTAGACCAAAGGCAGACACCACAAACATGAGAAAACCATTGACCTCACCACCCTCATGTATAAGTCTGATAACAGCTTCATAAACCAATATACCAGCAAGAAGCCATATAAGCTGAATGGAGACTAGGGCTCCCAATATCTCAACCCTAAGAAACCCATAAGACTGACGAGGGGTGGCCTCCCAGCCCGCAGCCCACAAAGAAAACAAAGAAATGGCAAAAGCTGCAACATCTGAGAGCAAATGAGCGGCATCCGTTAAGATGGAAAGACTGTTGGCTTTGATGCCACCAATTACTTCAACGGTCATAAATATGATGCAGAGAATAACAGCAATTATAAGCTTCCTCATGGAAGCTGATCTCTCTGCAGCGTCTGCTGAGTTTGTTCCGGGATTTTCAAACTCACAATGTACTTCCCCACAAAACTTATTCCCTCCTCCAAAGCGTCTCTTCTCAAGATCATGATCTCTTCCAATCTCAACAATGTGGCCATGATCTGAATTATTTGCTTCCATCTAGATTAGGGATCAATAAAAATTAATACACTTTAAATGACATATCAAAGGTTAACAGTAGTGATCTAACATTTTCAACATTTGGTCAAAGCATTCAACCATTTATCGGATAAAAGTACAAGCTGACAACAAAAAAAAATATTTTCAGCCATGGATAAAAATATGCATAACAGCTACCAGCTTATCCAGGTAGTACCTTCTCAAGAGCATGGACTGAAATATAAATATGGCCCTGTTGTTTCAGATCTTCCAAGTATGACAGCAGCCAACCATATAAAGAAAACAACCCTTTTCTAGTTGTAAAAGTAAAAAGGGTGAAGATACAAAATCAAAAAATGCATAAAGAATTTTAACAGAGTAATAACACAAGAGTTAGGATTTAAACTCGTGATGCGTTAACTAATATTAGTGCCCCAAATAAGAATGTTAGTAGGCACAAAATACTCGACCCTAAGTAATAAAAAAATGGTAGTATGGGGGCTTTGTGCTCACTATATATATAGGGGTTTGGTGCAAACTTCTGGTGACATGGGAGTGAAAGAGCTATAAACCTGTGCGACTCAAACGGTTTACAAAGACTGAGCCTATGTATCACCAATAGCATCCAATGACTTATGAATGTAGTATTGCTATCAAGTTTTACGAGAATACATTTAAGACTGCTGACACAACGCCTCAAGTCCTCAATGAGACTCTAACCTTGAACCTCAGCCAAAAAGGCAAACAATGAATGACGGATTGAGGATATGAAGACTAAGAAAGCCTGCCAAGAATTCCTTCAGAAGATTAGCAAGTGTCTGGGGACTACTCTGGGCATATGATACATGTCCTTTGAAAGAAAACCCCACAGCCCCCCACTCGCGGAAAATTATCCTATATGTGATCTGTAAACTGTCATGTAGGTGATGTGAGGTTCCACTGCTGCCTCTACCCATAACGTCACAACCACCCAGTACCTCATGCTGGACCTAGAATGCAAGGTGTTTCGTAGCGTGGCTCACTCCATGCAAAGTTATGACTCCCATGAAATTCGGGAAGAACACACTCAAGCTACAGCAACTTGTCGGCCAAACCACTACCTCATGCTGGACCAAGCAGGGTGTGTCTCCTAGCATGGCTCACTCCATCAAAGGTTGTGACTCCCATGATATTTGTGATAAACCCACTCAACTTGTCAGCCAAACCACTATCTTGTTAGCCATCCTTGCTATTGATCTAGGAGTTGAGCCTCTCTCAGCCAATATTATTGATAAAGCAGTCCATTTTGGGATTCTGGTATGAGCAAAAGAATTCAATAATGATAAACGTTTTCTTTCTTCAAGAGCCTTTTGAGGGGTACAACAATGGCCAATGAATGATGAAACATATACATGTACACTTGAAATTGCCAGGGTACCATAGTGTTCGCAAGCATAGAACCAGTACATGAGACAACAGCCTACAATGATATCTGCGCTTACATGATAGTTGCAGTAAGGTACACACGTGATATTCCTGGAAATTCGCGACCCCAAACTAATGCAATGACCAACCAAAACATATATTGCTTTGATTCGTTCTAGAACTAGACACTAGTTATCTTTTGGGAAGAACAACCGAAAATATTTCTAAGCTACCTACAAGAGAAGGAAAATTTCACTATCTGACAACCAGGCAAAAGAGTTGGATTTTGTAGCACCTAAAACATACATGGACGAGTCAGAGAAACTCATCAAGCAAGAATACTATGCCTCTCCTCCCATGGCTTGCATTCAACTGTTTAAGCTGGCTACTCTTGGTTAAACATATTGATGCAAGTTTTGTACACAAAAATGAGATTTTACACACAGCTTCATGGTTCTATCAAAAAATTTCCCCTTGAAAAAGTCATCCTATATCAACGCTACTATGCTATATTTCAAATTTCTAAATATTTATGATAACCTTTGTACCAGTTTATCAAAGATTAATTTTTATCATGAACACAACCTTCAACCAAAGATAACCAGAGAAAAGTGACCAACCAAGACTGCTATAAGAAAAACACAATGCAAAACTCCAACTTGGAATGGAAGACAAATCTGCATGCTAATCATTTGACAGCCATCCTAATAAACTAAATTTACAATCCTACTGAAATGCAATTCCAACTTCTAGATATGATGAAGTCATACAGCCAAAACATAAATCTAAATTCCAATAGTGAATCAGAGAATTGCTTATATTAGAAAGTCAACAAACAAAAATATGAAGTGGCTTAATTGAGTCTAAAGTGAATCCACAACAAAAATCTCATAGCTTCTTACAATGAATATAACAAACATTTAACAAATATTTTGATGAAATTTACCACAACCAAACCAAGTATAATCAAAACAAGCAACCATAATAATCTAATACTTAGCATTTTCAGGAATCCACTATAAGGTGAGAACAGTACCTTTGGTATCTTAATCCCAAAAACGTATTACTCAGCTATCTTCAGGAATCAACTACAATAGCCAAGAATGACTTGAAGAATCCAAGAGGATGAATGCTGAAATAATCAAGAAAAATCAAGAAAAATCAAAATAATTAAATGAAAATCATATAAATTGGAAGAAGTTCAAGTTGGTGTTGTGAGAAAGAAAAATCTAAAGAACAAACAGAATAAGGTAACACCGAAAGGAAATACAGATAGTCAACATATTAAAAAACAATTCAATCAGCTAGTTAGATTTGGAGGAACCTAAGGGGCTAAGGAGCTAGATGATGCTACTACGTGTACATCCGGTGTACTGAAATCCGCTGGTGACCAGCAAGTAACACCAACGCTGGCTGGAAAAAGCAATATTTAGGTTCAAGAAGTTATGAATCGTCGGAATCTAGGCTGAATCGAGTGGGGAATAAGGGAAACAATATTGATAAGTGGGAACTGATATGTTTATGCTTTTTCAGATGCATAAAGCAACTCCAATAACCTTATCCTTTGCCAAAAGTGGGTGGGCAATCCCAAATGCTGATGTCTAAGCAATTCAATGCATCTATTCAAAGTGATATATAGCACATCAAAGATGATGACTGATATATTTCTCAATAATTCATTCAAGAGAATCAAAAGAGAAATCCGACTAAACTACTTTGGGACCGTTTTCGCACACATAAATCATAAAAATTTCTTCTTTCTCCAACAACCCTCATCACTCAAACATTACATTTTCACAAATAGATCATAACAGCTAATGTTTCAAGTTGCAAGAAAATTTTCAGAAACCCATAAAAAAAAGCATATAATTGTTAAGGGATCACATAATTTAAAGTATAAACCTTGAAATAACTAATTAGCAAATACCCATAACAAATTAGCAAATACCCAGAAAAATTGTAGAAATCTGGAAAACAAAATTGCAGAAGTTGGAATTATATTATTCAAAAGAACATGCTTACCACTTAGTTTAAGAACTATTCAAGAAAGGGACTGTAACAGAAATTTCAACTACCAAAAGTACACGGATTTAATAATTAATATAAGCAATTGAATTAATAAACGCATTATATGCTTCTTCTAAAGGGATTAAAACCCAGAAAAAATAATTGAAAAGAAAGGGAAGGGAAGAACGAATAGAACTTACAGCGCGACGGGAAAAAGACGGGAAATTTTGCTCCTTTTTTTCTATTTTTGAAGAGTTTTTAATTGGAGGTTGACGGTGATGGAAGAAAAACCTTGATTTTGGGTTCTATTGTATATCTAGACATCTAGTCCTTGACCTACATAAAGTGGAGTTAGGTAAACACGTCGAGGCGAGTCAAGTCGGGTCAAGTTCGGATTGTGTTTATGAAAAAAATTATTATGATCTGATCCGTTTGTTTAATTGTGTTTATAATTTAATAGTTTATTAAATATGTGGGATTTTGGTTCATTCATTTATTTAATATCATATATATTTGGTTTGAACTTTGAAACATATTTATATTCAATAACATGTGATTGTTAATAACATTTAATTGTACATTAAATTATTTATCGATGAGCTAAGTTTAAAAGGGGATAATAAAAGTAAAATAGAATAAGATAAAATTTTAAAATACTGTAATTTAAGTGGATAAACGAATTGTCGTTCAATTTGAATTCGTGTTACCAAGCTTGGTTTGGTCCGGTGGTAAGAGTTTGGCCCCATGACTTCAAAGTCATAGGATCAAATCCCACAAGGGGCATTTGGGGATGGGGATTCTCTTACCATTCCCCCTTAATCTTAAGTACCTAGCCCAATAGGATCCGAGCGGGGTACGGACCACTTCTCCTTATCAAAAAATTGAAATCGTGTCGAATTAGCGAATCGGGTCTAACTTTTAATAATTTGGTTAGTTTGGTATAAAGGGCAACAAGACAACAAACATTTCCGGAGACTGCGTCATTGACTGATCCTCATCAATGAATGCCCATTAACTGTTTGATCAAATGTGAGAGCAAAACTTGGTGGACTCACATTAATGGCCCCGCTGAGATATCAAACAGTATTGGATTGAAACCTTGGAGAGAGTGATAGAGCATTTATATTGGGCTTGGCAAATTGTAACACGGTCTGCTCTCTTCAGTTTATTTTTAGTTTAATTTAGTCGATTAAATAGTATTCAGTGGTAGAAAACGTAGTACTGTATTATTTTAATGGCCTCTTTACTTAGCGCACTGAAGAGAAACAACAAAAAAATCTCCTTTTAAAACACGTGATATATTTTATCCTTGATATCTACTTATCTATATATAAAGTGACAATAAATGGTAATGCAATTTTTTTAGCACATTGGAATAGAATCTCATTATCATCGATAATGACATGAATTATACCTTAAATAACTGAAGTAAAGTTCATTAGTATTGCCGCCATCTCTTATCATCTACTCGTCGAGTTGATGTTTTGGACTTCTGGTGGTATTAGTATTGTATTACCAAAATTATTTGATATTCAGTACCGTATTCACAAGTACCCACCTAGAGCCGCCATCTATAATGTTACATGTTAGAGAGGAAATCCATCTCAAATGGTTATGGGCCGATCTTTCAACTATTTGTCAAAGAAGATATCCAACAATGAACAACCATCTCCGTCCAAATTAGTTTGAATATTTGGCATGATGCATAATTGTACAACATAAGTTATTGAATGATTGTTATTTTATAAAAAAGTTAGACGTGATAGGATTTGGTAATAGATGTTTTTTATTGATGAGAGAAAAATTGAAGTACTTTTTGAGTTTTGACTACTTTTAGATAATGTGCATGGCGGGTCAAAAGGATAGAAGAGATATAGTAGTAAAAACAATTAGAAAGATCATCCCTAAAACAGAAGTGCTCAAACAAATCTAGGACAGATAAAAAGGAAAATTTCAAACTATTCTAATTAAGATAGAGAGAGCAACATGATAAGCATATAAAATGGGTCTTTTTCTAAAGCAAATTTTGAGCTAAATCCAACAATATAGAAATCATAATTTTTTGAATTGTGTAACTGAAGTTACACTGAGTTTATACAATATGACAAAACCTAATAACCTCTATTTATTCAAATGTCTAATTACCCAACCCCTGGCGATCCTATGTAGCGCAACTAATGTTCCTTAAAAATCACTTTTACATATTTACTACTAATTATAAAGTTTGTACATCAAATGGCTTACATCTTTGTGGTTCCAAAATTTGCTACACTAATATTAAAGTCTCGTAATTCTGAGTCAAATCTTGAAGTATGAAAACCAATTTTTTTTTGAGTTGTATAGCTAAAATTTTACTAGCAGATAGTTGCAAAATATATTTTTCCCGTGTGATATATTATTTTTCATCTAAAATTATTTATTTATATTGATTGTTTAACTATATAATAAATAAATCTTATTTTAAAGCATATGGAGAGCACTCTCCAATTATATAAAAAAGGAAAAATTGATTTTAATAATCCAACCTTTACTCATTCCACTTCTAACAATCCCAACTTTAAGTAATTCGAAAACAATCCAAACTTTATATGTCATCTATTTTTAATAGGCAAAATCAACTTCAACCCATAGAACAAGTAACTTTGTCTTTTACCTTTATTTTTTGTAATTGAAAAACAGAAAAAAGAACTTTTAAAAGATAAAACAAAACAAAATAAAATAAAATAAAAAATAAAACCCCAAATCATCCCAGCCTAGCAGCCACCAGTCCCCACCCCGTCTGTCGGCACCACACCACCGGAAATAGGGATGGCAGGCGGGCAAAATTTGGTGGGTTTCGCACCGCACCCGCCCCAGTTGGGGCGGGTATGGGTATAGGTTTAGTGGGTGGTGGGTGGGTATGGGTATGAAAAGCTCTAGCCGCCATGGGTAGTGGGTAGGTGGTGGGTATGAGAGTAAAACCGCCCCACCCCGCATCCGCCCCATCCCGCATCCGCCCGCCCCGCATCCATCCGCCCAATACCCACCTATTTTAATTTTTAGAAATTTTATTTTTACCATATAACCCAAAAGTCCAAAATCCACCCATTTAATGATTTTTAATTACTGATTACTCCTTTACTAGTTAGTAGTTACTACCTTAATGCCTTACTCACTGGTCACTGCCTTTTCATTTTAGCTAGGGTTTCTATTTTCTCAGTCAATCTTCCTTTCCTCTTCCTTTCCTCTTTACTGCCGTCTGCCTTCAAGCCCAAGGGCCTCTGCCTCACGCCTCACCTGAGTCACTTACGCTCGCCGTCGACAACACCTCGCCGTCGACAGCATCTTGCCTGAGTCTCACTTACGCTCTCCTGTGCTGCAACTACGGTATCTCTCGGCTCAAATCTCTCCTCTCTAGTTTATTAAAGATTAGAGTTTATCAAAGGTTATAGAATAGAGTAATCAATCTCTAATGATTAATTATTAATGTTTGCAATTATGAACTTGAAATGAATTGTATTTGGATCATCAAACTATGGTTTTAGATATGTATTTTGCGTTGTAAGCTATGTTTTAAAAGGATTATCAATTAGTAATTGTAGCATGCATTGGAATGTTTATTTATTTTCAGGTAAAATTGGCATTGTAGAGGATGGCAGAAAATTTTTGGGTTGATGGTTTTGGGCTTTTAGCTGAAATTGGCTTGTTAAAAAGCATAAAATGAATTAAATGTTCGCGGTTAACGGGCAGGTGACAGGCGGGTATGGGGCGAGTAAACCCAGATGGGTAAACTCAGGTGGATGGTGGAGGTGGGGATGGTTTTGGGGTCATACCCACGTGGGCAGGCGTGGGTATGAGATCTTTACCCACCA
Source organism: Patellifolia procumbens (assembly GCA_947645195.1). Taxonomy (NCBI): domain Eukaryota; kingdom Viridiplantae; phylum Streptophyta; class Magnoliopsida; order Caryophyllales; family Amaranthaceae; genus Patellifolia; species Patellifolia procumbens. The sequence goes on from CANSGD010000928.1 coordinate 676,703, forward strand.
TGGGTGGTGGGTAGGTGGTGGGTATGAAAAATTTAGGTGGGTATGGGTATGGGGGAGGGGGTCCCCGCACCCGCCCGCCCATTTTGCCATCCCTAACCGGAAATGCCGCCCACCCCCTGAAAACACCCCTAGACCGCCGGCCTTGATCCCCCTATCTTGTTCATCCCTTCCCCTTAGCCGGAAAACGAGCTTTGTTCAACGAGAAACTACCCCGAACCCTGCGAAAACCACCCATCCTCCCCCTCGAAAACTCCCACTATCCTCGAAAACTCCTCCCACCCACCGTAAAATCAGATTGGGAGGTTTACGGTGGGTGGGGGAGTTTTCGAGGGGGAGGAGGGGTGGTTTTCGCGGGGATGGGGGTAGTGTTTCGATGAACAAAGCTCGTTTTCCGGCTAAGGGGAAGGGGTGAACAAGATGGGGGGATCAAGGCCGGCGGTCTAGAGGCGTTTTTAGGAGGGTGGGCGGCGTCTGCGGTGGTGTGGTGCCGGCAGACGGGGTGGGGACTGGTGGCTGGGATGGGGTTAGATGGTTGGGGTTTCTATTTTTATTTTCCTAATTTATTTTTACTAAATTTAACTAAAATTTTTAAAACTAAAAAAATTTTAATTTGGAAAAATTACCTAATTTTCTATTTAAAGAAATATTTATTTGTTTTAATTAGGTTTTTAATTTTAAAATAAAAATATGGAGCAATAATAGCTTGACACATGTCTTTTAACCTTTTGAACCTGTTACTAATAGGTCATTGACCCATTAAAAGTACATGGGATGTAAAGTATGGATTATTTTCGAATTACTTAAAGGTGAGATTGTTAAAAGTGGAACAGACAAAGGTTGGATTATTAAAATCAATTTTTCCTATAAAAAATGTTAAAATCTAATTTATTAGCATTATCCTCAAGATACACGTTATAATATTCTCAAGTTATTTTTGTTTTTCAAAATCAAACTCATTTTTTTAATTATTCAAAACTATCTTTATGTATTTAAAAAAATTGATAAGAAAAATCTCAACTATGGTTGATCTTACCAAAATAATCCTAACTGTAAATTATTCTAGAATAATTACAAACTTTAGTCTTCTCAAAATGACCCTAGACCTAAATTACCCAGTTTTGTTAGTTAAGTAATGTCATTTCAAGCTTTGCTCAACAATCTGAGTAGGGGAAAGAGTAATAAAGTAAATACAAAAAAATAATTTTATTTTTTGTTAAAAACACCTGATGCCCCAAATTGAAGTAGGACGGTACCTCAATATCTAAAGAAACCCAATTTGATCACCCAATTGAAATTGTGTTTTGAATTCTTCCCAAAATGTAGTACTAAGCTTCTTAATTGAGAAGATAGCTGTGAGTAAATGAGGAAGACGAAGAAAATTGGGGTAAATTGAAATCGAAGGTTGAAAACCAGTCAAGGGCAAAACGATCTTAAAATGTTTTTTGGTAGTGAAACCAGCTGATTTGATATTTATAAGGTAGTTATTTTCAAACAAACTTAGAAAAGGGAGTTAAACCAATAACAATCATTACACTTCAATTTAAAACATTAACTCTTGTATTTGGTACTTTTTGCTATTGAGTACTTTTGGTACTTTTTGCTTTTGAAAAAGTAAGAGAGAGAAAATGAGAAGTGGGTGATTGAGAAACAAATTATTCTAAAGTGGACCCATATGTAAGACAAAAATTAAAAATTGTTGTAAATATTTGGTTGTTCAAGGGTAAAATGGAAAAATAAATGTTCTTAAAATGGAAAAAACTTTTAGAAACATCACAAAAAGGAAAATGGGAACATCAAATGGGAAGGCAAGGAATACACTGACTAAGAGATTCCATGTTAGAGGGACCCACAATGTCAACAATATAATTACCCTTAATTTCATTCATTTTTCCAACTATCCTGTGCAATCGAGAAAGGCTACACATACATTGGATGTATGTGGGTCATACATACATTGTGGCGTGACAATATGTAAGTGGTCCTCAATTTGGGTCTCAAATATTATATTTTTAGAATTTTCATTCAAATTCAAATTCAAATTCAAATTTCATTTCAAATTTCAAATCTGATTTGTGTTTTCAAGGCACAATTAATGCTCCCAATTTCCCAACCACATCATTAAGGAAAAAATGTGGCACTAATGACAAGCATAGGATTCGAAAATCGGGACCTAGTAGCCACAAAGACGCCTTCATTGCTGTTGTTGTAACCAAGTGGGCAAGATTTCACTATGATAACAAGTGGATACATTAAATAATTGTAGTATACATAACCGTTATTTGCATACTATAATATAGGTTTTGCTTACTAATTAAATATATGTTGTTACTAGAAAATTACAAATTTTAAATCGTTTGAACCTGTATATATATATATATATATATATAATCTGTTTTAATTTCAATTTTAATTAGCATATATAGGTTTCATATGTTTCATCGATTGGAAAGTTTGATGTTTGGTTTTGAACCGGAAGTTTAATGCTCCATAATACTATTATTAGATGACTATTTGTTATAAGACACTATAATTATTAATCTTGTACTATACATATACTAAACATCGATCTGTTTCACCTAAAATTGATATTATGCATAGAGAAATTCTTACAAATTAAGGAGTAACCCTTGAAATACTTTATGCTACTACAACCACTCAATAATAAAGGCAAAACTTAAGTTGGATGGTTAAAATTAAACATTAAAGGGTTAAAATCAAATGGCAGAGGGTTATAAAGAATAACGCTTAAAATTCACATAATAGTTATTGGTTACTAATAAATATCGCGTTCTATGAAAACAAAATACAAATGGAGCAAAACGTTCAAATAACATTTTTATAAATATAAAATCGTTTAACTTGTTTTGCATGCTACTAAATATAATTGATGTTTTATACAAAATAAAAAGACTAAAGTTCTACTGTAAAATAATAAATAAATAAAATAGGAAGGAAAAATGGGCCACTAAGCTAATGAAAAGCATGGGATTTGAACTTGAGACCTAGTAGTTAGGCAAGCGCTTTTAGTGTTGTTGTTGTAACCAAGTGGGCGGGATATTCACCATGCTAACAAGTGGATAGATCAAGTAAATATTGTACACACAACCGTTATTTGCAAACTATGATACTGATTTTGATTACCAATTAAATGTATCTTGTTACTAGAAAATTTATAAACTTAATATCATTTGAACCTATTTTACCACTAATATAATTGATATTTTTATCTATATAATCTATTTTTCTTTCAATTTTAAATATATAATGAATGTCAAACGTTTCCTGAATTGGAATCTTGATGTTTGGTTATAAATCGGAAGCTTAATATGTTATTGTGATGATTAAGGAGCTTAGGTGTTGTCATTTTTAATACAATGGAAACATTTGAAATCCATTATATGATAATTATAATTGAAAGTAAAATAGATTATATAAATTAAAAAATATTCAATTATATTAATAACAAAGCAGGTTCAAACGATTTTAAGTTTGTAATTTTTCTAATAACAACATAGATTTACTTAGTAATCAAAACCTATATCACAATTTATAACTTTATAATAAAAGATCAGTTGGATAACTCTAAATTAGAATATAATGAAAAACATTTATAACTTTATAATAAAAGATTAATTGGAGTTTCTAATAATAATATGTTGTCTGATATTAATATATACTCCCTCCATTCCTAAATGTTGTATACATTTGGAATATTGACACTATTCACAACATGAGAGAATCTTTTAAATATCTCTTAATATATAAGTCAAAATATAGTCATGTGGGGTCTCGTTTGGTTCGTCTCGATGAGCACTACAAGAATATCTAATTTTTATAATTTTTGCTAATGTATAATTAAATATATGATCAAAATTAAACGTGCGCTGGCATGCGTGCAAAACTGAAATGGGTAGAACATTTAGGAACGGAGGGAGTATATTAGTAATGTTAACGAGTAGTAAATGAATATAGTTAGTAATCTCGTTAATTACATGAATTGATAAAAGGATAATGAAACGAAGAATAGTTAAAGATCTTCTTACAAGAAGTAAAACAACATCAAAAATATAAGCTTTATTATAAATATGTTATCTTAACCTTTTACTTTATTTGTATTTGTTTTCACAAAAAGCTATATTTATTAGTAACCAATAGCTATTTTTGTGAATTTCAATCGTTATTCTTTTTAACCCTCCGCTTTTTTATTTTAACCCTTTAATGTTTGAAGCAACAAGTTGTAATAAGATGTTTGTAGCTTTTTCTTAGGAGATAATTTTTTTTTTTACAAATGGATATTTTGTTAACCATCCACTATTTGTTTAAAACCTTAAGACTTTACATTTGAAATGAATATGTTATAGACAAAATGGAAGAATATATAGTTCAAAACGATAGAATGGCTGAGTTAATACAATTATGTGATATAATGATAAATATTTTAAAACCTTATATTAGAATATAATGAAAAACATTTATAAACTTTATAATAAAATATCAATTGAAGTGTCTAATAATAATTTATTGTCTAATATTAATATTAAGGAGCATAACTTCAATTTTAAAGGCTAATAATTGATCTAATACATGTATTTAACTACTTATCTTATTGTGATGAGGTTTGGTTTAACGGCGGTCCTCTATGGATCTCCGATTTGATTGTATCGGACCTTGGGGTCAACTCTTCTTAATAATAAGCCTACCTTTTCATCTCAAAAAAAAAAAAACTACTTATCTTAAATGTATTAATGGCTGATCTACTACACCGCTCATAACTATCGCATACATTGATCTAATACATTTATGATTGACCTAATACACTACTCCTCGCTATCATATACATTGATCGAATACATTAATAATTGATCTATCTTATAATAAATCTTAACTATCCTATAGGTTGATCTACTGCATCGATAATTGATATACTATATTGATCGATCTTCCCTTTCTTATTAGATTGATCTAATATATTGATGATCGACCTATTACACTAATCTTAACTATTTTGTTCATTGATCTAATAATTTATAGGTAATTGATGCATTAATATTTGATATAATATATAAATATTAATTATTAATTGATCTAATACATTGACTTAGTATATCGATAATTGATGTACACTAATATATTGATGATTGAAATAGATCTTAACTATTTGCTTGATCTAATATATATGTAAATTGATACTATCTTATTCATTGATCTAATATTCATGTTTGATCTCATTATACGTTAATCGAATGTATCGATTGAGTGTTCGACTATAAACTGAACTGAAATCTACCTTACCTAATGGTCACTGAACCCGAATCGACCATACAAACCCGTCCTATCATTAATCTTAAAGAATAAGATTATTTTCATATTAGAATATAATGAAAAACGTTTATAACGTTAAAATAAATGATTAAATAAAGTGTCTTATATGTACCTATAATTAATATTAAAGAATAAGATCACATGTATTAGTAATTCTAACGAGCAGTGAATGAATTGTTCAATGAAACATTATCGAAAATCTAAATTTTATTATTTTAATAATTTTATTTGAACCTTTAGATTCATTTGAATTTGTTTCAACATAACGCGACATTTAATAGTAACCGGCATGCCATGAATTGTTATACCTATTTGGAATAGGGTAGAGCAATACCTATTTGGAGGCATGCCATGAATTGTTATAAGACACTATAATTATTAATATTGTACTATACAAATATTAAATCTCGATCTGTGTCACCTAAAATTGATATTATGTATGAAGAAATTCTTACAAACTAAGGAGTAACCCTTAAAATACTCTATGCTACTACAACCACTCAATAATAACGACAAAACTTAAGTTGGATGATTTAAATTAAACATTGAAGGGTTAAAATCAAATAGCGGAGGGTCATAAAGAATAACACTTAAGATTCACATAATAGTTATTGGTTACTAATAAATATCGTGTTCTGTGAAAACATATACAAATGAAGCAAAATGTTCAAATACGTATTTATAAACTTAAAAAATCGTTTAACCTGTTTTGCGTGCTACTAATATAATTGATTTTTGTATATACAAAAAATAAAAATTCATTAAGAAGTTTTATACAAAACATAAAGACTAAAGTTCTACTGCAAAATAAAAAAGGGGGAAATGGGGCACTAAGCTAATAACAAAACAGGTTCAAGATTGTAACTTTATCATTTTTTAGTAACAATATACGTTAAAGTAGTAAACAAAACCTATATTATAGTTTTAAAATTATGACCACATATGCTTTTCAATATATATGAAAAAATATAGTCATGTGGGATCTTGTTAGATTCGTCTCGATGTATATTTTCATAATTTTTACTTAAACGTAATTAGAGATATATTTGATTTAATAAACGTCTTGGATACCGCGTCCAGTCAAAAGGTATATAGAAAAGGGGACGGATGGAGTAATTATAAGAACCCGCTTTTATAGTTAAAACCTACATTTGTTATAAGTTTGTATTTTTTCTAGTAACAAAATATATTTAATTAGTAACCAAAACCTATATTATAGTTAGCAAATAACGGCAGGGAGTAAGGGCCTGTTCTGTTCAGCTTATTTTCAGTTCAGTTCAGTACAGTTCAGCTCTAATAAGTTCAGTTCAGTTCAGTTCAGTTCAGTTCAGCTCTAATAAAGTTCAGTTCAGTTCAGTTCAGCTCCAATAAGTTCAGTTCAGTTCAGTTCAGCTCCAATAAGTTAAGTTCAGTTCAGCTCCAATAAGTTCAGTTCAGTTAGTTAGCTCCATAACTCCATTCATTATATAACCAATTTGTTTAATATTATTATTGTTGGTCTAATTTATTTTACTTATTATTATTGTTATTATATAATAATAATTATTAGTATTATTTATATATATTATTTTTTTTATTATATATTTACTCATTATTATTACTATTATTATTATTATGGCTCAGCAAAGTTTGGGTTGGTGCACGGTTTAACCAAATTTCATGTCAATACGAGTATTCTAATTTGCAATTGTTGCTTTATTTTACTGAATAAAATTCACTATTACATCATACAAATAAGCTACAAAAAGCTAGAAGATATGAAAAAATTACAAAGTTGCTAATAATACTGCAGTCTTATTTAAAATACAACATTGTCGTTACGTTGTATATTAAATATACTTTGGCGGTTTGGTGTATTTCTATCATAGACCAACCCACCACAAATCGTGGTTTGGTTAGAAGCACACATCAACCCATGTTTTAAGCTAATTATTATTATAATGGTAATACTTTAATTTACTTCTTAGGCATTATATTATATCATCATCAAGTATTAATATATTAATACTAATAATTGTAATTACTCATTATTATAAATTATTATTATTATTATTATCAGTAATTATTATTTTTAAAATTAATTTATTATTATTATTATTTATTTATTTAAATTTATCATAATAAAATCAAAATAATATTATCATTATTCATTTGATATTATTCTAAATTATTAATTTAATTATTATTACTTAGAATTATTATTACTTATTATTATATTCATAATAATTATTATTTACTTATTATTCATATACTTATTATAATTTAATTCAATTCAATTCAGTTCAATTCAGTTCAGTTCAGCTCCAATAAGTTCAGTTCAGTTCAGTTCAGCTCCAATAAGTTCAGTTCAGTTCAGTTCCAATAAGTTCAGTTCAGTTCAGTTCAGTTCAGCTCCAATAAGTTCAGTTCAGTTCAGTTCAATAAGTTCAGTTCAGTTCAGCTCCAATAAGTTCAGTTCAGTTCAGTCCAGTTCAGTTCAGCTCTAATAAGTTCAGTTCAGTTCAGTTCAGCTCCAATAAGTTCAGTTCAGTTCAGTTCAGTTCAGTTCAGCTAGAATTAGCCGAAGAGAACAGGCCCTAATATGCATTCAATGCTTGTTTGATGCCTACAATAAAGAGTCCCGCCACACCATGGTTTGTGGCGCCATCAGCCAAATTATTTCCCCGCCATTTTCCCTCTCTTTTTTTTGGCTATCAATAATGTGGCAAGTTTTCATTGGAAGTGTATGTAAGGCCCACATACATCAAGTGTATGTGTATCACCTCTTTGTGCAATCTATCTGTTAAAATTGGTTAATTTCCGTTAAAATTTTGAAGGTAATCCATTAGTTGATTTTAATTTAAAAAATGAAGCAAATGCGATATTTATATAACATAAAAAGACCTAGATAATAATTTTAAAAAACAGGTTAAACATAAGTATTTATTTCAATTTTTCCCAATTTTCCCAATCGAGTTTAGTGGGATTATGATTTTCAAAACCTATATGAACACGATAGGAGAAAATTAAAGCTTCTCTCCTTAATCACTTATCACGTAAAGAGAGAGAGTCAGATCGTTTCTTCTCCATGATTTCCTCTTTTACGTGCTGCTCCTCTTTCACTAGTATGAAACTCTTGCTTGAATCCTGAGATGCACCAACGGCTGGCCCGCCGTAGGTGATAGATGTATACGAGGTTCGAGTCTTTACATTGACAACATTCGTTTTGTATAGTTTGTTTTTAAGTGTGTGTGCAGAGACGACACTTGACAAGTTGCAACTCTTGTATACACGTTTGAATATAGATGGATTAAAATTGGGATTCAATTGCAATTACATCATGAAATTAAGGGGTAAATTTCACAATCAAGGAAGATTAAAGGGGTGGTAATTTGCTATATTTTCCCATGTGAAATGGGCTTTTGATTATATATTTATTTCCTCGAAACTTGAATAATTCTTGTAAATATTGTAGTGTTAAAAGAACAAAGTTCCATTGTATTAGGGTTTGAAGTCTGGATTTTAGGGTTCCAAATAGTTCTTTTAGGTATATTGAGTATTGATTATATGACTCAATATATGTTTTAATTAGGTACTCGATTTGCACTTGGGATTTTTTTTTGAGTACTTCTTTTTTGAGTTCCTAGTCGTGTGGAATTCAAGCTACAAACTCATAAAGGTATGTATTAGTACGTACTTGAAAGCATGTTGAATGTCTACTTAACATTATATAGTTATATTATTGCTAAGTATCATGATTAGGAAACTACGATTTATGTGTAATTTGTGTTAGTAGTGTGGGTGAAACTTGCTTGAGTTGTTATGTTTCATTATCTAGTAATATACTGTATGATATAGGATTCAAGCATGATGTTATGCTTCTTAATATCTTTAACTTGATGAGTTTTTATGACTCAATGCAGCAAATGAATCTTAATATTTTGGCACTACCAGTATTTATCGGCTAACACAATTGTGCATCCATTTTCCTCTGTTGCATATGGCTAGTTTATTTATATGTATGCCGTCTATTTTCCCTTTAGAAGATACAACTTGATTGCTTGTGACTGCAAACCTTTGTGATATGTCCTTTGAAAGTGTCTTTACTTTTCATTAATCTTAGATGGAAGCAGATAATTCTCATGATAACCACATTATTGAAAATCTGAATTGTCTTTGCATTTCATTAATGTTAAGTGGAAGCAAATAACTCTTACTATTAGTCGATTACCACATTGTTGAAATCGAAAGGGATTATGACCTCGAGAACACACTTTCAGGAGAAAATATTTGTGGGGAAGTACATTGTGAATTTGGAACAAAATCAGCGGACGTTACAGAGAGATCAGATGGAAGCTGATTATTGTTGTTGTTCTTTGTGTCATCTTCATGACGGTTGAAGTTGTTGTTGGGATTAAAGCCAACAGTCTTTACATCCTAACTGATGATGTGATATTGGGTGCTCTAGTCTCCATTTAGCTTTTATGGCTTTTTATCGGTATACTGGTTTATGAAGCTGTTATTAGGCTTATGTAAGGCTGGTGAGGTTACTGGTTCCATTATTTTTGTGGTCTATACCTTTGGTCTAGTGGTAAGCATAATAATGGCTCTTGTATTGAGTCATCATGGACATGGACATGGATCGGACATGAACATGGACATGTGCATGGTCACAGGCATATTGAGCATGGTCATAGTCATACATACAACCATGGAGAGTCATAGTGATTGCAAGTTCCCATCATCAATATACAGAAGAGCAACATCAACATGCACATGAGCATGATCAGATGGAGCCAATTTTGGAGAAATCTCATTGTGATGATAAACACAAATAATAAGGAAGGACGGAACTATTGGTGTAATGACTAGAGGATGAATTATATGGTATAAGCCAGAATGGAAGATAGTTGCTATGATTTGCACCCTCGCCTTTTCAATTGTTTTCTATGGACGACTATCAAAATGCTGAGAGACATACTTGAGGTCTTAATGGTAAGCACACTTAGAGAGATCGATGCAAGTATGCAACTAAACTGCAGATTGGATTGCTAGACATAGAAGAAGTGGTAGCTGTACATGAGCTTCATATAAGGGCCAAGAACGTGGGAAAGATTTTGTTGGCTTGCTATGTAAAAGTTACCCCTGAAGCCGATGCAGAATTGGTGAAGGACAAGGTGATAGCTCAGATAAGGAATGAATATAACATTAGCCACATTACTGTACAAATAGAACGTTAACATGCTCATTTATCCTGTCAAAAACAAAAATATAAAACCTGCTCACTGATGATTTCAGAAAATTTATTAGCTACAACAAGTTTAGATTTGTCTCCTAAGTAGTCATTTAACGCTTTAGCTATGTATAGCCTTTCTTATGTCAGCTGAAATTTCGGCCTAAAATGTGTAGGCTATTGTAAATGCTACCATACATTTGTTTCATTGTGGAAGTTTAAAAAATGAATGTGAAAATTCTATTTTGTGCTGATGTCTACTTTACAGTATGTGATCACCTTGGTCATATAACCCCCACATTAGTTCCAACAAATCTTGCAATCTCTTCATAGTTTGTTTTTTCAAATTGAAACTGCAGGTAGATAAGAAAGAAAAAGTCAGCAGTGTATGTTCAGATGATCATAAATGTTTAAATTCTGCTCTTAATCAGGTACTTACAGTTCAATTACCAGTCAGACTCACAGTTAGTAATATACTTTATATGATTTCTGTTCTTTGTTTCAATTAGTTTTCGGATGCTAGCTTTAGGGGGATATATCGGCTGGTGTTGCTTAATGTGTTGTAGCCAAATTCAGTAACCATCATGTACCCGCTTAAGATACCTCAACTTAAATGTAATCCTTAGCAATTCCTTACTGTTAGTAATAGTTTCTTGTACAAGTTGTATACATATTAAATTTGTTTTATGCTTTCTGGTTGAGTACTGATAATCATTTACATGGGGGAAACTGGAAAAAGATCTTCCTAAGTATCACGCTAATTCAATATTTGTTTTGGTAGATTGAGATGTAATCTCTCCATCTTGATAAGCTTGTGATTATTGAATGGCTAATTTTATATCTTCGTACATTTGATCATCCTTGTCTTTGCTCATTGTACAGCAAATGCATTAGACCGCGCTGATTCTCAACCAGAAGAAACAAGATAAGAAGCTATTGGAGACACCAGAAATCACACCTTCTTGGATTGAGGATAAGATATGTTAGCCCCCCCTCCTCTCAAGATATATATTTTTACTACATAATATCTGTGGTAGATGGGAATATTAGTGTCATTTTCATTGGAACAAAAGGAGGAAGGCGAAAATAAGCATCTCTAGGATGTACAATGTGTTTCCCTGATGGGTCCAGTCTACAAAGTCCAACACACTTTCAGATTAGCTCAAGAAAAAAATACTTGCCTGGTTTAATAGGGTAGCTGTCTAGCTGATAGTAGTTCTTATTATCAGCCCTTCAGTCCTCCATGCGACTGGACAAAGATCAGCTTAGGACACGGCTCCATGACATCTGATTAACTTTACACCATTTCACCTACATATTGTGTGAACCAAATAGTAGCCTCTTTTGGGTTGACCTAAATTATGAAAGTTGTGAAGGAATATCTAGTTCTTATATACATTTGCAGAAAAATAATGCTAGTTTTTATTGCATTGGTTGTAGATCATAAGTTAGAATAATCCTAGTTTGAGTTAGGGTAGTAGTACAACAGTTCTCCATCGAACATGTAAGGAGGGAATATTTTGGTAATTCCGCTTGTTGCGCAGCCTACACCAATATTTCCTCTCTGTATGGTTGAGAAAACAAGCTCTTAATCTTTTCTTTATATGAATATGGTAGTGCTGTAGCTGATTTCCTAGAAGAGGGAACAGATAAGATTTATGTAATTTCCAAGATAATATTTAGTAATTTATTTGATCGGAGCCTAGGATTTTGCATCTGTTATTTTCAGTAAACCTTGTTTTTGAAGTCATTTTCTTACTAATGCTACCAAAAATTTTCCCTCTCCTATGTGCCGGAAAACATACACAGACAATCGTTAGCCGACTTAAACTACCAATATGAAAGAGACGAGTATGAGGGTAAAGGAATGTAATAGAGTTGTTTAACAGGAGGTGTTAAGAGGATAGTAGTTATCAAGAAGAAAGGGATGAGTGGAAGAAATTGAAGACCTGCCTTATAAGACATTACTGCCTATGTACGTGCATTCCTGCAACATGCAGCTGATGCTGGTGGGGGCTGATAGTAACCTGGTTTTTGGAGCTCTTGTAGTAGAGAACAAATTTATGAATGAAATTGTAGCGTTTTAGATGTGATTTGTCTTTACTAGGCCTTTTCTTTCAGTATCTAAGATGGTTATAAACTTTATACTCGTTTTGAATTAGATAGATTAATGGCATGTTATGAAAATTGTTGAAGTGAACTCAACTGAAAGAAATCGTTTTAGAAATGAAATTAGAACAAATTTATTAATGAAATTGTATGTTTTTAGAAATCATTTGTCTTTGTTAGGCCTTTTCTTTCAGTATCTAAGATGGTTATAAACTTTATACTCATTTTGAACTAGATAGATTAATGGCATGTTATGAAAACTGCTAAGTGAACTCAATCGAAAGGAATAATGAGATGTGAGAGTAATGCTAAATCAAACTGAAAATAACTGAATTGAACTAAACTGAAAATAAGTCGGGGAAATTGGGCCTAATTAGTATCTTTACTTGTGTTTTGGTTTGGCTTGGCCTCTTTTGTTAATTGTATTTGAGGGCGTAGTGTGAGTGTGTGACAAAGCATTGATGAGTAACACAGGTTGGGTCATAGTCAGATCTATTGTCAATTAGTTTTATGACGATAAATCAATTAATATTAGTCATATTAGTTTTTGTTCGGGTCAATATTGATCAAGCACAAACATGTACATAAGATTCCAAATATAGCTCAAGTGAATCGCACCTTGTGTTCGACCATTATAGCATGCGTGTCTCCAGGGGCATGGTGACTTGCGTAATCGAATATGGGTTAATATGATAAATTTTAACCTTCATTTGTTTTTTGTTTTTGTTTTTGATAGGTTATGCTCATTTGTATTACTCACACCAAGGGGAGCTTTTCATTTGTTGAATTTTCAGTAATAGGCTTACTAGCTAAAGACGAAGGGAGTGTTTGGTAAAGAGTATAATATGTTATTGGAAAACTATTTTTTTTCATTTCCCTTTCTCCTTAGTACTTTTTTTTTTCCATTCATTTGTCGCCTCCGGTGTCGTCTCCCCTTTTTTTCTCTAATTTTCTTTATATCCTTTTAAAAGAAAATAAATCTACAATTGTATTTTTCCTTGCAAATCTTCCATAATTTGGTGGAAATGTTCCTTATATGTTTTCTACAATAATTTCCTTTCTTTTCTTTAACATTTTCTTATCTTGAACAGTACTTTTCATGTGGATGGACTTTCCTGTCGAGGAACTTTGGCCAACAAAGGCCTCAAGTTTTGATAATGCTAATTGGGGTTGTCACTGTATTGTACTAATGATGTCAAATACTATTTGATTTAACACCTGAAAACCTTTATTTTACAAATGATTAGAAGGAATATTATGTCTTAACTGTTATGCAGATAAATTGAATTCTTTTCGTTGACTTTTGTAAAACTAAGTCAATTTGTGATACGTCTTACTCTTACCGGGTCATAGAGGGAACTATAGTTGGTTTTAAGGTCAATTCCATCGCAAAGTCAAACTTTAGCCAAACTTTCACTATACTCCCTTAGATATGATGTGGTAAGTTGGTTAGTTCATAAAGAAAAGAGATTCGTTGTTCCTGACTCTGCTTCACCTTAATTGTTATTTGAACAAGTAAAAGTTATGTCTTGATCCGAGTGGGAATAGCATTTTTATTTCTTAGGCTCCTAAAATACTTAAAAATTATAAGCTGAAATGACTTTATTATTGCCAAACTTAACTTGTTATTTATCGAATGGAACGATGATAATTTAATTTATTTTTGGCGAATAGGTTAGCATTAGGTTAAACTAAAGTAAGTTTAGTATAGAGATATATAAGTTTAAGCGTAATGAAAATAAGCTTATAAGTCAAATTTAGTAAAAAAATCAATTCGTTTAAGCAAGATAAGTTAACTTCAAAAAAATTTCCTCAAAATTAATTTGAGAAGCCAAATCTAATGTGAATTAGATAAAGTTTTCTAAAGACAAACAAACTAAGCTAGTCATTTTGAGAAGAGACAAACTACACTGCAAGATTATAAGCTCTTATATCCACTCAAATAAACCATTTATATGTGCAACCAAAACCACATAACATCCTATAAACCTATGAAAAAAATTTAACACAAAATTACACATGCGACTAAAAGGAGAAAAAAAAATAAAGGGAATTTATAACTCAACTAATATGAGCTATGGAGATGACTGACTAAGTTCAAAATGAAGATGTGTCCGATTAACGAGAAGGTATTCAACTTTGGCTAGCTGAAAACATCAGCGATCGGAAATCCGGCCAAGTCTTCCATGATATGAAGATGCAACTGTAACGTTTGTTTATCTTTGTAAAAGTTTGAATACATAATATTAGATATCTAAATGTGAAATAGAGAGAATGATAGATTCACATCCGTCGTAATCGAAAAAGTCTAGAACACTCATATTACAAGGTTTAGATTTTTAACACTTTATTTAATGGTCTAACCATTCTCTATATCTTCCAATATGAACTAACAAGCAACAACCATTAAATTCTAATCTTGAGAAATTGACAAAGCTATAGTAGAAATTCACTTGAAAATAAAAATCACCTTTGTATAAAAAACATTTGACCAAAAATGTTATAGTGCTATAATTTGTATTGGCCAAAAGAAGTACAAATGATTTGATTGTACCTAGTATCGGGATCTACACGATAGTGTACAGTAAAATGGTAATGCCCACTATTCAAATGTTGTTGCCATTCTTCTTCCCGTTCGTAGAAATGTGAGTTTATTGTTATATTGCGGCCATTGATGATTGATCCAGTTTTTTGAAGGTCCCATCAACTTGTTATTTTTTATCCTTTCCGACATTATCATATTAAAAGAAGCCCACAGCTTGTAACCTTTGGTTCTAAACCTTTCCTCTTATATTCTGCTATTTTTTCCCAATTATTAATAAGGATGACAACAAAATAATAAAGGTTTTTTTTGTAGATAATGAACAAAATAATTATATTGTTTCTTATCATATAATAAGGACACAATATATGGTTACAAAAAAAAATTGACCTATAAAAATGTATGGAATATGGTTTAAAAGATAATTAGAGTAACTAATTCTGAGCGCTTCTAAATGATGTCGTTCACATAAGTTGCACTTGCACATAATATAGTGTGTACCTTGCACCCTAATATAGTGTTTTCAAGCATTTATCTAATGTTACCCCTAGATTTGTAAATATCTCTCAAATAACTACAACTTGTAAAAATTTAAACACTTAACGAATTTAGAGAAGACTTTATAAAGATAGAAAAGCTAGTCCTACCATGAGCAATACTATGTCATGCTCAGATTTTCCCTCAATTTCAAGAGAATAAAGTTCTAAGAAACATTATTATAGATGGTGATTATAAAATGGTCAGAGTTCATTTAATTTGAGTGCAAAATCTAAACATTGACTAAATTTTTTTATAAAAATGAACGGAGTATTACATACGCGTGAGGTAAATTTGGGCCGAAGAAAAGATGATATCTTAAATGCACAACAATATTCAAAAGGATGTATGATAAATTTGCATTTAGGTAAGGGTCTATATGATTCCACCATCCTCCAACTCGAACATGGCTCAACAAAATCTATTAGAATATGGTTTTGATCCGTCTATATAAAGAAAATGATGTATGAGACTACGTATCACTTGGTGGCTAAAGTGGATTATAGCGAGAAAGTAGCAAAAAGATAATTTGCTGGGCAATTGAAGAAACTCAAACAATTTGATCAAAATTGTAAAAGCAAAAATCCAATAAAATTGGTGTACCATAGCCCTCTATGGAATGAATCATACATAATAATACATGGAAAAGATGAGATGGGTTTCCAACTTTCCATGAAGTTCATTGTTTTGGCCATTGTAGATTAAGCTATTTAGAGTCGTCTTGTGCCGAATCATGTACTATCAAAATCGGTCTGAAAAATTAATTATTATTCATGATTATTCAAAATATTATAGATTGTTCTACTTATACGGTATCTTACAAAATAGAGTGCCTAGAGCTGACATAGAAATTAGTTCAATCAATACCGAACTTATGACCCCTTTTAGATGAGTGGTTTTGTATTGTAGGTCACTTTACACGCTTTTATCAACGACTCTGAATCAAGCAGAGGCTCGGAACCACATTCACATTGTATATATTGTTTATTTTATATCCCAAATGCGAGCTAATATCAGATTATTTTTGTTAGTATTAGATACAACGAAACTCTCACTTAAGGCAATATCACCTATGATGGAAGCAGAGCCGAGAAGCTAGTAGCAACTCATTCTAAGGATGTTCTTCAGTCGAAAATCAAATATTTACGCGCTCCGTCGCTCATCTTAGTATAGTCCATCTGTTTTACCAACCCTTTAAAGGATATGTTCTTCTACAAACCCCTCAGTTTAGTCCGGTCCAAAAAACAGCCTCATAATCTCTCTAGTCCCTAGTCTCTAGTCTTTACCATTGAGTTTCTCCTTGATTCTCAACTAATGTAATGAAGTACTCCTATTATCTAAACAAACTCTTACATACATTCATCACTTTTACAAGCTTGAGTTCTTCAAAGTTTCTCATTTTCCATGAACAACTCTAGTCATAGAAAGAAAGCTATAGACTCTGTAGAGTCCCCACAACTGTCTGTCCCCGCTGCTGGACAAAACTGCCACGCCAATAATGCTTAAGGGGGACCTTTTGCAGACCAGACAACTCTACCTTTCTCTTCACCTCTCTTCCTTTCCCTCTCTCTGCTACCTCCCCTCCCCCCCCCTCACCTACTGTTTCCAGACTCCCCAAATATATCTCCCTCTTCTTCTTCTTCTTCTTCTTCATCTCTCCATCTTCATTCCTCATCTTCTCCATTATATTTTCCTCCTTTCGAAAGGTGTCGCATTATAACCAGTGGCGGATCTTGAAATTTTAAGTAGCAACTAAAAAAGAACAACATTGAAGTTGTTGTTTTTTTTTCTTTCTAGAGAGAGAAAGTATAATCATCAAAAGATTGGTTATTTATTGCAAAATTGTACTTTAGGCTTCACCAAACTTAGCTTGTGGGTTTTGGTTTATAATGGAGAAGCTCCAAGGTCCCATTAATCCCTGTGTATGTCTTTTTTTTTTCTCAAACCAGTTTTGGTTTTTCTTCATACTATTATTACTACACTTTACTACCTTTGCACTTACCTTTTTCTATTTTTAGTACACTATTATTGGTTATTTATTTGCTTTTATTATGCATTTTTTCAAAGATTTCGACTTGCATTTACTCCTCCCACCTTCCTTAATTCTTTGCATTTATTACTTCATAATTATTATTGCATAATTCTCTGTTTTATTCCCCTTTATATTCTCTGTTGTTCTATGACACCCTTATTTATTTCCTCCTCCTTATTACACTCTCACTTTCACTGTCATTGGGAGTTTATGTATCTTACATCCGGGTGTACGATGAACATCATACGCCGATGTCCTTGTGAATTTTGCATAAGAGTAAGAAAATAGGTGTGATGACACATTACTAAATTTATCTTCTTTTTCGTGGGTTTTGAACATTGAAACAGTTAATAGCAGAAGATTTTGACGTGGGTTGGTTAGAAGAATTCATAAGCAACACAGCAGGAAACTTCAAATTTGAAGATCCATATTACACTGAAGAAGCAACTTATGGTGGACTACATTATTCACTACCAAGTTTAGAAGACAAAATGCCATTTTTACAAATGCTTCAAACTGTTGAAGCTTCTCAACAACATCAACAACAACAATCAGCAACATTTCCATTAATGCACTTAGAACCCAACTTCCAATTTCTTCTAAAACTTCAACATCAAAAACTTAATTATTTTCCAAGCCCTGAGATTGAGTGTTGTATTACAACAAACCTTAATCACAATAATCATATTAATTATGATAATAATGATGGGATAATAATGGATTTACACTCCCAAGAAGTGAAATCTGAGAGTGATGTTGTACATCAAAATTTAGAAACAATTGAAGAAATTGAAACAGATAAATGTAACAGTAGATCTAAGAAAAAAACAACAAACAGTTTGTTACGAACATCGTCTTCATCATCACAAGGTGTTGCATTGAAAGAGAAAAGGAAGAGAAAGAGATCAACAAGACCAGCAAAGAACAAAGAAGAGGTTGAAACACAAAGAATGACACACATTGCGGTGGAGCGCAACCGCCGCCGTCAAATGAATCAACATCTTAATGCTCTCCGGTCTCTCATGCCACCTTCTTATGTTCAAAGGGTTAGTTTCTCTTTTCTTTTCTTTTCTTTTCAATAGCATTGTATTCACGTAATGCGTGCCGAAGCATATAAAGTTTTTATTTAGAATGTTTTTTCAAAAATTAAATAACTGTAAAATTAGTTAATTATAGAGATAGAAGTTATGCCTAGTAATTAGAAATTAAAAAAAAATAAAAAATATTAATTTTTGATTTTCGCTTCTCTTCCCGTATAGAATAGTGATGCTTTTTGGCATACATTTAAACTTTGTTTTGTTAATGTACTTTCTTTTTTTGGGGTTTTATTGTTAAAAGAAACGAGCATGTTACAAAAAATGTCCGGTTCATAACTATTTTTGTTCGTAACAACAATAAAAAGTACTAAATCGACTAGTCATATACTACTCTTTTGTCTCATTACGGATAAGAATATGTTCATAATAATTGTGAATTGTACAAATGCTTGTAAAAAGATAGAGGATTTAAGGATAGATAGAGGGAATACACAAAACATTTTGCATGACCCTGAATAACAATGAAATTTAGAAGCTTTGCAATTTTTCAAATCCCTAATTGTTAGTACTTTAGTAGTATTTCTTTATATAGAAATTACCCATTTGTTATCTCATTGAGAAAAGAAAGAAAAAGATCAGGAGTACTAACATACTTTTGGGTTTGCGTATCTTTTTCCTTGGATTGAGTGTATAAATGGGTAATGTAATTAGGCCTTTTTTTTTACTAAATTAACAAATTTAGTTCAATTCAATTGTGCTATGTTTGTTTCAGTGTTCACAAATTCAGTCCAAAAGAACACGACTTTAATTAAGAAAATTCAAGTAGTAATAGTGATAATATACTAATTATTAATTTTATATGCCAAAAATAAAATTGCAGGGTGATCAAGCATCAATAATAGGAGGAGCAATAGATTTTGTAAAGGAACTAGAGCAAATGCTTCAATCTCTTCAAGCACAGAAGAGAATGAAGCAATGTGAAGAGAACGGCGACGTTTCGATAAGCTCTTCATCTACTTCCTCTTCATCTAACTTACATCTTAGCAATGTATTCATGGCATCACCATCATCCTCATTTCATCAGTTAAAGAATCCATTTCATTCCCATGAAGAAGGGAATGGGGAATGGGAATTCAGTAGATGAAGGTATGAGGAAAAGTAATGAGGAATTCAGTGCAGAAAAGAGGTCAGCTTTAGCAGATATTGAAGTGGTGGTAATTCAAAATCATGTCAATTTAAAGATTCAATGTCAAAGAAGACCTGGTCAACTCCTTAAAGCCATTCTTGCATTTGAAGAACTAAGGCTCACTGTTCTTCATCTCAACATCACTTCTTTGCATACCTTAGTCCACTACTCTTTTAATCTTAAGGTATATATACTTTTGTCTCACTTATTTTCGTTATTTAATCGGAGTACTGAAGAGTGTTTGGTTGGGCGTAAAATATTCTTTCCGAAACATAACTCATATAACTAATGAATTATTGTTGACATATGTGGTCCTCATAATGTATGGTTAGTCTTTTTTCAGTTATTTATTTGCATGGTTCAATTGGTTTAGCCATATAGTTTAGATCCTCTATGTGATTTTGTGTCTTATTCCATCATCATGTCAATTTTTCTTTTTAATATATATGTGGACAAAGGACATGGGTAATGGGATAAGATAATTGTAATGTTCTTTGAGTTGTCCGCCCTAAGGTTTGTTTAGTATGTTTTAGGTAGTGTTCTATTCAAGTAATTTTGGCTTATCTTAGGGAAAAGGGTTATAATCATAAAGGTAGTATAAATATCTCATAAGTCAAAATCGATTACATATAACACACCATTGAACAACTACTTTCCTTTTGCTAAAAGATAGTATGTTTGCATAATAAGCTAGGGCATCTAACATCATAAATTTGCTAATACGCTTTTACTGAACTAAACGAGATTTAAAGTTTGATTCGAAAAGAGTGTAAGCATGGCATGATCATATATTAGTCCTTCTTAATTGCCCAGCTAATAGCAAATTAGCGTGACTATCTGATAATCGAGATATAACTTACGAGGGTGCACAAAATAACTCCGTTGCACAAGAGTACTGTAATGACCCCGTGTTGTAATCATATATGTCGTGGAAATTGTGAGAACAACTGTATAATTGTTGTAGCATATGACATTTTGCATTTTTTGAAAATATATGCTTATACTCCTTCAAAATATGCAGATAGAAGATGATTGTAAACTAGGATCAGCAGATGAGGTAGCAAGGGCAGTGCATCAAATATTCAGCTTGATCAACCTCAGCTAGATTAGGCCAAGGAAGTGAATCTCTAGGTTTTAGTGTGGAATTTTTATTTTTATTTTTTTGGGCATATAATGTAGTTTAGTGAAAAAGAAGAAAAGGGAAAAGAGGAGTTGGAAAAATAAAATTTAATTTATAAATTACTCCTCATAAATGAAAAATGGAAGTTTGGGAATAGTGCTCACCCATGTTGTCCATATATCAGTATATGTATTGCTTCTACCAAAAAGGCTGCAGATTGTACAGTACAAGTTAGAGGAAGCATATGGTGTTTTTACTGCTTAACTCAGAATCAAATGAATATTCAATTTCCCTTCTTTTCTTAACTTTTTTTCATAAACTATTTGGTTTAAAAATACTTTTTTTTTGTGTAGATTGTGTAACAAAGGATAGTGATATTGACGGGAATCTAGATTCTAGAGTAACACCTATGTAAAACCTAATTTATTTTCATTGAAATAACTTGTTTTTACTGAAATTTCTATTTGTCGAATACAAGATATTTTATATAGTATATTTCAGTTACACTTATTTTTGCTTAATTTAATTTCTTTGGTGTAATAATTAAAAACATGTCGAGAAGATTATAAAGTATAGTTCTCTACTTCTTGCTAAATGACATAATTTTGTTTTTTTGTTGTTCTTTCTATTAATTTGACGTGTTTATCTTTTAAAAATATTTTACTTAAAAAATCGAGCAGATTAAAATTACAAATTAAAAGAAAAAGAATTTGGATGGGACCCACCTGAATCTTTGAAAAAAGCTAATCAAGAAGAGATAAGTTGATTGAGAAAGTATGATTTTCTTCTAATCTCATCATTACAAAAAGGAATGATGCAATCTCTTTTAATATTGACTTTTTAAAGAGTTTCTCTTTTCTTGTTTCATCATTGTAGAAGGACCTTGTCTCCCTCAAAAGGCATCAAGATTTTCAAACACACCCAAAAAACAAAATCTAATTTAATAGAATTATCCTTTTTGACTTTTTTCCCTTTTTTTATTTTCTCAACTTTGCCCTCCTTTTTGTTGTTCTTATTGGAGTTGACCCTACATGATCATGTATGGTCTCTTTCTTTTGTGCAGGCAGTACAAAATTTCTGTTGAGCCCAACTTGTAATTCATTTGTTTTGGCCCAACCTTATGGTCCATGATCTTGTGGACCACTGCATATTGCAGAAGTGCTTTCCAATGGTCATGAAAATTCTAGTATAATTATTTTGGCTTTTGGTAATAAATTTTTGTTTCGTTTAAAATTTAATAATTAGTTAGGAGTACAAATCAGAATTGGATGTATATTTTGGTGAACGGTTGAAATGAGAGATTCTAGTCGATCAAAGATTATTAAAAGAGGCTATTTAACTTTATATTATTAGACTAATTAAAGATGTTAAGTCTCGTGCTCTTATTAGTAGTTAGGTAATGAATAAGATAAAGGTACTTGCAAGAAAAATAGAATTAAAAAAAAATTGTTTGGCAATACGAAACTAATTAGTTAATCTAAGTATCTAAATTTTGAGAATGAAAATGTAGAGACTGTTGTCAATAGAGATCATGTTGGGTCATGTCGGGGTCGGTTGTGATCAGGTTGAGCCATGATCGGGTCGAGTTGAGATCGAGTCTAGTATGTTAAATTCGCATACAGTTAAAGTTCGGGTCGGCTTTAGGCCAACAATTGTCGGGTCAATTCGTCTAGGGTTGAGGTTGGGTAAAAGGATTAGCGGGTGCTATTCATGTATGGGTTGAGTTCAGGTCGGTGTAGTGCGAATTCAGGTGTCTTATTTCTTGGGTCAAATCGGGCCGATTTCGTGTCAAATTCCCGTAGCAAATTCTGACAATTCTTCAACCTACAACCAAATTGTTTGGCACGTTATTGATTGACAATGCATATGTATAGATCATGCAAAACATTCAAAATATTATTAGGAAGAATGATTAGATATTGGTGTTTAAATTATCTTATTTAATTTGTATCTTTACCTTGTGTGTTATTATCTTATTTGATTTGTATGTTTACAAGTAATTATCTTACTATTTACAGCGTATTCATTTAGCTATCAATATCTCAAAGTACATATCGTTAAAAAAACTGAGAAATTTGAGATAATTAAATGTTTCATTAGAAAACTAAGGAAGAATATGATTCTTCCATTTGCCAATAATTACTTCCTCTGAATAAGTGGCCCACTTTATATTTTCACGTTTGTCAATGCATTATTTTAATAATTAACATTTGCAATTATCAATAAATAAAATTGTAAAAAATTGATATTAAAAAATTACATTGAAAGACGAATCTAACTAGATCTAGCATAACTATATTTTTCCAAAAATATATATTACCAAAGCTAATTAAAGAAAAACAACTATCAAACTAAAAGATCATGATCGGCTACTCTGGGACCTTATTGACAATTTGACATGGGTAAATGTTCCTGAGTTTTACAGGTTAAAGTATTTTTGTGGTTCTGATTGCACATAGTATTACTATTCTTGTGCTTACAGCTATATCAGTTTCGTTTTTCATGCCAAATTTTTCATACTGTATTTCTGTATTATGCTACTCTAGCTATCTGATTACTTTTGTGTTTATCAAACATAATGATGATACTAGAAGAATTGTCACCTTAAATCTGGCTAATGTTATCTCAACATGACAATTCAATATTTAACTTTCAAAATTCGAAAAAGAAATACTTACTTTATTTATTTGAAAAATCTAGTGTGATAAAAAAATGGTTTTTCCCAAGATCACCCTAGTAGTATATTGTGGAATGATTTGTATTATTGTATCAATTGGGGTTCTTTAAAAGCCGATTTGACCTGAAAAATGAACCGGAGTTAAGAGAACATATTCAATTTCCAACTACAGAAATTTTTCCCCACTTTGTTTTGTTCTTTTTTAAATTTGGACTGCACTAGACTAGTTCTAGTTTTTACTCAAAAAACTATGTGTTAGACCTTTGAATTAAGTTTTTTTTTTCCTCTAAATATGTTGGAAAGATCATTACTATATTGTATATTTCTATTGTTTTTGGCTGAATTTTGTTAGATCGGATTCATTATACCTAATGTGCCTCTTAAAACTTTATTATTGACATATATGGCATTATCAATTCATCTTTGTTCCAACCAGTCCAATCTGGGTTTTGGATTGGATTTCATGGTCAAGTCTAGGTTTTTGACCGGATTTATAGCTCCACTCTCGTTCCATTGATCAACCGTCTATTCTCTAATTTTAATGGAAAATTTATTTCGGGTTTCACCTTGTCTGATTTTTTAGGTCCGATTTTGGACCCGTGACCTATCAATAACTCAAATTCTAGCATTTTTGAATGTATAGCAACATCAAAATCACAATAGACATAATTATTTCATGGTGTTTGAAGGGGGAAAAAACATGGTTGATAGCTCAATAAGGAGAAATCATGAACCATTCGAACTCTTACAATTACAAATAACTAGATCCCTTTATAGAATTTCCCCTTTTCTCTAAATTTAATGTCAAAGTGAACAAAAGGTACTCATTAATATGGACATGACTTAATTACTCACCGGGAAAACTGGCCACTACTAATAGACATTAATAAATACTGAAATCCAACTTACCAATACTAATTATATTTTATTTATGTATTAGTGGGTAAATTACCCATTAGGTCAACCAAGTTTTTTTCCCATTAATATCATATCTAGTTGTTAACTTGCATTGTTATACAATAACAAAGGGTGACTTTGAATATAACAGCAACAACACAAACAACCAAGTCTTATTCCAAAATAATTTGGGATCGATAACATGAATCGTCATCCCAATTGTTGAAAAAAGAGATGACATCGACAAATGCGACAATAAGTTTTGAATGTTAAGGAACCAATTCAATCAAAAATTTAAGCTGATGGGAAAGCCCAGGAACATTTTTATACTCTAACACGTCCCCTCACACAAGAGCCCATTGCACTTGAAGTGTGGATGCAACACAAGCCTATATAAACCTGACGCTAAATATTCCACTGAGAAAGAAGGGGTGGATGAGATTCGAACTCGTGACCTTCTGGTCACATTAGCTCTTGATACCATGTTAACTCCGTGTCACAGCTCGTGGGCCAGTAGGAGGAGAAGTGTGGATGCAACATCGGCCTCTACATACCTGGCGCTAAATATTCCACTGAGAAAGAAGGGGATGGATGAGATTCGAGCCCGTAACCTTCTGGTCACACTAGCTTTGATACCATATTAAGGAACCAAATTAGCCAAAAGGTTAAACTGATCTGATGGTTGAAGGCCTAGGAATACTTTATACTCTAAAATTGAACACAAAGACAAAAACACATTAAGAAAAAGAAATAAATAAGATAATCACACCTCTTCCTCTATGTTATCTTGTGCTCTCTACTCAATTTCTCTAACGTTATGCTCTTTTTATGTCTTTAAATAATCAGAGATTTTCCTTATTAATATTATACTTTCCAAAGAAAATAGTATGCAAATTGAATAATTACAATATGATAGTACATTTGTTTTTTGACGGTGATATACAGATTCTTAGGTTTCTGATAATTTGGTAATGTAAAGAGTCAAAGGGGTCAAGGGAGGCAAGTTGATGATGGGATAGGAAGTCAAAGGAGTGAAAGTGGAACAGAAGAGAGAGAGAAGGAGTAACACAAGTGTCAGGATGAGAAGCAGAAGAAAGCAATCAGTGCAGTGCAGCTATCCCCATGTGCCTGCCGCAGTGAATCCCACCACGTCTCGTCAGTTTTTAACCACTTCTCCCCCTCTATTTTTGCAAAATACAGGTAATACACTAATAGTAGATGTGGTAAATATTGACACAACACGACAATTCGACACAAACCCGACTCAAAATTAGTAGATTTGAGTAAAGACTTTTAACACGTTTAAATAAATAGATTGACTCGACACAACACGTTTATTAAACGGGTTAGGTTAGGGTTGAACTATTTGGCACGTAAACGACACGAAAAACCCATTTATTTTACACAAATTTTAAAATTTTTCTTATTATATCTTACCTTCATTCATTTATTTTATTTAGTGTTACTTTTATACATTGTTAGATGTTACTTTAACTATTTCATGAAATTTAATAAGTTGCAAACCAAAAATTACGAACATCAAATATTTATAAAAGGTTAAATTGGTCAACCCGAACTCGACACGTTTAATTAACGTGCTGGGTTAGAGTCAATGATCTTGACACGTTTAAGTAAACGGGCCGGGTTAGGGTTAGGGGAAAATAACCCGCCAACTCGTGAACCCGACACGAACTTGACACGACACGACTCGTTTACCACCTCTAACTAATACTGAGTACAATATACTCTATTAACATTTTTTTTATCAATTTTTTTTTTCTAAAATAGAGGTTTAGCCCATGTTTCGGTCTTATTATTTTCAATCTTTATTTTAAAAAGTTCAATTATGTTTACTAAAATTCATATAAGATCAATCTACCTAAAATAAGCAAAATTAAGGGTTCGTTTTTTTCAACTTATTTCCAGTTTAGATAAGTTCATATAAGGTCTAATAAGGTACAATAATATTTAATAAGGTCTAATAAGATTTCATGTAATAAGGTCGAATAAGGTCTAATAAGATCTAATGAGGTCGAATAAGGTCGAAAAAGTTTAGATAAGTTAAATAAATTTCAATAAGTTCAGATAAGCGCAAATAAGTTAAAAAGAAATACCCTAAGTTTTGAATCTCTCACAAACAAGGTTTGAATAAGTTAAAATAAGTTGAGATAAGTTTTGAAAAATCTAGAAAAGCAAACGTAAATTGAAAATAAGTGAAATTCCCTCATATTCTTTTTTATTGACCATTTCATTTATCACTTTTGTCAATGCATAAGTTTGATCGATTATGGATTCTTTTTTTTTTAACTTAATTAACATTTATCTAAACTTATTTCAACTTATTTTTTAAAAAAATAAATCGAATAAGGAATAAAAGTTAGTTGAAAAAAACTGGTTCTTATATAATTGTTAAGCCATGCGTTAGTTTTCAACCTATTTTTGTTCCTTATTACAAAAAATAAGTTTAAATAAGTATTAATAAGTTCCAACAATTGTCAAAAAAATTCCAATAAGTTCATATATGTACTAATACGTTCTAATAAGTTTTGATAAGCAAACAATAAAGTTTGACCCTATCACAATTAAGGTTTCAATCTGGTTAGTTCAGATGAGTAAAAATAAGTTCTAATAAGTTAAGATAAGTTTAGATAAACAAAAATAAGTTGAAAAGAGCAGACCCTGAAAGATCAAAAAGTTTCTCCACAATGCAACCTATCCATAAGTGTTTTTGTCTTTGCATTAGGAGTTCCCCTTTGGATGAAGGTCTCATAATGCTTTTCTTTTCCTTATCTCTAAATTAATCTTTGTATGTTTATTTATAGACAATCACTAGATGATCTTGGAGTTATCATTAGGAGAGAGAGAGTATAAGAACAACAAAATATTAAAAAAGAGAAAAAACAAGAGAGAGAAAGTGAAAATCTGGTCATTGGTATTATCCAAAATTTCAAGCAATACTGCTTCTGATCACGCTCACACACATAGGAAAAACAGAGGAGTTGCCACGCGTTAGTAGGAGGGAAGGTGCAATTGACCACGCGAGGCCCACACCCATTCCTTCTCCTTTTTTGCAACGGCTAGATCATATGGATCCAATGGCCAATTTTTATTTACCAATTGGTAACGTCTAAAAACATTCTAATGGTAAAAAATGTATTTAAATTTATTTATTTATTGGTTAAAAAAAAGCAATGATTATATTTTTTTTCTCTATAATTGACACCAAAATTGATTACTTGCATACCTCTCATTTATAAATTCGGACAAACAAAGACTAATCAAGTACACGTGTTTTTATATTATTCTTAATTATGTATTAAAATATTAATGTAATTCTATGTTTATATGTGATTGTTACCATTTAATGAAATATTTCGTTTAGCGTATTTTTGTGATTAAATTAAAAATTGGCAATATTATCCAATTTTATAATACTCCCCCCATAACGAATTACTTACAACAATGAAATATTTTACCTCTCAAAAATAATACCAATTGTTACAAGTAATTCGTTATGGAGGGAATTGTTGTATTACGTAGTAAAATACGATATTAACATTAACCACACTAATTATATTAAGTTTGCTAATATTATTTAATCACAAGTATATATATTAATTAAATCTAATAGTCATTAATTGTTCTTAATTAATGAAAATACATGGATGAAGATGTAATTGAGGAAAGAGAACGTATGGTGGGATATGGTAAAAAGTAGGGGAGAGAATGTGAAGATTCAAAATTGTAGATCATCTATTTGATAAAGAAATAATGATATCATCAATAATAGATTTTGAGTGAGGTGAAAGAGTGAGAAAATAATAAATTAATTGATGATCCCAAGTTTAGATTAACTAATGGTTATGCTCTTGGGGGCATCTGTTCACCTAATATTTTCTAAACTTATCTGAATTGAACTAATTATAACTAGTATTGGAAATAAGCCTCAAATTTAAGTCCCATATTGGAGATGTTTGTACTCTTTGATTAGTTTATTAAACAAGTTTAATTTGTTTTGTTCATAAAAGGTCGAAGTCCCACATTAAAAGAATATGAGCTTATTGCTTACTTATTTAGTGCTAACCATATATGCAAGCGATGTGTGCCTCGTATAAAAGATTAATATGTAAAAATTTAGGAGAAACTACCTTATAATTTCTCTAGTGAAGTATATACCTATTTTTCATAGTTTTAAAAATAATTATTAAGTTTTGGTTATTTTATTTTTTTAGAGGGTGTAATTGTAATCTCAAAAGAGTTTAAATAGGGAAACAATTTAAACACATAAAAAGAGTAATAAATATTAGCGAGTAGATTAGCAATAGTGATTTAAAAACAACAGGCGAAAAAAGGCGAAAAATCTTACAAAAGATTAATCTATTTTTCATACTTTTAAAAATAATTATTAAGTTTTGGTTATTTTATTTTTTAGAGGGTGTAATTGTAATCTCAAAAGAGTTTAAATATAGAAACAATTTAAATACATAAAAAGAGTAATAAATATTAGAGAGTAGATTAGCAATAGCGATTTAAAAACAACAGGCGAAAAAAGGCGAAAAATCTTACAAAATATTAATGGAAGATGTCATTAGCATCATCACTCATGAGTAACATCCCTATTTCTCTACCACTTTGTCACTCATCCTAAAATACTTTATCATGTTTCATGATCAAAATGCACCTTCACTCATGAGCAACCAATTTGTTGGGCCGCCAACGCACGCTGATACACACACTAGTACAATATTATCCGGTTTCGGCCCAGCCCACACGTATTTGTTTTTGGGCACCTTCCCAAAAGGCCTTGTACTAATGTATTGAGCACCACTATATGAATATCTCATCCACTTGCTATTCTTTCCATGTGGGACTTTGGGATGAACATTCCCAATAATCCTTCCCTCAGACCAAGGACCACATAACTCATATGACCTTCCCTTGAACTATAAACCCGGTCCGTTACTTGCCCCTTTCAGTACCGCCGCTACACCACGAGACCCGCCGCCTGATTCCACCATTAGCTACCACTGTTCTCTTTCGGCTACATGCCCACTCGATTCCCATGAGTTACAAGGCCAACCAACCTACCACGAACCATCTATCGGACCACACCCACTGGACAACATGCCCACTTGTTCCGACCACGAGTTACAGGGCAACCACCACCAGTATTAGGGAAACCTTCGTTTAACACAGCTGAACACACTAGGAAGACTTTCGATACAAGGGCCCACCAGATCACCAAATTCGAGGACACACGAGGGACTCCCACGCATCGCCACAACAACATCCTGTCCCGGACAGAACCTCCTGACTCTGATACCATTTGTTAGGCCGCCGACGCACGCTCATACACACACTAGTACAATATTGTCTGCTTTGGGCCCTGCCCGCACGAATTTGTTTTTGGGCACCTTACCAAAAGACCTTGTACTAATGTATTGAGCACCATTATATGAATATCTCCTCCACTTGATATTCTTTCCATGTGAGACTTTGGGATGAACATTCCCAACATAATTACTCATGTATTTGTAATTTTAAAAAAAAAATCAAAAATATATAAAAATATCGCAAAGTGGGTGTCTATTTATAGATCTCAAGAAAATATAACAATTATTATTTTTTAAATTTTTTTAACTTTGTAGATTGTTAGATATCTTAATTTGAAGTTTTAAACATTCTTTGCTAAACTTCTGATGGCTAAGTTTGTAAATAAAACTTAATTACTTAATGACTTCCTTGATTTATTTTATTTGTTTTTTCTTTTCTTAATTTTGGTGTACATCCCCATCTTCCCTTACAGTATAGAGATCCTATCATTCTACGTTTTATTTGATAAAGGGTTAGAAGTATGTTTGGTTAACAAACACATGAGCACACGGAAGGGCTTATGGGCGAGCGCAGGGTTGTTGGTAATGAGTTCGAATCATCTGTCCCATATAGTAACCCATTTGATTTCCCATTTACTATTGTGTTGTCCCAAAATCTAAATATGATAATTTTTTAACTTATTTTGTACATGCTCCCTATTAGTAAAGTCTCCTCAAAAACAAAAATATAGAAAATAAACTTCATTTAGTAAAATAAAGAGTGAAAAGAAAATAAATCGTTTTGCCATTTATTTTACTAAGTGAAGTTAGTTTTTTATTTTTATTTTTTGTGTTTTAGGAGGAATTACTAATAAGGAGCGCGTAAAATCACAAGAAAAGAATTATTTTATATAAGTTATGGGACAAAATAATTGGAAAATGGGACACCAAATGGGACATCTTGTAGGACGGATGATCTGGACTCGTTGGTAATTGGTATGGCTTCTTTTCATGACCTTGTTTAATTGGCTAACCGTTTTACGAAAACAACTAGTTCACTGACACGTGCGTTGCACGAGGTAGTAATGATAATGTGTATTAAGGTGTCTCGTCCACGAAAAAATAATGTACAGTTTTAAGGCTCAAACTGTATAGATATGTTGTAGAGGAACTATTAGGAGCTAATACTCAGGCTCTAAAAGACGGTCATTCAAATCCTATTGTAGATAATGTTAAGTAAGGAGCTTGGTAATCAAAAGAATAACAAAATCATTTAGCCATGCCTCAGATTATGGTGCAGAACAATCAAAAGTGGTATGCTATTGAACCAATCTATTTCTACCTTGCAGATTTTTCAAAAGTTTGAAAAGGCTCCAATAGGGAAACTCACTTTTATGCCCACCCTTTTATCTAATGGTCGTATGAGGGTAAGATGGAGAAATCTTTGAGTAATAAGAAGTGGTATGCATAGTATAGAGGTGAAAGACATTAAAAAAAAGAATACCATTAAAAAAAGCTCCAACCTCTATATATATGTATATCATCTTAAATGAGGATGGGTAGTGGGAAACTCAAAAATTACTACAAAACATTTGACTTTATTTGACCCTCTTCTCCTTTTTTATATAGGTAATAGATAACAACTTCTTTACGGAAAATTCATTCTCTCGATTTGTCATAGCTATATTCTTAACTCTTATGTTCTTAGTGAGTTATTGTCAAAAAAGAAAAAAAAAACTCTTATGTTCTTACTAGTTATTATAAGTAAGATTGTTCATGTTTATTTTGTTCTTTTATCTCCTTGCGCATTAGTTACAATAATTACAACTTATTAAATACTTTGTTAAGTATTTATGTCATAAAAAATGAGCTTAACAAAACCACAAGCTTGAGGTTGTTAGAAGTCCAGAGCACATACGTAGATGGGTAATAAAATAAAGAGAATTAAACAGGAGTGATACTAGCAACAAATGAGTTGATCTAATTTCTAAAGACCCAAAAGAGGAATTCAAGTACCAGAACGAGTTCGATTATTTATTAAACCAACTAGTGTATATTAGCAACTAGTGTTATTAGAATCAGGATTCTACTTTGAATTGGAAGAGGCTCTTAGGATCGAATTGTAAGATCGGATGGTAGAATCGTGCGATTCTACAAACACACAGAGTCAAGATATTATAGTCAACTGCCATTAGAACATGATTATATCATAAGTTTATAAAGAAATTAATTAAAGAAAATAGATGTTTACACTATAAGTATGCAATAAATGAATATATATTGATTTAGTACCTTTATTGTCATGATTTAGTTTGATTAATAATTCTAAAGTGCTCTTAAGTAATAAGTAATTACTAGAATCGTATAGAATTGTAGATTGAATAAGATGACTATAGTTGAATCGTAGAATCGTACTACGATTCGAATCGGGATTCTAACAACTATGGTAAGCATAAAGGGAATGCTAGTTATATGGCTACAAAATTCATGCTTCAAAGCACTGTTTTCCAAATTTGAGCTCGATATTTGGTGCAAAAATATAGGCAAGTTTCAATTTAATGCAAAATGTTTGTTCTCCTTATCTGAAAATAATAAACTTTAAGTCTAATGAATATAAATTCTAATAGGTTAAATAAATTTCACTAAGTTTGGAAAACTTCAAAATAAGTTCCAATCAATTTCAATAGAAAAAATAAGGCGAAAAAAAGATATTGAAGTAGCCGCTTGTGTTTTTCCGTTTACACTCGTAAACTGCTCATTTGCTCTACATAGCACTATACTATGCACCACACTATGCACCAACACAAGCGCGCAGGATGAGCCGACATATGCCATTGATCACTAAAAAAACAGCAACCTTGACCCCAGTAAGTTTTAGGGAATATTTGTCCAATTTCTCATCTTCCAAGAGCAAAAACTGCATTGTCTAGAGTGCCATGTGTTTTCTTATTTTGATTGCTCTTTAATCGATTAACTATCACCATTTTCATGGTTATTTTTTAATCCGGATTAGTTTACTCATATCTCATTGTGAAAAGGTTCTCTACTTTATTTTTTTACTTATGCTAATCAAAAGAGTACAATTAAATTTTCCGAAGATAAAATATGTTGGTGTATGTAGTGAGAATGAATGAAAACTACTACTTATTTTCTGAAGAAAGTAGGTTGTGTATGGAGTGAAGATGGATGAGTCCTATAAATAGAAGTCAGAAAATTATACTAGTACTTTTTCCGACACATGCAATCATATATTCATATCTCATACTTTATGTACATCTCCACATTTATATAAATTATACTATATTCAAGAGAGACTTGAGCTCGATCCTCGCCTTAAAAATTTGCCTGAGAGTTAAGGAATTGAGGGGGATAGGAGGCCGATTTTGGAAGTCAGATTGTAACAAGAAGAAAAAACAAGCTAAGCAAGAATTTGACCCATTAGGCCCTAACAATATAACATCATTAACATCATAACATATTAACATGGTACTATACCCCATCAATTTACTAGCAGAAGATATATACGGATAGTAAACGCACGCTTTAATTTATGGGACGTACGTACCTTCTTTCCAAATACCCGTTGACTATTTAGCTTTAATTGGGGGGACGAAATAATTTCCCTGCTCTGTAAAGCCAGTCACCAAATTGCAACAAAAAGCCACAGTTCGAACAACTGCAACTCAGTTTATTAGTTTCTTTTGGAAAGTTAGCTTATAAACTTTTGCTATCGTACAATTTTCGTATTGATCACCTTTTTACTACTTTAAGAAGTACTTTTTCTTGCTTAATTTTACTAGAGTTCAATTTCTAGATTTTGAGAGATTTTAAAGGTGATCTAATTGTGGTCAGGTTAGGAATATTTACTTTGTTCAAGTTTTTCCGTTTTCATTTAATTGAAGCGAAGTTTGAAAGGTCTAAAATTCTTGTCCAAAGCTCATTGTTCCAAATTGGCTAGACCAAATCTGGTCACCTCTAGAACATATTAATATGAAACATATAGAACTTTGTTATTCTTTGGATATTCGGTTGTATTGAGCCTGCCATGGTCGATACACCCAGTAAAAATCGGTAAATGAGCACGTATTAGCATAGATAAGGTTTGATTAAGTTTGTACAAGTTCGAATAGGTACTAATAACTTCATATGCCATTATTAGTATGTATGTATAAGCACTTATCTAAACTCATATGAAATTGTTTTGTTACTGTATGTTCAACTTTTTTAGTCTTTATCAGAGAATGAGTTAGACAAATTTAAATAAATTATAATTTGACAAATAAGTGCTTATAAGGTTTGACCCTCTTACAAATAAAATTTAATTAAGTTCAAATAATTTTCAATGTGGCATGTTCTCTTCGGTGGTAAACAATTGAACTAAACTGAGCTATAAAAAACTGAACTAAACTGAAATATCAAAAATATTAAAGTAAAGATTTTATCTAGAGCTAGACTGAATTGAATTACCTAAAGAAAATAGTAAAAATATCTAAAAGTATTATTTAGAACTGAGCTGAACCGAATAGAATACTTGAGGCCAAATAGATTAGAAGTAAATAAGAAGGGGTAGTAAATAAGGGATTATCAAAAAAGATGCTGAAAATGAGAAAGCATCTTTTTCGTACAATCGAAGCTTACAGACGGCAGCTTTGGGGCACATGGCCTGAGCTAGGGGGGTCATTGTTGGACTTTGGCCCAATAATATATTTCCATTGATATTTGAGTAGTAGTACAATACAAACATCCCTTCCCTAGCATCTTTAACTCTTACACTACTCCAAATTATTCACCTCAAAATTCGTGATTTTCCCCTTCTTCTATGTCTATGTTTTCTACCCAAGACTCAAAAAGTACCATGATCTTCTTGTTTCTATCTTGTTACACATTATTTACAGTTCTTGTGAGGTCCTCATCTTCTACAATGATTGTCCATACTCCATAGTAGCAAATACAGGGTACACCTTTTTTTTTTATTTACTATTACAAGATTATTTTAGAGAAATTTGGCAAAAAGGACCTATAAAAAAAATTATTTTGTGAGAAGGGACCTTTAAAAAAAAATTGGCTTTTAAAGGCTAAAAACAAAAAAAAGTTTGTGAGGAGGGACCTTATCTGCTAATTAACACCTAATTAAACACTAATTATATATTAAATATAATTAAACAAAATTATACATAATAAAATTTTCCCCCCTCTCTCCTCTGCCATACCCACCACCAGCAGACCATCACCCCCATCTCTCTCCTCCTTCTACTATCAGGGTTGCCTAATCAATATCGGATATATGCATATATTCATCGTCTCACTTTTTTGGCAGTACATTCCATGAAGATGGCAGTACATTTCTTATGTATGATAGTATATCCTAATATATATGATAGTACATTTTTTAATGAAAATGCCAAATACAAACTATATAGTTATATAGCTGTAAAAATATCGATTTTTATATACTACGTTTCTCAATAAATGTACTGCCATTTTCATGAAATGTACAGCCATTTTCATGGAATGTACTGTCAAAAAAGTGAGCCGATGGATACATGCATATATCCGATATTGATTAGACATTAATTTTGTTTAATTATATTTAATATATAATTAGTGTTTAATTAGGTGTTAATTAGCAAATAAGGTCCCTCCTCACAACTTTTTTTGTTTTTGGCCTTTAAAAGCCAAATTTTTTTTAAGGTCCCTTCTCACAAAATGTTTTTTTTAAGGTCCTTTTTGACAAATTTCCCTTTATTTTATCTAGACGTGTTAACCCAATTTGTTTAATTAAATAATTAGGCGTCTCAATTCATTTCACCCATTTAATTATACCATCTGAAAAATTATGATGAATAAATTTTTCGTGTTTAATTTTGTTCTTTCATCGTATAAATTCATTTTTGGTTAATCACTAACTTTTTTCCGTATTAAAATTTAAATGATGAAGTAAGAAAATTTCTAAATTAAATGATGAAACTCTTGTTGGTCCGTTTAGATAATCGTGTCAATAATGCTCAACACTAACCCACTTATTTCGTATCTTATTCGTGTCGTGTACACTTTTGACAGTTCTAATTAAGCTAAATTCGTCTAAACTGGTGAAATCTTAAACTTTTTTTTACTGTGAACATAAATAACACATCATACATAGTACTACAATAATACTTCATGTTAAAACTTGTACATGGAAGAGACCATAGCTAAAATGAGATCTACTTTACAAACTACAATTTGACACAAAATACTCGTAAGTAAAAAGGTTTCCTAACCTCCTTGTTAACCTTTCAAAGAAACTATTTCTTTCATCCTTTCCCACATCGATACTTTTATACGCATTCCCAAAAAAAAAGTGGCCCGGATCCCGCTTAGGTCCTATTGAACCAGACACTTGAGAGTAGGGAGGATAGGTAAGGGAAATCCCTACCCTCAAAGTGCCCCTAGTGGGATTGAACCTCCAACGTTGAGATTGGAAGGGTACACTCATTTTCACTAAAACAAGTACTACTTGGTAGTTTTATTTGGCTACTTGTACAATTGTACTTAAATACTCTACTAGTTTTCTACCATTTAAATAAAGATTGCTAGCAAAATTTGGACCAATAACGAGGTTGACAACAATACAACACAAAGTAGACTAGGATAAGGGATTAAATATATTATGGGCTCAAAAGCATATTTGTATATAAATGAAAATAAATAAGCCCTTAAAGCCCAAGTCATTCTGCCTTGCAATGGCCCATTGATCGCTTGGACTCTGATCTCTTGTATCTTAAATAGGGCCTTTGCTTTTTATACAATTGAGTGAATATATCTTGACAATTTTCTGGTACAACCCAAAATTGATCCAAACCCAGCCTATTGGCCCATTACCATCGGGCTCATTACTGAAAACTGATTTCAAAAGCAAGGAGATTAATGGATGAAAAAAAAAAAGGTTTTTTGAGTGAGAATCAATGCCAAAATCTCGTGAAATTGGGAGAAATGCCGTAACAAAGTGACCAATCCCTCACTCTTATAGATGGAAAACATAATAAATCGCCACAAGTTACCATCTAGTACAGAGTTGTGGTGCCTTGAAGATTACCACAATATTATTTAGAACGATAAAAAATTTATCTTGTGCATTACAGAGTATATTTAAAGTAAGACTTATGACTTGCTCTATTCGGATATAATTCGTATCATCTATGATGAAATTATGGGAGGCAATAGCTCAAGTATGGACATGGGGGTAGTAATAAGGTCAATACTATTGTGTTAATTTCTTTTTTCTTGTAGCTTTTAGAGTACTCATGGACATAAATACAGTATAAGCTTAGGATCATCGTTTAATCAATAGGCATAGTAATAAAAAACTTTTTCCATAGACTGAAAGTTCTATGTTCAAGGATTGGTGCTCACTTTTTCTTTCTCTTCAAAGGCAGGTAAACATGACAAAACAATCTGAACTCATATATCATATATCAAGTAACGTCGTACCAACATTACCAAAATTAAAAACGACGTGGCAGAGTTTTGTAAGAGAAATTAGCTTTTAGATATATTCATATAGATTAATCAATTTTTTTTTATTTTTATCGAATATAGATTAATCAATTTGAGGTTATATTAAGAGCTAGTTTTTGAGCAACAATATTACTAACATCATCATCCATGAACCAACATATAAAGATGGGGCAGAGGATATTTTCTCCACAAATTCAAAGGTCATTTTCAGCCAATTCCAAGGGTCCATGTGTAAACTTCTCAAGCTCACACCCAATTAAACACCATAAAACTCCTATCCTAAATGCCACGTCAATACTATCCAGATCACTTGATCATTTGAGTGGCTCTCATCTCCGCATTTTCACTTCACAAAAAATCAAAAACACCCATTTTTTTCACTTGGAATTTTGATGAAATTAAATCAAGACTATTAATAATCATTTGTTTTCTTTTTTTTTATTCATTTTCCACTTAGCAGTGGTTTTTGTAGCTTAACAATATTTCTTGTTCAAGTTATCTAGTTGTGTAGGAGTGATTAGCTAATAATGGCCACTGCAGCAACCAATGCACTTTCCCTCTCCTCTTCCTCCGCCCTGATCGACGCTAAGGCCGCTCCTCGACAGCCGGCTTCCGCCTCGCCGCAATGCGTTACTCTTCCCACCCTCCCTCCGCTGCCTGTCCAATCCCATAGCCGTGTCTCCAGGACTACTACTTATTGTACGTATGTCACCCTTGATTTTTGTTCTTTTTGGATATAAGCTAAAACAATAATGTCAAATTTGTTTATGCATCTCATTGATCCTTGTTGAAATTCTTTAGTTCTTTCATAATTTTCTGAATCAGATTTAGCAAGTATAAGTAGTCTTGAACAGGTTGGAGGCCCATGCTAGTTATTTGAATTAATCCAATACTCTTATTATATCACAAACCAGCATAATAATATCAATTTCCATACAAATTGTAACTAAAGAATGTGTATTTAGACAATAAACTTAAATATACGATGAATATCGAATTTTAGGACTCTATTAGACGAAGATTTTGTGGTGTAAGTCGCTTTGCACACTCTTTTAGACGGCCCTCATAGTGTAATTTTGAACTAGCTAAAAAGTCTTAGGAGATTGGAAGTCTAAACTAGAAGCTACCAAAAAAAAAAGAACTTGTAGGAGCAGTAGCACATTAGGTGACATGAATTGTATGTTGTATCACTTGTATGTAGAACATATTATCATCAGTAGCTACTAATACAATAACATAACAATATTAGAAATAGTTTCTAAATTTTAATGGCAAGATTTAGGTATGCGATTTACATAGAAGGTCTAATTCAACATTTTTTAAAAGAACGTATAAGTTTTACTTATTTTCGTATGTACTATTTAGTGATTCGTGTATACACTATCTAACTAGTATGGTGAACTTTCACTTTTTACTAATTGACAATCTAGAGTACCTTAGTAGCTTTAATTAGAGCTAATCAAGTGTATTCAAGGGTAAACATAAAGTGAAATTAAGAGCTACCAGGTTCAATTGGATCTAATAAGTTCAGGTCGATAAAATAACACCCACAATGGTCTCAGACTGTCTTTCTTTGTGCAAATATAGGCCGAAAGATTGCTAGGAACGTTGTTGCGATGGCCACAGGGGAAGCTCCAGTAGCAGCAGCACCCATAGCGACACCAGCAGCAACAACAACAACAGCATCAGCAACAGATGCTGATGAAACTTCTTCAGCAGTTGACACATCAGAGATTGTAAAAACTATCCAAGAAGCTGTACGAAATTTAACCCTTTTCATTCTTCTTATATTTATTTCTCAACATAATATTAATAGTTACTGTGGATGAATGTGTTTACAGTGGGACAAAGTTGAAGACAAGTATGCAGTGAGCTCACTTGCTGTAGCAGGGGCTGTTGCTCTTTGGGGTTCTGCTGGCATGGTCACTGTGAGTCTCTTATGTCCTTCCTCATTTTTTATTTGTTTAAATCTTACCAGTTTTGGTAAATCATTATTAAAAGTGAAATTCATAATCATATCAGTTTTGAGTTTCTTATAATAACATCATCTGATTGAGTAATAATCAACTCTCTAGTCACGGAGAAACTACTTTTTCTGATTTCCATCCTAGAAGAGCTCCAAGCTTCCAATTACGATAAAGAATGTTTAAAGTATTATGTCACACGACATATAAGTGAATTTGACATATGAGTACCAAAAGTGGAAGATAACTTCATTAGCCTATAACGCTTTGAGGGGTTGTGCCTAACACTTGGTATCGAATTCCATCTAGATCACTATATTTTGCAGCGACTAAACTAGTCTTAATGTAAGCTAGTATTAGTACTGTAATAAGACATGCTACTAATAACTGTATGCATAATTTTGCTTTCTTTTTTGTAGGCAATTGACAGGCTTCCTTTGATCCCTGGTGTTCTTGAGCTTGTAGGCATTGGCTACACAGGGGTACTGAAAACTTCCATAAACCTTTTTGATCTTTTATTTTTATGAATAACTACAATGTTACTCCACCATAACCATATTTATAGTCTTCTTAATCAAGAGTTTTAATCATATTCTTTTAAATGCAGTGGTTCGCATACCGAAATTTAGTCT
Organism: Patellifolia procumbens; assembly: GCA_947645195.1. NCBI lineage: Eukaryota > Viridiplantae > Streptophyta > Magnoliopsida > Caryophyllales > Amaranthaceae > Patellifolia > Patellifolia procumbens. The sequence continues at coordinate 716,779 of CANSGD010000928.1, forward strand.
TCAAGCCAGACAGGTAAACTCTTGATCAAATCTAATTATGCATAAAAATACATTAACTAAAATAGTATTAAGTTGGGAATTTATGTCAAAATCACGCATGAAACGGTGTTATTAATGCTTGTAAATTACTTAAGTTTCCTTATTTAGTTTCTTATATTTATCATTTTCCTTTATTTAAACGATACTCCAAAATCTTTCCCTAAAGTTGACATATTTGCTCTTTTGCTAATAAATTCAATAGTTTGACTTTTGTACTATTAACATATCTCATTTTGCCCATAGTTTTTAACTAATATATAAAATAAAATAATAGCACGTAGTAATATGTTATTGGATTTGTCATGTTGTTAGCATGTAAGAAAATGTTAGCTTTAGCACGTAATATCTAATTAACAATATTGATAATCAAAGTTGTTAATGGACAAACGTAAAAGACAAATTGTTGGTTTACATTTTCTTATTCTTTTTCAGGGAAGCTTTGATAAACAAAATCAAAAACACGTACAAGGATATAATTGGAAGCAGCTAAAATGAATTCAATAAGAAGTTTCAGGAAAATTGGGGATGCCAAAAAGAGTTGAACAGAGATTCTGCAGTTTTTATGCATTTGGAAATGGAAAATCCTTCTTCTCTTTCGTACTCATGTAATTGAGTAATTCCTCTAACATTAAGTAAATTCTTGTAATTTCACACTCTCTCTTTCTTTCAATCATCATAAGACTCTCATGTACCTATATATTCTTCTCTAAATCTCTTGTTTTGTAACATCACATAATACTTACATATTTTTAATTACTTTCAATTTCTAATATAGTCACGTAGTGCAACAGTTGCATGAGAAATCTTCCCCCTCTTCGACATAATAACTTATGTATATCTATTTGATATCCTACTAGATCCAATTGAGAAAACATACGACATACTCCAAGTAAAACCCATTCGACTTCTCTTTATTCGAAGAGCCATAATTCTTGACTTGCATAGATCTAACCAAAAAACACACTTGAGTTATACTAGTATCGTTGAATAAAAATATCCTATATTACACTTACATAATCTTTTTATTGAGTAACAAATTTAGATCATTATAACGACAATAACAAATCCAATACAAAGCTCAAGAGGAAACCTTATTCAATTAAATCCCTCAGAACATTTTGTGAAATTCCATAAGCCAAAAGTGAGACACATAGCAAACAAACTTAACACCAAAAAAACCAGATTGCATAGCTAGGGCTTCAAACTCTCTTTTAGTCCTCCCTTTTCCTCCGGACATTGTGGCATCATGCTTACATCCAACTGGCTAACGGTTCTTGCCATGGCCGTTGCTCGTCCGTGATGATCGCCTCGTGTCAGATTTCATGAATGGAACTCCATTGATGAACTTGAAGTAGTAAAGAGAAAAGAGAGAAATAGAGAAGCAGTAAAAGAGTAAAGAGAGAACTAGAGAAGAGAGAAAGACTACATTGTATTATAGTTGAATTATTAATGAATTACAAGTTAGGGCTATTTATACTACTAAGCTAATTACATTGGTAACAAACTCACCCTTGAATTAAGGGGTTGATTAACAACTAAGTAACAACCTATCTAAACTCCAAAAAACCTAAGTAAATTCCAACACCCCCCTCAAACTGGAAATAGTTTACTAACTATTTTCAGTTTGAAGAAATCAAGATACTAACACACCATATGCCATCAACAAACTACCATCAACCAAACGCGACAATTCCAATTTGGAATGAGAAAACAAGAGAAAAGGAGTGAATATGAAAGGATAATGTGTTTAAGAGTGAAAAGAAAATGAGAAGACATGAGCCTTAATGGGTCTCGTAAGATCACAATGGATCATAAAATTGATCTCTTTGGATCAAGGAGAATAGCCTCTATGGGCATGACAAAAGGACCATCTATGGGTCATAAAACGATCACTATGGATCACAACAAACATGTCTCTATGGGTCATGGGAAAACGACCTCTATGGGTCACAATAAAGGTGCCACTATGGGCGAAATCAAACCTGTATGGGCGAAGAAAATAAGCCAACTATGGGCGAAATGACCAACTATGGGTCATGAAACTGATCAATATTGATTATGAGAAAGGCCTCTATGGGCTCAATGTTGATCTCTAAGGATCATGAGAAATAACCACCTCTATGGGTGTAGAAATGACCATCTATTGGATCAAAAATTGGAAAATGACCATCTATTGGGACTGAAGAAAAAAAAGCTGATCATATGATGAAGGAAAATCACTATTGTAGTGATGCAAGGAAAAAGAACTGAGAAAAGAAGGAATATCCAAAAAAAATGAATGGGTAAAATTCTGATGAAATCACAATCTGATTTCAAGAAAAGGAAGTAAAAAATAGGAGATCACAATGAGAATTAAGTAGGGGAATTTGTGAGAAAGTAGAATGAGAAGGGAATTGGTGAGAAAGTAGAATGAGACCCAAACTCAAACCACAACAGTAACGAGATGTAGAACTAAACCAACAACCACCTTTGAAACTAGAAGAGAGTGCTTCACAATCAACAATAAAACTTTGACGAAATTGATAACCTTCCAGAACCAATCAATATCAAGGCGATGACAATTGAAAATTGTCAAGATCAGCAAATAACCAATAATCTTGAATCACGACCACGTAGAAAGCAACCCATAACTCAAGAACAACGGTGACAAAGAATTCTGGAAATCGAAGAAACCCAGAAAATTGGAAGAATGTTTATTACCCAGGCAAATAAATCGCCAAACCCACAACTAAACATGTGCAACTTAGGAAACACATGGTTTATCAATTTGACAAATTGAATAATAATAGGAAACCCAATCTTCATTGCATTTGCTTATGTTGTACTTTGGAGTGATTTAGTATGGAGGATTTTTGGTAACTTGTTAAAAGGACAAACATTCAACTGCTTGTTCTTCACATCCAAGTGATCCAACAATCCTGCTATGTGCCCCTTCGTATTAGGGACTCTTCTTGAGCTTTATTAAAATGGTGAAACTAATTTTGATCTAAACATTCAAACTCTTCTATGAGGATGATATGGAAATGAAATACCCAGAAGTTATGAACAAGATCCGCAAACACCAAGAAGTAGTTAACCTAGAAATATGAAACCAAATAATAATGAATTTGATTTACGAAACTTTATCTGAGCAATAATGTCGGATGAACAATTGAATGAATTATGTTCCATACAACTCAGAATCCAACATACTATCAATCAACAACTTCGAAATTATCGAAGATTCAACTCAGGAATTAAAGGAAGAAGAACAAATGCCAAAATTTTCTTGATTTTGCATAAACCCAGAAAACTCTAGAAATTGGGGGAAAACATGAATTTAATTCGAATCCAATTCTTTTAAACAAAATCAGGAATTTATGTATATTCGAATCCAAATTGCTTGAATTCGAGTAAGTGACAGGTTAAAGTCGTATCACCTAATTAAAAATAAATCCTAAAATCCTCTAATAAGGGAAGTAGGGTCGAATCCACAGGGAGACAGAGTTTCTAAGTCAATATTCAGCCAAACAGCTATTTCAGACAAGATCAGGGAAGAATCAGCTGAACTACTAATTAAACTAAAGAAGGTAATATAAATAATGAGATTAAACTATGTAAAGGTCTAGGGTATTAGTTCGGTCCACCATGCTTATACCAATCAAAAGGGTCGAATAACTAATAAAATCTAGGTTTAGGGTCGAACAATCGGAGCCATTGTTAAGCCTATGATCGGGTCATAACCCTCTGAATTCAACATATGAAGTACGATCACTCACATAATCATAATCAATAGTGTGTTCTAAGCCTCTAAAAGTAAGCCTACAATCAGCTCATACTCAAGTTGCCAAACATAGTTCATGAAATTGTACACTGACATAAACTACGAAATAAAGAACAAATCACACTACAATTGAACTAATCAAAACCTAGAACTAATAGTAATTCAAATATGAATCATGGTATAAACATGGTTTTCCTCCTAAACCCTAGAAATTAAACTACTCCGATATGATTGAATCAAAAATAATAAAACTAATGTGAAACCCTAATATTTGCATCATGAATGAATTAAATAATCAAACTAAACAAATAAGAAATAAAAGAAGGAATTAAGAGTAAGAATAATACCAATTGACGGAAAGCATAAACTTTTATTGAAATAATCCAAGGTTCGATCACCTTTGAATCTTCCCTAAAGTGTTTACTCTAAGAAAGCTCTAAAACTAATACTATCAAAGCTGAAAAATAAGATGTCCTCAAAATAATGAGGCTTAAGTATTTATAAATCCCCTAAAAACTAATAAGAAAGCAAATAAAAAGATAGATTTCGGGCCGTAAAACCTCTTGCCCGATCGGGCTAATCCGCCCGAAGCCATCGGGCGAATGTTTCGGACTTATGACGTGTTTCCCGCCCGACCCCATCAGGCGGAAAACTTTTACTTTGTTTTGAACTCCTCTATGCAGCCAGAACAAAAAGAGCTCGCGCCCGATCGGGCTAATCCACCTGATGCCAGCGGGCGGAATTCCCACAATCGTGGGTCAACTTACGAAGGCCATATCTCTCAAACCAAAAGTCAATTTGGGGCGTGTGACCTATCATTGGAAAGCTCTTGAAGTCTAGAATCCAACCCAATTGGAATTTATTGATTATCAATTTTTTATAAATAGTTATGATCAAAATAGTGAATATGTGTCAGTTTTGGCACTTCTTTCACTAACTCTTTGCTTCATTCCAACTCAAAATTGTCCCAAACTGATGCATTGTGATCCTTATGCAAGCTACCTTCATCTTCAATGATTAATAGGCTATATCCTTGATAATCATGATCAATTTGTATCAAAATAACCTGAAAATCATCGAAACACACAAACGGGAAGTAGTAGAGCACAACTTACGTAAATTCATGCCATTATGTACCTAAATGCTCTAAAAGGAGTTCTAAATGCAATCTAAATTCATCTAAAAACTATATATAAATGTGATACATCAAACTCTCCCAAGCTAAACCTTTGCTTGTCCTCAAGCAAATAAAACATGAACATGGAATAAATTGCCTCACCCCAAAGATAAAACATTCGAAACTCAAAATATTTTTAAGACTAAGAATCGTTCAAGCAGGCAAAATTCAAGTTCAGCTATTCAAATCCATCCAACTACCAATCATCCAAGCAAATCTTCAAATGTAACTATCCACAAGGCATACAAATCCTGAAAAGGTGCTCACGAAGGTGTCACTCCTCTCAATTTCTGTAGCAGGCAAAAAATGTGCCCGAACACTCACCAACCCGACCATAATGTCCCTTCCCACTCACACTCTCATGTGTTTAAAAAGGTTATAAGACGCTCATCCTAGTCAAGTCGACTCAATTAGCAGACATACTCTTTAACTTTGAAAAACTGACTCGAAATCAATCCAATAAACAATGTAAACACAAGCTCAAGAGGACTTTATAGGGTTGTAATGGGGTTTTGGCAAGAGGTAGGAAATATTTTTAGGAAATGTGGTGGAAAAACCAAGAATGGGGGAGCAAAGATCACTCAAACCAAGTCGAAGATGCCCGAAACAACTCCCAACAACACCATATAACCACAAAACATAACCCAACTCTTATAAATAGATGAAAACTCACAACAAACCCAATTTTCAAGCAGACTAGCACATTTTTCTTTATAAACAACGTGAATGAAGGAAATTTGAACTCTTTTGAACTTTCATTTCTTTTTCTTTCATTTTTCGAACCAAACATTCACGCAACTCAAACTTTGCTTTTTCTTTTCTTTTTCTCACACTCAAACCACATAAATACACTTTTAATTCCTCAAAAACCAAACCAAACCATGAAACCAATCTCAAACTCAACCCATACAAAAGCTCCCCCAAGCTACGCTTCGAAATAGTATTGAAATAAAGGCCATTGGCTCATAATAAGGGTTTAAGTATCACGAAAACAGGTCATTAGGTTCAGAGGGGCTAAGGAGGATAAAAGTATATCAAAAATTTACTCTGAGGCTCAAGAATCAGACCAAAGAACGCCTCTATCACAGCAAATGCTACAAGTCATCGAACATCAGACAAGTACGAAGTCAAAGTCAAGATCAATCAACTAAAGAGGAACTAACACACAAAAATAGACTGGATAATAATATGAATCCAATAGGCTACAAAGAGGCCTCACAATCTAACCAATTCAGGCATGCAGCACAATGTAGTATAATATAATCCAAATTCGCTCGAAATCATAGCAATCAAACATCAAATCATAGCCTCAAGATCACATATGTCCAGCTATCCAGAAAACAAAGTCAAATCATTTTCAATAAGAGCACACCAAGGGGCACAGGGAGGCAACTAAACCAGTCATGGGAACCATATTTTTTTTTATTTTTCAGTATTTTTCGAAAGCAATAAATCTATCCTAAAAAGCAGTAAAAGAGATAGAAAATACAAACAGAAATCCTCCGCCAAGCTGAACTTGGCAGTGTCCTCAATGCCAAAAGGAAACAAAGGACGATGCTAAGAGGAAAAATAATGTTAGTACCCTCACTCTCGCTCACCAAAAAAAATAGGAAAAGGAAAAAATAAAAAGAAAAAGAAAAGGAAAAAGGGGAAAAGTACGAGTTGCCTCTCGCACATCGCTGGTTTATAAAGGTCCCGCACGACCATAATACCTCAATTTCTCAAATAGGAGGGGCTAAGCAGTGAGAGCCACCCTCATCAAACACCTTCCTTCTCCAAATGTTCTTGATAATACCTCCAGACCAAGAGGCAACCTTAGGTGCACTTTTCACCTTCTCTACACCCACCTCATCCAAAACCTCGGTCCTGCAACAAGATTGTTCAAGCATAGGTGCCTTAACAGCATTGGTTAGTTTAAAAATCACTTTATCATCACCAACACTCAGTGTTAAAGACCCAGACTTAACATCAATAACAACACCAACAGGACACAAAATCGGTTTACCCAGAATAATAGGAATCTGGGCATCTTCATCCATATCTAACACCACAAAATCAACAGGAATATAGAATTTCCCGACCCTAACAGGAACGTCCTCTAAAACACCTAGGGGTTAATTATAGAACGACCAGCCATCAGTAAAGTGATTTGTGTTCATTTAAGTGATCCCATTTTCAGTTTCTTATAAACAGATAATGGCATAACAGAAACAGAAGCACCTAAATCACACAAAGCTTTATCAATAAAAATAGGTCTAAGATGGCAGGGAATGGAAAAACAACCAGGATTTTTTAACTTAGGTGGGGTTTTATTCTGAATAAAAGCACTGCACTCTTCAGTAAGTGCAACACGTTCTACCCCACCAAAGTCTCTTTTCTTGGTTATCATGTCTTTCAGAAATTTGGCATAAACAGGGATTTGGGTAACTAAATCTGTGAATGGAATCGTTACCTCAAGGTTCTTGACCATAGCCAAGAACTTACCAAACTGCTGATCGACCTTTGATTGTTGCATCCTGTGAGGAAAAGGTAGTCTTGGTTTAAAAGGCAATTCAGAAACCTTCTCCTTTTTCTTCCCTGTCTGTTCAGCTTCCTCAGATAAGTCGACTTCAGACGTCGAACTTTTCCTTTTTCCTTCCTCTACCACCCTCTTCTTCCCCGCAGTTGGGGCAACATCATCAATGGGCATTGGAGGGGCATCATAAGGAATGCCACTACGAAGAGTGATGACATTCACGTGTTCTCTCTGAATGGGTTGCCCTGGCAATTCCCCTTGACGCCTCTGAGCACTATTGCTTGCTATTTATGCAATTTGAGTCTCAAGAAGTTTGATGTGCTTCTCTTGAACTCTTTGTGCCTCCCCTTGAGCCTATATATCTTTTTGTGTTTCCTCATTGGTCTTTTGCATAGCCAACATCAATTTCAGCAAATCAGACATGGAAGGCTCTTGTGGTTTTGAGTTTTATGGAGGTGGGGTTGGAAAATTTTGTGGGGCTTGGAAGTTATGAGGGGGATTGAAATTTTGTGGTGGAGGTCTCTGAAAACCAGAGGGATTTTGGTAGTATGAGAGTTTGGGATGATTTTGTGGAGGTGGAGGTTGATAGTTTTGCTGATTTTGGTAGTTGTATGAAGGGGGAAATTTTGCGGTCTTTGTTGAAAAGCAATTGCCTGCTCCATCTGATGTTGACTGAACTGACTGTCATGCCCAAAATGACCTTGCACACTACATACCTCACAGTAAGATAAGGTAATGGGTGTCATGGCAGACATAGCATTAATACTCAAGGGAAGTGTTGTCGAGGAAGAGGATTTCAATGTGTCAATCTGCTGGCTCAGCTTCGCCATCTGCGAAGTAAGCAATGCTAGGGCGTCTACCTCCAACACCTTCCTTGTGAGGTTTCGGGAAGCACTACAAGAAAACGCGTGAATACCGACCGTCCTAAACAGTAGGTAAAATCCAAAAAACGGTCGCTAAAACCTTTTACCGACCGACTCAGACCGTTTATCAGCGGTCTAATAAACCGTGGTCGGTAATTGCAAATCACCGACCGTTTAGCGGTCGGAAATTTTACCTACCGCTTATTGGTAGGTAATTTCCTACCGTTATTTATTTCAGTAGGTGATTACCTACTGTCCTTTCGTATTACCGACCGTTATTTTCATATTTCGAAATTGTTATGAAATAAAATTACCTACCAGACAACGGTAGGTAATGAAAACAATACCTACCATTTAAATGGTAGGTAATTTCCTACCGTTTTTCAGTAGGTATTTACCTACTGCTTTTTTTTCATTACCGACTGTTATTTCGCTGCACAAATCATTCTAAGAAACCTGTCACCGACCAGAATATGGTAGGTAATTACAATTTGTTGTACCAATTTATTTCACTCCCTTGCATTTTCTATAATGACATATCATTTTGAATTATAAAAAAGAAGTTAATTGCAATCCCACAAACACTTTCCAAAAGAAAATTCCTTACATTTCAGGACCAAAGTTAAAGTTAAAACTAAAGTTAAAGTCAAAAGTATTAGAAAACTAATCTAATATAATAGATTAGAAAATGTGAACATCATAAAAATTGGCAATCAGTTTACTACACCACCTAAACATGACTAACTAGCAAAGTGTTGTGCCCCCACTACTAGGATCACGAGGATCACGTGACCTACCAAAAGGAAGAGAAAGACCACATTGTGAATCCCCTCTCAACTCGGCTATCTCCCTTCGCATCTCCATAATATATTCATGAACTTTTCTCTGCTCCTCATCTCTCTCAAATTGTTGTTGGATCATTTGAAGACGTTGTCGTTCTAACTCAAGGTGCTCCCTCTCCATTTGAACTTTTTCCCTCTCAAATTGAGCCTTTTCCCTCTCAAATTGAGCCTTTTCCCTCTCGTGTTCAACTCCTTGATCCTCTAGTTGGACTACTTTCTCGCACATTTGCTCTTGTGTTTGTTGTTGTTGTTGGACTTTAAGAGAAAGTTGAGAGATAAGTGAAGGAGCATAGCTACTAGAAGATATTTCCGAACGACTCCTATACTTCTTGTAAAACAAATTAGCACTATTACCCAAGCCATGAACTTGTCCTTTCTTCCTTCCACCTACCACTTCAAAATAGACCTCGTTCGCTTCCTTTGTGATGCCATTTTTCTTCATATTCCTTCCTCTTTCTTTCATAAGTATCCTGCAGAAATTTATTTGAAGTTTAAGCGTAATATACAAGTTCTACAAAAAATCCGGCAGAGTTTCCCTTATATTTGGAACAAAAAAAATTAACCTGTAAGATTACACTACATTACAATCCAACAAAAGCACCAGAAACCAACAATACAGAAAAGGGACAACTCCTTCGCTTTCACAACCATCCTTTTCACCAAAGAAAAAATTATATAGGCGGAGGTCATGACACTAACCATGATTTGTTTTGATTTCTCACTACAAGGGATAACTCCTTTATTTGGCACCTCTTTAGAATGTGTTCTGATGTACAATTCTGCAGCTGTAGGAACAACTCCATTCTTCTCAACGGTCTACAAAAAAACTTAATAATGAGCATAAACAACAACAACAACAACAGAGACACCAATTGCGAAGCAACAACATGGGCAGGGTCAGTCTTATGTTGGTAATGGATCTGTTAACCCGACAATCTGTCCGAGAAGATATGTTCCTCCATATGATATGAGTGGAGCTGGAAGGAAATGTGCAAAGTTATAGACCTTATGAGACCTGGTTTTGCTGGCAGGATGTGGCTGGATGATTGATGAGTGATATTTATACCAAGATAAACCCCTATTTTCCCCCCCTTGTTTAGAGTCTTTAATCCTCCTCTTTTTGTATTTTCTAGCTTATTTTGCTTATTTTAGAATAATTGAGTAAATTATAACTCATTTGTAAATATTAGATATTTTGATTATCTTTACATGGTCTATATTGATTCCTTGTGTATTTGATGTTTTAGGATCGACCTTGAAGATTGGCATCCCACACACCGAGTATAAAAGACTTAATCAAAGCAAAATAACACATTTTGGAGGTGTTCGTGCACAAGGATCAACTTCAAATGAACATATCTCCCAACTCACTCAACATTTTCAGGTGATTCCAATTGGAGATGAAAGCTTGTCTCGAGAGCTTTTCAACGACTGGTCATAAGCCTAATTCTGATAAAAGACGAGAGAGATATGAGCGTTTGAAGTTGGGCTGTCTGGCCAGTGGGAGCGGGCGCTCCGCTTTTGGTTGGAGCGGGCGCTCCGAGTCCGCTGGGAGTTCCTGTTTTGCGGTTTTTAGGCCCGTTTAATGAATGATTTTTGTATCCCTTTAAAAGGGACGAACCCCAAACTTTTGAGGGGGAGCTTTTGAGAGGATTAGCCTCCATTGAGTGGGGGATAACTTAGTTAGGGTTTCAAAAAGAGGATTAGCCTCCATAGATTAGTTTAGAGAGAAAGTGAGAAAAACTCAAATAGAGCTTGGATTTGAAGATTCTAAGAAGGAGACTTGAAGATTTTGAGCATCCTTGCAATATTCATGAGAATTTCTTACTCTTTCTTATGTTTTATTGCTTTGTTTACTTATTTACATCTATCTTCTCTTTAATTTATTTGTCTACCTTAGATTAGTGTTTGTTTTCATTATATTTAGTTGTTAATGTCTTTATTTTATAGTTTTTCATGATGTGTGATTAATATTTTTTGGGAAAAGGTTGAAGCCATTGATGAGTTCATAAACCTTGAAATTGAACATTGGGCTTTGACTTGGGTTAATTTTGGTTGATTGATTTGGGATTTTTATGTATGTTTGTATGATTGGCCATCATAAAAGCATAATTTGGGCACCCTTAATGAAGGATCGAAAGATGAAATTAAGGGTTTGCCTCAAATCAATTTTTAGGCTTGAAAGACCATGAAAATAGGGACTACCTAGCCTAGGGGATTTGTTTGCTTGTTTTTGTTCATCATGTTTATGGATATGCTTGGTTGAATGTCTTAGGCTCTTAGCCATGAAAATAGGTCTTTGGTAGGAGGTTAAGCCAGTCTAACTAGCTCGAAAGAGTGGTTAGAATATCGTTGGATGAACTATTCCCCTCAATTGATCCCCATTGTTGATCCCTTATTTTGATTGCTCGATTTATGAATGAATCATTTGGTGGATACCCTTTTCCAAGACCCTTTAAATATCGTTTCTTTTTCTTATTTTCACCCATAAATCTTACTCCAAAAAAATGAGACTCGACCTAGCTTATCATAAGTCATTACTTTTCGGTGCTCTCCTTAGTCCTTGTGGGATCGACCCTTACTTGCCCTTTCCACCTAGTTAGAGAGACCGAGTTAGGTTTTTACTTTTGGTAGGCTCGACGACGGCCTATCAATGATCCCAACAAAGCTTATAGGCCTACTGCTGAATATAAATGGCTTAAAGGTAAGTTGGTTTTGGTGTAGATGTGTGGTTCCAAAACATTCTTTTATCGCTCTTCTGATTGCAATGAGCATTATTTCTTGAAAGAGTATGCTAATTTTGGTTTACTTCTGTTAGTTTGATTTTAACACTAACATTGTTAGGCTGATATTTCAAAATTTCAAGAATAGTGAAACTCCAATCAACAGGAGCCATTTTTCAGAAAAAAAGACTTCATCAATCTAAGATTCAATACAATAGAAGAAGACAACATCAATCTACTTATTGAAATTGAAAAGAATTCAACCAAATGACATTAGGGGAGGATTCATCACCAGTATGCTTGTACCCTAGTGTACTACTGTAACAGAGAGTAATTCCAACTACAGAAAATAGATATGCAATAATATCAGAAAAGACTCAACCTTGTTTGAGTAGAGATATTGCGATTTATATTATGGATGACAAGAATTTCATACGTTATTTTACTAATTGAGACCGTATATTACTGACTTGTAGCGTCTTGCTGTTATGTTGATCGAAACTCATCTTAAGTACTGACTAAGACTATTCCTAGCTAGGGATGGACTAGGAGTTCCTCATATGACATCTGATCATAAAATGGAGCTATTATTTGCTGCAGGTTACTGAACCAGATTCAAGAGCAAGAAAAAAGTGTCAAGGACAATAGTAGCACGTCCACAAGCTGTCCCATTGTAATGCAATCTTAGACCCAGAAACAAGCAAAAGTGCACAACTGTAAACAACTGTTCAGTATTCCTTTATATGAGTATGAAATGGGTGCTATTGAAGTAAGGAAAGAAGAAATAGCTGGGTGTTCATCAGAAAGCTCAAGTGATAACCGCTACTCTGATCAGGATTCAGTCATTTACCTGAATGATGTACAAGAGTTCAAGTCACCAACCAAACAAGGCCTTACAATGTGTGGATCAGGACCAGAGATTCTTCATGTTCGGATCAACTTCATCGTTGTATGGTGGGAAATTAGCTAACAAAAGTCTGAGAAGGAGATCAGTATCTAAGGAGAAACAGAGTTTAGACGACGTCCAATGTGAGATATTATGGTTATAAGCCTAATAATAATCGCAGGAAGTAGGAATGAAACTTGAATCAAGTGATTGCAGCTTGTACCAACCATGCTATTTTTACACCAATATGAACAATGAAGTTATCTTGTATGAGGAGAAACAAGGGCTCGAAAATGTGGCCGAGTATCAAGTTGAATGGGAGGAAATCCAAGAAATGGGATTAACCAATACTAGTCCTGATCTGCCTCCAACACCACCCTACAGACATTGTATGGTTAACACTTTGCCTGGGAAGTGTAGGGCTCTCGTGCCCTACGTAAGGGCGGCTGCATCACCGCCTCAGACACGGGAAATGGAGATAATGAAGAGTACAGATCAAATCATCACTAGATCGAATTCTGATATGGCAGTAGAGGAGGAGTATAATGGTATTAAAAATCACCCAGCCTAATACAACAACATAGCTTGGACAACATAGCCACCAGCAAATACTAAGCACAGAAGCAGCAGCAAATACTAAGCACAGAAGCAACATAACAATACAGCAGCAACATAGCAATACAACAGCAACATAATACACCAGCGACATAATACAATCAGCAAAAGTGGAACATAAAAGAGCAGTAACGGTGGAAAGTTAAGTACCATTCTCTCGGCCACTTCGGCTGCAGATATCGAACCTTGGCAATGACCCGGGTGAACTACCTTAGCATTTGTACCACCCCTTTTGTTCTTCTTAGCTTTGGCCGATCTCTTCTTGAACTCCTCATCTTCATTTCTTCTTTTTAGGAGATCTTTGTGGACCCTTGTAGACATCCAATCAGGTGTTGAGTTTGCTTTTACTGTTGGAGCCCAATAAACCATGTCCTTAAGGCGTCTTCATGCTTTCTCATCAAAAGCTGCTCTCACTTGCTCCTCCATATGCGGTTGCCAAGTGTAATTTTGCTACAAACAAACCAAATAAGGATTTTTTGGCAAAAACTATCTTTTATAATGGACATTATAGCTTTAACTACCTTTTATAATTTTTTTTAGTTTAACTACCTCATATAATTTAAAGTTATAGGTATCACAACCAAAACCAGTTTCAAGCCAAATTTTAGTGGTTTTCCGTCATCTTCTTCATTTCCCCCCAATTTTCCTTCGATTTTCTCATTCAATCCATCCTTAATTCATCAAATTGGGGGAAATTTTAGTGGTTTTCCGTCATCACGAATTAATACCCAAATGAATGGTTAATTGAAAAGAATCTTTAAATTTCCCCCAATTTGATGAATTAAGGATGGATTGAATGAGAAAATCGAAGGAAAATTAGGGGGAAATGAAGAAGATGACGGAAAACCACTAAAATTTGGCCCGAAACTGGTTTTGGTAGTGATACCTATAAATTTAAATTATATAAGGTAGTTAAACTAAAAAGAATTTATAAAAGGTAGTTAAAGCTATAATGTCCATTATAAAAAGGTAGTTTTTGACAAATAACCCAACAAATAAACATATAGTGAAAACAGCGTCACGTAATATTTCATGATCCAATTTAGAAAAAAATATGAAAGTGTAGAAACTAATGAATAAACCTTGAAGAGTTTGAACCAATGATCCTTTGTCGCATTGCTTGTCTCCCTATAGTTAAACCAAGGTTCCTCATAGTACTTTTGAATGGAATTTGTCACATCTCGGACAACATCACCCTTGGTGAACCTTCAAAATATCAACTCTATATCATGTGTTTTTCATAGAAGAAGTAATATCAAAGTGCTTAATATGAAAATATTATACAACTTAATGTACCAAAGTTTACCAGGAACCAACTCTTGAAGTCCAGCATGTTGAACAATATTCTCCATCTCCATATTATCCACCTCGTCTCTGTTAGGAGATGATGGTGAAGTCTCCTCATCAGCATCTAAGTCTGAAGTAGTACCATGCACGATGAACGATCCACTCCTGCCTCGTCCCCGTCCTCGGCCTCGACCTCGCTCGTTGGTATAACCAGTTTCAACACCCGAGCCTTGACCTGTGCTACTAGAATCCATCTGTAACATAACAATGTCAACATTAATATTAGGGAAAAAAGCTATATGAAACCAAAGTTAAAAAAGTTAATCTAAAACAAATAACACAAACCAAAAGTTATATGTAAGACTGTAAAACAAATAATACAAACAAGAAGTTCCACGTACTACTCTAGAATAAATAATACAAATCATAGTAGTTCATAAAGTTTTCTATAGGTATAAGTTCAAAATTAAAAGAGAAAATAAAGTTAAATTAACACTACATCGTTCATACAAAATAAATAAATAAAGAAAACTCCGTGTTTTTTTAGAAAGCACCACGGTTAAAAAGATCTTCATCATCATCATCACCATCGTCCTCATCGTCGGTATCATCACAAAGGTTTTGGTCATCATCACTATCTTCACTATCCTCGAAATTCAGTTCTTCATTGTCTTCTGATTGCTCAAACTCATCTTCATCATTGTTATCATCCTCCCCACAAATGTCATAATCAGGAAAATCCTGGGGAGCACATAAAGTTGAATGGAACTCATTAATTCCCTCTTGATAGAATGCCACATCAACTGGAGCATCAATATCTGATCTCGCTTTAGTCTTAAATACAGCCCACCATTGATGTCTATCTCTTTTCAAGCTAGGATAGGGAGCAAAGTATACTTGACTTGTTTGGTATGACAATACAAATGGATCATATTTTGGGTACTTCTTCACAAGATTTATTTTCACAAGCTTGTATTGTTCATGAATATTTAGGCCGTTGACCGAATCAAACCAATTGCACTTGAATAAAATAACCTTATACAGTTCAAGGTCACCCAAATAAACCAACTCTATAACATCATCCAATATTCCATAGTAATCGGATCCTTCATCGCCTTTCACGTACACACCGTAGTTCATGGTGGACTTGTGATACCCATACTCATAAGTTTGAAAGTTAAAACCATTCACATAAAATTGGTTCCATGACCTCACTTGCCGCGATGGTCCCATTGCAAGAGCTCGTACTACATCATCATTTGTCATTGACCTAAGAACCTAGTTTCATAAAATAATGTTAACTTCAATATCATTTTCATATATTAGATATAACTATTAAGCTTCACCAGCAAAATGTACATCTTACATGTGTTTTAAACCATCCTGGAAATTGATATTCGTATTTACTCCAAACATCGCCTAATGATCCGCGTGCTTGAGTTTGAATAATGTGCTCTTCAAACTTCCTAATGTGAAGAACAAATAAGATGGTCAAATGCATTCTAAGGATGATCAAAGATAAACATATGTTGCTTGCTTTGCTTACTTTTCATAGTCAGCCAAAATACCGCTGTTTGCTAGGACATAGAGATGTGCATGATCATACTCTTTATCTACTAAAAACCTTAATCGTCCTTCCGTAGGTGCACGACCCCTGTCAAGCCTAAACATCTCAGGTACATCACGTAGATCACTTTGATTCTCACCAACCTCCACAACATTTCTCCCCAAGTCTCGAGCTTTGGTGTCAACTTCAGGTTGGAAATAGTTGCTACAATAGTTTGCTATCTCCTCGGTTAAGTAAGCATTGCAAATGGAACCCTCCACCCGTACTTTGTTACCAACCTTACGCTTTAAGTGGTTAAGAAACCTAAAAGTATCAAAATTATGATTAGTCCATCACTATGACTTTTAATCCATTTATTTAGAACTATTGGACAAGTATAGTAAGCTACCTTTCAAACGGATACATCCATCTATATTGAACTGGTCCCCCGACTTTTGCTTCATAAGGCAAATGGATAGGTAGATGCTCCATTGAGTTGAAGAATGACGGCGGAAAAATCTTTTCCAACTTGCAAAGGATTTCTGGAATATTCTTCTCTAATCGATCCATGTCGTCAAATTTTATAGTTGAAGAGCACAAGTCACGAAAAAATTGGCTTATCTCCGTCACCGCTTTCCAAACATGTAAAGGTAATAACTCCTTGAAGGCCGTTGGCAGTAACCTCTCCATGCAAACATGACAATCATGGCTTTTCATACCAAAAAGCTTGCCCTTCCCATGATCTACACATCTACTTGAGCCGGCTGCATAACCATCAGGAAACTTCAAATCTTGAACCCGCTCACATAGAACTTTCCTTTGAGCTTTATCTAGTGTGTAAGGTAGATCGGGCACGCATTCTTTCCCACGTGCGTCGTATGAGATCTCTAGTTGTGGACGTTTGCAATAAAGCTTCAAATCCTTCCTTACACTAATGTCTGCAGCTTTGGTCTTAACATCCATTAATGAACTAAAGAGCTGATCAAAAAAGTTTTTTTCAATATGCATGACATCTAAATTGTGACGAATCAATAAATCTTTCCATTAAGGAAGTTCCCAAAAGATACTTTGTTTAAACCACCCAAGATATTCCTTTTTCAAGCTATTCAAGGCCTCAGGACCATCAGTTACTTTGGGATGCCTTGACACACGCTGCCACACTTCTTCACCGGAAAGTCTAGGCGGAGCGGTACCATCTTCAACCTTATTCTTGCGAAATGTTGTCTTATTCCTTCGAAAAGGGTGATCACATGGGAGAAATTGATGATGACAATCAAACCATGACATTTTACACCCGTTCACAAGCCAAAATGCCTTGGTTTTATCCATACAATAAGGACAAGATTTTTTCCCCGCAGTGGCCTATCCAGATAACATGCCATAGGCTGGAAAATCGCTAATGGTCCATATAAGAGCAGCTCGAAGCGTGAAGTTTTGTTTCTTTGAAATATTATAAGTCTCCGCGCCAATCTCCCATAATTGCTTCAACTCTTCTATTAAGGGTTGCATGTACACATCAAGATTTCTTTCGGGATTTTTAGGACCAGGAACAATTAAAGAAAGAAACATAAATGGCTTCTTCATGCACATCCCAGGAGGCAAGTTATATGGAGTAAGAATCACTGGCCAACACGAATATTGACCTCCAAATTTACCATGTGGTGCAAAGCCATCGGTGCACAATCCAAGACGAACATTTCTAGGTTCCATGGCAAAATCAGGATTTTTTGTATCAAAACGTCTCCAAGCCTCCCCATCACTAGGATGTGACATGGTACCGGCAACACGCCGATTCCTCGAATGCCACGTAATTTCGTCCGCAATGTTCTTTGTAACAAACAGCCTCTGCAATCTCGGTGTGATTGGAAAATAAGTGACAACCTTTGAGAACTTTCTTTGTATCATAGAAAGTTCTACTCATTAGGTTGTCATTCGGTATTGCTTCGTTCAACAATGAAGCAAAGCTATCAACACAACTATGTGGTAAGTTATACTCACACTTCAAAGTGGTTATCCTTGTTGCCATCTCCAACACAGACATCTTACTCCCTTCATACAACGGATTATCAGCAGCCTTTAGCAATTCAAGAAGCTTTTTAGCTTCATCATTGGGCTCTTCTTCAATATCAATTGAATCCCCATGGCCAAGATTATCATTACTTGATCCTAATGCATCAACAATCATATCTCGATAAGGATTAGGTGACGTTATCGTCGATGGTTGTGGCTTACTTAAATTCTCCCCATGACAAATCCACTCAAAGTAATTCGGGCAAAACCCTTTCCGATATAAATGCTCTATAACGGTATCCACCTCAAAACCGTTTGTTGTTGCATTTATGGCAAGGACATCTAACACACGCAGATTCTTCGTAGTCTCTATGTTGTTTAGCAAAATCAATGAAATCATCTACCCCTTTAACAAACTCCAGCTTAAGGGAGCGTCCGACAAGTCTATCATACATCCAAGCGCGCTCCGATCTTTTCATGATATGAAATTCTACAAACCTCATACAAAAATTTGGTTACTTATAATTATATAAACAAATATATTATCATATATTCCATATTATCGCTGAAACTATATTTATACTCCAATAAGCGAAGTTTGACGTTAAATTGAAATGCATGGATTGACTTTCACTAGTTGCGAAAACTGGAGAAATTCCTAGTTCTGCTGTGTGCGGAACATTTCTTTGTTCTACTTGTGTATTCGATAACCAATGTTGCATATTGAGTCATATAGGTTTTACATAGAATCACAAATGTTGTATATGAAAATTAGGATATCAACATCATCTGTTAGCTATTGAAAATCATTTTCCATGAAAAATGAAGTTCCGTCCAACCAAACTAAGTATAGGCTTAAACCCCTAGAGTATTTTTTTTGTTTCTCTTTCTACTAAGAGGTCTCACCTCAATCCTTCATGCTCAGTTCTACATTCTCCATTGTTTCTTTCTCTTTAAGCTGATTAATATAAAACCCCTCTTTAAACTCTTAAACCCTTAAACTCAACAACAGTATGCAAATCTCATTATTGGCCTCTTCAGTGATCAAAACAGCAAATGTGTATGATCATTCATATCTATTTATGGCTGCATTAAACTATTCAATTGACAGCAACAATGATACATCTAATTTGAATATGAATAACTAAATTTACAATTGCAAAATCAGCTTACCACAGAAAAATGAAGAGGAAGCAGAGAATCACCGATGAGAAGTTGGCTGTGCCGCCTAGCTTGGTAGTGGAAATAGCTAGAAACTCATATTTGAACTAATTTCAGATATTTTACACCAAAATCGCTTATTCTAAACAAACAGAATAAAACCTAATTGGATAGAAAAAGAATAGATGTTTACCAAAAATAATTGAAGATTAAAAAGCGTTTATGGCGGCTTCGATTTCGGCGGTTGATGTCGGGTGAGAGTGGTAGCAGCGCCAGCTTCGATTCAACACCCAACTTCGATTCGTTAGTGGCCCCTTCTATTTGGTCGACTTTGAAGAGGGGTTGAGGAACGGCGCTTTGGAGAGGAGGAGCAACTGAGTGTGGTAGGAAATTAGGGTAATAGTCGGACGCGGGAAAGGCATGAATTTGGTTTACAACCGCAAGACAGTAGGCATATTTCTTAATGACGGTCGGAGAATTTCAGTCTATTGCTATGGCTCAGACCACTCAAATTCCCTACCACATTACAATCATTTAATTAAAACAAACGGTCTGTATTCATTGACCATAAAATAACGGTAGGAAGCGGTAGGGAATTGGTATTTCACCGACCGAATATTTTTTGGTAGGATAAAATGGTAGGTATTTAGGCGTTTTCTTGTAATGAAGTGGAATGATCATTGGCTGCAAGGTTTGAAAGAAACTCATAGCCTACATCCACTTCCTTATCCAGAAAAACTCCTCCTGCAGACGAGTCAACAATACTCTTCGTCTGAGGCTGCAGACCATTGTAAAATGTTTGCGTCAAGAACCATTTGTCCATGTTGTGATGTGGACACTCTCTCTGTAAATCTTTGAACCTAGCCCACGCTTCCCGAAGTGTTTTATCAGGCTCTTGGGAAAACGTGGCTAGTTTATTTCTGATTTCTGCTGTCTTTGTGGGTGGATAATACTCTCTCAGGAATGCAGCAGAAATCTCCGACCATTCAGACACTTTGATGTCATTGAACCACTTCTGAGCTCTGTCTCAGAGTGAAAACTCGAATAGGATGACCTTCAACTGCTCAGGTGTGACTCCTTGATGCTTTACAGTTCGGCAGAGTTGTTGAAATCTCTGCAAATGATTGGCCGGATCTTCAGTAGGATGCCCACCAAACTGATTTTGCTGAACCATGCTAATGAGTCCAGGCTTAATCTCGTATTTGTTGGCGGCGATGGTGGGCATTGGTTGTCCAGTGAAAAGACCATCTGGGTTGGGCATCCCATACGATTTCAGTGATTTAGACATAACTGAACTCGAGGTGTCTGATCCAGAGGTGTTCAGCTGAACAGACTGCTTTTCTCTCTGAATTTTCTTTCGAATCTGCCTGATTGTCCTTATCAGATTGGGATCCGTTGGGATGGGGGAACCGTTTCTTTGAGACCTGGGCATATAAAAGAAACAAAAAGAAGCAGTAAAACGGACCTCAATTGGAACAATGAGTTGTTCCAATGAGGCATAGAGAAGTAGACCAAATAACCAAACAAAAACTTAGAAAACTAGCCGTCTCCCCGGCAACGGCGCCAAAATTTGACAGGTTGAAGTCGTATCACCTAATCAAATTTTTATTTAAAAATCCTCTAACAACAATAGTAAAGGGAAGTAGGGTCGAATCCACAGGGGGACAGAGTTTCTAAGTCAATATTCAGCCAAACAGCTATTTCAGACAAGATCAGGGAAGAATCAACTGAACTACTAATTAAACTAAAGAAAGTAATATAAATAATGAGATTAAACTATGGATTAAAGGTCTAGGGTATTAGTTCGGTCCACCATGCTTATACCAATCAAAAGGGTCGAATAACTAATAAAATCTAGGTTTAGGGTCGAACAATCGGAGCCATTGTTAAGCCTATGATCGGGTCATAACGCTCTCAATTCAACATATGAAGTACGATCACTCACATAATCATAATCAATAGTGCGTTCTAAGCCTCTAAAAGTAAGCCTACAATCAGCTCATACTCAAGTTGCCAAACATAGTTCATGAAATTGTACACTGACATAAACTACGAAATAAAGAACAAATCACACTACAATTGAACTAATCAAAACCTAGAACTAATAGCAATTCAAATATGAATCATGGTATAACATGGTTTTCCTCCTTAAAACCCTAGAAATTAAACTACTCAGACATGATTGAATCAAAAATAATAAAACTAATGTGAAACCCTAATATTTGCATCATGAATGAATTAAATAATCAAACTAAACAAATAAGAAATAAAAGAAGGAATTAAGAGTAAGAATAATACCAATTGACGGAAAGCATAAACTTTTATTGAAATAATCCAAGGTTCGATCACCTTTGAATCTACTCTAAAGTGTTTAGTCTAAGAAAGCTCTAAAACTAATACTATCAAAGCTGAAAAATAAAGATGTCCTCAAAATAATGAGGCTTAAGTATTTATAAATCCCCTAAAAACTAATAAGAAAGCAAATAAAAAGATAGATTTCGGGCCGTAAAACCTCTTGCCCGATCGGGCTAATCCGCCCGAAGCCATCGGGCGAATGTTTCGGACATATGGAAAATATTTTACTTTGTTTTGAACTCCTCTAGGCAGCCAGAACAAAAAGAGTTCGCGCCCGATCGGGGTATTCCACCCGATGCCAGCGGGCAGAATTCCTGCAATCTTGGGTCAACTTGCGAAGGCCATATCTCTCAAACCAAAAGTCTATTTGGGGCGTGTGACCTATCATTGGAAAGCTATTGAAGTCTAGAATCCAACCCAATTGGAATTTCTTGATTATCAATTTTATATAAATAGTTATGATCAAAATAGTGCATATGTGTCAGTTTTGGCACTTCTTTCACTAACTCTTTGCTTCATTCCAACTCAAAATTGTCCCAAACTGATGCATTGTTATCCTTATGCAAGCTACCTTCATCTTCAATGATTAATAGGCTATATCCTTGATAATCATGATCAATTTGTATCAAAATAACCTGAAAATCATCGAAACACACAAACGGGGAGTAGTAGAGCACAACTTACGTAAATTCATGCCATTATGTACCTAAATGCTCTAAAAGGAGTTCTAAATGCAATCTAAATGCATCTAAAAACTATATTTAAATGTGATACATCAGTAAGAATTGAGGAGATTTCGAGCAAGAAAGTTGCACGAATTTGAGAGGAAAAAAAAATTCGAACGGAAAAATTTTAAGGAAAGAATAATTGCGGAATTTTGAAGAGTAATTGTGGAATGAATTAAGCTAGGATTGAACCTGGCTCTGATACCATGTCAGATTTCATGAATGGAGTTGAGCTCCATTGATGAACTTGAAGTAGTAAAGAGAAAAGAGAGAAATAGAGAAGCAGTAAAAGAGTAAAGAGAGAACTAGAGAAGAGAGAAAGACTACATTGTATTAGAGTTGAATTATTAATGAATTACAAGCTAAGGCTATTTATACTACTAAGCTAATTACATTGGTAACAAACTCACCCTTGAATTAAGGAGTTGATTAACAACTAAGTAACAACATATCTAAACTCCAACAAACCTAAGTAAATTCCAACAGCCTCGACTATGATCACCTTCCCATTGTCTAGCAACACCTTATAACAGATCTTCAGTAATACTCCAGTCATGGAGGATCCACTATTTATAAGATACTTGAACCACTTTAATTCATCCATTGGAAAAGAACCTTAATATAGCTAATGAATGAATGTGATGAATTAGAAGTTAAAAGGAAAATTTGGTAAAAAGTCCCCTTACGTTTTCATTTTTTGAATTTACCCCCTTTTGTTTTACTTTTTAAAATTAACCCCTTAATATTTTAAAAAAATTTAGATTTCACCCCCTTATTGCCACGTCCCTTAACTTTTAACGAAGGTGGGCCCACACTCCACTTATACGATTTTCCTTCTAATTTCCCTCCTGCATTCATCTCTTTTTTCCAATTACCCGCTTGCATTCATCTCTCGCTCAATTACCATACTACATTCATCTTCTCATCCATTAATCAGGTGAAATTTACAACCCAAATGAATAATTAGCAGGGGAAGAGTTAGGTAACTTGGGTTCATCCTACTTTGTTTAATTTAAGGCACAACAAACAGGAACAATTAAACATCAATAACAATTAAATAGCGGTAGCAAATCAACAAGTAAAAAATCAACAACAACTCAACATCAACAATTACAAAAGGGAATCAGGTATTTAAGTAAAAAGGAGTTCAATAGTACCACTTTTTCCATTTATGAGAATTTTACTCTTATGGAAATAGGAGTAATTTTTGTACAGAGCATTAATCACCAACTTCTTGTCATAGAAGTTTTCCAGCCTTTGTCATTGTGTTTTTCTCCATAATGACGCCACAAAAACTGATTTTAAAAAGTTGATGGATAAGAGACGTCAAAGGGAAGATGTAGGAGGGTAATTAAAGAGAAAGATGAATGCAGGAGGGTAATTGAAAGAGAGAGATGAATGCAGGAGGGTGATTGAAAGGAAAATAGTATATGTGGGACCCACCTCCATTAAAAGTTAACGGACGTTGCAATAAGGGGTAAAATCTAAATTTTTTGAAATGTTAGGGGTTAATTTTTAAAAAATTAAAAACAAAAGGGGTAAACTCAAAAAGATTGAAAAGATAAGGGAGTTTTTACCAAATTTTCCAAGTTAAAATAACCAACCTTAATGAATATAGCATCTCCCTTTTTTCATTTAAGCCTTTATTTTTCACTTAATGAAACAGTTGCTCATCTTTCTAAAATAATCAATTATTTGAAATCGGTGCATTAATTCATGAAATAGTTAGAAATATTTTAGGGTCTGGTCTTGTTTTAAGTGCCTCAATTCATCAATTCATGAAACAATATAAATAATAAATGGAGCTGAACTGAACTAAACTGAACTTATGGGAGCTGAACTGAATTGAACTGAACTTATTAAAACTGAGCCGAACTGAATTGAACTAAACTAAACTGAACTGAATTGAACTAAACTAAACTGAACTTCTTAGAGCTTAACTGAACTAAAGTAAATTAAACTGAAAGAACAGGCCGGCTTTTGTTGTTGTTGATTTTTTTTTTGGAAGGTAATGTGGTGGACCCCTAACCAGATCTCAACTAGCACAGTTTTTTGATCTGGTGTTTGCGGGACTCGATATTTGAGAGCAGGGGGGAATGGTAAGGGGATCACCACCCCCAAATGCCCCTAGTGGGATTTGATCCCATGACCTTCAAGTCATGAGATCAAACCTTTACCACTAGACCAAGCCAAGCTAGGTAAAAGATAGAATGTTGTTGTAATGAGATTGTGCCTTGTAATTTATGTATCTATAAATACTCACAAGAATATACTTTAAAGTGACATGGAAAATAGCAAGTAATTCAGTAATTGTTTGTTTTGTGGAACACCCTAAAAAGTCTATAAAATACTAAAAATTTGAAGAGTGCACAAGGAAAAACGAAAAATCAATCTTCATAGATTCGGTAGCGGTCAGCCGTCAGCATACTCAGCACATCTTCGCCGACTAATCTTGGTTCCTCTCGTAGTCTCTCTTCTAAATCCCTCGTACATTTAACAAAACTCCAAAGCAGTTATTCTTTACTCCTATTTTCATCATGTCTTTCACTTTTCTCAACAAATTAGGTATATGACAAAGACTAGTGAATTAACTCTTGCAGTTTTTTGTCTTTGATTATGATTATCACTCCTATTAATTTGGGGTGTTTAATCTAGTGACCAAACTTCTTAATAAAGGGTTTGTTCACTATCTTTGTGAGTTCTTTTGTTTTCGATTATAAAATCATATGATAAAGTCATATTTATTATATAAGTTGTACCTTTTTATTTCTGTTTATGTCTATTTTGAAAATTATAACAAAAATGTAGAAACTACTTCTTTCTTTGCTTTTGTATAATGAATAATTATGTTAGTGTATGTATATTAAAGGTCATATAAGTAATATGATGACTAGCAGTGCATAAAATCTCGTGGACACGAAATCATGTATAGAAAGCTGGACATACTGACATAGATCGTGTATGGGTATTTTAAAAGAATATTAGGTTCACCCAAATGACAACGGAAAAGAATATCAATCAATTTGCCCAGAAAAACATTAGCAAGAAAAATAACATTCAATTTATCCAATAAGAACATCAGGTTAAATTAAAAGAGCATTTTATAAATTTTAATTATAGGGCCCCACAACATCTATTTTTCTTTTAATTTTTTGATTTTCAAAAAACTAATATCAAAAGAACACTTATTATATTTAGACGTCCTTTTCTTCTAGACGTTCTTTTAACTGAACAAAATGTTCATTGGTCTATAGTTTAAATTTTTTGAATTTTGAAAATTTCTAAATTTTTCATTCCAATTATGATATTTTAATTCCAATTTAAACATTGTTAAACATGAAAACTGCTCTTTTGATTGAACTTATGGCTTTACAGCCATGGTTGTTAGAATCGCGATCCTATTGTAGAATCGTACGATTCTACGATCCAAATATGACCATACGATTCCACTTACGATTCCACTTGATTCTATAACTTTTTTTCAACTATCGAAAACTATACAAATTTACATTAGATTTAATCATACCAACAAAGATAATAATAACATATACTTCCTCCGTTTTTTATTAGTTGTGACACTTTTAATTTCACGGACTCCTAGACAATTTTTGGAGAGGAAAGAGATAGAGAGAAAGAAAGAAGAGGACCCATGTGATAGGAGAGAGATAGAGAGAAAGATTTGCCTAAAAAAAAAGTGTCACAGTTAATTCCAAACTTCCTTATATAGAAAGTGTCACATTTAATAAAAAACGGAGGAAGTATTACTATCAATTATCATTATTTTAATGGTTAAACAATTATAATATTTATTTTTGGCCTTTTAAACTAAAAATATAAGTGTAATATATGGATTATGCGTGTTTTTAGAATCGCACGATTCTACGATTCTACGATTCTAATCTATAATCCGATTCTGAGAGGCCCGTCCAATCTAAAGTAGAATCCCGATTCTCACAACCTTGTTTACAACCTAGTTTAATACATATGCTTCTCTTACGAATGATGGTTGGGAGGGGTTAGGGCCTTTGGTCCATGACCACTAAGCAAAGGTTCATCGGGAAACCACTTGCCAAATACAAGCTTATTGGACCTCGAAAGTTGCAAACTGGAAGGTTCTTTGCCTTGGATTGAAGATCTAGCAAGTGAAGAAAAATACTCACATGTGATCATTAAGTTTGATTATCAAGAGTATTATATCACAGGCTCACCCGTGGATCGATTTACTTGTCTAACTTAGGTTCTTTAGAGGATTCTTTAGCTCGTAGTATTAATTTTCTTTCTTTGTTCTGGTTTCATGTGCATAGAGATGGAAACATGGTTGCCCACCTCGTGAAGTTAATGCTATTTGGCGTTGAGCAACATCGAGTACATCATTGCCCTATGAAAGTCTCACCTTATCTTTTGATGGATTCTTTAATTTATTGATTGAATAATAATGCAGTAACGATTTTCTTCTAAAACAATTATTGCTTTTTTAAAGTTTAACCGAACTTGATGTTCATAAGTCGAGGCTTTCAAATTTGAAATTTCAAAATTTTGAATAGTTTTCAAGTCAAACGTGCCATTATTAAAGATATAATATGTACTTTAGATATAGGCTACCTAGCTATATATGCACGCGATGCGTGCTTCATGCGAAAGATTGATATGTAATAAGGATTCGGGAGAAACTACATGGTAATTTCTCCAGTGAAGTGTATACATATTTTTCATACTTTTAAAAATAATCGTTAAGTTTTAGTTATTTTGCTTTTTTATAGGGTGTAATTGTTATCTCAAAAGAGTTTAAATAGTAAATCAATTTGAATACATAAAAAAGAGTAATAAATATTAGTGAGTAGATTAGCAATAGTGATTTAAAAATAAAACGCCATAAAAAGTAAAAATTTTACAAAAAATAATGGAAGATGTCATCAGCATCATCACTCATGAGTAAAAAGTATATCATTCCTCTCCCTCTATTACTTTCTCGCTCATCTTAAAATACTTAAGCATGTTTCATGATCAATTTGATCAAATGCACCTTCACTTATGAGCAATCAATTACTCATGTATTTGAAAATAAAAATATTAAAAACTATATAAAAATATAGCAAAGTGGATGTCTATTTATAGATTTCAAGAAAATATAACCATTGATATTTTTATTTTTATTTTACTTTCTAGATTTTTCGATATTTAAGTTTGAAGTTTTAAATTTTTTCCTAAAAATCTCATGGCTAAGTTTGGAAATAAAACTTAATTACTTCCTTGATTTATTTAATTTATTTATTTTTTCTTTTTTTAATTTTGGTGTCCATACCTCCTTTCCCCTTAGATGTTCTTTTAATTGACTAAACTCAATGTTCTTTTGGGTGAAGCTAATGTTCATCCATGCCCATATTGTTCTAGATGGTTTCATGTCCATGATCGCCTACGCCAAATGCCTTTTTCTAATGAATTAGATAGTCCTACGATTTCATTGACTAATAAAGTTAGCAAATGGAGTGTAATTACAACAGAAACCGTTGAAAAGGAAGCCATTGGGCCTAACATCGGTTCCAACATCTGGTCCTTGCCCAGGAATCTCTACATTTACTAGGCTCATTTTAGTCGACAACAACTCAACGTGAATTTTTTTTAGTGACACTCAGTTTCTCAATGTTTAGTTTCACAAGCCACTATATTTTACACTAATTCGCAAGATTACAAACACAAGATTGTCTTTCTCTAAATTATTAGGATGTTTGGCGATTAACTGGTGGCTGATTTGACCGGCTATTTTTAGTGGCATGTTTGATCGTCTGTGCAATTATTGGTTGTGTTATAGAAGTGTTTAGTAAAAGCCGTTGTAGTGTGCTACCTGTTTAGTATAAAATGAAAGTAAAAGCCAAAAGCCAACATGAAAAGCTTGTAAAAGCAAATTTTGGTTTAAAAAACGGCTTTTTAGCTCTCCAAAAGTTATTGTGAAACTATTGGGTTAGACCGTCTGACCCAATATGTTCCGTCGGACGAAGTCGCGAGAACGCCGCCGCGCTTTTACTCACCATCACCATCACCGTCATCAAAACCACCGTTCACCAACCCCGAAACCACCGTTCACCATCACCGTTCACCATTCAGATTTCCTCATCAACAACATCATCCATCCTCTTATACGGGTAGAGTCTAGTATATGAAGCTGGCAAAGCAAAGCTGGGAAGCATTATGTATTTCTAAAATTTGAATAGTCCCCGACGCCGTCCTCCTCCGTCGGGTATTACAGCAATGGAAGAAGTATCCTCCTCCTCGACTGAAGAAGCAGGTTTGTTATTTTTTATTTTTTTAGTTTAGTTAGAAACTAAATGAAATAATAAGAAAACTAAATGAAACAATAACATAAGTAACTGAAAACTGATTTTGTTTCCATTTAGAACTTATTTTATTTCATTTACTCCCCTTTTTTTTCATTTGCTTCGAACTTGCTTTCATTTACTCCCCTTTTTTTTCATTTGCTTCTAACTTGCTTTCATTTACTCCCCCTTTTTTTTCATTTGCTTCTAACTTGTTTTTCATTTAGACTAAAACACGTAAATGAAACAATAAGATAAGTAACTCATCTTATAAGACATCCAACTGAAATAAAAAAAGCAACTGAATTTTTTTTGAAACTAACTGAACAAAAATTGAAACCAACTGAACAAAAATTGAGACCAACTGAAACAAAAATGAAACCAACTGAAAGTCGTCCGACCAAATGTTATGGTCGGACGCGACTGACCCAATACCTTCTCAAAGTTATTTACCAAACGCTTTTTTTTTGGTTGTTTGACCACATACAAAAGCCAATGATAAACACTCAAAAACCATTTACCAAACACCCTCATGGCCTCATTATGTGTGAATATACGAAAATTATTTCAAATAAAAAAAATATTCATTTTCTTTATATTTCTTTACAAGAAAAGTAAGACAGGCTTTAATGTTGCAATCCTCCTAGAAACTAGAGGAATGGATGGGGGGAAGAAAAAAGAAAGGGAAAAATTAGGTGGGAAAATGTTGCATTGCTTCTAGAAAATTATTTTCCAACATTTTAGAAAACTAATTTCAACCTTTTAGAACCGAGCAAAAGGAGAGCTAAAATAGTATTTTTCAGGAAAGATATTTTTAGCTAATCTAACACGCCCCTAATGTACAAATTAACCACAAAAAGTGATTTTTGACCATTTCTCCACTAAACATTAAGAGATAACTAGATAAGGTTATATATATACATATAGGCTGTTATTAGTGTGGCGGGATGTTCTCACAAACTTCTGTAGCACAAAAAATTAGCATGAAAAAAGTCAAAACTCACAAGTCCCTCCAAAAAAGATAGAAAAAAAACAAGTGTTTGTTCTATTTCAGTTTAGGTATTAGTTTTAAATCAGACCAGATCTAATCAAGGTAGATCAGGTCTAATCAATTACGAATATTTCAACTAAAATGAAGTGTGAGTATAAAATGAAAGTGGGTAATCAGGTCCAATCGAATCTAGTACTCTAATTCCAACTCTAGGGTCCGATTTTTTTAACTTATTTCTGTTAATGTGAACTTTAATAACTTATTCAAACCTTATTTGTGAGTTGGTTTAAAATTACATTTGCTTATTTTTACTTATCAGAACTTAAAAGAACTTCTCTAAAACTTTTTTTTTGCTAAGGACTGAAAATAAATTGAAAAAAATGAACCCTTAGTTCAGTAAGTTTGAATGAAGAGAATTCTCTATATAACAAACCTTGTAAGATTTCACAATCACAAAGATGTACACAAGATAGTAAAATAGGGAAGATTTTAATTCTCTATAGAAAGTTAACACATTCTCATTATTCTTTTACTTTCAACTTGTAGGCAGCCAATCATAAAAACAACAATATGATTTAAGAAAGCTACACATAAAATAAGGAAAAATTTCAAGCTCTATAGATTTTCAACATCACTTGTAGAATTCCATAACCCAAAAGCTGTGCACACAACAATGGGTGTTGATGCCCTTGAATCCAGCTCCTTTGGCTAAGGCCTCAAACTCCCTCTTACTCCTTTCTTTTCCTCCTGGGTTTTGTGTCATCATCAACAAATCTACTTGGGTAATGGCCCGTGCGGAAGTTGTTGTCTCTGGCTCATCGTTGACAATCGCCTCCACGACGATGACCTTGCCATTGTCTGGCAAGGCCGTGTAGCAGTTCTTCAACAATGTCAAACAACGTTCGTCGCTCCAATCGTGGAGGATCCACTATTTCAAAAAAATTACATCAACATCAGTTTTCTTTTCTTACCAAAATTCACATAAATGTGACTTTTGTACTAGTACTTCATCAGGGAGCTTTGTGTAACATTTCTTCGTGACCTTACCTTAAGAAAGATGGCATCTCCTTTGGGAACACTTTCAAACATATCTCCACCAATATGCTCCACACCTACAAAATGTAAACTTGTTTAGGTTTGGTTATTATCTTAGATGTACCATATTAACTTTTGGCGTTATGTATATAATACAATTTGATCATGTTTTTGTATTGATATATAAAAACAAATGTTACTCCATATCGATTATGCTTATACTATAGTATACCTGGGCAAGGAGGTGCATTTTCGATGACATGAGGCAAATCGAAGTTGATGCCTTTAATGGATGGATATTGAGATGTTATGAAACGGACAGAGTGACCAAGACCTCCACCTACATCAACGAGACATTTGACATCGCTGTTTTCCAAACCTTTGTATTTTTGGAAAATCTTCTTTACAAACATTACTGATTGAGCCATTGCCTTGTTAAAGACTTCATTAAACCTTGCATCAACAGCTGGGTATTCAAATGCATGCATCCCATATACCATGTTGAATGGAATTCCTCCTTCTAACACAGCATCTTTAAGCTTGCTCCTGAAATAGTTTTCCAATTATTACTTTGAATCTTGAGATCATGACATTATTTTAAAGTCTAAACTCTTGAGGGCGAAAATAAAAGATTTGGACTCTGTTCATATTAATAATAAGCTCAAATTAGTTGTAACAAGGCCAAAAATTTAAGAATTCAAATAAGTTAAGAGTCGATAAGTTCTAATAAATTAAGTTTAAGTTAAGTAAATGGTATTAGAAGTGGAACACATAGGACGGGCGGATAACTCCATAGATTAGGTGTGATTTCCTTGTCTTTCCTTATTACTATGACTTTTTTTTTCAATTTTTTTGGCCAAGTTTGGGACCAATAAGGCAATAATTGAAATGAACTAAAGTTCTCTTATTGCTTTGAAAAAAAGTTACTACTTGGTTTGTCAACAACGAACGCCGCCTACCATTTATACTTTATTTGTTCTTATTTGTTTCAGTGTGAGTTATATATTTGTCACCGACTCACCTATATAGTTGTACTTCAAGGTTATAAGATTTAATCTCACTAGAGGTGTATGGAGGTGAAGATTCCCTTTCTTTTCTCCCTCTTTCTAAGTGTCTAGTCCGTAAATACTAAATACGTAATAAAAAACGGTGCGAGTTTACTTTGATCAAGATCCTTATCCGTACCACTTGGTATTATTATTGATAGAGTAAAAATCTATTCCTGTGCCTTTAGCGATCAGTTTGATATTTTGGTTGAGATAGTTCTTTAAC
Source organism: Patellifolia procumbens (assembly GCA_947645195.1). NCBI lineage: Eukaryota > Viridiplantae > Streptophyta > Magnoliopsida > Caryophyllales > Amaranthaceae > Patellifolia > Patellifolia procumbens. Next base: position 748,895 of record CANSGD010000928.1, read on the forward strand.
TAGGTATCAAGAGTTAGAGTGACCATAAGGTTACAGACTTACAGGTTCGAATCTCCTTCACTCCTCCTTGCTAAGTTGAATATATAGCACTAGGTATGAGATTGTTCCTTAACAATTATCACCTTAAATACTAGGCTTAAAAAATTAAAAAAGAAAATATAAGAACCGAGACAAATCCAAAAATATCGTAGATTTTAACATTTATTTTGTGTATTGGTAAAAAAATAAATCAAGTTAAAATATGTGAATAACATCAATACGACTTCTACTATACATCCACTTATTCATTATTCGGAGCATGATTGACACTCTCTAATATTAAAAGTCAAAAGTCAAATAACTAATTTTTTATGTGTTCTTTTCTAGAGCATTGAACATTAATTGAGTTAATCATGAGCAAAGAGACAGCATTAAGGAATATGCCAAACTAACATTATAGTCGCGTAAAAGAATTCCCTTAAAGAGTTGTTGCAGAATATAGTAAAGATAAATTGGAGACTTAGTGGCCACTTACCCACTTGAATGGATTTCATAATTAAACATTTTGTTTTTTAGGAGGTTGCCAAATCTTAATTCTTCCACCGCAAATAATTTTTAAAAATGTTATCCATGCATATAAGAAGGAGATTCAGCTAATGTGCATAGTGCACTTGTCTCCACAAAAGTAGAAATAAAATATCTAGATCACTTGGGCCCTTGGCTCTATCTTTTTTTTGTAAGAAGAAGTGGTCCGGACTCCGCTCGGGTCCTATTGGGCCAGCCATTTGAGAGTGGAGGGAATGGTAAGGAAATGCTTACCCCCAAATGCCCCTAATGGGATTTGATCCCATGACCTTGAAGTCGTGGGGCCAAACTCTTACCACTACACCAAGTTAGGCCCTTGGCTCTATCTGGATGAACAAAGAATAAACTTTGACAATATACATACTTATATATGGCGCGAAACTCTGTTAGTTGATTTGAATAAATCAAGGTTACTAAAAATTCATACTACATCGAATTACTGATTATCACTTCATGATACTACAATGTCATAGTAACTTAGATTACTTGCAATATGTACGACTTTTTATTTGTTATATTTTGATTAAAAATCTCTAACTAATTAAAGTAGAGAAAAAAAAGCAATAAAAAAAATATTTTTAAAAAAAGTTTGCTAATACAATATTTTAAATCTCATCATCTCTAATTATTAACAAACAAAATTAGAAAATTTTCTATCGATTTACCCAATTTCCTATTCCATTCTTTTTTATAAGTTGATTAAGTTCTACTCACTTCTACTTTATTCCTAAAATGCCAAAAGTTTATTCTTTTTTTACATTATTTTACCTACTTTTAGGACCATATAATTCTACGGTATTTCACAACCACGTTATCTGTCCTATTTAAATAAATAAAAGGGACCTATTCTCATTGTCTTGATTTTTGTTGCTAACAGTAAATGAATAAATCCAGAGAGAACGAAGTGAAAAGTATCTTTAACGTAGAAATTATAAACAATGATCAAAGTAAAGCATGCGGATAATAATAAAGTCAAACATCGCATTCATTCAAGAGCGGAGGAGGAGAGCAGGGTAGTAGATTAGAGCTAAGTTTTCCCATAAAAAGAAAGTATGCTCATGAAGTATTAATCATTTCTTAACCCTATTGTTATTTTCTTGTGAAAAAATCAAATTTCTCAAAAAACAGAGAAAGGAGAAGAGAAAGTAGAAAACTAACCAGCTTGCAAGAAAAACCTCATCAGTGAACAACTTAACATTAGGAGCCAGTGACACACCATCTTCATCAGGAACATACACCTTAGTCAAAGGTGCTGCCTTGTACCGTCTTTCAACACCGCCATCGGCGGTGTTGACAGTGGTACAATGGACGATAGAGAAGGTGGCCAGAAGCCGAAGCATCCGGTCCAACATGGCCGGTGCTTCGGGGTTTCTGGCCTGGACATGGGCTGCTATCTCAGCAGGCAGAAGCCCCTCGGCTCCTGCCTGATCATAGATAATTTGGAGCACACCCATCTCAATGGTAGCATTTAGTACCATAGGAAGAGCACAAGAGTTAGCTATCTGAATTCCATTTGCATAAAGAGCTTCCTCTTCTTGCTCATTGTTTAATGGTTCTTTACTATTTTCGGGTTTGGTTTCTGAAATAGAAGGTGCCATTTTTTATATTTGATGATTGGTTTTTTTTGGGATAAGTAGTGATGGTATGTAGTTTGATCATATAGGACGGAAGGAAGGGTGTCTTATAAAGAGGAGAATATCACTATGATTGCAATGGGTTGTCGGAAGTTATTTAATTTCAAGTCTTAGCCACCTACTCCCCTCAGTTTAGTTTTGTACTCTTTCCATCCTAGTGTAATATAGCGTTTCTTTTCTACTACTTCCGTCGTAAATTATATACTCCCTCCGTAACATATTACTTGCAATGATTTGACAGAAAGTGTGAGTAAAAAATGTCTAATCGTTGAAAGTAATCCGTTACAGAGGGAGTAACATAAATGGATGTCCTAATTTATTTGTTATATGTCCTTTTTTGGCTTATGATCTTTACTATATACTTGTCACTTCATTACTTTTATTTTTGTCTTATTCGCACAATTGATCACTATAACCACCAAAATTAGTACTTTATGAATTGCTGTAATAAATGAATAGTGGTCTCAACCTTCCACGTACTCTACCTAAATCTTTGTGTCGAACCTCTATGTAGCAAAATATTTGGGACGGAGGTAATTCCTATTTCATACTATGTGTTTCTTTTCTATTTGGATGCCCTAATATAATTTATAACATTTGTTTCTATTTAGAAAAAAAATTATAGGTAGCTCTTAGGGTTGCATATAAAATTTCAAAAAGAAAGCTTTGGAGAAACCAGACTTTAATTACAGGGATTTACACTTTTTTTTGTCATAATTCCCAATGTAATACCACTTTTGGAAATACATTTAATTCTTATATGCAACCCTTTAAGACTGCATAAAGCGGACATTGGTACATCTACTCATTGGGTATTTTATCCACCACTACTACAGAATAAAATATCATTAAATATATAGTGTTGGATCTCACCATCACCACTCTCTACTAGAAGTGGGTAGTTTACCTGGTGGGTAGTCTAAGTTTTTTCCGCATATAACATTACCCTTCTAACTATGATCCTATATTTTCTTATGATTTTCCTAGTAAAATCGTGCCACGATAATATATTTGCTTCTTGAAAATAGTTTTTTTGCTTTGTTTATTCAACCTGATGATTGAATTAGTCATATATTCAATGTTTTTACACCAATTACTAATTCATTCTCTCCCTAAAATCAGTCTTTGCTCTATAACATTTATATAAATAAATAAATATTATTAACGTTCCTCTTAGAGTCCGCATACTTTAATAGAATCAATCATTATATATATGGGATGCATATAGTAATACATTTTTTTTGCCATTAATATCTTTTATTTCCGTTAATTATCGGACATTGCTACACCCACCCAGTGGGTAGCAACCCACTACTAATAGAACATTAAAAAGTTACAAATTAAGTTGAGTGGAGTTTCACTACTCCCTAGCCACACTATAATAAAATGGATAGTCTACTCGATGGTAAATAAAAAATTTCCTATGTATTGATTGGTTTAAAACGATGATTTAAGTTTTCCTATGTATTGATTAAATTTTACCGCCTACTATGGCAAACTTTCACCCAAAAGAAGCATGGAGCTATAAACTAGGGGTGATAGTAGTAGAAAAAACTACAAATTTATAATTGTTCTTATTCAGCTCACAAAATTTATGTGATTCCAAGTACTCTTGTAAAAAAATCTAAAAACTGTTAAAGTCAAATTGTTGTACTTCATTAAAAACACGAGAAATTTATAGATTAACCTTAAAGTAGTGACTCCAATCTTGATGGAGGTATTATTCACTTTGTCCTTTAACCGATTAGTCAGAGTCTCAAATCTCAATATTTAGGCTGAAATGAGATATTTGATCAACCACGTATCCTCAAAAGCTATAGTCACTAAACTACTAACACTAATAAATACCCTTAATTTTTTTTAAAAGCCCAAAAAATACTTTTCGGGGGATGTCGGTCCATTAGGTGTTGTTTATTGATAATTTTAATCATGGTTATATGAAAATCAGAAAAGAATGATATACCTACTCTTTGTATTAATTGTGTTTTCGAAAGGTCAAAATTGGTGACCAGCATCGACAATAGTAATTCCATGCGTGGTAGGTGATGTATGTGGCTGTGTGCTTCACTGGCTAGTACAAAACAGAAAAGCTTTAATCATACAAAGACGCCTCTGCTTTACCAACAACCCCACTCGCGCCAACCACAACATGATTGTGGCGACAAACTCTCAAGCACCCTTTACTAATGCAAGAACCTTCCAAATTCCAACTAATATTGAAATTCATCCATAATTTTACTCGCTTCATTCTCAAATAATTCTGTGTATTTATCTTTTATACTTTTGAATCTAGCTTTACTAATACTATTATATTTCTGTTAACTTTCAATCTACTGTTTTTTCAAATGACTTTTTCGTAGTTCATGAACTCATTTTGATCTAATACTAATACTCTTTTCGTTTCAATTTGATGTTCCCATTTAGAATATAGGGAAAAATCAATGCAAATTGAGGTGGATGAAAATCTTTTTAATTTTTAAAAAAGTAAGAGAGAAAGAACAGTGAGTGATTGAAAAACAAAAGATTCTAAAGTGGCTTAGGGTGAGTTTATAGTTAGTCTTCAGGGTGAGAGTTAAGATAAGACTTTAGAGAGTCTTATCAAAGACTACCTATAAACTCCCATCAAGATTTGGGGAGTCTTAAAGTGAGTCTTATAAATCCAAGACTCACCTTAAGATTCACTTTAATAATAATGACCAATGGTGTGCTGCCAAGTGTCAATATTTTTTTGTGAAAGAGTCTGAAATGCAGTCTGAGGTATAAAAATTAAAATTGGAATAAGTCTTATGTGAATCTGAATATTAAAAAGTAGATAAAGTTAGTGGAAAGCTGATAGAGTCTGAAAATATGGGAAAGAGTCTTATGGATAAACTCACCCTTATGTGTAAGACAAAATGTAAAAAAATGTCGTTAATAATTGGTTGTTAAACGGTAAGATAGAGAAATAAATATTTTTAAAATGAAAGATTTAAAGTGAAAATAACTTTTGGAAACATCATAAAAAGGAAAATGGGAACATTAAATTGAAAAGAAGGAAGTATAATTTAATTTCATTAGCCATAGTATAAAATTAAATCACCTCAAAAAATGGATTGTACATACATTTACAAATCTACTGAACTATACTTCCTCCGTTTCGCAATACTCGCAACGTTTCTTGTTTTCACACTATCCAATGCAATACTTTGAACCTTAATATCTCTAATTATTGATAAAGTAAAAATTATAAAAAGTTGATATTATGGTAGTATGCAATAAGACGAATCAAATAAGACCCACCTTGACTATATATTTTCTTATACATATGAAAAAATATAACATAAGATTGATAGATGAATAGTAGTTACTATGCTAATGTTGCGAGTATTGCGAAACAGAGAAAGTACAAGTTTACCCTATACTTGAGTTATCGCTAGTACTTATAAAACTACCTCTATGGCTCCAATCCATGGTTAAACTTAGGCCCTGTTCTCGTCAACTGAATTTTGCTGTAACAAACTTTTTTTTACTGAAATGAACTTATTTTTCCTGAACTGAATTTATTTTAACTGAACTGAACTTATTACTATTGAACTGAACTTATTTTTACTAAACTGAACTTATTTTTACTGATTCATGTTGTTTTTCCTTCTTTGCACTACTGATTTTTACTGAAATGAACTTATTATTACTGAACTGAACCTATTTTTACTAAACTGAACTTATATTTAGTAAACTGAATTTATTAGTACTGAACTTAACTTACTGAATTAAACTTAATTTAAATAAAACTTATTAAAATAAGTTGACGAGAATAGGACTTTAAAAAAATAGATTAAACTTACCCATGTTAGATTATTATGATAGTTAGTGAAAAGAATAGACAACTATGTCCTTGTTCAAATAATCTAACACGTGAATGAAACTTGAGAGCAAAATATCAATTGGGTTGGTGAACTACTGAGCCCACTTTGAATTATTAAAAGCTATCGTTAACAACACCTAGTCCCCTACTAAAGGTCCAAAAGGACTGCACAATTAATTGTGAATATTACTGATAACTTGATAACGGAGAAAACTTTGTTGATCCAGTGGGTTCTTTACCCTTTGATAACCATGTTTCTGCACAACACGAAATTATTAAAAGATGTGGTTTGATTTTAGGATTTTATCATTCATATTACTTAGAGCTTGTTTGGTTCACATGGGAAATAACTTCCCATGGAAATTCATATTTCATGGGAAGTTTTCTCCCTTCTCAATTTCCTAGGAATTGTGCTAGATTGTTTGGTTGACACTATAGGAAATAAAATTTCCTAGGAAATTCAACTCACTAAGGGGAGGCTTGGTGAGTTATTTCCCATGTCTTGTGGGAATTTTCATTTCCTTGGAAATTCTAATTCCCATGGTTTCTTTAATTTCCTCCAACCAAACACAAACACATTTTGCTATTTCCTTGGAATTTGTATTTCCAAGGGAAATAAGCTCCAACCAAACGACCTCTTAGTGTTATTTAGAGAGATGATATACATATATTGAGTGTATGTGGGCCACACATACACTGGGTGTATGTGTTACTATTAAAATACAGTGTATGTGTTACTATTAAAATGCATATTGTTACTAAAAATTATCAATATAATTGTTTAAACTTGTTTTGTTTATTAACGATATTTGAATTTACATAATACATTGACAATTGAAATACTATATTTCGAATTGAATTTTATTACATGGTAAGGATGAAAATATAGCATTATTTTTTAACAAACAAATTAAATAATTGATAATGACAAGGAAATTTACTAGAATCAATAGTAGTAAAATGGTGGAGATGAATAATGAAGCTAATATATGATTAAATCTGGAAAAAAAATTACAATTCTTTTTTTAGTTTTAAACAAAGGATTCATATAAATCTAAACAAAGAATACTTCATAAAGCAGATCTTTTAAACAAAGATAAAGAAAAAATCATTAAAAATAAAATTATCCGATGAAATATTGTAAATTTGAAAAAATTTTAGTAACAATATATATTTTAGTAGTAACACATAAACCCAATGTATGTGTGGCCCACATACACCGAGTGTATGTGTAGCCTTTGTGATGTTATGTATAAGTATTAAATATTTTACCTAGATTAGTACTACCTCCGTTTTTTAATATGTATGTTTGCTTTTGCGCACGGACTAAGGAAAAAATAAAAAAGTAAGAGAGAAGGTTAGTAAAGTAAAGAAAAAGTGAAAAGGGTAGAGAGAAGGAAAGAAAAAGTTGGAGAGAAGTGTAATAATTGGGTGGGCCAACCTTCCATTTATGGGAAAAGGTAGAAAGGTACTTATTAAAAAAAAATCCCAAAATGATAAAATGTGCATATTAAAAAAACGGAGGGAGTATTAACTTGGGAATTTATTAGCAAATCATGCGTCAATCAGTATTAGTGATTATCTGTGTTTACTAGTTTAGGAAAGTATTAAATGTATAATATTAGCCTTAATTTTAACATAAAATATTAAATTATTCTAATCTTATATTCTATCAACAAGCTCATTACATCCCACTCTAATCCAATATTATTCCTAGATATTTTGCACCACTCTGTACATGCTTTCTTTTTTCCTTTCTTTATTTCATTTTTAGTCTCGAACTACAATAAACAATTCTTTTAAAAAATCCATCAGACTTACCGAATGAATTAAGCTAGTCACTAAGAGGATAATACTAGTCACTGAATAAATTAAACATTGTGATTATTGGTTAAAAAGGTCACATTATGAATTAAACAAGGCACAAAATGAAAGAAACAGGTCCAAAATTGATTAAGCTAGTCTCTATTTTCAAAACGAAGGTTTGTTCTCTTCTTGATATTGGGCTTGAGCCGTCGCCTAATTTTAAGCTAAAAGTAACCGGTAGACTTTTGTTTGAATCGGGAACCTAGCTACCGTAGCATCATATAATTCTACGATTCAAATATTACCATATGGTTCTACTATATTATTCTATAACTTTCTTCAACTAGCGAAAAGTTTACAAATTTATATTAGATTTAGTTATACCAACAAAGCTACTAATAACATATATTATCAATTATCATTAACTTAATGCTTAAACAATTAAAATTTTAATATTTGGCCTTTTAAACCTATAATATGAATAATTTCTAAATTAAGCGTGCTCGTAGAATCATAGGTTCTAGTCATTCTACGATTCGATTTCATGATCCAATTCTGAAAGTCCATTTTGATCCAATGTAGAATATCAATTTTGACAACCTTAGTTGAGTAGACTAACTTGATCCATTGAACTGTCTTTATATAATTACTTTTAATTTAGTCCTATAATCGGCGTTATTTCCGGAACAGAATTATTTGTATTTGTATGAGAGTATTTAGGGAATTGTCTTAGCCGCTTGCCCGCAATAGAAGCTCCGAGAGCCCGCAAAACAACAAAGATAGACTACCCCGGGGGTGGTTCCGGGATTGCCCCTCCGACGCTCAAGTCAGATTACTTTTCTGTAGAGAGAAAGTACGAAAAAGGAGGTTTAGAGTAATCAGAAAAAGTTACTTGAAATTATGATGCTAATCAGGTATTTATAGGGTACTGTGATGACAGAACCATAATTATTAAGTTAATCGAGGGTATTTCCGTAATAAGGAGTATTATGGGCTTTGTTAAGAGTAATGGGTTTAGCTTAGTGTTAATAAGGATAATTTAGCCATTTAAACCCTAATTGGGCTAAGACCTTAATTAGCCCAAACATTTAGCCCCACGAGTGATGCGTGAACGAAATCGTATGATGATCGGGTATCGCGCGGAATAATATGTTGAGAATATTTCCGATAAATGTTCCTAATGTGAGTCGATACGTATGATGGCTAGTCGATAGGTACAACGACCCATAGCTACGTATGATGACATGTTGGATGGCGTGCTATGTCCGATGACATGTTGCTTCGTATGATGGCTTGACAGCGACTAATCAATGCTTGATGGCTGACTTATCAGCGCTTGACGACTTGATGATGACTGGTCAAGGTTGTTGCTACTAGGCTGATGGCCTATTGCCATCTGATGGGTCAGCGGACTTATTTATTGCTGATGGTATGCTGTACCTTGAAAACTGATGGGTAATATATGTAATATAGGCTGACAGGGGTAATATATGTAATATGGACTGACAGGGTAATGCTGACAGGGTAATGCTGACAGGGTAGTTGCTAGGATGAAAGCTGAAGCTGAGGGATAATATAGGTGATGTGCTGAGGGGTTTTATGCGTGATAAGAGACTTTTATGTAGGCTGACAGGAGGGTGCATGCTAGTAGGTACTGCTGACGGGTGACACTGACGTGTTGCAGCTGAGGGGTTGCTTTGTGTTGCTGAGAGGGTATAGCTTTGAGTGTAGCTAACGTATGTTGAGGGATAACTAAAGATTGAGGGGTTTTCATGTGTATGGTTGAGGGGTAGCTTGCTAGTACACTAAAGGATTGATGGTTGAAGGAGTGCTGGTAGGTACAGAGGGGGTAATACGCTGAGTGCTAAAACAAGGCTTAGGGATGACCAACGCTGAGCTGAACACACACTTCATATTTTTGTTAAAACTTTGACGGACTATAACTTTGGGCTCGGGTGTCCGAATTGAGTAAACTTTTTTTTTCAAATTGGTTATTTTTTCGAGGCCTACGTCGTGGATTTGGCCAAGTATTTTCTCCAAAAAAGGCCTCTAACATGGAGATTTTGGCCCGTTTATGTTTTTCCATCTAAATTTCGCCTGTTTCATGACTGACAGATGATGCTCTGATATATGTGATTCCTTTGCTTATAAATACTTCATCCCTTCATGCTCTTCATTCATCCCATTCACTTCACTCACTTCACTTTCCCTCTCTTCAAGCACTTCTCTCACTAGGAATTCTTAAGTAACTTGTTGTTCATACCAAGGGCCTTTCTTTGAGTACTTGGTGCACGGGTGTGTTGAGGGCTTAGCTCTTTGCTTTCTTTATCCACGAGTGAGAGCTTTGTTCTACGTCAAGCAACGGGGGTTCATCAACCAAGGGCATATTATCATCGTTGATCACTTGGAGTTTCTTCTATTTATTGACTATCTTACCCGACTGAGGGCTTTCTTTTGAGGTACGCCTTGTAGCCCCTCATCAATTTAATGTATTCTTAGAATAAACTTGGATAATCTTGAGTAGTATTTGTTGTTGTTGTGCTATGTAAAATAAATGGACAACTACTCAAGATTATCTTAACACTTTACCCTTTTTTCCTTTGAATGACCCATGGGAGGAAATTTGGTCTGACGGGGAGTTAGTTGTAGCAGTAGCTAATAAATCTGTAGACCCATTAATACCAACGGGAATACCTTTGCATGTACTGCCCCCCATCCATGAGCCAGAACTTGATATTATTGAAATTGTGGAGCATGTTCCCTTTCCATGGGAAGTTTCTATTGCATCTGGTCCAACAATTAGAAGTTATTTGGACAGATTCTTATCCGACGGCCTTGTGAGGATGGTCGATAATGATCATGATGCGGCTTCGAGTTCTTCAGAGGTAATGTATGAGAGTATGAGGGCTTTGACTGTAACTCTAGAATGTGAGAGGGATGGTCCACCTGATTTCCACCAGACGTCCCCTTGGGCATCGGTTACACTCAAGAATGTAAGAGAGATGGACCATCTGATTTTCATTTAAGCCTCCCCTTGGCCAAAAGTCTCCTCCAAGGGACTTCACATTTGAGCGCCAAGTATAGCATCCGAGACCCTTTTCTTATAGTGCGCCCTACTAGCGATGCATCTGTAGATAGACCTCCCCCTGGTTGTTCTGCTGTGTATATAACGAGCTTGAAAAATGGTTTAAGATTCCCTTTGCACCCATTTGTAAAAAAGTTATTAGTAGCGTATAACTTGTGTATAACTTAATTAGTTCCCAATTCTTGGTTGACTATCAACTCGTACATAGCTGTTTGTAGTACGTTAGAAGTCCCTTGTACTTTGACGGCGTTTAGAAATCTTCATAGGATTCAGTTAATCCCGGGGAATCGCCAGGGGAGTGGGTGGTATTCTTTTCATAACCGAGATGAATATTTAACTGTTAGGGGAAAGCCCGTAACGCAGAGGGACTTTCGTTACGAATTCCTCTTCATTTACCAAGGGGAGCGTTGGGGATTCCAGTAGATCATATGGGGCTTCCTGTTGATAGTCTCAACTAAAACGTTCCATCAATGGGTCTGGAGGATGCCCCGGCGGCTGTTTGGCTCCATTCAATAAAGAAGGAAGCACCGAATGGTAAGAATCCTGTGAAGCAACCCACTCAATGGATCCCGACGAACGACCACTTCAAGGATGAGCATTTCCTGAGTGCCGTCGGACTTAGCAACATGTATGATAGGGGTAGGAAACGATAGATCTCTTCTAATTTCCTCCATTGTTTATGTTATTATGTTGCAACTAATATCCAATACATGTGCAGGAACTGCTTACTACCGCCTATCATCGGAGCTTCGAGAGGCTATGGACGATAACACTTTGAGCGGCCAAGCTGAAGAAAGCAATGGAGAAGGGGAAGGCGGAAGTTCCTCCACCCCCACCAGTAAGCTTCGTTGTTAATCTTCGCAAATTCCATTACTTAAAATTTGAACTAACGTGTCCTCTTTTTGCAGAATCCACTCAAAATAAAAAAGAAGAAAACAGTGATCTTGCCTTCATCTCCCTCACATTCTGAAGGCGTGATGGTTCCGACCCCTCAACCACAAGGGTTTCCTACTTACACACCTCACGGTGAGCCTGAGGGTCGTAAGCGCCCACTGAGTGGTTCTCGTTCTGAGATTGGAGGCTCTAGTGCTCAAGGGGATGTACATTCAGTCACCTCTACTCCTTTCCTACAGCTTTCTTGGGAAGATAGAATCCTCCAGATCAGTGAGGTCGTGGGTTTCTTGCACAACCCACAAGACGCAGACTTCGTCCGGCGGGAAGGGGTGAACGCCATTGACAACATGTACGACCATTGGATGCAGGTATGTCCGCCAACCCATCTTTTTTCTTGCATTACTTCATTGGGCTTTCCTAACAAAATATTTTATTTTGTAGGCTTCTGTTTGCATGAGTGTTCTTGCTGAGCGGTTTCGCAATGGGGAGTTGGATGATTCCACCGCCTTACGCAAGGAGCTTTCAGAACTCCGGAAAACAGCTTTCGATTTGAAACAGGAAGTGCGCAGGCATGAATGTGAGATAGATAGGATGAACAAAGGCTACAAAGATGATATGGAGGCAAATGGGGCTGAGATGTCTTCATGGAAAGAGAAGTTAAAGACATTGAAGAAAGAAAAAGAGGAGTACAAGGAGAAGTGGATTGCAGTGAAGAAGCAGTTACACTTGACTGAGGGGCAACTTAGCCAGAGTGCTCGGATGTTGAATGAGGCTCATGCTGAGGCCGTGGAATCTTGGAAGAAGTCTCCCGACTATGTTCATCATTTCAGCCAGATTGGAGCTGACTCCTTTGATATCGACGCCAATGAGGCGGTGGGGAGAATGAAGGATGCATTTGAGGCATATCAACCTGGGGCTTCATGGGACAATGTGAAGACCAAGTACAATGAGATGGTGAGGCAAGCTGATGAGTTAGCCCTGGCCTCGATGTAGACTACCTTTGGCGATGTGACCGTTGACGGGGATGGAGCATTGGGTGATGTACCACCATCTATCTTTATTTGTTTACATGTTGAACTTCGTGTTATTGAACTTTAGTTGGTTGTAATGAAAGTGCATTTGGTTTTGCACTCACTTTCGGAATTTGCTATTTGTGGTAGTAATAGCTTATTGAATTGCCTATATATCTCATTGCAATGTTATCTTTTCTTCCCTTGCTTAAATGACGAACCACCTTGATTCTATCATCTAGGGGCTACAAACCGAGCCCCATGTGATCTATGTGTTGACGAGGGGCTAAGAAAGAGCCCGTGCACTGACCAAATGCTTTCTCTCAGTTAAGGGAGATGTATTCTTCGCGTATTGTCAGGGGCTAAAAATGAGCCCCAAGCGATAGATTGGAACTTATCTACGGGGGGGGGGTATCCGAGAGCTTTCCTTTATACGTAGGAAAGTCTGGAAACTTATTGTCGAGGGGTGTCCGAGAGCATTCCTTTATACTTAGGAAAGTCTGGAACCTTATTGTTGAGGGGGTGTCCGAGAGCATTCCTTTATACTTAGGAACGTCTGGAACCTTATTGCTGAGTGGGTGTCCGAGAGCATTCCTTTATACTTAGGAAAGTCTGGAACCTTATTGCTGAGGGGGTGTCCGCCTTCCTTTATACTTAGGAAAGTCTGTAACCTTATTGCTGAGGGGGAGTCCGAGAGCATTCCTTTATACTTAGGAAAGTCTGAAACCTTATTGCTGAGGGGGTGTCCGAGAGCATTCCTTTATACTTAGGAAAGTCTGGAACCTTATTGCTGAGGGGGAGGACTCAAACTGTCTGATGGACGTCGTCCAGTTATGAAGGATCTCTTTCTCCGGTTAGGATGAGTGTTTCGTTAATTATCATGTAGATGAAAAACATGAGTAAAAAAGTATGAACACATTCGACTGGGGGCTAACTACGTCCGAGGGACATTTCTTTCATTCACAACTTAAAATTACAATGATGTGCTAAATTAACATGAACATTCATTCTATCATCTTATATCTTATTGCCCCTAGGACATCATTGTAAATTAAAGACTAGACATAAAACCTTCTGAGGTTGTTTGCGTTCCAAGGTCTTGCGAGTTCTTTTCCTTCAGGAGTTTGTAGGCAGAAGGTTCCCGGACTAATTACCTCCTTCATTTTGTAAGGTCCCTCCCAATTTGGACTTAGCTTCCCCAAAGCAGGGGGCATTCCAGCAACTTCACATTTTCTGAGGACCCAATCATCTAGAGTTAAAGGCCTTGCTTTGACACGACTGTTGTAGTATCGAGCGACTCTTTGCTTGTAAGCCATGGATCGGAGCAGGGCATCCCCTCTGATCTCCGGGAGCAAATCAAGATTGATAGACTTCAACTCATCATTTTTCTTCGAATTATAGAAAGTTACTCGGGGAGATGGGATCCCAACTTCGACTGGAAGGACGGCATCACTTCCATAGACCAAGGCAAAAGGGGTATGTCCAGTGGCCTCTTTCTCAGTTGTACGAATAGACTAGAGCACACCTGGAAGGTCATCGACCCATGCACCTGCTTTTCCATCCAGCATGGTTTTTAGCCCATTAAGTATCACCTTATTAGCTGCCTCCGCCTGTCCATTTGTTTGAGGCCTACAAATAGCTGAAAACCTTGTTTGGATTCCAAAACATTTACAATAAGCCTTTGTTTGACGACTACTGAACTACCGACCATTGTCTGATATGAGCATCCGAGGGACCCCAAAACGTGTTATGATATTTTCCCAGATGAACTGTTGAACTTGCTTATCAGTGATGGATGCTAAGGGTTGCGCCTCCACCCATTTGGTGAAGTAGTCAACAGCCACAACTAAGAACTTCCTTTGGCCTGAGGCCGTGGGAAACGGCCCAAGGATGTCCATTCCCCATCTATCAAATGACAAGAGGGATTGGGTTCCGGTGAGGGCGTTTGCTGGTGAATGATGGAGGCTTGAGTGTTTCTGGCACTTCTCACAACTTCTCACTAGTTTCATTGCATCATTTCTTAAGGTCGGCCAATAAAAACCGGCTCTCAGTGCTTTCCCAGCAACCGTCCGTCCTCCTTGATGGCTCCCACAAGCTCCTTCATGAATTTCTCTCAATACATAGTCTCCCTCTTCTGGTGTGATACACTTGAGCAAGGGGTGTGTGAAAGATTTTTTGTACAACATCCCGTTATACAAGATGAACCACTCAGCTCTTTTCTTTATCTTCTGATAGTCAGTAACATCAGTGGAGAGTTCTCCTTTCTTGCATGCTATGATTAGATCCATCCAAGTATCCCCTCGGTCGAACATCATAGCACTTTGCTCATGGATACTTGGTCTCTCCAGTACCTCCCACATTATGTTCCGAGGCATGGTTCCTTCAGCTAAACTAGCCATCTTGGCTAAAGCATCCGCTTGTTGGTTCTCAGACCGAGGGATGTGCTTGATGTTGAACTCTTGAAATTTCTCAACTAATTTCTTAGCTTTTTCAAAGTATGCCTTCATGTTGTCTTCTTTCACTTCAAATTCTTCTAAGATTTGGTCCACAATCAGTTGAGAGTCAGATTAGACTTGGATAGATTTAACGCTGATGGAGAGGCACAAGTGAAGTCCCAGTATGAGGGCCTCATATTCATATTCGTTGTTTGAGCCATGAAAAGAGAATCTGATGGCGTACTCAAATCTTTCTCCTTCTGGGGAGGTGATAATTACTACAGCCCCACTTCCCACTCTACTAGAGGAGCCATCCACAAATATAGACCAAGGGGAAATTGTGTTTGAGGGAGGTGGTCTATGAGAGCACTCAGCAACAAGTTGAAAGATATTGTGATCGGGCGGTAAAGTTTCGTACCCGGTCGGGAGGACATTTCCCGATCCGATCGGGCGAGAAAATAATGAATTCATGGTTGGTCATTTAAGCCCAACCCGATCGAGCACAAAAGACCCAATCGGGTGGGTGATCGGGCGGAGACATTTTTGTGTCACGTTGAATTGCTGCTGCCAGCGCCAAGAAGGACAGCAATTGGGCCCGTTTTGCTCCAGGCCCGATCGGGCAATATCAGCCCACCCGATCGGGTGGAGGCCTGCGTGTAGTTGTTGCTGCTCTACTATGCGCTACAAGACAGAAGCTGGGCCAGCCCAACTGCAGCTATGTTGCTGCTGCTCCACTAAGCGCTACAAGACAAGAAACAAAGCTGAGCCAATTTTGTATGGACCCGATCAGCTGCCCGATCACGCCAGCGATCGGGTGGGCCAGCTTTTGGCCCTTTTTGCTGTTGTGCATGCCAGGAGTCCAAGAGAAGTGGAAATAATTTTCACTATGGACCCGATCGGGTGGCCCTTTGCCCGATCGGGTCCCGTGCACGACTACGCGATTTTCGATCTTTTAATTCCATTTTTAATTAGACTTTGGAGGGGTATTATAAATATCTTTTCCTCATTACTTAGAGACATCTTTTTATTCTATTTTATTCCCAATAGTTCTTAGCTTAGTTTTATTGAGTTTAAACACTTTAGATTAGATAAAAGGTGATTGAACCTCGGTTTTGATTTCAATAAAAGTTCTTGCTTTCCGTCAATTGGTATTATTCTCTACTTTTAATCTCTTTAATTATTCTTGATTGCTTAGTTTATTTATTTATTCATTCATGATGTTGAAATTAGGGTTTCATATTAGATTCATTATTGTTGATTCAATTATGAGTGAGTAGTTTAATTTCTAGTGATTTAGAGAGGGAAGCCATGTTTATACCATGATTATTTGAATTGCTATTAGTTTCTAGGGTTTGATGAGATAGGTTATGGTGTGATTTGTTCTTATTGAGTAATTAACGTTATTGCGCAGTTTCTTTGATTACTTGAGGTTAATAATTGTTTGCACAGATCCGTCTTACTTTTAGAGGCCTAGTACACACCAGTAATTCTGATTATGTTTGTGAACATGGTGCATATGTTGAATTACGAGCGTTGAGACTTAATCATAGCTTGACACTGCTCTAATCTATCGATTCTCGACCTAGGTTCTGATAGTTGTTTGATCCTCTGATTGGTATAAGCATGGTGGACCGAACTAATTCCCTAGACCTTTATTTTATAGATTAAAATCCCTTTTTATATTGCTTTCTAGTGTCTAATTTTTAGTTCAGCTGATTTCAGTATGATCTTGTCTGAAGTAGCTTTTGGGCTGAATATTAACTTAGGACTCCGTCTCTCTGTGGATTCGACCCTACTTCCCTTGACTACCATTGTTACAGGACTTAGGATTATCTTTGATTAGGTGATACGACTTTAGCCTATCAAATTTTCTAAGTTTTTGTTTGGTTATTTGGTCTACTTCTCTGTGCCTCATTGGAACTTCGTTGTTCTAATTAAGGTACCTTTTACTGCTTCTTTTTGTTTTTTTTTTGTATGCCCAGGTCTCGAAGAAGAGGTACCCTCGTTCCTGAGGATCCCGATTTGACAAAGACACTCAGGCAACTACGAAAGAAAATTCAGAAAGAAAAGCAGTCTGTTCAGCTTAACACCTCTGGATCAGACACCTCGAGTTCAGTTATGTCTAAATCACTGAAGTCGTATGGGGTGCCCAACCCAGATGGTCTTTCTACTGGACCACCAATGCCCACCATCGCCGCTAACAATTTCAAAATCAAGCCTGGACTCATCAGCATGGTTCAGCAAAATCAGTTTGGTGGGCATCCTACTGAAAACCCGGCAAATCATCTGCAGCGGTTTCAACAGCTTTGTCGAACCGTCAAACATGCCGGCGTCACTCCAGATCAGCTAAAAGTCATGTTGTTCGAGTTTTCATTGAGAGATAGAGCCCAGAAATGGTTGAACGACGTGAAAGAAACTGAATGGAGTGAGATTTCTGCTGCGTTTCTGAGAGAGTACTATCCACCTACAAAGACAGTAGAAATCAGAAACAAACCAGCCACGTTTTGCCAAGAGCCCGATGAAACATTATGGGAAGCGTGGGCTAGGTTCAGAGATTTACAGAGAGAGTGTCCACATCGTAACATGGACAAATGGTTCTTGACGCAGACATTCTACAATGGTCTGCAGCCTCAGACGAAGAGTATAGTTGACTCGTCTGCGGGAGGAGTTTTTCTTGCTAAGGAAGTGGATGTAGGCTATGATTTTCTGTCCAACCTTGCAGCCAATGATCATTCCACTTCCCGCAGCCTCACGAGGAAAGTTTTGGAGGTAGATTCCATTGCATTATTGACTTCGCAGACAGCGAAGCTGAGCCAGCAGATTGACACGTTCAAATCCTCTTCCTCGACATCACCTCCTTTGAGCATAAACGTTATGTCTGCCATGGCACCCATTACCTCATCTTACTGCGAGGTATGTGGTGTTCAAGGTCACTTTGGGCATGACTGTCAGTTCAGTCAACTACTGATGGAGTAGGCAAACGCCTTCCAACAGAGACAACCAAGTTTTCCCCCTCCACATAACTACCAAAACCCACAAAACCATCAACCTCCACCTCCACAAAACCATCCTAAACCCTCATACTATCAAACCCCACAAAATTTTCAGAGACCCCCACCATAAAACTTCCATAACCCCAATAACTTCCAAGCTCCACAAAATTTCCACACCCCACCTCCACAAAACAATAACCCACAAGAGCCTTCCATGTCTGAAGAAGCTGATGTTGAGCATGCAAAAGACTAATGAGGAGGCGCAAAGAGTTCAAGAGCGACAAATCCTAGCTATGCAGAGAGCTAATGAGGAAGCACAAAGAGCCTAAGAGAAGCACATAAAACTTCTCGAGACTCAAATTGCACAATTAGCAAGCACTAATGCTCAGAGGCGTCAAGGGGAATTGCCAGGGCAACCCATTCAGAGAGAGCACCTGAATGCCATCACTCTTCGTAGGTGCACCGCTTATGATGTTCCTCCATTGCCCATTGATGAGGTTACCCAACTGCGGGGAAGAAGAGGGTGGTAGAGGAAGGAAAAGGAAGAGTTCGACGTATGAAGTCGACTTATCTGAGGAAGCTAAACAGACAGGGAAGAAAAAGGAGAAGGTTTCTGAAACGCCTTTTACACCAAGGCTACCTTTTCCTCACAGGATTCAACAATTCAAGGTCGATCAACAGTTGGTAAGTTCTTGGCTATGGTCAAGAACTTTGAGGTAACGATTCCATTCACAGATTTCATTACCCAAGTTCTAGTTTATGCCAAATTTCTGAAAGACATGATAAATAAGAAAAGAGACTTTGGTGGGGTAGAACGTGTCGCTCTTACTGAAGACTGTAGTGCTTTTTTTCAAAATAATGCCCCACCAAAGTTGAAAGATCCTGGTAGTTTTCAAATTTTGATAGGCTAAAGTCGTATCACCTAATCAAAGATAATCCTAAGTCCTCTAACAATGGTAGTCAAGGGAAGTAGGGTCGAATCCACAGAGAGACGGAGTTCTAAGTTAATATTCAGCCAAAAAGCTACTTCAGACAAGATCAGATTGAAATCAGCTGAACTAAAAATTAGACACTAGAAAGCAATATAAAAAGGGATTTTAATCTATAAAATAAAGGCCTAGGGAATTAGTTCGGTCCACCATGCTTATACCAATCAGAGGATCAAACAACTATCAGAACCTAGGTCGAGAATCGATAGATTAGAGCAGTGTCAAGCTATGGTTAAGTCTCAACGCCCGTAATTCAACATATGCAGCATGTTCACAAACATAATCAGAATTACTGGTGTGTACTAGGCCTCTAAAAGTAAGACGGATCTGTGCAAACAATTATTAACCTCAAGTAATCAAAGAAACTGCGCAATAACGTTAATTACTCAATAAGAACAAATCACACCATAACCTATCTCATCAAACCCTAGAAACTAATAGCATTCAAATAATCATGGTATAAACATGGCTTCCCTCTCTAAATCACTAGAAATTAAACTACTCACTCATAATTGAATCAACAATAATGAATCTAATATGAAACCCTAATTTCAACATCATGAATGAATAAATAAATAAACTAAGCAATCAAGAATAATTAAAGAGATTAAAAGTAGAGAATAATACCAATTGACGGAAAGCAAGAACTTTAATTGAAATCAAAACCGAGGTTCAATCACCTTTTATCTAATCTAAAGTGTTTAAACTCAATAAAACTAAGCTAAGAACTATTGGGAATAAAATAGCATAAAAAGATGTCTCTAAGTAATGAGGAAAAGGTATTTATAATACCCCTCCAAAGTCTAATTAAAAACGGAATTAAAAGATCGAAAATCGCGTAGTCGTGCACGGGACCCGATCGGGCAAAGGGCCACCCGATCGGGTCCATAGTGAAAATTATTTCCACTTCTCTTGGACTCCTGGCATGCACAACAGCAAAAAGGGCCAAAAGCTGGCCCACCCGATCGCTGGCCCGATCGGGCAGCTGATCGGGTCCATACAAAATTGGCCCAGCTTTGTTTCTTGTCTTGTAGCGCTTAGTGGAGCAGCAGCAACATAGCTGCAGTTGGGCTGGCCCAGCTTCTGTCTTGTAGCGCATAGTAGAGCAGCAGCAACTACACGCAGGCCTCCACCCGATCGGGTGGGCTGATATTGCCCGATCGGGCCTGGAGCAAACGGGGCCCAATTGTTGTCCTTCTTGGCACTCGCAGCAGCAATTCAACGTGACACAAAAATTGCTTCGCCCGATCAGCCACCCGATTGGGTCTTTGGTGCTCGATCGGGTTGGGCTTAAATGACCAACCATGATTTCTTTATTTTCTCGCCCGATCGGATCGGGCAATGTCCGCCTGATCGGGTATGAAACTTTACCGCCCGACCACTATATCTTCACCCGATCGGGCCATATCTTGCCCGATCAGAGTACGGAAAACTCCTTTTTGACTCTTTGGCTCTCAATTATTCACGTTTAGAGGTCTTGGGACCTCCTAAACTACCCATAAAGCTCGTGAGCCATCCTATGTGCCTCGTAACATCTCGTAAATCCGTGGTTGCTTCCAAATAGCTCGGGAATAAGGAGAAAACTCCCTAAAACCTGCAATTTAGCACTAAAACACAAAACCACAACTATTTACAATAGTTAGCATAAAATAGCTCCCAAGAGCTCAGACGCACAATTTAGCTCGTAAATAATGGAGAAAAGTCTATATAAATATGTGATATCACAAGCACAACGTTTGAGAGCCATTCAGTGTATTGACACTCTTTAATGAAGCCGGCTTCAAGTAGCTTCCTGACTTCAGCCGATGCCGCTTAATTCCTCTCAGCATGCCTCAACTTCTACTTGATCGGCCTAAATCCTTCCTTGATGTTCAACTCATGGGTCACGACTGAGGGGTGGATTCCTGGCATCTCTTCAGCTGAGTACGCAAATACATCTTGATACTCCCTCGACACATGGATGATAGACTCTCTTAGATCAGGACTTAGATTTTTCCCAACTCTTACAGTTCGAGTAGGGTCATCTCCGAGGGGGACCTTATCATCTTCCTCTACCGGCTCTAGACGTTCGTATTGATTTGGATTCTCTAAAATGTAGATGTTTTATACTGACAAAGGGGGTTCATCCACTTCCATCTCTTTTCTTTTCAACTTCCCGTCATCCTTTGGTGAGGAGTTACTGCCAAGGTTCTTCAGACTATTAACGTAACAGTCCATTGCTGAGCGTTGGTCTCCATACAACTTCCCCAATGAACCATCATCAGTTTCAAATTGCAAGAGTAGCTGATAGGTTGAGATGACAGCTTTAACTTAATTTAGAAGAGGTCGGCCAAATATGAGGTTGTATGGCAGAGGGATGTCCACTACCAAAAAGTTGACGGGGAGGCTCCTTCCCTTTCCTTTTTCACCCAATCGAACCGGCAGCTTCATTGTACCAACGGGATAGACGGATTGTCCTCCGAACCCAACTAATGTTTGGTTGATGGGTAAAATATCTTCCTCCTTGTATTGAAGTTGTTTCAAGCAGTCCCACGTGATGATGTCATCTGAACTTCCACTATCTACCAAAACTCTCTTGACTAGAGAATTGGTCACCTTCACTTCAACCACCAGAGGGTCGTCGTGGGGTACTTAGAACATTTCTGCCACTCTCATCACCAAAAACCATTCGAGGGCCTTTTGATCTTGCTGAGGGAGTTTCGACCTCAAGGACTTGATGTCGGAGGGTCCGAAGGCGGTTCTTGCGCGCATGACCGATTAGGCCTTTGGAGGCAAACCCGCCTGATATGACGTGAATGCATCCGATGGTGCGGCTCTGAGCTTCATTCTCCTTTAGCTTTCCTTCTCGCCTATCTGAGGGGTACTTCAAATAACGATTAAGCTTTCCTTCATCCGCCAGCTTATCAAGAGCTCTTTTTAACTCCCTGCAGTCTCCAGTAGTGTGGCCACACTCCTGGTGGAACTCGCACCAGAGGCTTTTATCTCGCCTGTCTGTCGACGTCCTTATGGGGTTCGGCTTTGGGAGCATGTCTTTGTTCTTGATGTCCAGGTAAATCTTAAGTCTATCGACTCTGTATCGAGAGTCATCCCTCTCACCTTCTACCTTTCTATTTCTTTTGTTTCTATCTTGATTTCCATCATCATTCCTTCTCTTCTTTCCTCGATCGGTATAGGGGGTGCAGATGTCGGAGGTTTGAATAAACCTCTCATCCCTCTGCATTGCCTCGGAGAATTTTGATACCCTATCCTCAGCTAAAGACCATTTGAACCTTCCCAGCTGAAGACCGGCTAGGAGGGCAGTGAAAGCAACGCTGTCTTCAAGGTCTGAGATGAGGAGGGATTCGGAATTGAACCTTTGAATGTACTTCAAACTTTCATCATCCGCCTGGTTGATGGACATAAGGTGGATATTCGTTTTCCTCTGTCTTTTTCCAGCAATGAAGTGTTGAAGAAATAAGCTCGAGAGCTTTGAGAATTGAGTTATGGTTCCTGGCTGAAGGTTGCTGAACCAAGTTTGAGCAATACCTTTCAAGGTGGTGGGGAAGAATCTACACCAAGTGGCTTCGCGCCCCGTTTGCACACTCATTTGCGCCTTGTAGGCCGCGAGGTGGTCTTGAGGGTTTGTCTTTCCATCATAAGGGTCAATAGTAGGAATTTTGACTTTAGGAAAGATGGGAGTCTCCATGATCTCTTGACTGAAGGGGGTCAATGATGTAAGGTTTCCCAACCTCGTCAACCTACGTGGAGGGGAATCTTAATGTCTTGGCTGAGGGGTATCCCTAGGAGTCCTTCTTTCATTCCCTCTTCCACTTTGATTGGGTACGTTAGCTTGTCTTTTGTGAGAGGTTGTCGAGTTTTCTGTTGTATCATGGTTTCTAGTTGATCCATGACGAGAAATTTGATTTGGGCCTCTAGATCGAGATTGAGCTTCAGTTTCTTCTCGTTGACGGGGTCCTTCGCGATGATAGTTGTCACGCCTGAAGTTGAGGATATCTAGAGCATCGAGAGTACTTTGTCTTAGCCTTCTCTCAATGATAACTTCTCTGGCATCTCCCAGTTGACCTGACCGAGGGGGTGGTGATGGATGTGGTTGAGGGGGGTTCCTGGTTAAGGATCCCTCCTGCCTGTGAGGCGTCTCCCTTGGATGAGAGGGGTCTCTTGTCCTGCTAGAAGGCCCTTCATCTCCATCCCTCATGTTGAGAATGAGAGCCCTCAAACTACGATCCAAATTATCATTGATCCTGCTAGCCAATTGCTCTAGATCTCGATGTGTGACCGGCTGAGGGCCATCCACTTCTTCATGGGGAGTATACCCATTAGGGTTGACAATCTCCTCGAGCACATGATCATGATGAGAGGATAGAACTGGTACTCTCCTAATGGTATCCGTTGACCGCGGGCGTCTAGTTCTAGCCATAGCTTTTTGTTGACAGTCCCCACAGACGGCGCCAACTGTTTCAGGAACATAAATATTTGTATTTGTATGAGAGTATTTAGGGAATTGTCTTAGTCGCTTGCCCGCAATAGAAGGTCCAAGAGCCTGCAAAACAACGAAGATAGACTACCCCGGGGTGGTTATGGGATCGCCCCTCCGACGCTCAAGTCAAATTACTTTTCTGTAGAGAGAAAGTACGAAAAAGGAGGTTTAGAGTAATCAGAAAAAGTTACCTGAAATTATGATGCTAATTAGGTATTTATAGGGTACTGTGATGACAGCACCGTAATTATTAAGTTAATCGAGGGTATTTCCGTAATAAGGAGTATTATGGGCTTTGCTAAGAGTAATGGGTTTAGCTTAGTGTTAATAAGGGTAATTTAGCCATTAAACCCTGATTGGGCTAAGACCTAAATTAGCCCAAACAGGTGTTATAAATACTTGAAAGTTATTTAATCTTCTTTTTTAGGTTCTTAAATACCAAAAAGTTTTTAGAGAATGGATGTCTAATTTTAATATAAAAGTAGACTAACCTAATCTCACAACCTCTTAAAAAACCTAATCTTTATTCTATAAGGGAAGAGGTGGTAGAGGGTGGACACCAAAAAGAAAAAGGAAAAATAAAAAAATTCAAACTGCTAAAACATCACAGCAGCACCGCACAAAAAAACTTACCAAACATCAAAGCATTAAAATCTTATTATTAGAGGAAACTTCCATGAATGACATTAATACATATACCAAAAAGGAAAACAGGAAAAATAAAAAAAAATTTAAAATCCTATTACATCACTGCAGCAACCGTAGAAGAAGAAAAACTTACCAAAAGTTCAAAGCATTAAAACATTATTAGAGAATAATTCCCATGAATGACATTAAAAACATCATTTTTCAGCCAAATCAAACCCTACTATTACTAACCACACCTCTCTTTCACATAAGCTTTCGTTTACATATCTAGGCAACACCTACCTGTTATGCTTTAAGGACATCTTCATCTTCGTGCTACATTGGATCCCGACGCCAACAGTAAGGATAGCAACGGAATCTGTCAAGTTTAGCAAGCCAACAAAGCGAACAAAAGGTTAGCCTAATTATTGTTATGCTTTGTTGTTGATGTGCTTTGAGTAAAAACAGAGTCACATTTGAGCAAGAATTGGCTTTTAATCATAACTTACATTCATAGATTGTCATATTATAGTTAGAAATTGGGTCATCTCAATGGTGTGAAAGAATTTGGCAATAATGATTAGAAAAAAGAGTGTAAATGACTAGAGTGAGGAGAGGTTTCGAAAAATAGGGTAAATGACAGTAAGTTAAAGAACACACACAAAAAACTTTTTTTCTCAAAGAGTTAAGAATTATAAATAAAAACTTAGTTTTTTTTTAGGGCGAATTATTGATAAAAGAAATTTTAAAACAAAAATTAAAGAAAAAAACCCAACTTGGCTGGGGATTAAACAGAAAAGTTTATTAAAAAACTCCAGTTTCACCCAAAATTTTTAAACAGAAAAGTTTTGGGAAATTCCAATGGTGGAAATTTCAAAAAAAACTTTCTCATTGGTAGCCCTGGTTTATAAATTATTCCCAAGCATAACCTTATCGAAAAATATTCTTTAATAATAAAGCATATTCCACTACTGAACCGTTAAAGCGGACATTCGCACATAAAACGAGACACTTTGGATTGTTTTTTTTCGATTTCAACTTCAAAATAGATTCTTAAAGTTAAGTTTAGGGGGTTAATTTTAGCCCTCAACGTTCGATTTTGATGTCAAAATTGGCAAAAAACGACCCAAAAGACCTCCTTTTACGTGCGAGTGACCATCTTGATGGTTGACTAACGGAATATGCTTTATTATTAACGGAATATTCTTCAATAAGGCTATATTTGAGAATAATTTGTAAAGTAGGGCTACCAATGAGAAAGTTTCTTAGAAATTTACACCACTGAGAATTCCTAATACCTAAGGGCCACCATTGGGAATTTCCCAAAAGTTTTTAAGTAAAAAAAAACTTTTTTTAACCTAACAAGAAAAAAAATACGCAAATTTAAAACTATCAATAAAACTTTTTTTTACCTAAAAACAAAAAAAAATTAATACGCATATTTAAACGAAGTAAAAAAAAAACTTTTTTTTTTACCTACAAACAAAAAAAATTCAGTTTCACCCAAAATTTTTAATCATAAAAGTTTTTAATTAAAAAAAAAACTTTTTTTTTACCTAAAAACAAAAAAAAACGCAAACTATCAACAAAACTTTTTTTTACCTAAAAACAAAAAAAATTGATACACAAATTTAAACGAAGTAAAAAAAAACTTTTTTTACCTAAGAACAAAAAAAATTGATATACAAATTTAAACAAAGTAGCCCAAATAGATGGAGGGGAATACCGAGTGAAAGAAATTAAATCGTATTAATACAAAAATATTTTTTATTTACAAACGGGTATTTTAAAATCAAACCAAACGGATTGAAAGCTTAGAAAAGTTTTTCAAATTCTTTAACGAATTTTTTTAACCAAACCCAAACATTTTAGAAATAAAATTAAAGCAAAATACCCAAATAGTGAGGGGAAAACAGAGTCACATATGAAAATTTTAGATCGACAGATCTAGAGATTAAAAACGAACTAGAAACGCCACTATAAATATACTCACCGGCGGCTACGAGCCTTGATGTCAATAACAATCGCCGGAATACAATAAGGCTCAAGGTAACAATAACGGGCCGTCTCACACATGCACCTGCCGGAAAATTACTAAGGATGACCGGAAATAAGAACTCATATATTTGAGAAATTGAAAACTGACAAGAAAAAAGAAAGACAAAGTATCTAATGTGTTTAGAGAAAGATGGTTGGAACTCAAACAGAAAGATGGCTCAAAGAAAAATATTTAGGAGAAGAAGGTGGAAGATCGCTCAAAGAAAAAGTAGAAAAGTATGACTGTTTATAGAAGGTGGAAGATGGGGTTTTTAGGGGCAAAAGGTGGAAGATGGCTCAAAGATAAAGGAGAAAAGTATGAGTGTTTACAGAAGGTGGAAGAAAAACTGGAAAATTATGAGTGATTTGGTTTTTATGACTGATTTGGTTTTTATGAGTGAATGGGTGAGATGAGTTAATAAAGTGAGAAAAGTTAGATGAGTGGATGGGGTGAGAAAAGTGAGTGTTTGATATAATTATATTTTACCAAGTAGATCTCATCCAGATTTCATGTGGTTATATCCACCTTCTGCTCGCGTGCTCCAGTAATTTGGTTTGCCGGTTTTGTATACAATTTTATTTATGCAAAATAATATTATTGAGTCAAGGGACATAAATTACATACTGTAAATTTCAATCTGGACATAAATTCATAGGAGATTTTTGGAATTTTACTATTTCAAATCTCATTAAAAGGATTATAATATTAAACCAATCTCGATGGGACATAGATTTTGCAGTTATTCGAAATCCCCTAAAATAATATTACATCCAACGATTTTACCATTGTTTAGATATGGGATAGTTTTGATTCAGTTCAGTTCAATTCGATCTACTTCAATTCATTTTAGTTCATTTATTTTTGCGAATTCTAAGTATATCCTTTTTATAATGCAAATTATGTGGTACGAGCCAAATCTCTATTCTATAAGGGAAGATGGGGGTGGACACCAAAAAGAAAAAAAGAAAAAATAATTTCATTAATAAAAAAAAGTAATGATAAAAAATGACAAATGAATTGAAACCCTAGGAATTGATAGCTCCTAAATACCACATTCAAAACCAAATCAGTAAGAAATCAACATTTTCATTAAGTATAGTTGGTTAAATTCAGTTCAAATCATTTATTTTGACAACATGCCCTAAGTTACAACATTCTAATAGTGTTAATATTCAGTATAGTTAATATTTAGTTCAGTTTGATTCAGTTCAGTTCATTTATTTTGAGAACATGTCCTAAGTATAACATTTTTCAATTGTAAATTGTGTGTTACTGTACAAATCAATTGGAGTACATGTGGTTAGGCATAGACAACAAAGTGACAAATACTACTTTATATATTTATTTACTTTCTTTGTTATTATTGTTGCATTTACTAAGAATAAACTACTTTGATAAACTAAATTGAAAAAATTAAATTCGGGAAGATAAAAAAAGTTAACATCTTTTTATTGATAAATAATTTGAAAAATAAAAGTTATTAATCCTTTTGAATAAGATAGGTATATATCTCTATTATATAACACTTCAATCATAGTAATATTACAGCAAATATGGTTAGTATGAATATTTTTTCGTATATATTATTAAAAGTTATATTTGGGCCATGTTTAATTAACCTTAAAAAAATAATATTCAACAAATTCGTTCAGTTCAGCTACAATAAGTTGATAAATGAATTAGTGATATTCACCCCAATTGAAAACTTAGATAAAAACAAGAATTTAGGAGCAGTGGTAATTAGTATACATACGGAAGTTAGGCAAACGAGGCGGAGTTTAGGAGATGGTGAATAAACAAAATTTAGGAAAATAAAAATATTTATCGGACGATAATTGATAATTAAAAAAATAAATTATTAATCATTGTTGTTACTCGCTGTTATCATATTAATATTAGCCATAGATCAATAAAGAATAGCAGAAAATCACAATAAAGGAAAAAAAATAAAAATACATCGAGTGAAATAATATTACAAAGTTGGCTTTTGTAGTGGCATAATGGGTGAAGAAGAAAATCAAGATTTGCAAAATCAAAGGAGGAAATGGAGTGCTCAGAAAAGACGTCAAAGGAAATCACTGACTCCTGAGCAAAGAGGACGTGAAAATGAGGACAGACGGACCAAATACGCCCGTACACATCCTGAAAATGCGATCCCTTATCAACACGATCAACCTCTATAATCCCCTATACAAGGTCATTGTATGAGTTCAAATTGCGATGAACCCTCAAACTCATCACAAATTAGAAGGCCCATGATGGACATTACCAACACTGATCATAGTGTTCGGGATGGAAACGAAGGACTTGAATGTAAGAATTTTCAACTTAATTAGCATAGTATAGAGATGCACAAACAATCATTTAGTTTACTTATCAACATGAAACCCTTTTCAATCATGCAGTCTACCCCATCAGTGAACTTCGCTCACTCGATACACGAGCAAACTTTCAAAATCAAATTCAAATGTTCAATGAAAGTTATGGGGACTTAGCAAATGATGAAAACAACTTGCCTAACCCATTCTTTTGTGTTGGAGAAAGTAGTACAAACAACAACAACAACAACAACAACAACAACAACTAAGCCTTATTCCCAAAGTGATTTGGGGTCGGCTAACATGAATCGTCAACTGAAACCGTTGCCAAAGGAGATGACATCGACAAGAGTGATAAAAAGTTTTTAAAAGGGTTTAGGTTTTAAGAATTTTTAAAAAGTTTTTGAAAACAAGGTTTACACCAAAAAGTTTTAAAAGAGGTTTTCAAAAGGTTTTAAAAACCAACACAATTGAGAAAAACAAATAAATGCAGTAATCACACCCCTTCCTCCACATGGATACTGCCCCTCCACCCACTTCTATCCAACGCCATGCTCTCCTCAATCCCAAGTAGCCTCATATCACTTTCAATTACCTTCATCCAAGTCATCTTAGGTCTTCCCCTACCCCTTACAATTTGATTACTCCTCCACTCTTCAATTCTTCTCACCGGTGCATCATCTGATCTCCTTTTCACATGACCAAACCATCTTAACCGATTCTCCCTCATCTTTTCTTCAATTGATGCAACTCCAACTTTTTCCCGAATCATTTCATTTCTTAATCGGTCCTTCCTTGTATGGCCACACATCCACCGCAACATACGCATCTCCGCCACGTTCATCTTATGAACGTGACATTGTTTCACCGCCCAACATTCGGTGCCATATAACAAAGCAGGCCTAATTGCCGTACGGTAGAACTTTCCCTTCAATCTTTGGGGAATGCCAGAATCACAAACGAAACCGGTGGCGCTTTTCCACTTTAACCAACCTGCGTTAATTCTATGAGCCACGCCTCCATCCAGTTCTCCATCCTTTTGGAGAATAGATCCAAGGTAACGGAAGACGTTCGATCCTTGAACCACTTTACTATCCAAAGTGACCGCCCCTGCCTCGTTGCTTGTAACCCCACTAAACTTGCACTCCATATACTCCGTCTTACTTCTGCTCAATCTAAAACCACGGGCTTCTAATGTATCCCTCCACAATTCCAACTTACTCTCAACACCTTCCTTTGTCTCATCAATCAACACAATATCATCCGCAAACATCATACACCACGGTATATCATCTTGAATTGACCTCGTTAGTTCGTCCATCACTAGAGCAAAGAGAAAGGGGCTAAGTGCAGAACCTTGGTGCACTCCGATCTTAATAGGGAACTCTGCTGTCTTCCCCACCGTAGTCCGCACACTCGTAGTTGCCCCCTCATACATATCCTTGATGATCTCTATATATTTTTGTGGAACACCTTTCTTTGCCAACGCCCACCAAAGTAGTACAACCAATGGAAATTTATTGGACCAAAGCAACTTGGCCAAACATTTCTTTTGTGATGGAGAAAGTAGTAGAGTTAATGCAAACACATCACACCCTACATCAGGCATAACACACATTCCAATTGGTGCTCGGGTGGAAAATCAAAGTTCCTTACCCAATCAATTTCTTGATATTGGTGACAACAATACTTTTGACGCCAATAACGACATATCAAATCTCATCACCGATGATATAAGAGTTTGGAAAGTGGGAAGACGTGGTTATCGAAATTGTGCAAGAAATTACCATGAGTCTCAAGGGGTGCCCATTTTTAATTTGCCTTCAATGACGACGTGTCCACATTGTTAAGCAAGACTTTTCCATTGCGAATCTTCTGAACTTTGTTGCTTAAGTGGGAAGGTCAATCTACCACATACTCCTTTGTCCTTTGATTTACTTGGCTTATTTTCAAATCAGTCGGAGGGGGAAATTATTTTAGACAAAACATCCTCAAGTACAACCATGTCTTCGCGTTCACTTCAATGGGGGTACATATAGAGGATGAATTAGCCAATGCACGTCAAGGTGTGTACACATTTCGTGCTCAAGGTTCAATTTATCATCGTGTTGGTGGTTTTTTACCTTTGAACACAAATGATCGTCCTCGGTTTCTCCAACTCTACATTTATGATACAAATCATGAAAATGAAAACCGTGTAGCTGAAAACTCTTCATTGCAGATCGATATCGTTGACAATATTAAGCATGTTTTAAATGCTCATAATCCTTTTGTTCATAAACTTCGTCATCTTGCTCAACGTAGTGACTTACAAGACTGCAAATTTGTCATCCAAGAACAACCTCCCAATAATCACCAATATCCAATGTCGTCAGCTTCCCAAGTGGCGTCCATTGTCGTTGGAGGAGATGATGTTGCTAACTTCAAAGAGCGAGATATTATAATAGAGTCTGTCAATGGACATCTGATGACAATCAAAGATAATGCGGGTTATTACGACCCATTGCAATATCCTCTATTATTTCCATACGGCTCTTATGGTTGGGATTTAAACAGTCGCACTGCAACTGGTAGAAAGTTGACATGCCGAGAATTCTACGCATATATGTTTCAGGTGCACATTTTCTTATGACTATTATAAGTACGTCTATTATCCCTACAACTTTATATTAATATATCATCGTAACAAAACAAAATCTATGTTCCTTAGATGCGAGAAAATCTTGATTCTCTGATCTAAAGAGGCGGGCGTTTACTTCAACAATTTGTTGTTGATAATTGTGTCAAAATGCAAGCATCCAATTTGAGATGGATTGCACTCAATCAAGACTAGATACGTGCTGATTTGTACAAGGGTCTAGAGGATTCTCTAAATGTTGGAGAGCATAATACAGGTTCATATTCATTTAGCTTAACCACGTGTTTACTGAAATTAATCAACTCCTAAATTAAACAAAATTTTTATATCACGGCTTTCCTGTATCCAGAGAATGTGGGACGAAGATCGATTCTACCGTCTTCTTTTATTGGTAGTCCTCGAGATATGCATCAGAAGTTTCAAGATGCAATGGCCTTGGTGCAAAAGTTTGGCAAGCCAGATATATTTTTGACAATGGCATGCAATCCATCTTGGTTAGAAATACAAT
This sequence comes from Patellifolia procumbens, assembly GCA_947645195.1. NCBI lineage: Eukaryota > Viridiplantae > Streptophyta > Magnoliopsida > Caryophyllales > Amaranthaceae > Patellifolia > Patellifolia procumbens. The sequence goes on from CANSGD010000928.1 coordinate 780,755, forward strand.
CCCAATTATTTCCTGGTCAAGTGCCAAACGATCGTCCAGACCTACTGACAAGGGTGTTTCATGTTAAATTTGAAGAGTTAAAAAAAGATATTCTCGAAAGGGGAATCCTCGAAAAGGTGGTAGCTTATGTATATGTAGTGAGATTCCAAAAGAGGGGACTTCCATATGTTCATATGCTACTGATCCTCGATCAAAATGACAAGTTAACCACTCCCGATGATTATGACAAGATTGTGAGAGCTGAAATTCCTGATGAGCAACAAGAGCCAGAATTGTGCAAAAGAGTTCTTAAACACATGATTCATAGTCCATGTGGTGTTCACAATAGAAATTCCCCATGCATGAAACAAGTGAGTTGTAAGAAAGGATTCCCGAAGTCATTTTCAGAAAATAGATTGCAAGGAAATGACTCATACCCTGTATATCGCCGTCGATAAGATCGTCCACATGTACCATTATGTCAGAATTCTCGGATAAATGTAGATAATACGTGGGTCGTTCCGTACAATCCATTTTTGCTCCTAAAGTACGATAGCCACATCAACATAGAGATATGCAGCAGCATTAAGGCGGTCAAATATCACTATAAGTATATACACAAGGGTTCTGATAGAGTGTCCATGGAAGTTCAAAATGGTGATGAGATCGCACAATATGTCGACGCGAGATGGATTTGTGCACCTGAAGCTTTTTGGAAAATTTACAAATTTCCTTTGACTCGAATGTGTCCATCTGTAGATCGTTTGCAAGTCCATTTGCCAAACATGCATCAGGTGAGGTTCGAAGGAAACCAACACATCTCAAGTGTATTAGCAGACCCAAGAAACTCCCAAACGATGTTGACTCAGTTTTTCAAGATGAATGCAAATGAAAATAATGCGAGACAATATCTTTATAGAGAATTCCCAGAGCATTATAGATGGATAACAACTACGCGCGAATGGCAGCAAAGGAGAAGCAAGCAACGAGTAATGGGTCGAATGTATGTAGCATCTCCATTAGAAGGGGAAAGATTTTACTTGAGATTGATGCTCAATCATGTTAGGGGTCCTCAATCGTTTGAACATTTAAGAACGGTTAATGGTGTCACGCACCCAACATTCCGTGCTGCTGCAGAGGCCCTTGGTCTAATTGAGTCAGATGAAAGCATTCGTAAATGCCTTTTAGAAGCATCTTCTGTAAGAATGCCATCATCATTACGATGATTATTTGCAACCATCTTAATCTATTGTCAACCAACGGGTTTACGTGCCATTTGGGACGAGTTTTTCCCCTACATGGTTGAGGATTATCCATGTTCAAACATGATAAGTGACAATGATGTACTCACTCATAAGCTTCTACTTGACTTAGATCGTTTATTACAACCGCTTAGGAAAAGAATTTCTGATTATACAGAGTTGCCTTCTTTGCCTGAAAGTACCAAGGACATCAATGAGCTTGCTGCAATCATGGAGGAGTACTTCTCCGTGCCTGTTCCAGAGGAGGACTTGGCATGCGTTAACACTTTGAATAATGACCAACGAATTGCATTAACACAATAATGAATGCTGTCATTTCAAAAACCGGATGAACTTACTTCGTTGATGGTCCAGGGGGTACCGGGAAAACATTCTTATATGGAGCACTACTAGCTACTGTAAAAGGTAGAGGCGAGATAGCTATTCCAACAGCGCCGTTTGGAATTGCAGCTACATTGTTGCACCAGGGAAGAACGTCGCATTCAACTTTCCAGCTTCCACTAAAACCTGATAGCTCATCAACTTGATCCTTCACAAAATGTTCTAAAACTGCCATACTTCTGAATCACTGTGCCCTAATCATATGGGATGAGGCTCCAATGACACACAAATATCAATTTGAAGCTATTGATCGATCGCTCAAAGATCTAATGGGGAACGACTTGTCATTTGGGGGAAAAGCTATTGTGTTTGGTGGTAAATTCAAACAAGTCTTACCAGTTGTTCGAAATGGAACAAGAGCTCAGATGATCGATGCATCATTCGTAAGGTCCCCTATTTGGAGACACATACGCATTTTGCATTTGAGAGAAAATATGAGATCAAGAGATGATAATGCATTTGCTACTTTTTTACTCTCGATTGGGAACGGAGATGAACCTACTATTCTTGATGAAATGATAAAATTGCCAAACCATATGGTAATTCCATTAATTGATGATACCTTGATTGAAAGGTTGATTGATCAGATTTTTCCAAATTTAACTGAGCATGTGCATGACGGGAATTATATGGTTGAAAGGGCCATTATCACACCCCTAAATGATGATGCCGACAAGATAAATAATAAAGTTGTTGAGAAGTTTTTAGGGGAAGAAAAAACATACTATTCACTTGATACCGTTCCCGAAGATAGGATAAATTTGTATCAACAAGAGTTTTTGAATTCAATTGTAGCTTCGGGGTTACCTCCTCATGCTCTTACTTTGAACCTGGGGTACCACTAATGCTTTTGAGAAATATTGATCCTAAAAATGGTCTTTGTAATGGAACAAGGTTACTTTGTCATTCACTGAAGGACCATTTTATTGATGCCGAAGTTTAACGGGGCATTCTAGGGGCAGCAGAGTATTTTTGCCTAAAATTCCCTTGAAAACTGCTGAAGATATAAACTTGCCGTTTGAGATGGTCAGGAAGCAGTTTCCAGTGAAGTTGAGTTTTGCCTTCACTATAAACAAGTCCCACGGGCAAACTATTCCCCATGTTGGCATATACCTACCAGATCATGTATTCAGCCACGGTCAGTTATATGTGGCACTATCACGGGGAATTTCATAAAATACAACAAAGATTATAGTGAAAAAGAGAAAAATACAAGGACAGGAAGGAACATTTACAAAAAATATTGTATACAAAGAAGTTTTATTGTCTTATGATTAGTTAGATTTAATCAATGCTTATGTGTTAACGACTTTGTAATAAGAGCATATTGTAGATATCAATTTCTCTGAGCATAAACATTCCAATTGTTACCTTACGTATTTCAATTTCAAGTACTTCAAGCACAAAATTTAATTATTTCCTTACATATTGTGTCATTCATTATTGTATAACTAAACTTTTATTTAAAATATACATTTATTATATCACCTTATATATATTGCAAAATAAATTTGTATAGGATGGAGTATCATTATCCACCCTTTATGTATTTGTTTCCTTGCGGGATACGATTATATGATGTCCGAGCTCGATTGGCTCGTAATTACGACGTGTTTAATTACAAGCATCGAGGAATAGAGAAGCAAATTTTGAAAATGTTTTTTGTCGATGCTCAGGTAAATTCCGTATTTCAAATGATAAATAAATATTATACATTTACAAACATAATGACTTCTTTTGAGATTTTGATAGGGTGAGGCCATAAAATGCACTATATTCTCGCCTCATGTTGAAAACTTCATAGGAAGGTTTCAAGAAGGATTCATTTATATTCTTCTTGGTGTACAAGTAGTCCATGCTGATGAGAAAAATAAAAATGTGCAAAACTGGAAACAAATGATAAAGAAAGGGGACACAAATGTTATACGTGAAGAGGAGGATGACATTGCAATACCTACATTCTATTATGATTTAGTTGCCTTGAACCGACTACAACTTCATATCAACAGTACTGGCAGAGTGATTGGTACTTTTCTTACTATTTCTTCAATATATATTCTTGAAGGAAACACTTTTAATGAAAAAATCTCTATCATTGCTAGATGTGATGGGATTGATACTATATGTTTCACCAATTGAGTCAATACGAGGAAATTCGGTGAAAAGAGATGTTGTAATAATGGATAAAACATAAGCTCTTTATTCAACAGTTAATTTCCATTTATACTTCTAATGATTATATGTTGTAGATGCACAAATGTCTTAATAATGTCGTTTTCCAACCGCAGTATGACAGTTACGAGGCTAACACTTTGGAATGATTTTGTTCACCTTCTTGGTGATCGATGAATATCTAAGCCAAGTTGATGTTTGTCCACTTATTGTTGCGCGTGGTTTACATGTAAAGAGTTTCAATGGTACAATGCTCAAACTATATGTATTTTAGTTAAACTGTTTATTTATTGACATTTAGGAGTATATATTTATTTCATACTAACTTTTCATGTGTTAATATTACTACAAACAGGTACATGTCTTACAACGGGATATTGCACCAGGATTTATGTTAACCCAGTGAATGAACATACATCTAACTTATCTACTTGGTATGTAACAAATAACTATATTCATGTATAGAAACAATTACTATATTTATATTCAATATTATCTAAATGGGTAGGTATGCATCGGAGAAATTGGCAAAGAAAAGGGTTGCATGGTTTCGTTCAACTACATTCTCAATACAGTCATCTATCGCTATCTCTAATGCGCCCCGAATCAGATTAGAGCAATTTAGGACTGTGAGAGGGGTAATTTACGTAAGTAAACTTGACATTCTATTATAGGTACAATATTGTCGAGTTGTCGCATACGCGTGTCGTATTGAGCATGTTGATGATCTTATTTATGAAGCATGTACTAATTGTTTCCAGAAAGTTTCCATGGTTCAAGGAGTTCCTGAATGTGCACATTGCAAACATATGAACGTTATAACCATTCCGATGTATGAATCTCAAAGTATAGAGATTGTTAAAAGCAAATTTTGTTTAAGTAATTGATACACTTTATCTCTAATTTAATAACAGGTTATTATTGCGACTTACTTTATTCGACAAAAGTGATACTTTAAAAGTTACAATACTAAATGATCTTGCACAAATCATTTTGGGATGCAAGGCTACTGATATGAAATTAGTACTTCAGCAGGTAAATCATCAATTACAAACAAACTTTTTTAATTGTTAAATCCCTACTTGCATCTCTATCATTAAAGATTTGTTGCTCATATTCTTGCAGCCCAATGGATCCACTCAGGTCTTGAAGAAAGTATTCTTAGTTTTTGGATTCAAAGCTTTTTCATGGGTCTTGCATCCACCGATTGCAGATTTTAATTCAGAGCAATCTTATACTGTTGCTTACATGTTGCAAGTCGATTGGGCAGAGGAGTACATGTGGCTAAGCAAGTACAATGAAAGCAAATGCACCAAGTGAAAAGCACTACTTTAGATGCTTACTTAGTGTCTTTGTTATTACATTGTTGCATTTTTTAATTTTTTTTTATTAACACAATTTCTTCATTTGGTAATCGTGTGAACCATTTTCTTATATATTACTACGGGTTGTTGTATTTAATATGACAATTACATTAACTAATTTCATATTTTCTGCACGCATCGCGTGCATATGTGGCTAGTTCCACACTATCATAACAAGCTCATCACATTCCACTGTAACCCAACACTATTTCTAGATTTGTCGTACCAACTTAGCCACCTCGTCCTATATATTCTCCTTCCTTTGCTTCCTTTTAATCTCGAATTCAACAACCATTTTTTAAAAAAAAACTATTAAAAATACGAAATGGATTAAACTAGTCAAATGGATTAAAAAATATAAATATTGAATGAATTAAACTGGACATTAAATGGATTAGTCTGATCTGGTCACTATATTCAGAAAATTGCTTTGTTCTCTTCTTAATATTAAATCTGAGCTCTTTGCTTAACTTTAAATTAAAGTAGGCTTTTTTTATAAAACCAACTCCTTAAACACAGATTTTATGACTGGATTTATTGTTTTCCTATAACAGTAAGGATGAGGTTTATTTATTAGCTATATCAAAAGGTGTAGTTATCTTTATATACAGAACATGTAATCTGATTTATAAAAATAATTACTCCGTTTCGCAAGGATTCTTAGAATTGCATAGTAAACACCACTAACAAACTTCACTTTGAATATCGTTTAAGATTTATACTTGTGGAAAAATATAGCCACTTAAAATCTTGTTAGATTTGTCTTAAAACGTATTTAATTGATTTCTAATTTTATTAATGATAAACATAATAAAGGATAATAAAGCTTAAATGTTTTACATTGACATTCGTAAAAACAAGAAATATAACAATCTTGATTTTTTCTCATAATAATTCTAACAATAAAAGCAATTTCCACTTTTCATTATTTGCAAAAGTATTTCCCTACATATCGTCCGCATCTCAAATTTATTTCAAGCAAATCGCTGTAGTAACGGTACATCTTAACAAACCCCTACTTAATAAAGTGGCAATTTAATAGGTTTTATATGAGGAAAAAATGTTTAAAATATGCCAATCTTTGACCCGTCTTCTAATAATAAGTCAACCTACTCAAAATCCTTGAATACGTAAACCTTGTTGTTCAATTGAATTTAAACAAGTCAAAAGAACTACAACCTGTAAAACAAGTCATTTTTTTGTTAATTAATTGACCTTGTTGGCCCTCCCTCCCCACCTTCTTCATATCCTCTGCCGCCCCCGGCCCTTCAGCCACCATTAGACCACCAACGCAGGTGGCGAAGCGACAGAAGGTGCCGGCTTCACGATTCCAGTCGCGGCTAAACCAGATGATGTTCCTTCTATTGGTGCTAATGTTTTTGATTTGATCCTATTTTTGTGCATTCAGTCTTACAAGAGGCTTCTCCCTCGTACTCATAAGGAATCCATTGCAGTTGCCGATTTTTGGCCTTCCACCTCCACCTTTGCTGGCTATTTATCTGCTCTTTCTCCCCTTCAGGTATTGTTATGTCCAGATTTTCCTAAGCTAGTTCTGCAGGTTCGCAGGTTCCACGATCATAGGTTCCAGCTATAACTTCCGAGTATTAGCTTCCAGCTAGCTACTACTAGCTACTGGATGTAAGCTTCTAGCTTGCAGCTCCCAGCTTCCAGGTTCCAGCTTGCAGCTACCAGCTTCCAGGTTGCAGCTTGCATCTACCAGCTTCCAGTTGCAGCTACCAGCTACCAGCTTCCAGCTATCGGTCACCAGCTTGGAACAGGTCAAAGTATGACTCAACAATAGCCTAAGATATAGGTTAAATGATTGTTGCAGCTAGGATTCTCCAGCTAGAGCTCTCCAGCTATGGAAGGCCAGCTTAGGACCTCCGGATATGGAAGGCCAGCTTTGCTAAAAACGTTATGGATCAGTTATTGCCAAGGCCTAAAATCTCGCTAAGACTAAAGTCAAAGATACAGAGAGATAAATGCGGATGAAGACTCATTCAAAGCCATTAAATACGGACGTGGGCGAGAATCAAGGGGCAGTTACAAGCCGTTGTGAAGGCTGATTAAAACGGATACTCATCTCAGTATAAATAGCACAATGATTGTATAGAAAAAAAGAAGCTTTTACGCATTCAACAATTACATTCTAAGATTGAAACATTGTTCTTAAGCTTACGAACTACATTGATACGTAAAACACTAGGGCTGTAACTGAGATTATAGTGGATTGGTGGACTCAAAGCCACCCGCGGGTTTTCCCTTATTCCACTTGTTTCCGCGTCACCATCTCTGGTGTCCCTTTCTCTTTTTTGCTTTATTTCGTTCTCCTTTGCTTTGTTCACCTTTATTAGCCATCCATCTTCATTAGCTAGTTGTAGGTCTCTAGCTAGATTTTACTTGTGTAAAATTTGGCATAAACAGGTATCTTTCTACATTTATTTTTTAATGTCATTACTCAATATAGGTCTGATTAGGTAGGATTCAATAATACCAATCTTAGCTACATGGTTAAGACGTTCCAATCATGAATTGGATAGTTTGGAGGTTCAACATTTTATGAATTATTGAAAATAGGACGCAGGTGGCTTCCTGTCGCATATTCAACATAATTTGAATATGAAATTTAAATTGAAAAGAAGAATTAGCAATGACGAAATTCATGAAGCATTTATTGTGACCGAAATTCAACGATCGTTGCTCTAGTAATGTATACTGCAGATTGATCAAATTATGCGACAGGAAGATCAAACAAAATCAGTTTTGTGACAGCATGAGATCTCGCGGATTGGCAGATTCTTTGGAAGGACGCCATTGGAGTGAAGAGGTGGAAGAGAGAGAAGATGAGGAGGATTTGGAGTACTATGTGGTGCCGTGGTGGAGAGGTAGGAGTGGGATGTGGGGAAGGTGGTGTTTAGGAGGGAGGAGAGAGATAGAAGGGGATTAGTTAGTTAAAAATAGTTTTAATTATGTTAAATTTCATTTAAATGAAATTAAACAAAGTTAATTCAATATAAAAATGTCTGATCAATTATATATCGACACGTGTTACATTACACCTGTTAAATAAGTTATCAACCGGCCATGAGTTTATCACTCAATTTTAAAAGATCGGTTTTCAAGGTTTACTTATTCTGGGATTTTGAGTAAGTTGACTTATTATTAGAAGACGGGTCAAAAATTAGCTTATTTGAAACAATTTTTTCCTTTATACATTAGTAGTAAATGAAATTCTCTTGTAATTAACAATCAAGAGAGATGGTAAGGCTACTACAATTCTTTGCATAGTACTAGTGCTCGAATATTGGTAACTGGTAAGAGTACTTCTCCTTTTGGTATGTTGCATTAATTTCGTAGAGAGAAAAAGGGAAGTACGCTTACTTTGTAGGTGGAAGACAAGAAAAAGGTAAAATATACTTATATGAATAACTCTTTCTGTCCCAAAATAGTCTGAACATAATGGTTAAAATCAATTGTGATGCGTCTTTGTGTGAAGAGAGATGGGTGGGACTCGGAGTGGTTGCTCGTGACTCTAGCGGTGATGTTCTCTTTGCGGCTACGAGGCGTGTGAAGGCACAATGGATGACACGGATTGCGGAATGTAAAAGCTTATCAATGGTTGCGAGACTTGGTAGGAGATATGGGATGCAGAATGTTATTTTGGAATCTGATTGCCAAACGCTCATTGCCCGACTCAAAAAAGCTGAATTCTTTTTTCTGACCTGGATAGTATTTTAGAGGATGTAATGTTTTACAGTTCTGGATTTGATTATGTTTCTTTTTCACATGTTAGGAGAGATAGTAATTCTGTTGCCTATAACTTAGCTAGGCTAGTGTCGTTCGAAATTGAACAATGTTGGAAAAACCAATGCCCGTCCGAAATGGCCCCGTATGTACTGATAGACTCTTTGTCCCTTAATTAATGCACCTGCCTTTCCCCACAAAAAAACATAGTCTGGACATTTTTTTTATGTTTGTCTCTCATTAGTTTGAACACTTTAATTTTTGGCATAATGTCGTCAGTACTACTATATTGTTTTTTACACTCCTTTGACCCCACACTTTACCTTTATAACTAAAAAGTTACCCAATTTTCTCTCTCATCCAATAAAAAATACCCCCACCAACTTCTATTACATCTACTTTTACCTTTATCATTAATAAAATAATATTTGATAACTACACTATAACTTAGCACCTTAAACTACGTGTCTCAACAAGTGTTCAGAGCTTTTTGGAACAGAGTGAGTATATATAAATAGATGAGTAACAAAATAAGAGAATACTAAATGGGAAGAATATGAAGATTGGAGTTTCCAAACCCAAAAACAAAATTGTTTTTTTATATAAAAAAAGAAAATAATAAATACAACCCTTATAGGCTTATGGCTGTATATAAGAAGTTAAAAAAAGGAAACTTAAGTAACTTTCAAACACTGATAATACCGATTCACCCGTGATTTTGGCGTAAATTTCTAACTTAATACCATTTTAGGTAATATATTTAATGCTATATACAATTCTTAAAGGTACATATAACATTACCTAAAGAACAATATTGCCTCCGTTTATAATAGATACTTCATTACTTTCTAAATAAGTAACACATTGCATAGTGTTTACTATTCACAGTTTAGACTTTAATCATTTTTGATGATTTATATTTTAGGATAAACATATCTTGTTCAATTCGTCTCAATGTGAATTTATTAATATCAACTTTTTATAATTTTTACTTATTGATAATGTAGATATTAATGTTTAAAATAATGCATTGAAAAACGTCAAAACATGAAGTGTGTAACTTATTTAGAAACAGAGGAAGTATAATAAATAAAAGGAAACTTTGTTGAAAACTATATACATTTGGAGCCCTTTTGTGAATAAGTATCATGTTTCAAAAAAATGGAAAATAACTACCTACTTTCTTGAAAACATTTTGGTATCACTACCTTGTGGTGTTTTCCGTCATAAAGTTAACAAAAAACGTTTAACAAGGTAGTGATACCAAAAGTTTTTCAAGAAAGTATGTAGTTATTTTCAAAAAGAAATACGTAGTTTTATTAACTTTTTGACGGAAAAGACCACAAGATAGTGATACAAAAAAATTTCAAAAAAGTAGATAGCTATTTTTAATTTTTTGAAATAAAATATTTATATATAAAAGAGCTTTAAATATAGGTAGTTTTGAAAAAAAATCCTAAATAAAAAGTACAGTAGTGAGTAAAAGTCAACTCCCTCTATTGCCAATTTCCCATGGTGAAGCGACAACTTGCAAGCAAACTGATGTGGTGATGTAGATGCACCTTTCGATGGGATAAGAGCAACTTGACCAACCATATTACACCAAACATCACCAACCAACATGATAATTGATAACTTAATTAACTACTTACGTAGTTAAGTGCACACATATCTTATCTTAGCTAGCATTAGTTGGATTAAGCTAAATGAGGGTGACGTTTTCAGGTTTTCTAATCAAGAAAGGTGAATTAGAAAATAAGTTTTTAAATCCTTTTATCTTTAAGGATTATACTTTTAATTATATTTGTGATATGTTTTGTGAATTGTTTAACGGGTCTTCCATCCTCATTTGTGATATTAACAATTCACCATGATGGAATCCAACCCTATAAACTTAAAACTTATTTGAGTAATCACTGTGGTGAATTTTTTGTTTCTTACTACTTACATTTTTAAGGGACTGGATTTATTCAGAGCGATGATTCATTCTCTTGTTAATATTAGATTCAGGTTATTGTCTAATTTTACGCAAATTAGATCCTACACTCCAGTGTACCATGCGCATGGTACTCTCGAATGTCCATTAGAAACATTTAAATGTACATCAGTTCAAATTCAAAAAATAATTGTCCCCACCAGTAATTTTTTTTTTTTTTGACAATGAAACAAGCAATACAAAGTTTAACGGATGCAGCGGGCACTAGTAGCTAGGACATGTGCATCCTTGACACGACAGCGAGAAACTTTAATACAGAAAAGGGGACTGGAAACCGCAAACTAAAGAAAGGATATCGCGTAGGAGAGGCTTGAGTTGGGCCGGACAAGCTTGTGGATTACAAAGCACCGTGACGACCTGCTGACAATCAACGCCCACCCACAACTGATGATGTAGTGTTTGAGCAGCCTTTAATCCGGTAGCAAGCGCCTGAAGTTCTGCATGAAAGGGAGAGATAGCCAAAATCCGTTGAGAACCAAAGAGACAGCCAGTAGGGGAAGTAAGTTTCCAGCCCACTGCTGCGCGAATAAAGCCATCCGAAGCTTCTTTCCATGCCCCATCTACCACCATTTGTGAGAAGGGAGGACAAAGTTGGCCTCCGTGTGAAAACAAATGAAGTTTAGGGGACAACGAAGCAAGGGAGTAAGGGTGCACTATAGACAATGGGCAAGGCTGGCGCGAAAGTGAAGAGTACATGTGTTCCAGAATAGAAACGGGAGAGATTACATTTTGCTGGAAGACAATGGAATTGCGATGACACCAGATGGCCCAAAGTATTGCAACAAAAGCATAAATGGGGGAGTCTGAAGGAGAAGATTTTTTAGCCAAATATAGAAAAAACTGTTTGATCCAGTCAGACAGGCCCATATGACTGATTGAACTGCAGATACCAAGGGTAGAAGAGGCCCAAACATGTTTGCTGACTACACAATCACGAAATAAATGCGGTGCAGTTTCAGGGGCTGAGCTGCATAACAAGCAATTTGGAGAAATCTCCATATGCCGCTTTATAAGATTATCTTTAGTGGGTAGGATATTCCAAAGAAGTCGCTAAAGAAAGATCTGCCAACGAGGAGGCATTTTCTGTTTCCAAAAGACACGCCAGAAGTGATCCGACTGGTGGTCCGGGTCCCCACCACTATTTAATATGTTCATTTATTTGATGTTATTGTTCATTCACAAACTTAATATGTTCATTTACGGATATCAGATGTACATTACAAAACCAACTTAATTTGTTTCAAAAATCACTTGTACTCATCATTTTCATTCAAAAAATTTCAATTTTAAAATATGACAAAAGGCGGGAATGTACATTAGAAGCATTTAAATGTACATTAGTTCAAAAATTAATTTTTGAATTTGAAGTGATTTTTGAATTTGAACTGATGTGCATTTAAATGCTTCCAATGTACATTCCCGCTCAAATATCACTTAGACTCACCATTTTCATTCACAATTTTTCAACTTCAAAATTTTGACAAAAAAGCCGGGAATGTACATTGGAAGCATTTAAATGTACATCAGTTCATTCCCGCTCAAAAATCACTTATAATCACCATATACATTCAAAATTCAAATTGTTGCCAAAAAAGCGGGAATGTACATCAAAAGCATTTAAATGTACATCACTATTTAAACTGATGTATATTTAAATGCTTTTGATGTACATTCCCGCCTTTTTGGCAAAAATTTGAATTTGAAAATTTTTGAATGTAAATGGTGAGTACAAGTGATTTTTGGGAAAAATTAAGTTAGTTTGTGATGTACATTTGTTATCCGTAAATGAACATATTAAGTTTGTGAATGAACAATAACATGAAATAAATGAACATCTTAAATATTGGTAGAACAGTTGTTTTTTGAATTTGAACTCATGTACATTTAAATGCTCCCAATGTACATTCGAGAGTACCATGCGCATCGTACTCTCGAGTGTAGGATCTACCCTTTACTAATTTTAATTTAAAAGTATGTGTTCTCTTATTAGACCATTTTTTTTGTTAAACCCTATCTTTCCCTATATTTATCGTATCTCTTGGTGATAAGTGTAACAAAACAAAATCTTATGTAATCATGGTGTATTTTATGCACTCATCTAATTATCTAGAATTAGTCGGACAGTTTCACGATAAATTTTCACTAAATTCAATCATTCGATATGTTTGAATTTTTTTTCGAGATTGTGAATGTTTTCCATTTTCATGTGACGTAGTATTCCTAAAATCTTACACTTGCACCTTTCAAAAACTACGAGTAAATGTTGGATCTCCTTACTAACATGAATGCTCTTTTCTTTTCAACTTTTTTGGGAGTTGATATTTCCACGTATATTTTTTTTATGGTTTCACGTGATTAAGATATAAATCATACAAATAAGCAACTGATTACGCGGAATGATGGAAAATTAATTAGGTTAATGTGTTTCCTTGCCTTTGATTAATGACAAAAACGCTTAAATACAAAGCTATACATTGGGCTAAGTAAACGTGGCCCATAAAGCAGCAGTAAAGGCTAAGCTATCTAAGGCCTAAGCATACATTATTTACACACTAATCATTTACATTAATAATAAACTCAACACCCCCCCTCAAGTTGGAGCATGGGGATTATAGATGCCCAACTTGCCAAGAATATGAGTAAATTGGCGTGTCCCCAAGGCTTTAGTGAAGATATCTCCAAGTTGCTCTTTGGTGGACACATGAGAAGTACGAATGAGACCCTCTTGAATGGCATCACGCACATAGTGACAATCAACCTCAATGTGCTTGGTGCGCTCGTGGAAGACCGGGTTTTGGGCTACATGAAGAGACGACTGACTATCCCAAAAGAGAGACATAGACCCAGGATGGGTGACTCCAAGACTCAAAAGAAGACCCTTGAGCCATTTCAGCTCACAGGTAGCAGCAGCCATAGATCTATACTCAGCCTCAGCGGAAGAATGGGAAACTGTATGTTGTTTCTTGGTCTTCCAAGAGATAGGAGAAGAACCAAGAAACACAAGCCAACCAGTGATAGAACGCCGTGATAACGGACAACTGGCCCAATCTGAATCGCACCAGGCTGAGAGAGAAAGATCACACTGAGAGTGGAGAAGAATACCTTGGCCAGGAGACCCCTTGAGATAACGAACAACACGAAGAGCTGCGTCCCAGTGATCAGAGCGCGGAGAATGCATGAACTGAGCAAGAATGTGAACAGGATAAGCGAGATCTGGCCGAGTAAACGAGAGGTAGATAAGTCTTCCAACAAGACGACGATAAGACTCAGGATCATCAAGAACATCACCTGTGGCCAGAGCAAGAGAATGATTTTGTTCCATAGGAGCAGAAGAAGGCTTAGCCCCAAGAAGACCCGCTTCAGCAATAATATCCAAGGCATACTTGCGCTGGCACAGAAAGAGACCCTCTGAACTACGAGCCACCTCAATACCAAGGAAGTATTTGAGGACCCCTAAATCCTTCATGTGAAAGCAGACACCCAAGTAGTCCTTAAAGGCCAAAAGAGCGGAAGAATCGTTACCCGAGATGATGAGATCGTCGACATAGACGAGGACATTGAGCTGAACAGCACCACGATGAAACGTGAACAAGGAGTAGTCGGAGTAGGACTGCTGAAATCCATATGCCTTGAGAGAGGCAGCAAGTTTGGCAAACCAACACCGTGGAGCTTGACGTAACCCATATAAAGATTTTTTCAGACGACAAACCAAATCAGGCGAGCTAGGAGTAAAGCCCAGAGGTAACTTCATGTAAACCTCTTCATCCAAATCACCATGAAGAAAAGCATTATGGACGTCCATTTGGTGCAACTCCCAATTCTTAGCAGCAGCAACAGCTAAGAAAGCACGAACGATGACCATTTTAGCCACGGGAGCAAAGGTCTCATTGTAATCTAACCCAGCAATCTGATGATTCCCCAAGGTAACAAGGCGAGCCTTCAAACGCTCAACACTGCCATCAGAATGATATTTGATTTTATAGACCCATTTGCACCCAAGGGCCTTCTTGCCAGAAGGAAGCTCTTCCATAACCCACGTGCCATTATCCTCCAAAGCACGTATTTCTTTCGCCATTGCCTCTCTCCACCCCTGATCGGCCATTGCCTCCTTAAAGGAACGAGGTTCAACCCCATCCAAGATAGCTGCAAGAAAAGAACGGTGTGGCGCAGAAAAATTATCACAATTCACGAAGTGAGCTAAAGGATAAGGAGTACCTGAGGATTCTAATGAAGACGGTGAGGTAGGGACGGGACTCGGATTCTGAATAGCCTTAGTCACAAAATCGCGCAATAAAACTGAAGTCTTTTTGACACGGAAACCGCGGCCCAATGAAGCAGTAGAAGAATCAGAAGAAGGCACGACATGAGTACCATCATGTGAAGTAGAAGAAGGCCCATATGTAGAAGATCCCAGCTGATCCGTGGATGTGACAGCAGGGGCTGAATCAGACGAAGGGAGGCCCACATTGGCCGGGTCCATGACGGATGCTGACACAGTAGTAGAGTCAAGAGCAGTAGGCTGATCATCAATTTGGGCCTCAAAGTCCATATAGTCATCCATGGAGTCCACAAAAAAATCAGAGGAAGGTGTATCTTAATCATGTGATGGAGCAATAGCAAATGGGTATTCAGATTCAAAAAAAACATCTCGTGACACAAAAAATTCCTCCGTATCCAAATCAAACAACCGCCAACCCTTTTTCCCGTTAGGATACCCCATAAAGATGCACTTACGGCCTCGGGGAGCAAACTTGTTTCCCTTGGTGCGTTGATTATGGGCAAAGCACAAACAACCAAAAATGCGCAAGTCATCAAAATTAGGGGCCTTGCCACATAAAATTTCATACGGGGGTTTTATTTCCGAGCAATCTCGACGATGTGAGATTAATCAAATGCACCGCCCCAAGTACACATTCACCCCAAAAACGGAGAGGAAGATTTGCTTGAAACATCAACGCTCGACCAACATTTAAAATATGTTGGTGTTTGCGTTCCACACGACCATTTTGTTGAGGGGTTCCAACACATGAGGTTTGAAATAAATACCATTAGCATCAAAATAGTCAAGCATGCATCTGAATTCAGTTCCATTATCTGAACGAACAATCTTAACCTTAGAGTCGAATTGACGTTCAATCATAGCGAAGAAGGAACCAAACACCTTACAAACCTCAGTTTTAGAACGTAATAAATACACCTATACCGCACGAGAGAAATCGTTAACCAAAGTTAAGAAATATATAGCATCACAAGATGAAGGAGTACTGTTAGGACCCCAAAGATCACAATGAACAAGTTCAATATGCGACTCACTTTATTATCACTAAGAGGGAAACTAGCACATGTTTTCTTGGCTAAAGGACAAGTAATACATGCTTCATTCAAACATTTCTCAGTAGTAGAGCTAACAGCAGGAACTAACTTGACGACTCTGTCCGAAGGATGTCCCAACCGCCGATGCCACAACTCAAATGTCGTCAAACCGGGCGCGGTGACTGTCTGTATCGTAGGAATGCTTCGGAAAAAATAGAGTCTGTCCCGTCTCTCACCGGCTCCAATCAGGCTCCCCGAAGGTTGGTCCTGTATAGCACACAAAGAGTTAGTGAATTGGACTAAACATTTTGAATTAGCAGTCAATTGCGACACAGAGATCAAATTACAATTTAATTCGGGCACACACAACACATTTTTCAAGATAAGATCACGAGACAGTATTACACTGCCAATCAACTTTGCTATCACATTTTGTCCATTCGGCAGACCAACCGGCCAATCAGATATACTCCGAACCTCAGATAAACAAGCCTCATTTCCCGTAAAATGGTGAGACGCGTCAGTATCAATAATCCATGACGAGGAAAGAGACTTACCAGTCATGCGATCTACGGTTTTGGAATCAGTGTTAATCATATTAAGTAAAGCTTGAACCTGTTGCGAGTTCAAGTCCTTTAAAGCAAAACCGTTGCCGCAAGCATCACTGGTTCCTGCTTTCGGTTGCGGCACATCAGTCACAGCGTGAGCCTTCGCACCAGAGTTGCTGCTATGCATACCAACAGCAGGAGGTTGACGCCCAGACGAGGCTGCCTTCCCACTGCGATTTCTGTCCGCCCACCACTCCGGATACCCATGAAGTTTAAAACACGAACTCACCTCATGGCCACGCTGCTTACAGTGACTGCACAACAGTTTACTTCGGTCAACGCGATCTCCTCGTCCAAAATTTTGGTCAGTCCGCACAGCAAATGAGTGAGATTGTGTCTCTGCTTGTATGGTTTTACCACGTGCAACATCACGAGACTTTTCTTCTTGAATTAATGTCTGATAAGCACGATCAAGATTAATGGGAGGAGATTGCGAGAGCAGATTAGAGCGAACGAGTCCATAGAGATCATCATCTATCCCGATCAAGAATTGATGCAATTGCTCTTCTTCACGTTCTCCAGCAAATTTTCCCGCAACATCACATGAACAACCTCCACAACTGCATATATGAAGCGGCTTCAAGCGTCCTAACTCATCATACAGACCCATAAGACGATTGAAATAATCATCTATACTCATCTCCTTACTCTGTTTGCAGCTTATGATGTCGGCACGGAGTTGATGTATTCTTGGCCCATTGGCCACGCAGAACCTTTTCTCCAAATACTCCCACAGCGGCTTCGCCTCCACGTGATATGGAATAGAGGCCGCTAATTTACCGTCAAGGCTTCTAAGTATCCATGAAACAATCATGGAGTTTACGGTCTCCCAATTGAGGAGTTTCCGCGATTCGGTTGGCTTGTTGATCGTTCTGTCAACAAACACAAATTTCCGGCGAGCTTTTAACGACAAGGTGATAGCCCTTGCCCACGCAACGTAATTGTCGCTCTTAAGAGTGACATGGGTAATCAAATTCCCGGGCTGGTCTCCAGAGCCCAGAAATAAGGTGAAGTAACGTCAATTTTATCCTCACTCGACATATCAGAACCGGCGCGAATACACTCTGGTGTGGCGGCAGTTCGTCGGCGAGGATTCTGTCAGTCCGTCAATGAATGACGCAGGTCACGCAAATTAAGAGAGCAAATGCTCTGATACCATGATGGAAAATTAATTAGGTTAATGTGTTTCCTTGCCTTTGATTAATGACAAAAACGCTTAAATACAAAGCTATACATTGGGCTAAGTAAACGTGGCCCATAAAGCAGCAGTAAAGACTAAGCTATCTAAGGCCTAAGCATACATTATTTACACACTAATCATTTACATTAATAATAAACTCAACACGGAACAATCAAAGAAATATCGTGGAAAAATCAATACCCACTTTTTTTGCTTATTAGAACTTATTAACTTATCTGAACTTATTAGAACTTATTCAAACTTTATTTGTGAAAGGGTCAAACCATATTTTTGCTTAATTTTGCCGAACTGAAATTATTCTGAAGTTATTTTAACTTATCATAACCTATTTTTTCTACTAAGGAATGAAAAAAAGTTGAAAAGAACGGGGCCGAAGTAATACATATTGCATTGGGCAATGAAGTGCTTTAGGAATTGAATAGCGTCAAGGTAAAGATCCAAGACTAACTCAGAATAGTACCTCCTTTCGTTTCTGTACGTGCTTTGAATTTATGCATACTTGTAGAAGAATAACATAGTCATTCATGAGAAATTCATTATTTTAATTTCATTGTAGGTTAATAATAAAAATGATTGTTGAATGAGTGAGATCTATCACACTCATATAGTAATATATCGACCTATTTTATTCCATCTTTTTGGTATTTTCTCCCCTTTTAAACTTATTTCTACACCTTCTATTTTATTTGGAATTCTATTGTATTTTTTTTTATTTTCTCCATCGGCCCGCCCCTTTTCATGGTTTTTCTCTTTATTTTCCATTTTATATGCTTTTGATTGGTTATTTTCCTTGTGCATTATAGGAAAAGAAGGAATGCAAAGCAAAAACAATTGAAGAAAGAAGAAAAATAATTTGTAGTCCAACCCAAAAAGAAGAAGAGGAGCTAGGAAAGAAAAGGAAAGAAAGGAAGTCCGAAGAAGAGGAAAGAAAAGGGAAAGAAAGGAATCCCAAAGAAGAGGAAGAGGGAAAGGCCCAACCCAAGAAGAAGGAAACGAAGCGAGTCAAAGAAGGGTCCAAACCAAACTGATCAAAACGAAGGAATAATGTTGATCGCCCGATCAATACTGTATAGCGCCCTATATTGCCCCAAAGTTCCTGACTTGTGTGGTCTACCGATCATTACAGTGTGATCCTCTGATCACTGCAATTTGCTGGAAACCTTTTTTATTCTTTTTCTCTTTTGCCCTAGTATTAGGGTTGCATTAATTATTTTTTGACCTAATTTTAGACATTATTCTGGTTTTCATATTTGAATATTTGATAGCTTTTTCTTAGAGACACCTTTTTCATAAATTGGGAGTTTTTCAATGAGCATTAATGGAAGATTGAAGAGATTCTGATTTTTGTAACATTTTCTTACTCTACTCTCATTTACTTCTTGCATAGTCCATTTACTTTTGCGCTTGGTTGGCTAGTAGTTCTAGGCTAGCTTATTCATTATTTTAACTCTTAATCATCTTCTCCTTTTGTTTTGTGCTTTCCTTCACCATTTCTCATATGTTGCTTTGAATACTTGATATGGATGATCAAAATGGATTTTATTTGCTATTAGTTACTTACTTGATTGATAGAATTATGTTTGTTAATATGAGAAGACACCTTGCTTTGTTGGAAATTAGACTTTCATCCATCAATTTAGAGAATGAGTTTCAAGATAATGTGTATAGAATATGGATTGTTTTATATAGTTTTTATGTGAGTCCTGAGTAGTTCCTTAGTTAGGGGGTTTGGGTGAAGGAGTAATGAGTTAGTTTGATAGCACGAGGCCTTAAGCTTGCATGTTTAATGGGTTAAATTAGTCAATTAATCAGTGAATTATGTCAAGGGGAAGTTGAGAGACCTAATCTTGGTCCAACATAGCCAATGAATTAACCCTTTACATGTGTGGTTTTTTTTGGATAACTCATGATGTTGGCATTACGATCTTTAGGGAAGGTTGAGTGAGAAATCCCCCCTTTTTCATAGTTTCAACCTGATCAACATTCGAAAGGCGAGGTTGGATTGAGCGTTAGCTAATTCCACCCTTGTGGTTTATCATTGACATTCTAGCCGTAATTGAGTGTAATTTCTCATTTCGAGCATCTTTGAGAAAGGATTTCGAGATTGCAACACCTATTAATCTAACCTCTTACTGCAAACTTGCTTAATATCATGTTATCAATTAATTTCCTTAGAGACGACAATCTTGCTTCCTCGAGCGGCATGTCCAAATCCAAGCTTCATTGTATCCCTATCACCCCCTAACGGCTTCCCTATCACCCCCTAACGGCTTCTCCTGTTGATTAACAAATTCCTTTATTCGACCTCTTAACACTAGTTGTCCATTAAACTTAGAATAGAAGATCCTTTTTGTTTCACAATCAAATCGGTTCCCCTTCTTCGGTTTAGCTTATACTTTCACTAATGCACCTAGTGTCTAGTCTAATATATGAGGATCCTAACCCTTTCTATCCATATACTCGTATTTTGGTTAGTTAGTTTTGATTTAGTGTTTTTTTTTAGTAATGCCAAAATCCTATATCAATTGTAGGATACTAAATCGATGCCAACCGTAACAAACTTATCTGATAATCGGGCGTGAAAGAAACACAACCTCTTAGCAATCAACCTTTAGAGATACACATCGTCTATCTTTCCAGTGTCTACATGAAAATAGATTAAGAATACTCTTGAACATTGGCCAAAAAAAGAGAGAAGAAAAAAAAGATGTAGTGGAGGTTTGAGTTTCCGTGAATCTGAAGAGGTGAACTGGCAAGAGGAGTCGAGAAAACTGAAAACGAAAACGATAATATGGTTGAATTTTACGAAAATAAAGAAGTAACGAAAACATAACAACTGCAGGGAGTTGTGTAAAGAACACACTTGGTCTGAGATGTAAAAAGAAAATTAAAGAGCGGCCCCACAAACGCATTGCGCCAACCGCACGCCCATGCCATTGACTTGAAACCAGCCTGCGAGGTGGTTACTAGAGCGATAAGTAAAGTGAGTAATTACTCATAAAACTACCTATGTGGGACTTTGCTCATTTATTTTTCTAAAGCAAATACATCTTGAAGTGTAAATTCAAAAGAAACTCCAACAATAACTATGTGAGACTTAAGAACTCCTAATAACTCCAACAATAGCAAGATCGGGCATTGCCTATAGAATATTTTTTTTATAGAAAACCCGATGAAGAACGAGAATTAAATTTTAAAATAATAACAAAAAACAGAAATCATTTATAAAATTCCATAACCCAAAATGGCAAGACATAGGAATCGAACTTGACACCACCAAATCCAGCGGCCTTAGCCAAAGCATGAAACTCTCGCTTAGTCCTCTCCTTTCCCCCTGGATTTTGTGTCATCATGCTCACATCCAATTGGCTAATAGCTCTTGTAACTGATGTCATCTCTGATGATTCATCTGTGATGGTTGTCTCTATGATTATGATCTTCCCATTTTCTGGCAAAGCCTTGTAGCAATTCTTCAACAATGTCAAGCAACATTCATCATTCCAATCATGGAGTACCCACTATCAAATGGGAAAAGAATCAATTTTGATGTTATTTTCTTCAACTACATGAATATGAACCATTAAAGTTACTTCCTGCGTTTCTTTCTAATTGCAACAAACTCAAGTGGGTGGATTCCTAGGCAAAATTTTGATGTAAGTATGAAAGGGATGGAGAGAGAAAGTGGGGCATGTGATAAAGAGAGAGATAGAGAGAAATGACTTGTAAAAAAAGGAAAGAAAACATTTGTTGCAATTAATTTGAAATTTTCATTTTTGGCAAATGTTGCAATTAAAAAGAAACGGAGGAAGTACTTATTTATCATATTGTGATTGAAAATAACCTTCATAAGGATGGCATCTCCTCTAGGTACACTTTCAAACATATCTCCACTAATATGTTCAACACCTGAAAATGCTCAAATGGTTATGATTAAAATTTTCGGATTTAGGGTACAATAAATTTCGGATTTAGGGTAAAATTTATGATAGTTGATACTTATAGTGTAACTCTATGAAACAAAAGTTTGACATGCACTAAAATTAAGGCCTTGTTTGGATGTGAGCTTTGTATTAGCTTTTAGCGGAGTTGGAGTGTATTAGAGGTTGGATTAACACCTAAAAGAAGTTTGACCATCCAAAAATCTAATGTAAAATTTGGCAAACAACAAGTTTCATTAGTGGTTTGGGCAAAGTCTAATAAGCTGATTTTGAAAAGGCTCCCGATAAAACCATCTTGAAAGAGAGGGTTGGAAATAAACTCATAATACCATATTCATAGTTCAATAAATCAAACAACTATCAACTATCATCTAATATAACCAGCTAATAGTCAATACAACTGATATAATCAACTAGTTATATTAGAATTAGCTGAATACAAACACAATTCTGCCAACAAAAATCTATTGATCACCAAAAATAATGAAAATCTTTCATGTAAGGATCAAAAGTCTCGTATCAACTAATCTTGTATCCTTTTAAAGTGGTTAGAAGAGCTCTGGTACTTTAGTTACTTTGTGTTTATGTTATCAACATAGAAACTTACAAGAATTACAATTCTATAATGGGAAATGAAAACTCGCAAGTATTTGATATTTTCATTGCCAAATAATACATGAAGTGCAACTCCTCCTAAAATGAAGTGGTTAATGTAGTTTTTTAAGTAAGGGTGTGCTTATCTTCATCTTAAAAAGAAAAAAGTTTCAGGTTTGACTAGTACACTCAGGACTTATCAAATTCAATAAGAGGCGATCAAGTTTAATAAATTCAATTTAAATAAGTTCAAATAAAGAAACTACACTTAAGTAAAACTTCATGCTTTTTTTAGTTAACTGTAAACCGATCAACTTTTTTCGTTATTTTCAAGAAATAAAAGTTCTTCAAAACCACATATGTTTAAAAAGTGTAAGTTATAATGAATGTGCATACCAGGGCATGAAGGGGCATGTTTGATGACATGAGATAGGTCAAAGTTAATGCCTTGTAAGTTAGGATATTGTGATGTAATGATGCGAAGAGTGTGTCCAAGACCTCCCCCTACATCAACGAGCCTTTTGATGTTCCTAAAACCTTGGTATTTTAAGAGAACCTTCTTGATAATATATGTCGATTGATCATACATTGCCTTGTTGAAGATGTTATTGAATCTTTGATCTATACAAGGATACTCAAATGCATGCATTCCATGAACCATGTTGAATGGGATCCCTCCATCTAATACTGCCTCTTTTAACTTACTCCTGACATCATATGATTAGTAATAAACATGGTTTAATTTACAAATTATCATTTGTTTCAGTATCTCCTAAGGCTAAAACTTACGTAGCATTGATAGAGCTTTAGGGAGAAAACTTAAGTTTAATAGACAATTAGAAGTAATAAATAGAGATCATGCATCATACACCCAAGGCTATTTGAGAGCAAAATAATATTCTTGAGTGTACCATATATAATAAAAATTATATAAGAAATAACACTATAATTAAGAGTACTAATAACTATATTAAAAGTTGGGCGTGGGCCAGACTAACACTCACACTGGACAAGAGTTTGGCCCAATACGCCACGAGTTCACTACAGACCCACCACGAGCTTACTAATTTGATGGTGGACCGTGGTTGTTCATGGACACAATACCATTTACCGTATTATTGCCATGGCTCAGCACAAGCACGACGGCTTGGCACGATCACTTTCAAAAATAAATCAATGTAGAACATGGCTCTATGAAAGAACGACACGACCCAATCTAGGCATCAGATGTGTGACAGGTTGTGTTTGGGCCATTATTTAAATTTTGGCATGAGCTTGTTATATCACGAATTTTCCTTAGTCCATCCCAAGCCCGACTCGTTGTGGCACATGGCACCACATTAGCCCCATCTTATAGCCAGTTTTTCTGAATGAATTTTAGATCCAATCGATCTTTTTTAGACTTGGCCATTATTCTTTGGGACTGGCTTAATAGAGTTCAAATCAAGTAGTTTCCTCGTGTAGTTTTCTGTTAAATTACCAACTCACTTCAGTTCAAACAAATTAAATTAAGTTCAATAAAATCAGCTCTTTCTAAAAGAATAAGGCCTTCGACTTGAACCGTTTCAATCCAGATTAAGTTCTTTGGGCTTGGGGGAAATTATGATGCAAAAAGTATATCCAACTCACCTTACCAGTTAATGCCAAAATGGGCCAGATAAAAGCGTGATCCATGACTATTATCACTTATCCAAATATCTTTACCGTTTCCACCTTATGTCTAACATTTTTTTGAGCGGGCTTTCTAGTCTTAACATAAACCTAGATCAAAACTAAGCTTACACTCCATCATATCTAGAGGTGTCAAACGTGTTGTGTCGTGTCGTGTTCGTGTTTGGTCTTGTGTTCATTTTGTGTTGTTCATAAAAATTATCAAAAAGTAAGTAAAACATAGGGTAATTGGATAAAAGGACAAATTGATATAAATGGGTTGTGTTCGTGTTGGTTTCGTGTCGTGTCGGGTCGTGTTCGTGTTTTCTCTCAGTAAATTTGTATTCTTTGTAGTATCCTTTTCGGTCGTGTTGTCGTGACAGCTCTAATCATATCCCTCCTATCTCACTTTGAACCACTAATGCTCAAGTCAATTTAGTCGTCCTTTTCTTCTTTATTCTCACTATTCCTTTTAATTTAAAGATTTGTACCACTCTTACATTTTTAAAAAAGCGCTTTTAGTAGACTTATCGAGTGCATATTAATCTATTCGATGAATGAATCAAACTGATCACTGACTGATTCAAAAAGTGAATACTTAATGAATTAATTAGTCATTTTACACTAGTCATGTAAGACCGTCATTGGCTTGTGCCTAAGTCTAACTTTAATTTAAAAATAGGCGGATCTCGTACAATATTTTTCAGACATCCAAAAGCACATAGGACAAACAACATGTATATCTAATAGTAACCAAATATTATGACTTTTAGGGAACATATAAAAGACTCATCGCAAAGAGAGGGAAGGGATATCCATGCCTCCAAAACATCTCTAGTGATATTTGATCTCACAACTATGATATGACCATGACCACTACCATCAAACCAATTAAGTCGTATCTGTTATGATTTTTATGACTTGTTTATACGAAAGACAAGTGATGCTAGAGGAAGTATATATATATAGAACTCACCAGCTATCAACAAAAACTTTATCCTGATTCAAGCTCATTAGAGGAGCCAATGACACCCCATCTTCATTAGGAACAAAATACTTGGCTACTGGTGCTAGCCCGTATTTCCTCTCAACACCACCATCTTTAGCCTTAACAATTGTGCAAGTAACAACTTTATATGTGGCTAGGAGCCACAACATCCTATCCAGCATGGATGCAGCTATAGGGTTCCGAACCTCCGGGAAGCTTGCGACGATCTCCGATGCTAGCAGCTCACAGCCAGGACCCGCCTTCGCAATGATCTCGAGGACATCGAGCTCAATGATGGTATGCATCACCTAAAACGGATAAAATAATACGTATCAAATTACCTCTTATATCATTGTAGTCTATTCTTACACTTATTGAATTATAAACTTTGGTACTAAACTATCTATGTACCTTTAATTTAGTAAAATAACTAGCATGTCCTTCTAAAATTCCGAATTCGAACTTTCAAGATAAGAGATTCCCTACCTAATATGAATCTTTTATTTAAAAGAAAAACATAGTATAGAAGCTATATTACCATAGGCAATGCCATTGACTCGACAATCTGCAATGCATATCCATAATTTCCTTCATCTTCTTCCTCAACCAAGGGTATAATAGTGCAACCATTGAATAGTTTGGCTACATCACCCATTTTTGAGGCAGGTATTTGTTAGTTTGTTTATTGGTTGTTTGTTTAAGTGGTTATATATATATTGTTGAAACTTCTACGATTAAAAGACTAAAGTCCCCTTGGGCTGACATCACTTCATTCTCGAGCACTATACTTGTTATGATATTTCCCAAATATGTTAGGCTAGGTAAGGTAACTGTTGGATGGATGCATGGTTGGATCAAAACCACATAGAATAATGAATAATAATGATTAATGATTACTTCCGCAATAATACAGATCGATAATTGAGATAAAATATCCTAGATTTATAAAGCTTTATAAAAGTTTGACAAGTGGATGCAAAAAGTTAAGCGGATGGTTCAAGGCTTAGGAATATTTTTATACTCTATTACGCTCCTTCACAAAATAGTTTATTAGAGTTGAAGTGTAGATGCAACACAGGCTCCCGTATACCTGAAGCTAAATATTCTACTTAGAAAGGAGGGGAAGATTTGAATGAACCCGTGACCTACTAGTCACATGAGCTCTAGTACCATGTCAAAGAATCATCTCAACCAAAAGTTTTTTATGGTTGAAGGCCCAAAAAAAGTTTTATACTCTATCATGTTGTACATAAAATCGGAAACTTCATATGAAAAGTAGCCTTCAACATTATCTACTTCGTTATACTCCTTACGCTCTCTAAAGTTCTACACTCTTTACGTTTAAATTCGTTCTATAAAGTTCTAATCGCTTCTATTTTATTTGTAAAATGACAAAGAATCGTTTCTCTTTCTACTTACCCTACTTATTGGGTCTATATAATTTTACATTCTTTCGCAACAACGTAACATTCTCTCTCATATCTAAATAAACAAAAAATGACTCACTGTCATCCTATTTATGCTTTATGCCTTGGTTTGTATAATATTAGTATGAGTAGAATATTAGAGAACAAAGCGAGTACTCCCTCTGTCCCAGAAAGCTCTATTCACTTTCCTTTTTCATCTGTCCCAGAAAACTCTATACACTTTTATTTTTGGATATGACCCACCACCACTTTATTCTTTTGACTTTTCAACCATGACCCACTACTCTCTCACATCCAAATAAAATAATACCCCACTAACTCCTATCAAATCTACCTTTTTGATAAAATACAATTGATAACAAAACAGCAACTTATCATCTAAAACTACGTGCCCAATCAAGTGTATACACCTTTCTGGGACGGAGGGAGTATAAGATACCTCCGTCTCTTCATTTTTTATTTTCTACAATGTGAAATGATACATTGTTTTAGGACGTGTGTGTGATGGTACGGCGGGAACCATCATTTTACAGGTAAAAGAAAAGTAAATGGTGAAAATGATAGGAACAATAGAAATTAATGATGAAAAAGGATAAAATAGATAGGAATATCATGGAGACCATACTAGCGAAGAATTGTAGCAAACAAATTGGGACATTCATTTATAACGCACTCCATTCGTTTCCTAATAATCTACCCACTTTTCGTTTTTTCATCCATTTTTTAAAGTTTGATCCACTTCTATATTATTCCTAAATTGACAAAGGTTTATTCCCCTTTTCACACTACTTTACCAACTTCTTGTGTCCACATAATTCTACATTCTCTTACAACCACATTATCTATTCTATTTAAATAAACAAAAGGAACCTATTTTCACACCATCTCTCTTCTTTGTCTTTGAGTTTTTTAGTTATAGTAATTGGATAGAATATTATGAAATGAAAGGAAAATGGTGCTAAAAAAAGAGACGGACGAAATACTGAATTTGGCATACATCATACATTTGCATGTTTATGAGATGAAAAAATGTTACCTAGATAGTGCTCATAATAATTACATGATTTGATTGTTCTTTAAATCTTTAAAAGCAAGATAACAAGGAATATCTTATCCAATGGTAACGAATTCCTTTCAGTTACTTCCTCCGTTTTTTTTAAAATGTGACACTTTCCATCTAAGGAAGTTTGGAATTAGTTGTGACACTTTTTATTTGGGCAAATTTTTCTCTCTATCTCTCTCCTATCACATGGGTCACCTCCTTTCTTTCTCTCTATCTCTTTGCTCTCCAAAATTACCTAGGAGTCCGTGAAATCAAAAGTGTCACAACTAATAAAAAACGGAGGAAGTACATTTTTCTCATCTACTAAAGGTGCAAGGTGTTCATGTATCAAGCGTTGTTATAGGAAGTTATATTTGAAGGAAAATGGATACAAATTTCTTTTGAATCTTCTTAAAAATAAACTTTACATGTTTTCTTGACGTCATAAAATTTACACTTTTGACTATGTTAAGAAATTAATTTCTTGTGTTTTGTTTGTTTCATCTTGTATATCCCTTATATACTGTGTCATTTTAATTACTTTATAAAAAGTAGAGAATTATTTAAGAAAATCAAACTTTTTTCTTTCAAGTAGAATACTCTAAAGGCCACTGCGTAAAATATTTCTTACAGAACCGAGTCCGGATCATCTATCCCACATAGTATCCCATTTTCTATTATTTTGTTTTTGAGGAGGCTTTACTAGTAGAGAGAATGTACAAAATAAGAAAAAAAATTATTTTATCTAAGTTATGGGACAAAATAATAGAAAATGGGACACTATGTGGGATAGATGATCCGTACTCTTTGATTAGTTACCAACTATCAAGGAAGGGTGAGTGAGCCACTGCACACAAGCCAAACAAACAATGCCTTAACAAGCAATTTACAGCCATATTAACAACACCTAGAAAAGTTAAGAGAGTCCGGATCATCTATCCCACATAGTGTCCCATTTGGTATCACATTTTCTATTATTTTGTCCTATAACTTAGATAAAATAGTTTTTTTTTCTTATTTTGTACATTCTCCCTATTAGTAAAGCCTCCCCAAACATAAAAAATAAAAAAACTAACTTCACTTAGTAAAATAAAGGGTGAAAACGATTTATTTCCTTTTCGCTCTTTATTTTAATGAGTGAAGTTTATTTTCTATATTTTTGTTTTTGAGGAGGCTTTACTAGTAGAGAGAATGTACAAAATAAGAAAAAAAATTATTTTATCTAAGTTATGGGACAAAATAATAGAAAATGGAACACTAAATGGGATAGATGATCCGGACTCCTAATCAAAATCGCGTCAAAAGTACAAAATTAGTAATGCCAATCAAAGTTCTCAATATGTTATAAATAAAACCACATGAGTTACATTCTAATTAAAAAAAAGAGGAGGAGGATGTTAAGTGTGAGCTACTTTGCCTATCGCGATTATGATTTATTGCCAACCATTCACCAACTCAGAGGGAGTCTCAGTGGGGGGAGCAGCTTGAGCGACCGCTCAGGGCCCCCAATTTTGAGGGGCCTATCACACATAAAAAATTACTTAAGAAAAGAAGTAATACTAAACTTTTACTAACCCTATACAGATTCATATGAATAATTCCTTCTTTGCTCTCAGTTTTTCTTCATTGTTCTCTTTCTTAATACATATTTTGCTGTTTTTAAGGCCCATAGTACCATTTTCGCTCAGGACCTCGAAAAATTTTGAGACGGCTCTGCACCAATTTCATAATTTTTTTTAAATGAAGGCCAACTTCCCACATTATTTGCATGAGTCTAGCTTCCTTATGAGAAGTGAGGGAGTTTTTGTTAATATATCTCTTCTCTTGTATTAAAAAATATTGTCAATTGATGAAGCTTACGGAGTACTTCACTTATTGAAACTCCCTCCTCCTCTTAAGAAAGCAAGACTCTTGCAAATAGGCAAATTATATACTTATTAAAGGCGTAGTTTATCATTTTCCAAGCGATCGCACAATATATCATGGCCCCATTAAATAATAACCAACTACACACCCTAAGCTTCATTAGAATTTGATAATGTTTTTTAATACAAGAGAAGAGATATTCACAAAAGCTCCCTCCTTCTCATAATAAGGAAGCTAGCTAGACTCACGCAAATGGAAGGATGTTTTTATGGTTGCTTTCTTGAAAAAGGCTATCGTAAAGAATTAATAATAGCTACGAATTTGTCCATATCAACATATGATATTTATGGCTAATTATTAAAATATACTTAAATACACAACAACATATGTCACTATATAGTATAATATAGTTCATAATATACGAAAATTATGCTTTGAATTGCATTAGTCGTCGTCAGTTTTTTAGACAATGCCATAACATGTTTTGGTCATAGCTTTGGACATATACAGTGAAATTGGTATTGGTTATGACCATAGCTTAATTTGGATATCGCCCAATTTCACTATCCAAATTACGGCGATGACTAAAACATGTTATGGTGTTGTCCAAAAACTAAAAATGACGATAACTAATTTTCGTATGGAGGTTTAGCAAATTATAAAAAGAAAGTTAAGTAAATGCTAAAATAATCATTGCTGACGTGGCCAAACGTATGGTTCACATTAATTAACTACCATGCCTTTTTTAAAGAAGTCTATAGTAAAATTTTCACAAATGGAAAATGATATACGTAGAAGCTAAAATAGGAGATAAGTATTAATTACATTAATTTATGTGTGATTTGGTGATAAATTCCAAACATAATTCCATTAAGTAATATATTTGTGCGCGGACCAAGGAAAAAGTACAAAAGTAAGAGAGAAGGATAGTAAAAGTAAGGAAAAAGTGAAAAAGGTAGAGAGAAGGAGAGATTAAGTAGGAGAGACGTGTAATAATTAGGTATGCTAACTTTTTGTTTATGAGAAAAGAAATAAGTGTACCAATTAAAAAGTACCACTAAATGAAAAAATATATAAGGGAAGAGGAGGTAAGCACCAAAAATATTTTTTAATTTTTAATCTAATGACATAATTTCCTTTCTACTATTCATAACTGTTTTTATGATTTTATTTTATTTTTAAAATAAAAAGAACCTTAATTAAATAAACTATCAATTATTCGTTTTCTTACTTGTATGATCAAACTTTATAATCGCTTGCATTTAAGACTAAGAGGCTGTTTGTTTAGGGAGATTAAGGGGGTGAGATTAGGAATTTATATCCCCATAGGTAGTATTCCCATGTTTGTCATGAGATTGGGGATGTGATATAATGATTGCATATAGAGTTTTTCTCTTGATTTACAAGCTAAAATGTGCGATATTGACGCTCTTAGGAGCTATTTATGCTAACTATTTCGATATAGTTGTGGTTTGGTTGTTTTATAATGCTTTGCAGGTTTTAGAGAAAAACTCTCTATATCTGTCATATTGATCACCACATACTATAGCGGAGAAGTTATAGGCATGCTTGAGTACTCTGTAAGGCATTTTCCTTGAAGAACTTGGCGTATGAAGCCAAGATTGGCTTGGCCCGACGGAATCGGGCAGCTCTTGCCCGATCGCGCGTCGATCTTCTCAGCCTAATTCCACTGATTTTTCACCCGATCGGGCACCCTTGCCAGATCCCATCGGGTGGAGAGATACTTAGTCACATACGAAGTTTCGAAGGTGCTCCAGAGGAAGCTTAGCCTGATGGCATTGGGCAGCTTTGCCCGATCGGGTGTCAAGGTCTCGGCCCCGATCGAGTGGTTTCACTCGATCCCATCGGGTGGACGTATTGATTTGTGTTGCTGATGCTGAGATTCCCAAACTCGATCGAGCAGCCCTTTGCCCGGAGGGGCGATTTTCGTTTTTCCGTCTTATTTTACTTGCTTTCTTAGGTTACTATAAATACACTACAATTTATTTTTGCAACTATCTTTCATTATCTTAAACACTTTTAGAGGGTTTTTAGAGCGTTTTACTTAGTTTTCCATTGTAGAGGAGATCAAACCTTGGTTCGTTTCAATAAAAGTTATTGCTTTCAGTCAATTAGTAATCTTCTCTCTTTTACTGCTTTGTTATTATTACTTAATTGTTCTAGCTTAGTTATTGATGATTATTTCATGATGCAATTGTTAGGGTTTCATATTAGAATTATTTTTGTTAGTTTAATCATGTCTGAGTAGAGCGCTTTCTAGGGTATTAGAGAGGAAAACCATGTTTATACCATGATCGTTGATTAGATTACTATTAATTTCTAGGGCTTGATTAAAGCGATTGTGGTATTGTGGTGTGGTTTGTTTTAATGTTAGTGGCCAATTTCATTGATTGCTTGTGGTTAATAATTGTTCGTACAGACCCGTCTTACTATTAGAGGCCCAGGATACACCAGTAGTTCTGATTATGTTAGTGAACAAGCGGCATATGTTGAATTATGAGCGTTGAGACTTAACCATAGCTCAGCACATGCTCTAATCCCTCGACTCTTGACTTGATAGTAGTTGAACCCCTTTGATTGGTATAAGTATGGTGGACCGAACTAATACTCTAGGCTTTTATTCCATAGTTAAATCTCAGTTTAATTCCCATCTTTCTCTAGTTTAATTATTAATTCAGTTTCTCCTATCTGATTTCATCTAGTAGTTATTTGGTTGAATATTAACATAGAAACTCTGTCTCCCTGTGGACTCGACCCTGTTTCCCTTAAAAACTATTGTTAGAGGACTCTAGGATTTATCTTTAAATAGGTGATACGACTTTAGCCTATCAGAATGAGATTAGACCCCCATCGTATCCCCCCAAATTAAGACATGGGGGGCAGGTATTAGGGAGGGGGATTATATTTTGTAAGGAAATGACGCTTTTACCCTTAATAAAATAAAAGGGGTAGACAATTAGTAAGGGTATCTACGTAATATTATCATAATCCCAACTTATTCCCAACTCATACCAAACAAGAAATACACACTATCTTATACTTATCCCACCCTCTAATCTTCAGACTCCTTGGGGATTTCCGTTACCCTTCCCCCTACTCTCAAGTGTCTGGCCCAATAGGACCCGAGCGGGATCAGAACCACTTCTTCTTACCCAAAAAAAAATCTTCAAACTCTCATTCCCACATAAGAAATACCCCGTAATAATATTCACATAACTCTTGAGCTTTGTTGGACCAATTATTTCCTTAAACAAACAGCCTAGCTTCCAGAACTCCATAATTATTTCAGCATCCAATTCCTTCCAGTCGAAGACATGGGACATGTCACATGTAGGAGCTATGCCATTTGACAAATGAATCATGTACTCTCAAGTCCCAAGAAGTTATAATTAAAATCAGTTAAACAAGATATACGGATAACTCGCTAAGGTTCTGTTCAGTATCACTGTAGTTTTTTGTTTTTTGATTTTTTGATTTTCAAAGTCATATAATATATGTGTTATAACGAATAAAAAGTTAGTCAAACTTATTGGAAACATAATGATTTTGAAAACTGACAACTAAAAAGTAAAAACCATTTTTTCTGGTTTCGTGTTTCTGGTTTTTAGTTTTCAAAAAAACTGAAAACTGAATACAAAAAACAATAACGAACAGAGCTAAATAAATTGGTTGGTTTTGGGTAAATTTTCGATTCAAGGAACTCTAACCCATTTATTATCAACCCAAACACATTTAACTCCATTCAATTTCTTAATCATCCCTAATTTCACCACACTTCACTAATATATTAATATGAAAATGTTATAACAGATTGAATAGACAATTAAGATAAAGAATAAAATTAATAAAGAACCCACAGAGATTAACGAGGTTCACTAACAATGTTCTAACTGCATCCACCAGATAGAGGAAGAACAAATTTATTTAGTAGAGAATACGGATTACAGATGTGTTAGACAACATCACATTGATCGAGTGAATAAGGCAGAAGTTCACTCTAAGGGTTTATATAATAGCCTTAGCAATAAACCTAACCAGTATGGGCCTGAAAAACCCAAAACATAACACAAGGTTTACTAAACCTTTTACAACCATAAAATCGAGACCCCCTTACTTCGTTATTCGAATCAACAGATAATTCAAGACCTATTCAATAGAAATTTTCATTTCAATATATTTTATTAAAATTACCGTGAATTGGTTCCACGATCCTAATTAATATGAACACCTAACAATTTGTCGGACTGTGTAACTAGCATAGTCTTTTTTATAAGTCTTAATTATTCATTCATATATTGGATCGATCGGTGCGTATTTTGAGAGGCAGTCTAACAAGGAACTGAATGTTCAAAATTGTTAATAGTCTTGCAAGTACAATGCTTCGGAAAACATGTCGCGACTCGCTTAGCTTACAACAACCCACACCCAAACCCCAAGAGCTTGTCGCATCCGGCGGGGTCGTGACTCACAATCGGTGTCGTGGCTCGCGGTCCACGACGTGATGTGCGGCGTGGTTTTTTTTCCTTAAACATTCTACGAGTCGTGGTTGGTACCGCGATTCACAGTAGTCGGGAATTTTCAGAAACTTATTTTCGATATTCTTTTTGCTTTTGTTTCTTAACCCTTACATACATATCTCCTTGGCCGTTTTTATTATGCACTTGTTGTTATTGAAACCCTAAAATACAAAAAATTAGGGCGGGCGCCCACAACCTGTAAATCAAGGATGAATTATAACCAATCAATTTGCCACATATAGTGATTTTTATTTTATAAAAATAATGAAATATTTATTTTTTATATTTTCTATAAATCTAGATAGTAATCAATAAATATGATTTCTTATTTTTGAAAATTATTTTGAAATCATTTAATATATTTTCTGAAATTAATTTTTTAATATCAAATCACTAATTTTGTTTTTATTCGAGAAAATTTTAACAGATTTTTTTTTACCGATATTTCATCTATCAGTAAAAGATTTGTTAATTTTTATGCTGAAATAAAAATGTATTTTAGCCATTTGATATTAAAAATAAATCAGAATATATAATAAAATAATTTTCGTAAATAAGAAATTATATTTATAGATTATTATCTAGAATTATAGAAAATATAAAACTGAATATTTTATTAATTTTGCAATTAAAAAAGTAAAAATCATTATCCTATGTGGCAAATTGATTGGTTATAATTTATCCTTAATTTACAGGTTGTAGTGGGCATTTCTCAAATGCCCGCTTTAAAATCATCCAAAGCATATCCTTTCATCAATTGAGCAATTCTTGAAAGATTTTAATGTCTGATCCGGGTGCACGAAGTTAGGATCATTCTGTTAAACTTTAATTTGGAGGACGAACATCATCATCAAGAATCTGCACCGGAGGTGGCAAAATTTGTTTGACCGGAGGTGACTATTATACCACGGAACAACTCATTTTTGTAATTCAGATTCGTTTGTTTTGATTTCTGCAGATTTATTTCCTAAAAAAACAAGTGCCCCAGCCCCCCTCAATGAGTTTGGCAATTTTATGTGCTTAAAGCCTCTATTTTCTACTCCATTTACTTTATCTTATTTAAATTGTGTTCTGTAACCTTTAAAAATTAGTTTTCGGCTAAAAGTTCAGATATGTTAATTTATATACCGGCAACGTAAAGCAAGATCTTAAAAGAACGTTGGCAGTACAAAGAAGTATTCCATGCACTTTAAAGACACAAACAATTGCAATTGTACTTTATTGATTGCCCATAACGAAATTTTTTTAAAAAAACAAGGTAACCAAAGACTAAAAAAAACTCTGTACATGATCATACCCCTAATAAAGTAACAAATGCACGGTTACACTTACACATGGCTCGAAAGCAAGCTAAAGTGTAGATAAAAAACTGTCGTAACTTGCGTTCTGTAGCAGCCCACAAGTAGAGCAATTATTCGTATATATATACACGCAAATATAGCAATTAGAGGTGATCATGAATAGTACCGGATATCATCTGTCTAAACCTGTGTTTATATGGGCCAGGCTAGCTCTACCTACCTGTGTATATGTAAGAAATTGTAGGTAAAGTTCCTATACCCCAATTGAGGAGTTACTTGTGAAATTCCATGACCCATAGTTGACAAACTTGACAAACAAAATTAATTTTGGTAAAACCAGCTGCATTTGCCAAACTTATAAACTCTTTTTGAGTCCTTTCCTTTCCTCCTGGATTCTTATTCATCATATACACATCCATAAGGCTAATTGTTTTTGCAATCACTGTAGTTTCATGTTCTTCTGTGACAATTGCTTCCACGACAATCACCTTCCCATTCTTAGGTATTGCTTTGTGGCAATTCTTTAACAATGTTATACAATGATCATCGCTCCAATCATGAAGAATCCACTGCAAAATTATATAATTAGTTCAATCATAGGTTATCTAACAAGTGTTTCTTCCTGTTGAATTTGTCTTGGTTTTGTAAAAGGTGAAAAATGATTTTCAAAGTCGGAAAATGGAATGTTGTAGTTTTCATTATATTCCTTAAAATCCTCTTTAGCGCATGTATTGGTTACTAATTTTTCTAGCAAAATCAAAGCCAAAAAAAAAGCTATTTTTTGTGATTACTCTTAAAACTTGTCTCTGATAGAAAATTCTTTTTCACTAAAATGTTTTTTGTTCAACCAAACATGGCCTAAGTTTGTTTTTCATTAAACTTGTCTCTCATGCCAGACTGACCACTGTTTGGCAAAGAATAGCAGAGTAGATGGATCTAGTATGAATGTGGTAACTAGGCTTATGTATGAACTTTTATGTCGATGATTGTACCAAACAATTTATATGACAGTCATGTAATAGATGGATCTAGTATGAATGTGGTAACTAGGCTTTTGTATAAACTTTTATGTTGATGATTGTATTAAAAAATTTATATGACAGTCCTGTAATGAATTTGCTCCTTTGTCAACAAAAAAAACATGGCCTAATTACATTAGAAAATGTGATATGGGAAAACTTGTATTACCTTCATGAAAATGGCATCTCCTTGAGGAACGCTTTCAAACATGTCTCCACCAACATGTTCAACACCTATAGGATACGTTCATGGATTATAATTAAACAATAACAAAATAAATAAGTGGGGCGTACATAGCGTAAGGAAAAGTATTTAAGTATGTATTAAGGTTTACCGCCTTCATATTTCAATTTGTAGTTATTCCCGTTTAAGACGACGAGTATGTAGGTGCATAGACATGTAAAACGAGTACAAAATACAACAATGAAGGGAAAAGAATAAATTTTTTTACAAAGGACGGAGCTTATTTAGCGACCAAGGATCAAGATCTGTCAATTTACTATGCTTCTCAATTGCGTAGGCATCTTTTCATTAAATTTCGATGCTTGAATTTATGTTTTCTGATAACACACAACTTTTACCATATACAATTTTTACCATATATATCAAATACATAGCATTTTACTTAAAAGATAAGTCTGAATCCTTACCAGGGTAAGACTGAGCATTGCAAATGACATGAGACAAATCAAAATTGATTCCTCTTATGGAGGGATACATTGAAGTAATTGCATGAAGAACATGTCCAAGACCACCACCTACATCAACAAGTTGCTTGATGCCTTCAAAACCCTGGTATTTCTGGAGAATTTTCTTGATGATAATAGTTGTGTAATTATACATTGCTGAGTTAAAAACTTCATTAAATCTTGGATCTAATCCAGGGTAATCAAATGCATGTACTCCATAAACTTTGTTAAAGGAGATCCCTCCCTCTAATATTGCTTCATTAAACTTGCCCCTGCATTCAGTCAATAACCCAAGTCATATGCAAAGAGTACTCTGTTACCTGATTCTTAAAGACATATTTTTAAAGTAACACAACGAATTTATCTTAAGAGTTTCATTATCATGAGACGCGGCACTTCTGTTATAGAATTTATACTAGAATGATGGAGTACTATTTATGACTGCCTACACTTGCATCGGTATCTCAATTTCAATTCAAACATGCGTTTTATTTACAATATACGATCTAAGAAATATTTATTGTTGAATAGCGGGAAAAAAAGGTCTTTGTCTAAAGAAATACGTTGAGAAAGGGCAGATGTTATAGAACATTTAAGCGAGATAGTACTTTAAAAAAAAGATAGTACTTTTTCAAATCTCTAAAGATGGAATGTATTCCAAACATATACGATGTGGTTCCTTACTTTGACAAAGACGAGGAGGCTATACTATGATCAAACTTCTACTTATCTAAAGAAGTTATGTCAAAGCAATCTCCTCTAAAGGAAACATGAATATATTGAATGTATTCCAAACATATACGATGTGGTTCCTTACTTTGACACGGACGAGGAGGCTATACTATGATCAAAATTCTACTTATCTAAACAAGTTATGTCAAAGCAATCTCCTCTAAAGGAAACATGAATATATTGAATGTATTCCAAACATATACGATGTGGTTCCTTACTTTGACAAGAACGAGGAGGCTATACTATGATCAAAGTTTTACTTATGTAAACAAGTTATGCCAAACCAATTTCATCTAAAGAAAACATGAACATACATGTTGGATTTTGTAATTTGATAATCAGGGAACTAACCAGCTTGCACGGACAATAGGATCTTCAGCCAAGGACAAGAAAGGGCCAAGGCTAACCCCATTCTCATCACCAACAAAGAATTTGGATATAGGCCCTAGCCCATACCGCCTCTCGACACCACCGCTGTGCTCCACGGAGCACGTAACAACTGAATGACACGCCAACAAGCGGAGAACCCGGTCCACCATTGAGAAGGCGTCAGGGTTGTGTGATGCAGGTAGCTCAGCTGCAATCTCCTTCGGCGAAAACAGGCCACCAGGACCTGCCTTCGCCATAATGCCAAAGATGTTGAGCTCCACGGCTGCCTTCAATGCCATGGATAGTGTTCCTGACTGCACCATTTGTACTGCTGCTAGAAAATATGCATCATCATTATCAACTTTCAGCATAGGGCTAGCAACAATAGTTGTAGTATGTAAACCATTGACTTTGATCTCATCAGATGAAAATGAGTTAGACATTGTTGACTTTGGCTTCTTTATTTGTAGGATTTCTAGGAAATTAGAAGGGTTTAAGAGCTAAAGGTTTGGAAAACTTATACAATTTGGTTAACCAATAACCAAAACTATGAAAGCTATATATACAATCAGAAAATTATCGTATGCAGCTTTCACACATGGATAATAATGCCTCGTATATTCTTTCATACAAGATAAGTAACCAGACCGGATTTATGTTCCTAGAGGCGTTAGGATCATATCCAC
Source organism: Patellifolia procumbens (assembly GCA_947645195.1). Classification (NCBI taxonomy): domain Eukaryota; kingdom Viridiplantae; phylum Streptophyta; class Magnoliopsida; order Caryophyllales; family Amaranthaceae; genus Patellifolia; species Patellifolia procumbens. Next base: position 819,615 of record CANSGD010000928.1, read on the forward strand.
CATTTAATATTTGATGCTTAAATCAGTTAAATGTTATGTGTTCACTGTTTTGGCAATAATTTTCACCCTTCCTAGTAATTACTCATTTTTGGTAAAAAAAAAAGAATAAATAAATTTGAGGATGGTTATAAGGGGAATGTTTTGTGATTGGGAAGGGCAAAAATTAATGGAGAAATAAACTAATTAGAGTAGTATCAAGACTATCAACATACATTAAAATATTTTATTGGTTCTAGAAAACAATATAGAACAACCTACAATAGTTGTACCTTAATATTGTAAAGTTGCATAAAATACTACTTCCTCTGTTTTTTATTAGTTGACCTGTTTCTTTTATCATGTTTGCCAACGCGTGATTTCAATCACTTTTATCTTGGAAAATTGATGAATAAAAATTATAAAAATATGATATTTTGAAAATATATAATGAGACGAATCTAACAAGACCCCACATGACTATATTTGTTCTTACATATAAATCACAAAAGATAGTCAAAGTAGATTATGTGAATAGTGTCAAAAGTCAAAACGTGTCAACTAAATAAAAACGGAGGAAGTATATCGGTATCATAAATAGGCAAATGGCACACGTATCTCTAAAGGCTATGTATAAGAATTTAATACTTTCCTAAAGTAGTAAAAGCAAATAATATAACTACTACTGATTGACGCGTGATTTGCCAATAAATCTCAATTTGAGTAAAATAGTTAATGCTTAAACAAATATCAAAACCCTTATAAATATTGTAGGATGCCTTACATTTGCCTCGTGTTCTAATAATTTACTATCGTGAGTTATAATTCGTATACATTAAAAATTAAACTATGTATGTGATCTGAACGTTGCAATTTGTCAAGTGAGTAAACGTAGATTTTTATAATCTCAGGCCACTAAAATTGAATATGAAAAGATCGCGACACTAATTTGAGTTGAGCCAAATCTCGAGAACTTGTAATTTCCAAAAGGCAAAGTTGAAGTAGTATATTCTGGATGTCAATTAGCTTAGTTACTAGGTTCCTTAGTGATAGTAACCAAGACTTGGGAAATATTGTTCGCATGCACTTTGTCTCTAATGAAAAAAAAAACTCTAAACAATATACTTCTTTCAAAAAATCTCCAAATAATTAGGGTACTTTGGGTCATGAAAAAAACTGTAGTATGATAAGAACACAACAATTGTTAGTCACACAGAAGATAAGCTGACATACAAGACTTATCCAACTACAAAGATTACAAAAAGATAATGTCCTAGCAAGAAAAATAATTGCCAAACTTACAATAACTCTGAATAAGGAAAAGAATATCATCAAATTAAAGGTGAAGGCGGATTGTACAACAAAGGAAAAGCAATAGAAAGATAATTTCCTAACAAAAAAAATATATTTGCCTTAGCCTAAGTTAGTAAGTTAGGACTTAGGACTAAACAAAAGGAAAAGAATATTATCAAATCAAAGGTAAAGGAGGAATTAAATAGCAAAGTCAACAGAACGAAAAGGATAATCCATAGCATCATGATATCAAATCATGAAAAGAAATATTAGCTTGTTAGTTAGGGGTGTTTATTAACGAGTATCCGGCTTTTCGAGTGTCAGGAAATGCATATAGTTTTTAAGGCAGTCCATGACCTGGTGAAGAAAAGTCGGATATCCTGTTTTTCCGGTCGGATCTCCCGAAACTCGGACTAAATAGCCATGAACATGCATCATTAAAAAGCCACCTTGTCTAAAGCTAGTAAGCCACAGCAGAGTGCAGACTCATTAGAAAACTTCCATGACCATTTAAAAGGTATTGCATTATTAGGGTAATTTGGTAATTAGACTCTTAGTAGATTTTGTAAAGATATTCTGTATCACTATATATATGATGCCAGGCAACCTAAACAGGTTAGCCAATTATTCCATTACTCGTACATGGTATCAAGAGCCTAGGTTTTTAGAAATTTTTTTTCTCCCGTTTCCCTTGCCTACCGGTTTTTCCAAACCCTATTTTTTTTTATTTTCAAATTTCCGGCGACCTAGACAGCCATGTCTGCCGCCGCACCACCGGTGATCTCCACCGGTGCCACTAGCCCACAGACGCCAGTCTTCACACGCGCCTCTGTGGCCGTGGCTTCTTCGTCGTTCACACGACCGGAATTCGCCAACGGAACCCCTGCGTCTATGCCCATCCTTGGTGCCCTAACGCAGGGTCTTCGCGATTCCACCACCACTGCCGCCTCACCGGCCGCTGCTCCGCCTGGTTTCCGTCCGACGCGCCACACCCCTCACGAGTTTCTCGGCAGCGCGTCTGGTGGAGGACCACTGTACGCTGCCCCATGGCAGGCGGAACCCACCGGTCTCACTTCTAGTGCGCCGCTGGCCTACTCCTCCCCTTTGCGGAGCCCTATGCCCCAATTCCCACCCGGTTTTGGTGGCCCTCTTGCTAGCCCTATGTTCCCTCCGACACCCATAGCACAACAATTCAATAATCACGATATAACGCGGTTTGTTACGATTAAATTGACTACTCCTGACGACTTTCTCGTCTGGAAAACTCAGGTTACGTGTTTTTTGTTAACCCATCAATTACTTGGTATTATTGACGGTATTGTCTCTATACCTCCTTCTAATTGTGTTGATCATCTTGGCAATTCCACACCTAATCCGCAATTCTACGAGTATTTACGATTAGATCAACAAATTAAACTGTGGTTGTATGCTACGTTATCTCGTGATGTTATGCTTGATGTGCATGAGTTACATACTTCTGTTGAAATTTGGAATCGTTTGACTTCTAGATTTTTACATGCTAGTATGGCTAGGTCTATGGAACTAAAAGGTCGTTTGAGTCATATGAAAAAGCCTGAACAGCAGACTATGGAAGCTTTTCTTCGAGAAATCAAAATTATTGTTGATTCCTTAGCTGCTATTCAGTGCCCTGTCTCTCAGTATGATATTGTTCAGTATACTTTGACTGCCTTGGACCAAGATCGTGATTATGATGCCCTTGTCACTACTTTGTTACAATTTCAAACGTCTTTGACATTTGATGATCTGCGCCCCAAGCTTCTTCAGCATGAGCAACGACTTAAGGTCAAGCGTGCCTATGATGACACGTCCACTGCTCATCAGGCCTTAGTCGCTGTTCAGTCTGGTTCTTCAGGTTCACAACCGTCCTCTTCGGGTGGTTCGAATTCTAAAGGTCAAGGGGGTGGTAAGAACAAGAATCGAAACAATAATAGAAACAAGGGTGGTCGTGGCAACAACAATGGTCGTGGCAATGGAGGACAGGGTGGTCGTGGCAATGCAGGCCGCGCTAATGGTATGGGTAATTTTCATGATTTTTCGTATGTTAATTATTCTTGTGCCAATTATGTTGCTAATGATTTGACTTCAGCAGGAAGTAATCCATCTAACGGCAATTTAGCCAACACTCCTTCTTCAGATACTTGTGGTCTTTGTTGGTATCCAGGTCACCAAGCAGCCTATTGTCCTCAACGTTTCAATCACAGCTTTGTGCCTTCTTCTCCTGATGGAGTCACACGTGCCCTAGCTGCACTGTCTGTTGGTGGTGAAACGAATGACTCCGTTTGGTATCCAGATTCTGGAGCCGCATCCCACATGACCTCACAGGATGGTAAGCTATCTAATGCTCTTCCTTACACTGGTTCGAGTTCTGTTGTTGTTGGTGATGGCACACGACTTCCCATTAATAAACTTGGTAATTTGATTCTGTCTTCCCCTAGCCGCCCCCTTCGCCTCACGAAGGTGTGTCATGTTCCCCAGTTAAAACATAATCTGATGTCTGTTCAAAAGTTATGTCAGGATAATTCTTGCATAGTCTGTTTTGACGAGTCTTCTGTTTGTGTTAAGGACAAGACCACGGGGGCAGTTCTGTTGCGGGGAATCAGTAGGAATGGTGTCTACCCTATTCAGCCTCATATCCTAGAGCCAGAGTCGTCTTCCAGAGTTCGTTCAGAGTCTTCCCGAGTCTGCCCAGAGTCATCTGTTCCTGCCCTCTTAGCCACTAAGGAGTCTGGAGATGTTTGGCATACTCGCCTTGGTCATCCTTCTGCTAGAGTTTTAGGAAGTTTATGTTCACATAACTTAATTTCATGTAATTCTAAGTTTCATGACGATTGTGTTCATTGCAAATTAGGAAAGATACATCGTTTGCCTTTTGAGTCTGTGACTCATCGGGCTCCCTATCCCTTATATTTGATACATAGTGATCTTTGGCAATCGCCCGTTAAATCTAATCAGTTTTTTCAGTATTATGTGGTTTTTGTTGATGATTATTCACGTTTTTCTTGGCTATATCCACTTAAACTGAAATCTGATGTCTATTCGACCTTCTTGGATTTTCAAAAACTTGTTGAGAACTTGTTTAATTCCAAAATTAAATTTTTCCAAAGTGATGGTGGACGTGAATTTGATAACACTCCTTTACTACAACATTTCTGTGATTCGGGAATTTATTTTCGAAAGTCTTGTGCTCGGACTCAAGCGCAGAATGGTGTTGCAGAAAGGAAACATCGAACCATTATTGAGATGGCCCGCACTATGCTTATTCAATCTGAATTGCCACCTCGATATTGGGTTGATGCGTGTTATACGGCGGTTTATACGATAAACCGTCTTCCCAGTTTGGCATTGCAGGGTTCATCCCCGTTTGCTAAACTTTTTCATCGTCTCCCCTCCTATGCGTTTTTGAAATGTTTTGGTTGTGCCTGTTTTCCGTTGTTTTTAGATCCTAAAATCAATAAATTACAGGCTAAGTCAATTCAATGTGTTTTTATTGGCTATGCATCAAATTATAAGGGTTATCGATGTCTTAATCCTGCTTCTGGCAAAGTCTACACAAGTCGCCATGTGTTGTTCAGTGAACGTAAATTTCCTTATCGTTCCCTTGTGTCTAGCACACCCCCTGGGTCGTCTATGGATGAGTCTCTTGACCCCTTAGTTTGGTTCCCGAGTCTTCCCTCTGTCGAGTCGGCTTGCCCTATGTCTCGTTTCCCCGAGCACGCCGCATCACGGGGGCACATGCAGCAACCCGCTGCCTGCCCGCGGGATGCAAGCGTGCCCGAGGATTCTACTCCCATCCGTGGACACCCGCAGCCCCGCATACCCGCGCCCGCAGGATGCCCGGCTGCCCAGCACACGGATGCTGCCTGCCCGCAGCAGCACTCCGCGCCCACAGGTATGCAAGCTGTTGCTTGTACGCCTCTGCCTGCGCCCGCAGCTCCCCACTCCCCTTCGCTGACCCCTACTGCCAGCCAGCAGGTCCCCCCTGCGACCGCGGGCTCCCCACTCCCATGGCCAGGCTTGTTGTTTTTGGTAATCATCAGCAGGCAGGTATTGACTACTTTGAAACCTTTAGTCCTGTAATTAAGCCTACTACTGTTCGCTTAGTTCTTACTCTTGCTGCTACTTTTAAATGGCCTATTCGACAACTCGATGTTAAAAATGCTTTCCTTCATGGTTTCCTCAATGAGGAAGTCTATATGCGTCAGCCTCCTGGTTTTGAACACCCTTCTCAACCACATCATGTTTGTCGGTTACGAAAATCCATTTATGGTTTGAAGCAAGCTCCTCAAGCTTGGTTCTCTCGTTTCAGCAATTTTCTTCTCTCTATTGGTTTCAAGTGCAGCAGTTGTGACACCTCTATGTTCACTCTCAAACACAGTAGTCATATTATCATTCTCTTGCTATATGTTGATGATATTGTGCTTACAGGTAGTAGTTCCTCTTTGCTTCAAAATTTTATCAGTGTTCTCTCTGCTCAGTTTGCTATGAAGGATTTGGGTGATTTGCATTATTTCTTAGGCATTCAGGTTTTACGTACTCCTCAGGGTTTGCTTTTGTCTCAAAACAAATATGTAGTTGATCTTCTTCAGAAATTTCATCTTCATACTGTCAAACCCGTACGTACTCCTGTTGTCTCTCGTGTCACTCTTTCTCTATTAGATGGTGAACTTCTTGCTGATCCCACAGATTATCGTAGTATGGTTGGTGCATTGCAATATTTGACTATGACTCGTCCTGATATTGCCTATGCTGTTAATTCGGTTTCTCAATTTATGCATGCGCCTCGTACTACTCACCTTCATGCTGTGAAAAGAATTTTCAGGTATCTGCAGGGAACTTCTGATTATGGGCTATTTCTTCATAGTACTGGCTCTCCTACTGTGACTGTTGCCTATTCTGATGCTGATTGGGCCGGGTGTCCTGACACTCGGCATTCTACTACTGGTTATGCTGTCTTCCTAGGGAAGAATTTGATCTCCTGGCGTTCTAAGAAGCAACCTACTGTTTCGAAGTCTTCCACTGAAGCTGAGTATCGTGCTGTTGCCTACACTGCGGCTGAAACAATTTGGATTCGTCAATTGTTGGCTGATTTAGGGTATTTTCATCGTCGGCCTACCATTCTCTATTGTGACAATGTTTCTGCTATGTATCTTACTGCCAATCCTGTTCATCATGATTGTAGTAAGCATATTGATGTTGATTATCATTTTGTTCGTGAGATGGTTGCTAAAGGTGGACTTCAGGTCAAGCACGTTCCGACACAGTTGCAGGTTGCTGATATTTTTACTAAGGGTCTTTCTTCTGAGTTGTTTTGTAAACATCGTTCCAATCTATCCGTGATTCTTCCCCGTAAAGATTGAGGGGGTGTATTAGGGTAATTTGATAATTAGACTCTTAGTAGATTTTGTAAAGATATTCTGTATCACTATATATATGATGCCAGGCAACCTAAACAGGTTAGCCAATTATTCCATTACTCGTACATGCATGTCTGCATCACCATTAGAAAATTTCATTACATCTCCATCATCATTCAAAAATTGATCCTGCTTTCTCTCACAAAAAATCATCCATAACCCCGTTTCCCCTCAAAAAATTCATCTATGTCCCTGATAGACTGCTAATACTTAAATCAACACAAATGGCCAAATGACCTTGTCTAATGTTTGCATACATCAATACATGGTATTCAACAGAAATCCAAACGACACAATAGATCCTGACAGTCGTACACGTCAAACACGTGGTGGCGCGAATTTTGTTGTGATCTCCGGTAAAGTAATACACTAATACTTTCATCTATTAAAATTGGCGGTTGTTCGAAAACCAACTTCCCCAGGCCCCATGCCTGAAAAATTATAAATAATAATGTTACAATCAATAATATCATTCACATAATCAAAATTTAAAATAAAAATAATCATAAACAAAGGACGGTAAATCTAACCTTCTTCAATTACCTTCCAATTCTAACAAGTTTTCTTCTATAACAAATGGTTCAGCAGAGCTTAACATCCAATCTTGAGAGCAAATAAAAGCTTCAAGCCTTCAACCATGCATCCAATAAGTCAAAGAGGTGCAAAACAAATCCAATACACACCCCCTAGCGAACTCTGAAGCTACACTTGCAACTGGAATAACAAGTATGTCACGTGCCATTTTCATGAGAATAAGATAGGTTGTGCATAGCATCAATCTAAAGTATCAAATCTCACGCACCTACAGTCCAACCAATTTGGAGAGAATCAATAGATTCCTTTTCGGGAGCCATTCATCCAATCATTATTTGGTTTCCGTTCATCACTCATAAACCTGTTGAGTTCAGTATTTCTATCAAAAGCATCAACATTCACATTATTTATCCTATAATCGATTCTCGCAAGATTCTTCTCTTCGTTCTCATCCCAACACCATCACCACGAACCATAGAGGTTTGGGCCGACGGTGTCACTGTTTGTTTTGATGGACGCTTAGACAATGCATAGCATTCGAATAAGGAGCTCAAAACATGTCTAATATTTAGGCATATAACACCAGAACCGTTACGCATCAGATCGGCGAACAATGTACTCAACATATTCCAAGTTATGCCTAGGATCAAAAATTAAAGCAATTAACATGAAAACATTGACATTATGAAGTAAACTATGCTTCGCCCTAATAATAATGAGTGAAAATATAATAAACAAGATAATTTATAGCAATAATAATAATAATAATAAGCTGACCTGAATTGAACTAAACTGAACTTAACTTAACTGAATGGAGTGAAATTGAACTGAACTAAACTGAAATGAAAATAAGATTAAGAGAACAAACTAAGTTATAAGTAGCATATTACAACTTCCTAATATGCGCAACTTCCTTTTATTAAGATGGTTAATCCTTAGTTACACATACACTAATAAAAAGCACCTCAACTATTGGAGATGCCTAGCTACTTCGAAACTACGATACATACTGTAATACACTCATACTGTATACTGATGCCTTAGCTTGGTGATTGACTCAAGTATTATTCCGGGCGTTAGATTGACGCTGATTATCATGCGAAGAACTACTTTTGCCTTCGCCTTGGCGAGGCGGTGGTTGTTGTTGTTGAGCCATATCAATGTTGTGAGAACTTGAGAAGAAATCAACAGGCTCAGATTCAGCAATCTTGCCTCCTTCAACGGGCTCCGAATCCGCTATGATTTCTTCTTCCTTGAGCCTTTCGGGTGTCTCTCCCTTATTCTTTGCCATTAATTAATCTTCCTAGCTATCTCACTTGCAATATGATTATCTCTTTCTCTTATAAACTGCGGTTGATAAATGATTTCTCACCGACTAGAAGCATCTTTTATGAGTTATTCCTAATGGATAAGTCATTTATATATCTCTATACCGTAAGGGAAGAGGGTGGGACACCAAACTTAATGTATTGCCTAATTTAGGATTTGTTGTTTAATTAATAATTTACAGAAAAAAATAATTTATCATAAAAAATAAATAAAAAATTAATGAGAAAAATTGCATAAATAAACCACCTATAATCATCCCACAATTCCACTACATCACAAAAAATAACTACCCACTCACCCAACCTCAATAAATAAATAACTTAAAAAAACTGATTCAAAATACCAAAACTACTATGATATAATTTTTGCACACATTGTGTGCATATAAGGCTAGTTTTAGTAGAGGTGATCAGATAGCAAGTCTGGCAGGAAAAAACGATTAAAACTAGCAAGGAATGTAATTCGCCACGTATTAGTTGTCACCATCACTCTTTGAGCAATACTTTATACACTTCATTCTCAAATTATATAAAAATATATTGTAAACGTGAAAATTCGAACTCCTGACCTTAAATATGAAATAAGGAGTTTCATCCACCATTCTAACATGTTATTAACAGTAGCGGATCTAGAATCTTAATATAGGGTCCGTACAATTCGACGAAGTAATAAATATAGAATATTAAAGAATACTATTTAAAAAGACAGTAAATTGATGAAAATAGAATAAGATATAGTGCAATCATGTGACATTGAGTAATTAAAGCAAATTCTTTGTCTAATAAAATTTTAAAAATGTTCTCACGAAATCTTCTTATTTTAATAGCCATTCAATATATCTTCATCGCTTATTTTTAGGGAGCAATAAACTCAATATCCGGAAGAGAACTAGTCCAATATTGACTAATTTAGTCCATTTCGTGACTATTTTAATCCATTTTAGTGACTAATTTAATTCCTTAGCGAATAGGCATGATTATATACCGCCACTTTAAATAATCATTGTTTTTCCTATAAAGTATATGAATATAAATTACAAATTACCATTGGAATAGACATACAAAATCAAATGTGATGATGTCTATGGCTTTCACACAGTGCTTATTCATTAGTTTAGCAAGTAGTAAAAGGAATACAAAATACACTAATCAGAGAAAAGAGGTGAAAAGAGTAAAAGTAGACTATGAATGTCAAAGTTATTGGTAGGGACCTCTTTCAACTTTTTGTCAAAATCTTTCAAGTTTGTGGCTCTGTAAAATTGTAGAGTGTGGAATCTGTACTTGATGTTTGCAATATTTTCTTTTTCTTTTTTTTTAAGAATAAAAATCAGCACATTCAAGTTTTTTTTTTCTCACAAAAATTGGGTACATGTCTACCCTTTGTTGAGAATGCATCCGCCCGTGGTTATTAGTGTTTTTTCTATTAAAATCAATAATGATGTATGAATATAAACCAATACTTAAGTTGTAAAATTTTAAAATGCATATTATAAATGAGATGTCTTTTATATATAATTTTTCATACTACATGACATCAATTATTTTAACTATTATTAAATTCAATAAACAAAAATCCCGGAGCATCGCCGGAGCCGAAATACTAGTTTGATTTTAAATTCCTTAGAATTAGCCAAATTAGGTAGAAAATCGTATTGTACAAGCTTTTTAGGCTTCCAACTAAACGGGTTTAGACACTGTATCTTTTACCAAAACTCGGGCTGGGCTAAGTCAGATCCCATAAAAGGCTTATGATGACAATTTCTATATTCTCTTATATAAAAAACTCCTAATTTACCTAAAGGGAGTTCAAAAGGTTTCTCAAAATGCACTATTAACATCTAAACAATTATTTATCAATTCTTTTTAGCTTATTTGAGAACGTACTTTAGTGCTTATTTCAAAAATGATCATACCAAATCAAGAAATTTAGATAAATAAGAAAAAAATAGATTAGATTAGAAAAGTTCATCTAAATTTCAAATCAGAAAATACTAAGTACAAGAAACAACTAGAATAAGTTCAGATCAAATTAGATAAAAAAATTTATATCATACACGAAAAATGCACATCAGGTCAGAAAAGTTTAGATCAGATAAGATCAAATCGGAAAAGTTTACATCAGAAAAATTCAGATCATACCCGACGAAAAGAATGGACTCGTAGATATTGCTTCTTTTGTGGAAGGTCTCACGATCGAACCTAGACTTTGGTATATCTAAAAGTTTAGTTTTGAGATATCAACTATATATTTAAGGAAAATTTTCACAAAACCACCTTAACTTTTCACATATTTAGAAACTCCCACCTTTACAAAAAAATTTCCTAAATTTCCACCTAAACTTTTCAAAACCTTTATAAACTCCCACCACTTAACGGATTTTGCCAAACTCCGTTAATGGTGGGCCCACATCAGCTTTTTTTAATCATTTTTTCATCACAACCATTCATCTCTCTCCCTTCTCTTTCACTCTGCTACAAACATTTCCACAGGAGGGGCAATTTTCCATTTCAACTTTTGCCAAATTAAAGATTGACTGCATTTAGCAAACTATTGCTTCCCCGGCATGCCTCTTGTTGTAAACAAATCCCCCAAGATAAACTCATATCCCCTTTCATTCCTTTCATGCTATCATCATACATAAAATTTAAAAATGGTGGTTGTTGAAGTTGAAATTGCAATGAAAGTTGGTGAAGATTTGGGTGTGATGAAGAACAGAGTAAAGACTAAGAAGAAGAAGCAGAGGAAATCGATAATGTTTAGGAAATCGATAATGTTGAAGTTCAAATTGCAATGAAAGTTGGTGAAGATTTGGGTGTGATGAAAAACACATTAAAGACTAAGAAGAAGAAGCGGAAAAAAGGTCCAATTACAGGGAGAAAGGGCGGGAAGAAGAAGAAGATAAAGAGGAGAGAGAGAAATAAAAAGAAGGGTTTCAAAGTGATTTCTATTGTTAAAGAATTGAAGAAGGGTTTCAAAATGACTTCTATTTTAGGGTTATAAGAAATGAGATGAGGAAGAAGATGATAATGGTGGGAGAGAAATGAAAAAATGAGGGGGGGAAGATAAGGTTGGAGGAAAAATGACATTAATAAGAAGAGGGAAATAGGTTGTTTGGAGGGAAAAACAAATGATATAATTGATGTGGGCCCCACCACTAACGGAGTTTGGCAAAATCCGTTAAGTGGTGGAAGTTTATAAAGGTTTTCAAAAGTTTAAGTGAAAATTTAGGAAAAAAATTCATAAAGGTGGGAGTTTTTAAATAAGTGAAAAGTTAAGGTGGTTTTGTGCAAATTTATAACATAATATTTGGAGTTGCAAATTCAAAATTCAACATAATGTATAATATTGCTAATGGCCAAATCTATAGGTATATAAATTTGTTTTGTTTTTGGAATTTGATTGCTCCCGTATCTTAATGTTGGTTCCCCACTAGGCCACCAGGCCCACTATGATAGGGTCTAGTTCATGTCCAAATTCTGGTTCGGATCAGATTGTGTTACTGTTGTATTCGTTATTTTGATGATGACAAATAAAGTATTTTGTATAGTTAAATTTGTCTTAATTAGTTTTATTTTGACTTAGGATTAATTTTGTTACTTAGTTGTAATAATTTATTTTATAGAATGTATTATTTTTATTTTATTTTCATTAACAATTAACTTATTTATAACTTATGGAGAATTGGTTATGAGTTTAACCAAAATTAAGTTATTTATATTAATTGTTTATCCATTCGAATAAATTACTTGACTGTGTTGGTTTGATTAACACTAACGTTGTGGAATATTAATTTTAACCAAAAATTAATTTCCATAATATTAGTGGAGTTAGTGGTGATGAACACATAGGTATATGACTAAGTAAACTGATCGTGCAACAAACAACAACTCCTAGCTACAAATCAGGAACTAAGAAGTTGGTCAGCAAGTTCCTAAATTCTAGGAGGCATAACCAACTACCACTTTCCTAGCACTCATTAACGGCACTGCGTGAGTGAATATAGAAGTTGGATGAACGTGGACATTGGTGTGCTGAATTTGAGAAGTAACGGCTGAAGAGGTGGTTAAACGTGGACTAGAATTAAGCGCCATGACAACCCAATGGAGCATAATGTGGAGCATCAAATCTGCTATTTAAAGCTGAAGAAGATCGAATTTAGTTTTAAGACTTTCCATATTTTCGTGTAATTTATCTAAGAAAGTTTATTCGATTTTCTCTCTTCAATTTATCATAATCAGTGTAATTCATTTTGAGTGTTGGGATGAGAGAAATTTTGTAAGCAAATTTTTGTCTTTAAGAGTGAAAGAGAAAGAGAAAAAGAGAAGACTTCTAGAGAAGTCAAGTGAGAAAGTCACGTGTTCAGGGGAACAAGGTGACAGGGAACCAGTTCCTAGAGGAACAGAGTGAGGTGTTATTTATAATAGGGTATAACAGCTATTATAAATAAAAGGGCAAGATTTCTTCCTAGAGAATTTTGGAAGAAGATCTTGTTTAAAGTATCCCTTGGGTTCTTACTTAGTTATTTCTTTATTTCTTATTAAGTTTAGTAAATCCGCAAAAAATGTCTAAAATTCCCACTACTACAATTCACCCCCCTTCCTTCTTGTTGTAAATCTAGTATTGTATAGGACCATCAGTTACATTGTCACATATAATTAGCTCGAAACATCTTACAAGAAACATTCTACACTTACTCCATCTCGACAACTACATTTTCTTATTCCAGCAACAGTTCTCTTTCCTCCTTTAATTGAAGTTGGCTTCACTCTATAGATCCATTTTTTAGCTTTAAACTCGTACCAAAATTTAACGTAGCTTACAGATATTTTAGAACGAAAAGAGTCATACAAAATTTTTAAGCTATAAGAAAAGAGGTGGAGTGGAGACCAAAAATATATAAAAATAAAAAATAAAAAATAAAAAAAAATTCAAGAAAGATCAATTTCCTCTAATTAAGGAAATAAGTTTTTTATTATAAACATCTTTCATTTAAGATTTTTTTGTCTTTAGTATTACTAATTTATTCTCTAATATTTAATACTCATTTTTTATGTATTTTTATATTTTTTCACCATTTAAATTATTTTAGATTAAAATTACACTTACACCCTCTAAAAAATAAAATAACTAAAACTTAATGATTCTTATTAAAAAAAAAGAAAGAAAAAATATAGTTTCTGATGAGTGATATTTATACCAATCTAAACCCCCCATTTTCCCCCTTGTTTAGAGTCTTTTATCCTCCCCCTTTTGTATTTTCTAGCTTATTTTGGTTATTTTAGAATAATTGAGTAAATTATAACTCATTTGTAAATATTAGCTATTTTGATTATGTTTACAGGGTCTATATTGATTCTTGTGTATTTGATATTTTAGGATCGACCTTGAAGGTTGGCATCCCACACACCGAGTATAAAAGACTTAATCAAAGCAAAATAACACATTTGGAGGTGTTTGTGCACAAGAGTCAACTTCAAATGGACATATCTCCCAACCCACTCAACATTTTCAGGTGATTCTAATTGGAGATGAAAGCTTTCCAATGACTGGTCATAAGCCTAATTCCGATAAAAGACGAGATAGATATGATCGTTCGAAGTTGGGCTGTCTGGCTAGTGGGAGCGGGCGCTCCGAGTCCGCTGGGAGTTCCTGTTTTGCGGTTTTAGACCCGTTTAATGAATGATTTTTGTATCCCCTTAAAAGGGACGAACCCTAAAACTTTTGAGGGGGGGCTTTTGGAGAGGATTAGCCTCCATTGAGTGGGGGAAAACTTAGTTAGGGTTTCAAAAAGAGGATTAGCCTCCATAGATTAGTTTAGAGAGAAAGTGAGAAAAACTCAAATAGAGCTTGGATTTGAAGATTCTAAGAAGGAGACTTGAAGATTTTGAGCATCCTTGCAATATTAATGAGAATTTCTTACTCTTTCTTATGTTTTATTGCTTTGTTTACTTATTTACATATATCTTCTCTTTACTTTATTTGTCTACCTTAGATTAGTGTTTGTTTTCATGATATTTAGTTGTTAATGTCTTTATTTTATAATTTTTCATAATGTGTGAGTAGAAAAGGTTGAAGCCATTGATGAGTTTATAAACCTTCAAATTGAACATTGGGGTTTTGACTTGGGTTAGTTTTGGTTAATTGGTTTGGAACTTTCATGTATGTTTGTATGATTGGCCATCATAAAAGCATAATTTGGGCACTCTTAATGAAGGATTGAAAGATGAAATTAAGGGGTTGCCTCAAATCAATTTTTAGGCTTGAAGGACCATGAAAATAGGGACTACCTAGCCTAGGGGCTTGTTTTTGTTCATCATGTTTATTGATATGCTTGGTTGAATGCCTTAGCCATGAAAATAGGTCTTTGGTAGGAGATTAAGCCAATCTAACTAGCTCGAAAGAGTGGTTAGAGTATCGTTGGATGAACTATTCCCCTCAATTGATTCCCATTGTTGATCCCTCATTTTGATTTCTTGGTTTATAAATGAATCATTTGGTGGATACCCTTTCCTAAGACCCTTTTAATATCGTTTCTTTTTCTTATTTTCACTCATAAATCTTACTCCAAAAAGAGACTCGACCTAGCTTATCATAAGTCATTACTTTTCGGTGCTCTCCTTAGTCCTTGTGGGATCGACCCTTACTTGCCCTTTCTACCTAGTTAGAGAGACCGAGTTAGGTTTTTATTTTTGGTAGGCTCGACGACGGCTTATCAGTTTCTTCCAAATACCTACATATTACTCTTATGTACAAATCGCATGTATATAAGGCTAATAAACTATTATCCGAACACTAGCTTTCAAACCCTTTAAATGCACGGGGATTCATTTTTGTTCATATGTATTTTACTCATATTTAATAATTATCTGGATATATGTTGGGTTATGAGTTTCTAAACAACTTATCCAATGTCAGTACCTTCTAGTCAAAGGTATACCTAATTACCTATCCCAGCAAATGATATGGAAAACATCCCGGTTAGGGATTTAACTCCATGATTTGGACACTGAATATCCCTCCTAAACTCACCATTTTCATATGGCTGATCCTCCATAACAGCCTAGGAGTAAGAGCTATTCCCAAACGACGTAGTATTATTCCAATACACAACTGCTCAATTTGTATTTCGCAAGAAGAAATCATTCAACACCTGTTCTTGAATGGTCAAAAATTCCAAAAAAAAATTCAAGAAACACAAATCAAAGAATGGTTAGGATCTACTTTTACTCCTAACCATGTGCATCACACCCTTTCCTCTCAAAAAGCTAATGGATACCACATTATCCGCTATATCTTCCTCCTTTGTACCTATTGAAGGAGAGAAATTTATCTATTTTTTCAAATACTCTTTAATTTCAACAGAGTTTCGCAGGGCTAACTTGGCCTACCAAGAATGAAATTATAGTACTACTATATGGACCAAGTCCTTGCAACTATTTCCCGTGAAAAGGGGACTCCCCCAGCCCCCTCCTTCCTCAAACCCAAACCCAAACCCAACCCCCACTTTATTCGTTGGTTTCCTCCACCTTCCAGAGTTAATTCTCAAACTAAACTTGACTGTTCTATAAAAAAAATCTTCGGCGGCAACTGGTTTCATTATCCGTGATCATAAATCAAACATAGAGCTAAAACTTTCAACATCGGCAACACAAACATCATAGTAGCAGAATCAACAATACTACACAAAGCGCTACTCCATCTCTCCTCCATCCATTACAATAAAGTCATCGTCGAGGGTGACAACTTGATGGTCATCGACACAATAAAGTCATCATATAAGATCTCTTTTCAAGAAGTTAGTAGTGTCATTTGATGATTTAGTCAACACTATGGAATTAGTTGAGCCACTTGTTGTGATCTTCTTAGATTACAAGTTTATGAACTTTGTAAAATAATTAAAAATATATGTTTTAAAATACTCCTTTGTTGGTCCTATAGAACTTCTAAGTTTACTACAAGAGGGGGGTGAATTGTAGTAAAGACTATTGGGGACTATTTTTGCGGAATTAACAAGTTAAAATGAAATAAAGAGAAGTTAAAATAACGAACACTAGAACTGCTTTTAAACAAGATCTTATTCCTATTTTCTCTGGGAATAAATCTTGCCCTTTTATTTATAATAGTAACTTACATCCTATTATAAACAGCAACTCACTCTGTTCCTCTAGGAACTGGTTCCCAGTCACCTTGTTCCCCCTGAACACGTGACTTCCTCTCTTGACTTCACTCGAAGTCTTCTCTTTCTCTTTCTTCTCTTTCTCTCTTGAATGTAGAAATTTTCTCACAAAATTTCACTCACCCCAACTCAGATTAATGGAATACAATGAATTGTTGAAGAGAATAAAACTGAAATAACTTTCTAAAAGATTTACACAATTATCGTAGAAAGTCTTAAGAACTAAAATTGAGTTCATCTTAATTTATGTAGTTGTGATAAATCTTCAACGGTCTTCTTCAGCTTGTTTGTAGTGGACGCAAGTTTTTAGGCATTATCTTCCACCTTCATAGCCGTTATGGACCATGTTAAGGCCACGTTCCATAATCGTGTGTTTGCACGGTTTGAATGAGTCTTCGAGTCTTCCACGATCTTCTCAGCAGCTCTTGACTTGGTCTTTGGCAGTTTAGGATATACGTTTGATGTGCGGTTAGCTGAGATCATGGCTCCTAGAATCTAGGACCTCAACCCATCAATTCAGCCACGCATCATCGCAATCTCTTCATCGTCTATTTTCCTGTAAACCATTAACAAACTCAACTAATATTATGGAATCCAATATTCCATAATATTAGAATATTAATTCTACACAAAATAACTAAATATTCTATTTTCCTAAACAACTTAATTTTGGTTATTATAAAACCAATTCTTCATAAGTTTATTTTAGGCAAAATAAAATAAATAATAAAATAAAACTATATAAATAATTACATGAAGAAAAACTAATTAAAAACTAAGTTAAAAACTATTCATTTGCCATCATCAAAATAACGAGTGCAACAATATTCCCCCTTTTTGATGATGGCAAATAAGTTGGCAAAAAAAAAATTAAATCTAAACTCAATTTGGACTAGGAACTAGATCCACTAGATACAGAGACAATCATAAAGGCTCTAGGAACTAAGTCAGACCAGAAAATGTTTTTAGAAAGCCAACTAGTCTTTTCCCCCTTTTGTTATCATCAAAACTAAGTTATGTCCCTGCAGCACTAAAGAGTCAACAGTCTAGACATTAATTAAAGTAGCTCAAACAGTCATCTCATAATATTAGCCATCCAAACACAAGCAAGTACGAAAAGAAAAAGCATGTGCAAGCAAAAAGGATCAGATTAAGCATATCACAAGATCAAGGAAAGAAGAGTTCAGGATGATCTGTGTCAAAAGAAGACACGCAAAAAGGAGAGAAAAAAAATGTTCAACCAGATATTACAAACCAAAAAATTATCCAGTAAATCATTGTTTAAAGAGAGGGGGGAAATTATGATTTGGGGCGTTTGAAAATGTTGGAGACAACGGAGTCAATCTTCGAAATCACTGCATCCACCTTGTTCCTGATCCCCGTGTGTGCCTGCTTGATGGCGGCTAGAGTCTCCTGCTGCTGTGTATCAAGAGTAGAAACTGACTTCTCCAAGACATTGATCCTTGTGTACATAAGTGTCAGAGACTCCCTAATTTCCCTCAGAATCCCATGAAGTCCAGTGGTAAATATGAGAGGAAAATCCACAGCAGTTGAAGGAACCTGATCCTCATCCAGATTGATCGTTTCAGCATGACCCGGATCCTGGTCCTTAAGAGACTTACCCCCAGCCAGTCTCTGGCTCTTCTTAACAGATCCCCCACCTGCTTCCTCAAATAATTTCCTTTTTGTCCCTGCCTCAGGCTTAGTCACAGTAGCCTCTCCCTCAAATTCCAACTTTCCACCAACCACCCTCAAGCTAAGTCTAGTCAGCGTCTCCTTGGTCAAGTAATTTTCAGGTTCAAGGGTGAAAGAAGGGCTGTCAGACAATTTCACTTTATTTTTCTGTAAAATTGTGGTGATTAGATTGCCATATCCCACCTTGGTATTATGGGATATGCAATAGGAAAGGTGAGATAGCATAAGAGCGGGAAAGTTTATCATGATATTCTTTGCTAAACAGTATTATTGAGAGGTCCATTAGATTAGCTTGGGTTCTCTTGGAACATCGGGGTAAAACAAAACGCCAAACAAACTGAAACAGAAGTTTGTGAAAGGGAGAGAGATCTTTTTGGTCAATGGACATAGAGTTAAGGTTTCCTTGAAAAAACTGAAGAATTTTTTCATTTGAGACGCCATTGATGTTTAGTTTGCCCTTCCCTTTAATATACTCCTGGTACCCATCTGAAGGTACTTCAAACCATTCACTCAATTTTTTTTCTGTAAAGGTGACCACACACTGATAGACTAAAGTCGTATCACCTAATCAAAGATAAACCTAAGTCCTCTAACAATGGTAGTCAAGGGAAGTAGGGTCGAATCCACAGAGAGACGGAGTTCTAAGTTAATATTTAGCCAAACAGCTACTTCAGACAAAAATCAGATAGAATTCAGCTGAACTAATAATTAACTACTAGAAAGCAATATAAAGATCGGAATTTAACTATGAATTAAAGGTCTATGGAATTAGTTCGGTCCACCATGCTTATACCAATCAAAGGATCAAACAACTATCAGAACCTAGGTCGAGAATCGATAGATTAGAACACGGTTCAAGATATGGTTAAGTCTCAACGTCCATAATTCAACATATGCAGCATGTTCACAAACATAATCAGAATTACTGGTGTGTACTAGGCCTCTAAAAGTAAAACGGATCTGTGCAAACGATTATTAACCTCAAGTAATCAAAGAAACTGCGCAATAACGTTAATTACTCAATAAGAACAAATCACACCATAACCTATCTCATCAAACCCTAGAAACTAATAGCAATTCAAATAATCATGGTATAAACATGGCTTCCCTCTATAAATCCCTAGAAATTGAACTACTCACTCATAATTGAGTCAACAATAAACAATCTAATATGAAACCCTAATAATTGCATCATGAATGAATAAATAATTAAGCTAAGCAATTAGGAATAATAAAAGAGATTAGAGTAGAGAAAAATACCAATTGACGGAAAGCAAGAACTTTTATTGAAGTCGAATCCAAGGTTCAATCACCTTTAATCTAATCTAATCTAAAGTGTTTAAACTAAATAAAACTAAGCTAAGAACTATGGAAATAAAACTAGAGAAAAAGATGAAAGATGTCTCTAAAATAATGAGGAAAAGGTATTTATAATAGCCCCAAAATCTAATTAAAAATGAATAGAAAAAGATAGAATTTCGGGAAAAAGAGCTGTCCGTGCTCCAGGCCCGATCGGCTCAATTCCCGCCCGATCGGGTGGCTAAACTGCAATTCTGCATAGACTTGCAAAGCCGTATCTCTCAAACCAGAAGTCCGATTGGGGCGTGTGACCTATTATTGGAAAGATCTTGAAGTCTACAATCCAACCCAATTGGAATTTCTTGATTATCAATTTTCTATCAAAAGTTATAATGAAAATAGTGAAGGTGTGTCAGTTTTGGCACTTGTTTCACTAACTCTTTGCTTCATTCCAACTCAAAATCGTCCCAAACGGATGCATTGTGATCCTTGTGCAAGCTAACTTCATCTTCAATGATTAATAGGCTACATCCTTGGTAGTCATGATCACTTTGTATCAAAATAAACTGAAAATCATCGAAACACACAAACGGGGAGTAGTAGAGCACAACTTATGTAATTCATGTCATTATGCACCTAAATGCTCAAAAATGAGTTCTAAATGCAATCTAAATGCATCTAAAAACTATATACAAATGTGATACATCACACACCCATTCACTAAGCTTACACACACTCCCTCTGTTTTATTGAAGTTCTCACAGAAGGAACTCATCTCTTCCTCATATAGTCCCTAATCTACACAAACTAACTTCATCCATTTTTGAAACTTTAACAAATTCAGACACTCATTCCATTTTACTTTCTTGCACCATGCAAGATCAACACAGAATCCGACAATAAATTGAGAGGATTTTGATTTCTTACCCCTTTTATGGGAATTTGAAGATCTTTCCCCTGACTGCTTTCTTGATCCTCGTCATCGTCCTCATGCTTGGGAGAAGCCGCTTCATTGTCAGAAATGGGTTCTTGAGAATGTGTGAAATCGTCTTTCGGATGAGAAGATTCTTGGTCACTTTGCTCGTCTATGGAGGGTGTTTTTTCAGCTGGGTAATTTGCTTGAGGTTCAGAGGTTTCCTTTTTGGGTGCCATGGGAGAGAGAGAGAATGAAGAATGAAGAGAGACGAAGGAGAGAGAAGATGAACAGTGAGAGGTGAAGTGGGTCAGTAAAATTTGTCAGTGAAGTGAAGTGTTGGGTTTTAATTGTAATGATGAGGCGTATTGAGTTGAAGGTGAAGAGGTGTGATTTGACTGGGTACGGTTTGGGTAAACGCGTTTCATTTATTGTTTCCCCTCTTTAAATTAAATAAACTGAATTTTATTTTGAGTAAATAATTTGGTTGATACAGTGAATCAGAGAAGTCATAATGAGAGGAGGAGAGAGAATAAAAATGTGGAAAAAGAAAAAAAATAGCTCTTGTGTACATGGACCCTTTTTAAACTATACAAGCAATTTTAATTTACGTACTCTATATATGTGCATGGACAATAAGGATAATATTTAAAGACAAATGTGAGTCCTTAGACATGACCCTAGGTGTATGAAATTTAATTCATGAAGATTGCAGGACACTCTTAGCAATGACTAGTACATAGGGTTCAAATTTTATAGGCCATTTTATACAATTCTGATCATTCCTAGTTCCAAGCGAATCTTTTCAAATCTGTCCCTAGATAATGGTTTGGTAAAAATGTCAGCAATTTGATTTTCTGTAGGGCAAAATTCAATTTGACTAAGCCCTTTTCAACATAGTCTTTCAAGAAGTGGTGTCTGATGTGAATGTGCTTGACCCTTGAGTGGTGAACTGGGTCCTTGGATATGCATATGGCACTGGTATTATCACAAAAGATTGGAACACATTTAAACTTAATACCAAAATCACGTACCTGTTGTTTGATCCATAAGACTTGGGAACAACATGCAGCAGCAGCCACATATTCAGCTTCAGCAGTTGACAAGGCAACTGTATGTTGTTTCTTGGATCATAAGAAACTAAGCTTGTTCCTAGGAACTGGGCAGTTCCTGAGGTACTTTTTCGATTCACCAAATCTCCAGCGTAGTCAGCATCAGAGTAGCTAATTAGGTCAAATGTATCACTACGAGGATAGAGCAAACAGAGATCGTCACTTCCTTTCAAACACCTAAGGATCCTTTTGACAGCTATCAAGTGGGATTCCTTTGGATTTGATTGGAACCTAGCACATAGACCAACACTGAAGGAAATATCAGGCCTACTTGCAGCTAAATAAAGAAGAGATCCAATCATACCTCTGTATAATTTCTGATCTACTGATTTACCGTTTTGATCTTCACCCAACCTTGTTCCTGTTCCTATAGGAGTATGGTTGGTTTTAGCTTGTTCCATTCCATATTTCTTTAAAAGTTCCTTAACATATTTTTGCTGATGGATCATTGTTCCTCTTTCAGTTTGCTTGATTTGCAAACCAAGAAAGATGTTCAATCCTCCCATCATGCTCATTTCAAATTCACTGCTCATTAAGTCAGCAAAACCCTTGCACAAAGAATCATTAGTAGCACCAAAAATAATATCATCAACATAAATTTGTACTACTAAAATGTCTGTTCCTTTTGATTGAAGGAACAGGGTTCTATCAACTTTGCCTCTAACAAAATTATGAGCAAGTATGAATTTAGAAAGTCTTTCATACCAAGATCTAGGAGCTTGTTTCAGCCCATATAAGGCTTTATCTAGCTTGTAGACCTGGTTTGGTAGATCAGGATTTTCAAATCCTGGAGGTTGTTCCACATAGACGTCTTCCAATAGATATCCATTTAAAAATGCACATTTAACGTCCATCTGGTACAACCTAAATCCCATAAAAGCTGCAAATGACACTAAAATTCTTATTGGTTCTATTCTAGCTACTGGAGCAAAGGTTTCATCAAAGTCAATACCTTCTTGTTTGTTTTAGCCTTTTGCTACGAGTCTGGCCTTGTTTCTGATCACTCTGCCATGTTCATCTAACTTATTCCTGAAGACTCATTTTAACCCAATTACCTTCTGATTCTTGGGTTTGGGCTCCAAGTGCCATACCTTGTTCCTCTGAAATTCATTCAGTTCCTCTTGCATGGCATTTATCCAATCAGACTATAGCATTGCTTAATTGTGGTCTCGAGGTTCTATCATGGATAGGAACGCTTGAAAGGCACAAAAGTTTCTAAGTTGAGATCTTGTTTGAGTTCCCTTCTCAATGTCGCTAATTATCAGCTCTAGGGGATGTGACTTTTGGTGCCTCCAAGATTTTGGTTCAAATCTTCTTGTTCCTGTTCCTTCAACTTGATGTTCTTCAGTTTGGTCCTGTTCATTTTCTGTGTGAGTTTCTTCAGCATGTATTCCTGCATTTATTGTTCCTTCATTTACCTGTTCCTCGTGAGGAACAGGCTCAGGAATGGTTAGTTCATTTTCAGGAATATGTTTCTTAACTGTTCCTGCAGGAGTCAGTTCCTCCTCAAGATTGTCAGTCTCTTGAGGATGAGTTAGCCCAATTTCAAAATCATTTTCATAACATGGTTCCTGCAATGAGTCAGTTTCATCAAAGATAATATGGACACTTTCCTCAACGCACATTGTTCTCTTATTATAAACTTTGTATGCTTTACTATTTGAAGCATATCCTATAAAGACAGCTTCATCACTTCTAGCATCAAATTTTCCTAAATTGTTTTTACCATTGTTGTGTACAAAACATCTACATCCAAAGACTCTAAAGTAAGAGATATTTGGTTTTCTTCCTTTGAACAGTTCATAAGGAGTTTTCTTGGTGATGGGTCTTAGCATGACCCTGTTTATGATGTAACATGCAGTGTTCACTGCTTCTGCCTAAAAATTCTTTGGAAGATTGCTTGATATAAGCATTGTTCTGGCCATATCCTCCAGAGTCCTGTTCTTTCTTTCAACTACACCATTTTGTTGTGGTGTTCTTGGAGCAAAGAAGTTGTGATCTAATCCTTCATTACTACAAAAATCATCAAGCTTGGAGTTTTCAAACTCCGTACCATGGTCAGGTCTTAGGTGTTTCAATTTGAAACCATATATCCTTTGAACTTTCTTAGCAAATGAAATAAATTCTTCAAATGTTTCATCCTTGCTATGAAGGAAGATTACCCACGTAAATCTAGAAAAGTCATCAACAATAACTAATACATATCTTTTACCTGATCTGCTTTGGATTCTTTTACCTCGATATCTTTTACCTCGACTAAAAATACATTATTTATGGAATGTGACTGAGATTTCCCAACTTTACCTATACCTACTATGTTACCTGTTAGGTTGTCTCCAAAGGTCACAGTTCCTCCTTCGTAGACTGAAAGTGAGAGAAATTTGGTTTTATCTCCTGTCATGTTCTTGGAACAACCGCTATCGAGGTACCACAGGTTGTTCCCCCTCACTTTAGTCTGCACCTACAATAATTAGTCAGTGGCAGGAACCCAGTTAGACTTGGGTTCCTCTGTTGAGTGTGCGTTCCTCTTAATTCTCCACTTTTGCTTCACTAAGCGAGTGTTCATTTAGATCTGTTCCTCTTTGGTGGAACAGTCAGACACTAAGTGTCAACTATTCCCACAGTAGGAACAGATTCTGTTGCTTGGCAGGTCAACATATTTTTTATGTTTGTTCCTCTTCTTATAATTGAAACCTAGTCCATTTCTTCTTTCATTTTTATATTTTTGTATCCAACTAACTGGATCAGAAAGCTTGATTCTTGAAGATTCCAATTTCCTCTTCAGTACCATATTTTCATTCAGCACTAATTCGTGCTCAATTTTCAAATTTTCAATTTCTTTACTGGTACTGTCAGAGGAACTGGTTCCTTCAGGAACAACTAGTTTCAATTCTGCCAAAGCAATATCAAGAAGTAGTTGTCATTTTTCAGTTTTTCATAGGCTTCTTGAAATCCTCGGTATTTATCAAAAATTTCAAAGAACCGTTCCTCAATATCTGAATTTAATTTCTTAAACCAATTTGTGTGTTCCTTGGTAACTTTCAAGGCCCTCTTCATATTCTCCTCTCTTATGCAGATTGCCTTGTAGTTATCAAAGGTTTCTAAAAGTAATTCAGTGAGCTGGTTCTTATTTAATTTTGATAATTCTTCTTCAACAACATTAAAGTTTACCTTTTTGTGTGATACGTCTTCTTCACTATCTGATTTTTCCATTAGACACAGCTGACCAGTTTCATCCGCAGGCTGTTCCTCTTCCTCATCAGAATCTGATTCACCCCAGGCTGCTACCATAGCCTTTCTCATTTCAGTTTTAGAGAAAGGTTTTTGTTGTTCTTTGCTTTTGAATCTGCTTTTTCCTTTCTCGTTTTCCCACAAAGGACATTCCTTTATGAAGTGATCTGGACTTCCGCATTTATGGCAGCTTAGCTTTGAGGTTTTCCTTGTGCTTTTCCCTTTATAGTTCTTGTTGAAGAACCTTTTGAATTTCTTTACTATCAAGGCAGCTTCCTCTTCATCAGTTTCTGAATCATCTTGCTCTTCAGTCTTGAGAGCCAGGGACTTTGATCTGCTGGAGTCAGGTTCATGAGTTCCTAAGTGCAACTCATGTGTCATCAAGGATCCAGCAAGTTGTTCTATGTTAAACTTGATGAAATCCTTGGTTTCTTGTAGAGCTGTCACCTTAGCCATCCACTCCTCGTCTTGTGGAAGACTTCTCAATACTTTACGTACTTGTTCCTCTGGAGAAATAGATTTTCCTAGAGAGTCAAGTTCATTTATGATATTTGAAAATCTTGTAAGCATATCATGAACTGGCTCTTTAGGTTTCATTTGAAATAACTCATATCTATGCATGAGCATGTCTATCTTTGATCTCTTGACCTCGCTTGTTCCTTCATGTGTAACTTGAAGGAGTTCCCACATCTGCTTTGCACTCTTGCATCCCATGACTCTATTGTGTTCATGAGGGCCAATACCACAATGTAGAATCTTCTTGGCCATGTTGTTCATCTCCATTTTCTCAAAATCTTCCTTGTCATACTTTGAGAGTGGTTTTGTAACTAGCTCGCCTTCTTCATTCTTTTCAGTGACTTCAAAGTCACCTATCTCAATGACTCTCCAAACTTAATAGTTTTCTGCCTTAATAAATATTTCCATCCTATTCTTCCAATAAGGATAATGTTTGCCATTGAACATTGGAGGACGTTGAGTAGAGTATCCCTCATCTAGCTTTTCTCCAGTTGTATTCATGTTCTATAGGATCAGCCTCCCCAGTGTTAACTGTTTCAGAAGGAACAGGCTCTGATACCAATTGTTGGTCCTATAGAACTTCTAAGTTTACTACAAGAGGGGAGTGAATTGTAGTAAAGACTATTGGGGACTATTTTTGCGGAATTAACAAGTTAAAATGAAATAAAGAGAAGTTAAAATAACGAACACTAGAACTGCTTTTAAACAAGATCTTATTCCTATTTTCTCTGGGAATAAATCTTGCCCTTTTATTTATAATAGTAACTTACACCCTATTATAAACAGCAACTCACTCTGTCCCTCTAGGAACTGGTTCCCAGTCACCTTGTTCCCCCTGAACACGTGACTTCCTCTCTTGACTTCACTCGAAGTCTTCTCTTTCTCTTTCTTCTCTTTCTCTCTTGAATGTCGAAATTTTGTCACAAAATTTCACTCACCCCAACTCAGATTAATGGAATACAAAGAATTGTTGAAGAGAATAAAACCGAAATAACTTTCTAAAAGATTCACACAATTATCGTAGAAAGTCTTAAGAACTAAAATTGAGTTCTTCTTAATTTATATAGCTGTGATAAATCTTCAACGGTCTTCTTCAGCTTGTTTGTAGTGGACGCAAGTTTTTAGGTATTATCTTCCACCTTCATAGCCGTTATGGACCATGTTAAGGCCACGTTCCATGATCGTGTGTTTGCACGGTTTGAATGAGTCTTCGAGTCTTCCACGATCTTCTCAGCAGCTCTTGACTTGGTCTTTGGCAATTTAGGATATACGTTTGATGTGCGGTTAGCTGGAATCTAGGACCTCAACGCATCAATTCAGCCACACATCATCACAATCTCTTCAACGTCTATTTTCCTATAAACCATTAACAAACTCAACTAATATTATGGAATCCAATATTCCATAAAATTAGAATATTAATTCTACACAAAATAACTAAATATTCTATTGGAATAATTGCTTTTAATAATCCTATCTTTTGGCCATTTTTAATAAATAATCCAACCTTCTGATTATTCCCTAATAATCCAACCTTTATACCTCAATTTCCTGTAGTAGACCAAAATCGGAATTAACCTATTAAACCGGTCACCTATGCCACGTGTCACGTTTTGATTGACTCTATAAACCATTTTAAAACGAGGCACGCAAAATGAGGCACTTCGAGCCATTTTTTGGCGTTTTCGACATCAGATTCGACCCTTAAAGAGTTAAGTTGACCTCGAAAACCTATCGGAGACATATTTTTTATATGGCACGCTGATATCACGTATTTATATAGAGTTTTTTCCCTTCTTTACAAGCTATTTTGTGCGTCATTAGAGCTCTTGGGAGCTATTTTGTGCTAACTATCGTATGTAGTTGTGGTTTCGTGTTTTAGTATTGAATTGCAGGTTTTATGGAGTTTTCTCCTTATTTCCGAGCCTTTTGGAAGCAACCACGGCTTTACGAGATGTTACGAGGCACGTAGGATGGCTCGCGAGCTTTATGGGTAGTTTAGGGGGTCCCAAGACCCCTAAACGTGAAGTTTAGAGAGCCAAAGAGTCAAAAAGGAGGTTTCCGTACTCTGATCGGGCGAAAATAGCCCGATCGGGCGAAGTATTTATGATCGGGTATGAAATTCGCGGACCCGATCGGGCAAGCTACGCCCGATCTGATCGGGCGAGAAGACTTGCACCAGACCCGATCGGGCACCCTCTGCCCGACCCGATCGGGCTGGATGCTCATAGGTCTTGTTATGTTGCTGCTTGCGAGGCGCTTGTGCTGGGCCATAATGCTCCCAGGCCCGATCGGGTGGATGCCTCAGGCCCGATCGGGTGGGCCGCATTTCAATACACTAGATGCTAGGCTGCTGCGCTGACCACGAGGAACAAAGAGAGGCTCGTGGTATTTGACCCGATCGGGTGGTGTCCTCGGGCCCGATCGGGTGGGCCGCTATTCAAGGCTTATGTGCTGCGCTGTTGCTGCCAGGACCACGAGAAGCAAAAGGTGGCTTTTGGTATTTGACCCGATCGGGTGGGTGCCTCGGGCCCGATCGGGTCTGGCGCCATTCGTCGCGGAATTCGTCTTTTGTTTCCGATTTTTTATTAGACTTGAGGGGTATTATAAATACATTTTCCTCATTATTTAGAGACCTCTTTCATTCATCTTTTTTTATTCATCTTTCATTAGGTTTTAGACTAGTTTTATTCTTCATTGTTCTTAGTTTAATTCAGCACTTTAGATTAATTTAGAGGTGATCAAACCTATTTCAATTTCAATAAAAGTTCCTGCTTTCCGTCAATTGGTACTCTTCTCTACTCTTTATCTCTTTAATTACTTTGATTGCTTAGTTTATTTATTTAATTGTTCATGATGCAATTCTTAGGATTTCCAATTAGTTTTGTTGTTGTCAATTAGATTATGAGTGAGTAGTTCTCTTTCTAGGGTGTTAGATAGGAAAGTCATGTTTATACCATGATTGTGATTTAGACTTTTATCGATTTCTAGGGTTTTGATTAGGGTGATTGTGATGTGATTTGTTCTTTATTGAGTAATTAAGGTTATTTGATGTATCACATTTATATATAGTTTCTAGATGCATTTAGATTGCATTTAGAACTCCTTTTTGAGCATTTAGGTGCATAATGACATGAATTACACAAGTTGTGCTCTACTACTCCCCGTTTGTGTGTTTCGATGATTTTCAGGTTATTTTGATACAAAGTGATCATGAGTACCAAAGATGTAGCCTATTAATCATTGAAGATGAATGTAGCTTGCACAAGGATGACAATGCATCCGTTTGGGATAATTTTGAGTTGGTATGAAGCAAAGAGTTAGTGAAAGAAGTGCCAAAACTGACACACCTTCACTATTTTCATTATAACTTTTGGTATAAAATTGATAATCCAGAAATTCCAATTGGGTTGGATTCTAGACTTCAAGATCTTTCCAATGATAGGTCACACGCCCCAATGGAACTTCTGGTTTGAGAGATACGGCCTTCGCAAGTTGATACAGAATTGCAGTTTACCCACCCGATCGGGCGGGAATTGACCCGATCGGGCCTGAAGCACGGGCAACTCTTTTCCGAAATTCTATCTTTTTTTAATTAGAATTTGGGCTATTATAAATAGCTATCCTTCATTATATTTAGTGACATCTTTTTCTCTAGTTTTATTTTTCATAGTTCTTAGTTTAGTTTTATTTAGTTTAAACACTCTATATTAGATTAAAGGTGATTGGACCTCGGATTCGATTTCAATAAAAGTTCCTGCTTTCTGTCAATTGGTATTTTTCTCTACTCTAATCTCTTTTATTATTCTTAATTGCTTAGCTTAATTATTTATTCATTCATGATGCAATTATTAGGGTTTCATATAAGATTGTTTATTGTTGATTCAATTATGAGTGAGTAGTTTAATTTCTAGGGATTTAGATAGGGAAGCCATGTTTATACCATGATTATTTGAATTGCTATTAGTTTCTAGGGTTTGATGAGATAGGTTATGGTGTGATTTGTTCTTATTGAGTAATTAACGTTATTGTGCAGTTTCTTTGATTACTTGAGGCTAATAATTGTTTGCACATATCCGTCTTACTTTTAGAGGCCTAGTACACACCAGTAATTCTGATTATGTTTGTGAACATGCTGCATATGTTGAATTATGGACGTTGAGACTTAACCATAGCTTGACATTGTTCTAATCTATCGATTCTCGACCTAGGTTCTGATAGTTGTTTGATCCTTTGATTGGTATAAGCATGGTGGACCGAACTAATTCCCTAGACCTTTATTTCATAGAGTAAAATTCCACTTTATATTGTTTTCTAGTAGTTAATTATTAGTTCAGCTGTTTCTATCTGATCTTGTCTGAAGTAGCTTTTTAGCTGAATATTAACTTAGAACTCCGTCTCTCTGTGGATTCGACCCTACTTCGTTTTACTACCATTGTTAGAGGACTGTAGGAATTATCTTTGAATAGGTGATACGACTTTAGCCTATCATTATTGCGCAGTTTCGTTGGTTGCTTGTGGTTAATAGTTGTTTACACAGATCCGTCTTACGACTAGAGGCCTAGGACGCGTCAGTAGTTCTGATTACGTTAGTGAACATGCGGTGTATGTTGAACTATGAGCGTTGAGTCTTAACCATAGCTCAACATAGGCTCTAATCACCCGACTCTTGACTTAGGTTTTGGTAGTAGTTGACCCTTTTTGATTGGTATAAGCATGGTGGACCGACCTAATACCCTAGGTTTTTATTCCATAGTTTAATCCTTAATTTATTCCTTCTTCTGTAGTCTATTCTTTAGTTTAATTAATTCCTTCCTGATTTCATCTGGAGTAGCTGAATTGGTTGAATATTGATTTAGAAACTCTGTCTCCCTGTGGATTCGACCCTGCTTCCACTGACTACCTAGTTAGAGGTCTGTAGGTTTATTTTTGATTAGGTGACACGACTAAAACCTATCAAATTTTGGCGCCGTTGCCGGGGAGACGGCTAGTTCTCTAAGTTTTTATTTAATTATTTGGTCTACTTCTCTGTACCTCATTGGAACTTCATTGTTTCGATCGAGGTACGTTTTACTGCTGCTTTTTGTTTCTTTTGTATGCCCAGGTCCCAAAGAAACGGTTCCCCAATTCCAGCGGACCCCGATCTTACTAGGACAATCAGGCAGATCCGAAAGATAAAGCAGAAAGAAAAGCAGTATGTTCAGCTGAACACCTCTGGAACAGACACCTCGAATTCAGTTATGTCAAAATCACTGAAGTCATATGGGGTGCCCAACCCGGATGGTCTTTCTACTGGACCACCCATGCCCACCATCGCCGCTAACAACTTTGAGATTAAGCCTGGACTCATCAGCATGGTCCAGCAAAATCAGTTTGGTGGGCATCCTACTGAAGATCCGGCAAATCATCTGCAACGGTTTCAACAACTTTGTCGAACCGTTAAACATGCCGGTGTCACTCCAGATCAACTCAAAGTCATGTTGTTCGAGTTTTCACTGAGAGATAGAGCACAGAAGTGGTTGAACGATGTGCAGGAAACTGAATGGAGTGAGATTTCTGCTGCATTTCTGAGAGAGTATTACCCACCTACCAAAACAGCAGAAATCAGAAATAAACTAGCCACGTTTTCCCAAGAGCCTGGTGAAACATTAAGGGAAGCGTGGGCCAGGTTTAGAGATCTACAGAGAGAGTGTCCACACCATAATATGGACAAATGGTTCTTGACGCAGACATTCTACAATGGTCTGCAGCCTCAGACGAAGTGTATTGTTGATTCGTCTGCAGGAGGAGTGTTTTTAGACAAGGCAGTTGATGAGGGTTATGAATTCATATCAAATCTTGCAGCCAATGACCATTCATCATCTAGGAGTTTGACTAAGAAGGTACTTGAAGTTGACGCTATTTCATTGCTTACATCTCAGATGGCGCAACTAACTCAGCAGCTAATGAAGTCTTCTAGTCCGACACCTCCACCCATGAGTATCAATGCTATGTCTGCAGTAGCACCCATTACCTCATCTTACTGCGAGGTATGTGGTGTTCAGGGTCACTTTGGGCATGACTGTCAGTTCAGTCAATTTCAGATGGAGCAGGCCAATGCCTTCCAACAAAGACCACAAACCTTCCCCCCTTCACATAACTACCAAAACCCACAAAACCATCAACCTCCACCTCCACAAAACTACCCTAAACCTTCATACCATCAAACCCCACAAAATTTCCAAAGACCACCACCACAAAACTTCCATCATCCCAATAACTTCCCAACTCCACAAAATTTCCACACCCCACCTCCACAAAACAACCCACAAGAGCCTAGCAATTCTGAACTGATGAAACTGATATTGTCTATGCAAAAGGCAAATGAGGAAACAAGGAGGGCTCAAGAGAAGCACATCCAACTTCTCGAGGCTCAAGTTGCTCAGTTGGCAGAATCTAATGCACAGAGGCAGCAGGGACAATTGCCAGGGCAACCAGTTCAGAGAGAACATGTGAATGCCATCACTCTTCGTAGTGGCATTGCATATGATGCCCCTCTAGTGCCCATTGATGAGGTTACCCTGACTGCAGGGAAGAAGAGGGTGGTAGAGGAAGGAAAAAGGAAAAATTCGACGTCTGAAGTCGATTTGTCTGCAGAAGCTGAACAAACAGGGAAGAATAAGGAGAAGGTTTCTGAAACGCCTTTTACACCAAGGCTACCTTTTCCTCACAGGATGCAACAATCTAAGGTCGATCAGCAATTTGGTAAGTTCTTGGCTATGGTCAAGAACCTTGAGGTAACGATTCCATTTACAGATTTAATTACCCAAGTGCCTGTTTATGCCAAATTTCTGAAAGACATGATCACTAAGAAAAGAGACTTTGGTGGGGTAGAACGTGTCGCTCTTACTGAAGAGTGTAGTGCTTTTATTCAAAATAAAACCCCACCAAAGTTAAAAGATCCTGGTAGTTTTTCTATACCCTGCCATCTTGGACCTATTTTTATTGATAAGGCTTTGTGTGATTTAGGTGCTTCTGTTTCTGTTATGCCATTGTCTGTTTATAAGAAATTGAACACGGGAGCCCTTAAATGCACACAAATCACTTTACAGATGGCGGATCGTTCTATAAAATACCCTCTAGGTGTTTTAGAGGACGTTCCTGTTAGGGTAGGGAAATTCTATATTCCTGTTGATTTTGTGGTGTTAGATATGGATGAGGATGCCCAGATTCCTATTATCTTGGGTAGGCCGTTTTTGTGTACTGCTGGTGCTGTCATTGATGTCAAGTCTGGGTCTTTAACTCTGAGTGTTGGTGATGATAAAGTGATTTTTAAACTAACCAATGCTGTTAAGGCACCTATGCTTGAACAATCTTGTTGCAGGGATGAGGTTCTGGATGAAGTAGGTGTGGAGAAGGTTCCAATTCCACCTAAGGTTGCCTCACCGTCTGGAGGCATTGTCAAGAACATTTGGAGGAGAAAGATGTTTGATGAGGGTGGCACTCATTGCCAAGCCCCTCCTATTTGAGAGAGGGAGGATTATGGTCGTGCGGGACCTTTATAAACCAGCGCTGTGCGAGAGGCAACTCGTATTTCTTTTCTTTCCCTTTTCCTTTTCTTTTTATTTTTCTTCCTTTTATGAGCGAGAGTGAGGGTACTAACATTGTTTTTCCTCTTAGCATAGTCCTTATCACCTTTTGGCATTGAGGACACTGCCAAGTTCAGCTTGGGGGAGGAGTTCTGTTTGTATTCCCTATCTCTTTTACAGCTTTCTAGAATAGTTTTACTGCTTTAGAAAAATACTGAAAAAAATCAAAAAAATATGGTTCCCATGACTGGTTTAGTTGCCTCCCTGTGCCCCTTGTTGTGCTCTATTTGAAATTGATTTGACTTTGTTTTCTGGATAGCTGGGCATTTGTGATCTTGAGGCTATGATTTGATGTTTGATTGCTATGATTTCGAGCATTTCTGGATTATATTAGACCACTTTGTGCTGCATACCTGAATTGGTTAGACTGTGAGGCCTCTTTGTAGCCTATTGGATTCATATTATTATCCAGTCTATTCTTGTGTGTTAGTTCCTCTTTAGTAGATTGATCTTGACTTTGACTTCGTACTTGTCTGATTTTAGATGACTTGTAGCATGTGGTGTGATAGAGGCGTTCTTTTGTCTTATTCTTGAGCTTCAGAGTGAATTTTTTGATATACTTTTATCCTCCTTAGCCCCGCTGAGCCTAATGACTTGTTTCGTGTTACTTAAACCCCTATTATGAGCCAAAAGCCTTCACTTGATATTATTCCAAGACTAGCTTGGGGGAGCTTTTGTATGGGTTGAGTTTGAGATTGGTTTGTTGGTTTAGTTTGGTTTTTGAGGAATTTGAAAGTGTATTTGGTGTGGCTTGAGAGTGAGAAAGAGAAAAGAAAAAGAAGCAAGTTTAGAGTTGCGTGGATGAAGTTCAGAAAAATGAAAGAAAAATGAAATGAAAATTCAAAAGAATTCTAGTTCTTTCATTCACGTACGTTCATAAAAGAATATTCGCTCCATTGCTAGAAAATTGGGTTTGTTATGCGCTTTTCATTGATTTATGAGAGTTGGGTTATTTTACATGGTTTTATGGTGATTGTTGGGAGTTGTGAAGGTCATCTTAGGCCTTGTTTGAATGGTTTATGCTCCCCCTTTCTTGGTTTTTCCACCACATTACCCAAAAGTATCCCCTACCTCTCGCCTAAGCCCCATTACAACCCTATAAAGTCCTCTTGAGCTTATGTCTGCATTGTTCATTTGATTGATTTCGAGTCAGTTTGTCAAAGCTAGGGAGTATTTCTGCTAATTGAGTCGACTTGACTAGGTTGAGCGTCATTGAACCTTCTTAAACACATGAGAGTGTGAGTGGGAAGGGTACTTATGGTCGGGTTGGTGAGTGTTCGGGCATATTCTTTGCCTACCACAAAATAGAGAGGAGTGACACCCTTGTGAGAGCCTTTTCAGGATTTGTATGCCTTGTGGATGCTTGAGTTTGATTTATTGCTTGAATGATTGGTGGTTGGATGGATTTGATTAGCCAAACTTGAATTATGCCTGCTTGAACGATTCTTAGTCTTGAAAATGTTTTGAGCTTTGATTTGTTTTATCTTTGGGGTGAGGTAATCTATTCCATGTTCATGTGCTGTTTGCTTGAGGACAAGCAAAGGTTTAGCTTGGGGGAGTTTGATATCACGTATTTATATAGAGTTTTTTCCCTTATTTACAAGCTATTTTGTGCGTCATTGGAGCTCTTGGGAGCTATTTTGTGCTAACTATCGTATGTAGTTGTGGTTTCGTGTTTTAGTATTGAATTGCAGGTTTTATGGAGTTTTCTCCTTATTTCCGAGCCTTTTGGAAGCAACCACGGCTTTACGAGATGTTACGAGGCACGTAGGATGGCTCGCGAGCTTTATGGGTAGTTTAGGGGTCCCAAGACCCCTAAACGTGAAGTTTAGAGAGCCAAAGAGTCAAAAAGGAGGTTTCCGTACTCTGATCGGGCGAAAATAGCCCGATCGGGCGAAGTATTTATGATCGGGTATGAAAGTCGCGGACCCGATCTGGCAAGCTACGCGCGATCTGATTGGGCGAGAAGACTTGCACCAGACCCGATCGGGCACCCTCTGCCCGACCCGATCGGGCTGGATGCTCATAGGTCTTGTTATGTTGCTGCTTGCGAGGCGCTTGTGCTGGGCCATAATGCTCCCAGGCCCGATCGGGTGGATGCCTCAGGCCCGATCGGGTGGGCCGCATTTCAATACACTAGATGCTGGGCTGCTGCGCTGACCACGAGGAACAAAGAGAGGCTCGTGGTATTTGACCCGATCGGGTGGTGTCCTCGGGCCCGATCGGGTGGGCCGCTATTCAAGGCTTATGTGCTGCGCTGTTGCTGCCAGGACCAAGAGAGAAGCAAAAGTTGGCTTTTGGTATTTGACCCGATCGGGTGGGTGCCTCGGGCCCGATCGGGTCTGGCGCCATTCGTCGCGGAATTCGTCTTTTATTTCCGATTTTTTATTAGACTTGAGGGGTATTATAAATACATTTTCCTCATTATTTAGAGACCTCTTTCATTCATCTTTTTTTATTCATCTTTCATTAGGTTTTAGACTAGTTTTATTCTTCATTGTTCTTAGTTTAATTCAAACACTTTAGATTAATTTAGAGGTGATCAAACCTATTTCAATTTCAATAAAAGTTCCTGCTTTCCGTCAATTGGTACTCTTCTCTACTCTTTATCTCTTTAATTACTTTGATTGCTTAGTTTATTTATTTAATTGTTCATGATGCAATTCTTAGGATTTCCAATTAGTTTTG
Organism: Patellifolia procumbens; assembly: GCA_947645195.1. NCBI lineage: Eukaryota > Viridiplantae > Streptophyta > Magnoliopsida > Caryophyllales > Amaranthaceae > Patellifolia > Patellifolia procumbens. Next base: position 855,440 of record CANSGD010000928.1, read on the forward strand.
TTGTTGTCAATTAGATTATGAGTGAGTAGTTCTCTTTCTAGGGTGTTAGATAGGAAAGCCATGTTTATATCATGATTGTGATTTAGACTTTTATCGATTTCTAGGGTTTTGATTAGGATGATTGTGATGTGATTTGTTCTTTATTGAGTAATTAACGTTATTGCGCAGTTTCGTTGGTTGCTTGTGGTTAATAGCTGTTTGCACAGATCCGTCTTACGACTAGAGGCCTAGGACGCGTCAGTAGTTCTGATTACGTTAGTGAACATGCGGCGTATGTTGAACTATGAACGTTGAGTCTTAACCATAGCTCAACATAGGCTCTAATCACCCTACTCTTGACTTAGGTTTTGGTAGTAGTTGACCCTTTTTGATTGGTATAAGCATGGTGGACCGACCTAATACCCTAGGTTTTTATTCCATAGTTTAATCCTCAATTTATTCCGTCTTCTGTAGTCGATTCTTTAGTTTAATTAATTCCTTCCTGATTTCATCTGGAGTAGCTGAATTGGTTGAATATTGATTTAGAAACTCTGTCTCCCTGTGGATTCGACCCTGCTTCCACTGACTACCTAGTTAGAGGTCCGTAGGTTTTTTTTTTATTAGGTGACACGACTAAAACCTATCACACGCAAACCGAGGAGCTGGACGCATGTAAACGAGGCACTTCGAGCCGTTTGTTAGCGTTTTCGACAACAGATTCAAACCTTAAGGAGTTAAGTTGACCCCAAAAACCTATCCAGAGACATATTTTTTATACGGCACGCATATCGAGGAGCAGCACAGACACAAAACCAGGCACTTCGAGCCGTTTTTTGGCGTTTTCGACATTAGATTCGGTCCTTAAGTGGTTAAGTTGACCTACGGCACGCAAACCGAGGAGTAGGACGCACGCAAAACGAGGCACTTTGAGCTGTTTTTTGGCATTTCCAACATCAGATTCGATTCTTAAGGGATTAAGTTGACCTCGAAAACCTATCCGGAGCGATAAGTTTAGTAAATTCTATTTTTTTTTCGCTTTTAGTACAATTTTATTCTATATTTAATTATAGAAATATTATTCTATGGGTATTTCACACGGCACGCAAACCGAGGCACAGGGTGCATGCAAATCGAGGCGTAGGATGCACGCAAAACGAGGCTATTCGAGCCGTGGTGGCTGGGGGATTATTACGAGAGAATGGGCCAAAGGTGGGATTATTAAAAACAATTATTCCAAAAAAAAATTACCACTTCAACAGGTTACAGGTCACCTTGGTTTAGCGTAAGAAATTGAGGTATAAAGGTTGGATTATTAGTGAATAATCAAAAGGTTGGATTATTTATTTAAAATGGTCAAAAGGTAGGATTATTAAAAACAATTATTCCTATTCTATTTTCCTAAACAACTTAATTTTGGTTATTATAAAACCAATTCTTCATAAGTTTATTTTAGGCAAAATAAAATAAATAATAAAATAAAACTATATAAATAATTACATGAAGAAAACTAAGTTAAAAACTATTCATTTGTCATCATCAAAATAACGAGTGCAACATCCTTCCGTCTCATATTTGATGAGACACTTTCTTTATTCATACATCCCATATTAGTTTATATACTTCTATAAATGGCATGGGGTGCGGTAGAAATATTATTTTTTTATTTTAATGGGTTTCACATATAATTAATTTAATAATCTTACCACTCCAAACCCTATGCCCAGTCAACATGTACTTTATATACTAAAACATACTTTATATCAATAGTCAACTACTCTCAATAAAATAAGTTAGTCAAGTAACACTCCAAAAACTCTGTACCAGTCAAACTGTATCATTTAATATGGGACGAAGGGAGTAATATTATATTACTTACCTATTTTAAAAATCATTCAATTCAGAAATATCAAATTTCTTGTATAAGCATGTGTAATAACGTGAAATTGTGACAGGAACTTCACCTATGAACAAAATAATTTAATCATGATTATTTATTGCTATTTTAATTGTTTTCTATACAAATATTTTCACGAGTGGAAATTTACAAATACAAATTTTTTCTGAAAATTTTTCAATACCTAAAAGATGTCCACCTTACTAATTGTAGGATCATATAGATTGGGGGTAGTTTTTAAATTCGGATTGGAACGGTTTTGATTAAAATCATAATTTATTTTCATCTTTTAAATATAGATGGAGCAGGTTTATTAGATCATAATTTATAGATATAAATAGGTTGGAATTTTTTTTATTAAAATAATAATTTATGTCATCTATTGTAATAATTTCCGGATTATCATATTTCCCTACCAAAAATGTGCAGTTTTTATTCTCCTCAAATATCTTATTAGTGTGCCGAAATTAGTGGAAGTTTTTTCTACTATGGAATTATTTTTTTATATTCTACTTAAATATCATAATTTTAAATTGGTAAGCACAATACATTTTTTATTTCCTTAAAATCTTTGCCACCAAATATGCTAAAACATGTGATTATCTCTATCGAAAAAAGGCTAGTGGTAAGTAAGATTTTACATAAATACATGCAAAGTAAACTGGCTTTCACACACTGATTATGGTAAGTAACTTTTTAGATATCATATCAGAAAACGTTAGTGGTAAGTAATTTTAGATTATTTAGCTTTGTCAAAAAAATGAATAAATTTTAAAAAATAATATTATTTTATTATGAAAATAGCCCACATTATTATGATAAAAAAAATTATAATTATTAAGTTTAAGTCAAAAAAGTGAAATAAATTATGAGTTGGTCTTATAAGAATCCGCCTAATTTTTAATTTAAAATTAGGCAACAACCCAAGCCCAATGGAAAGAAGAGAATGAAACACCATTTCGAGTAAAGTGATGGGCTTTTAAAATAAAGTGATGGGATTAAATTAGTCTAATTTTATATTAAGTTAGATCGCCATTTAAATATCATTAATGTTGCTCTACAAATGTCGGCACGGTATTAAAAAATGCACATTAATGATATTTAAATGGCGATCTAACTTAATATAAAATTAGACTAATTTAATCCCATCACTTTATTTTAAAAGCCCATCACTTTACTCGAAATGGTGTTTCATTCTCTTCTTTCCATTGGGCTTGGGTTGTTGCCTAATTTTAAATTAAAAATTAGGCGGATTCTTATAAGACCAACTCATAATTTATTTCACTTAAATATGCTATGACTGTGACACCGTGCCGACATTTGTAGAGCAACTTTATCATGGAATTTATTTTTACATCACACGAATTAACGGAAGGTCATATAGTTTCAATCTCAACCCTTAACTTTTGTAGATTTCATCTTGTTCATTAAAAATAATTAACTTTTTAAATTTTTGACTTTTTATTTTATTAAATCCTTTAGACTAATGGTCCAGATGAGCCTACAACTAATGAAGGGTTTTAATTAAAATAGTTATAGTAGCTACTATTTTATTGTAGCCATGGTAGAATTACCCCGAATTAACATAGTATTTTAATGCGAACAAATTAATTAGACTAAGTACGGGAATTTTATTTTAATGTTATACTCCCTCCATCCCAATTTATTTGCTACATATTGACTTTGACTACTATTTACTTTTCCACTTTGATTGTCTTTGAGTTTATATACGTAACAGATTCATACTCATGTGGGATCTTGTTTGATTAGTCTCAATGTATACTTTATAGATATATAATTTCTGTAGTTCTTTCTTATACCAAATTAGAGATATTAGTTTTTGAAATCCTATTTTAAAAACTATGAAAAAGTGAACATAGCAAATAAATTAGAACGAAGAGAGTTTGCAAATTAGTTGAAATTATTGGTAATAATCCGAACTATTGCTCATCTTCCCATATTCTTCGTAGGTAAATTAACGTGAATAAAAGATTGAATGAAAATATTAAAAGTAATAAAAGATCGAATGAAACAGATGAACATAGTAACAAAACATAAAGTCTCAACTTATTATTATTATTCCATTGCATGAAATAAATATGCCAATATACGGTCATAGTTAGACTTAAAAATTAATGACAATCACGAAAAACACTAAGAACGTTGACATCCTTGTTTCTTGTGATAATTAGGACTATGACACTATCATTAATCTCATTTAGATTAGGGACCTTCTTCGGATTTTCAAGTGTACTGTGCAAGAATTGAGAATGAATGGCTAACCTGTTTAGGTTGCCTGGCACTATTATATATATAGAGGAGTAAAACCCTCTCTAAATATTACAGACTAAGAGTCTAATTAAACAATAATCAACTACCCTAATACACCCCCTCAATCTTTACGCGGAGAAATCACGGATAGATTGGAGCGATGTTAACAAAACAACTCAGAGGAAAGACCCTTAGTAAATATATCAGCAACCTGTAACTGTGTCGGAACGTGCTTGACCTGAAGTCCACCTTTAGCAACCATCTCACGAACAAAATGATATTCAACATCAATGTGCTTACTACGATCATGATGAACAGGGTTGGCAGTAAGATACATAGCAGAAACATTGTCACAATAGAGAATGGTAGGCCGTCAATGAAAATACCCTAAATCAGCCAACAATTGACAAATTCAAATAATTCGAGGAGATTGCTTCAAACCATAAATGGATTGTCGTAACCGACAAACATGATGTGATTGAGAAGGATGTTCAAAACTAGGAGGCTGACGCATATAGACTTCGTCATTGAGGAAACCATGAATGAAAGCATTTTTAACATCGAGTTGACGAATAGGCCATTTAAAAGTAGCAACAATAGTTAGAACTAAGCGAACAGTAGTAGGCTTAATGACAGGACTAAAGGTTTCAAAGTAGTCAATACCTGCCTGCTGATGATTACCAAAAACAACAAGTCTGGCCTTAAACCGCTCCACAGAACCGTCAGAATTATATATAATCTTATACACCCTCTTACAACCAAGAGCGTTTCTATTGTTGTTGCGAGGCACAAGTTCCCATGTATCGTACTTAATTAATGCTTCATACTCATCACGCATGACTTGTTGCCAGCGAGAATCTTTAGACACTTGCTTAAAATTAGACGGTTCAGACTCAACAACATCGGTTTTTAAATTCATTAAATTCCTAGTTGAAATTATTTCGTCCTTTAAACGAGTAGTCATGGTATGAACATTAGTAGGATCGACACACTTAGACGACCTACACCCCTTTGACCTTTAGAAGTCGAACCACCCGAAGTAGATGATGGAGTCCCTGAAGATCCAGACTCAACAGCCACGAGAGCCTGATGAGTAGGTGACGTCTCAGCATAAGCACGCATAGCTTTAATGCGTTGCTCATGCTGAAGGAGCTTGGGGCGAAGATCATCAAAAGTCAAGGACGTTTGAAATTGTGACAGAATAGTAACAAGGGCATCCTAGTCACGATCTTGATCCAACGCAGTTAAGGTATACTGAATCAAATCATACTGAGAAACAAGACACTGAATAGCAGCTAAGGAATCAACAATAATCTTAATTTCACGTAAAAATACTTCCATAGACTGCTGATCAGACTTCTTCATATGACTTAGTCTACCTTTCAATTCCATCGATCGAGCCATACTAGCTTGCACAAAACGAGACTGTAATCTATTCCAAATCTTAACAGCAGTACGTAATTCATGCACATCCATCATAACATCACGAGAAATCGATGCATACAACCACAGTTTAATTTGTTGATCAAGTCTCATATACTCATAAAAGTGTGGATTATGCAAAGATTGACCAAGATTACCACTATAAGTAGGAGAAGGAACCATAATTGTACCTTCGACAATACCAAGTAATTGATGCGTCGAAAGAAAACATGTCACCTGAGTTTTCTACATAAGATAATCTTCGGGAGTAAATAATTTGATAGAGACGAAACGAGTGATGTCTTGGTTGGTCAAGGAGGTTGCAAGGGGCAGCGGCGGTGGAGTATAGCCGTGAATGTTCATGTAGCTCGCCGGAGGAGGACCGCTAAGAGAAGAACCAAAGGGCAGCGACACATGGCCGCTTGAAGGTATTGAAAACTGTGGCGGAACCCTAGAAGGAGTGCGGATAGTGGTTGGGCTGCCGCTGGACATGAACGGGGAACCACCCATAGATGTGGTCGGCGGCGGCAGAGTGTGCCACAGCGTCGAACACTCGTCGGACCCGCCAGGTTGCTGCGCTGCAAGGGCGTGCTTTTTGGCGAGGGTTGCCTCGTCAAGAAGCGTGCGATGTGCACGCACAGCCGTGGCGGGGCTGACGAGGGAGCGGTAAAGGGGAGTGACTGGGTGGTCGGCGGCGGAAACTCCGATGGGAAAGGCGGCAGACATGGTGCTGGCCGAAAAAAGCTAATAATTAATTAGGGTTTGGAAAAAAAAATTAACCTAACCATGAGGGTTAAGAAAGCGCGCGGAAGACAAAAAAGTTCTTAAACCTAGGGCTCTTGGTACCATGTGCAAGTATTGAGAATGATTGGCTGACCTGTTTAGCTTGCATGGCACTATTATATATATAGAGGAGTAAAATCCTCACTGAATATTACAGACTAAGAGTCTAATTAAACAATAATCAACTACCCTAATATGTACAAACTCATACAAAAAGTTTGTTGGATTCCTCATGCGGACCTTGCAAGCTCCAGTTGGAGACGGTTCAAAGCAACAATTTGCCATTCCAGGCATGGTTACCAATAGTTTTTGTTTTCAATGAATACGAAGACGGTTTCAATTTGTTGTGGCTAATAATAAGAGCGAACTCCTTTAGAGTTTGAGTGAAATAAACTAAGCTATGAAAGTTTATTTAATGTCAAACTGCGTACAAGAATTGCCACAATATAGGATCAGGATTAATGTCAAACCGTGTACAAATATTTATGCCAAACCATGAAAAATATTGCCATATTATATGATCATGATTGATTGATTGATAGGTTTAGCAAATAACTATGATGAAATAGAATGGGAAATAGTATTTGCCAAGAGTGAAACATATCACTTCAACACTAAATGATATTTTTGCCATAAATCTTACTTATTTCCCATATTTATTTCTTGTATAAATCTCTTTGTATAATATATTGGCTTAACTTTTATTCTAAGCACGACATGTGTCCAACTTGCATTAATTAATCGGCATGTGTCCCTCTTTTCATGCATTTAACGACACGTGTTGATAGGCTAAAGTCGTATCACCTATTCAAAAATAAACCTACGGTCCTCTAACTATGGTAGTCAGTGGAAGCAGGGTCGAATCCACAGGGAGACAGAGTTTCTAAATTAATATTCAATCAATCAGCTAGTCCAGATGAAATCAGGGAAGAATTAACTGAACTAAAGATTAAACTAAAGAAGACAAATTAAATCAAGGAATTAACTATGGACTAAAAACCTAGGGTATTAGGCCGGTCCATCATGCTTATACCAATCAAATATGGTCAACTACTATCAAAACCTAAGTCAAGTGTCGGGGGATTAGAGCATGTGTTGAGCTATGGTTAAGACTCAACGCTCATAGTTCAACATACGCCGCATGTTCACTAACGTAATCAGAACTACTGACATGTCCTAGGCCTCTAGTCGTAAGACGGATCTGTGCAAACAACTATTAACCACAACCAATCAATGAAATTGTACACTGACATTAATTACTCAATAAGAGCAAACCACATCACAATCACCCTAATCAAGCCCTAGAAATTGATAGAAATCTAAATCACAATCATGGTATAAATATGGCTTTCCTATCTAACACCCTAGAAAGAGAACTACTCACTCATAATCGAATTAACAACAACAAAACTAATATGAAACCCTAACAATTGCATCATGAATAATTGAATAACTAAGCTAAGCAATTAAGAATAATAAAAGAGATTAGGGTAAGAAAGAATACCAATTGACAGAAAGCATGAACTTTTATTGAAATCGAATAGGTTTGATCACCCTTAATCTAATCTAAAGTGTTTAAACTAGACTAAGAACAATGAGAAATAACTAGTCTAAACTAGAATAAAGATGTGTCTCTAAAATAATGAGGAAAAGGTATTTATAACACCCCCAAAGTCTAATTAAATGCGGAGAATAAAAGATAAAAATCGTGTAGACGAGCATGGGACCCGATCGGGCAAAGGGCCACCCGATCGGGTCCATAGTAAAAAACTCCAACATTTCCTTCCTTGAAACGTAGCATCCAGCAGCAGCAAAACCCAAATTTTGGGTCTCACCCGATCAGTGGGCCGATCGGGTCCTTGATCGGGCGCGAAGCAACAAAGCCCAGTGCTTGATCCTTGCTCGCCCAAAACAGCAGCATGCACTCCCCTAATGCGTGACAGCTGCAGCATGTGGGCCCATCATAATTATTTACCTAGTACGCAGCCTAGCAATCAGCAAAGGGGCCTTATGTCAGCCACCCGATGGGCTTCGGGTGTGCTTGCCCGATCGGTCCAATAGCAGTGAAGTCCAGCACGCTTCTTTTGATTGTTCGACGCAGCAGCAGCCAACTTTAATCAAAGTGATTTTTTTGGGCCAGCCCGATCGGGTGGGACTTGCCCGATCAAGTCTGGGCACATAGATGTTCGCCCGATCGGATCTGGCACGCCTTGCCCGATCGGGTCCGCAACTTCTCTACCCAGTCACAATATCTTCGCCCGATCGGGCCATTTTGCCCGATCAGAGTACGGAAAACTCCTTTTTAACTCTTTGGCTCTCAATTCTTCACGTTTAGAGGTTTAGGGACCTCCTAAACTACCCATAAAGCTCGTGAGCCATCCTACGTGCCTCGTAACATCTCGTAAAGCCGTGGTTGCTTCCAAATGTCTCGGGAATAAGGAGAAAACTCCCTAAAACCTGCAATTCAACACTAAAATACAAAACCACAACTATATACGATAGTTAGCACAAAATAGCTCCCAAGAGCTCCAATGACGCACAAATTAGCTTGTAAATAAGGGAGAAAACTCTATATAAGTACGTGATATCACGTGTACAAACTGATTTTGCTTTAGTAATTAGTATAGATAGATAGATAGATAGGTAATATACTTTGACATACTCACATACAGTTTTATTTTCATATGTCTTTATCATGGCAATAGCGGTTTTAATTGCCAAAATGTAATTACATGAAAGTTACTGACCAAACCATGCACTCGACAAGTAATGCTCAAGGATAACATGGTGTGGATTAGTGTCTTGACCTCTTGGGCATTTGATCTCCATCATTCGCGTTTTGTTGCGCTCTATAGATTGAACATTAAACAGGCATTGAAATTCCTAGTGATAAAAATCTATAGTTAGGCTAGGATCACACGTCTGATGCATTTTAAATTACGGTAGTAAGTTGGTTTATATTTATTATGATGGTCATAGACCTTGGGGTGGTTTACACTGATGATGATCATATGCCTTGTGCTCATCTGACAAGTTTCGATGACGGTAACTTAAATTAGGAATGCGAATAGGATTTCATTTTATAGAAGTGGTGTTGTCCTAGGAAGAGATGTGGGGTTTGTTTCGCAAGAGGGGAGAGTAAGAGAAAGTAAATAAAAGTGGTCGAATGGAGGTAATTAGAATGAGGGGAATTTTGTCCTAGTCAAAGTTTGCACTAATAATTTTAAAAAAATGAATAAAATTTCACTTTCTAAACTCTCGGGGTATTTTCTTTATCTCTTTTTTCACTTTAACTTGAAAAACAACGTTTAGTATAGCAAGAATTTAAAGCAATCAATAATTAAAATAAATTTAAATTAACTTTTTCAATTAATTTACAAAATATAGGGGAAATTTTTAGATCTATGTATTGAAACTTGGCTTAGTTTATGGTCTGTTCTCTTCGTCTGATTCTAGGTTAACTGAACTGAACTTATTGGAGCTGAACAGTACTAAACTGATTGGGTATGGATTGAACTGAACTGAACTGAACTTATTGGAGCTGAACTGAACTTATTGGAGCTGACTAGAATTGAATATAATTTTAATAAATATACAAATAATAAGTAAATAATGATAATTATGAATATTAAATAATAAGTAATATTAATTTTAAGTAATATTAATTAATAATTTAGTAATATTAAATGAATAATAATAATATTTTTAATGTTATTAAATGATAGTTATAAATAATAGTAATAATGATAAATTAATTTTTTTAAAATAATAATTACAGATAATAATAATAATAATAATAATAATAATGAGTAATTACTATTATTAGTGTTAATATATTAATACTTGATGATGATGGTATAATAACAATAATGTCTAAGAAATAAATTAATATTACCATTATAATAATAATTAACAATTATAATAATAATCAGTTTAAAACATGGGTTGGTGTGTGTTTCTAACCAAACCATGATTTATGGTGGGTTGGTCTATAATATTTATAAACCAAACCCCACCAAAAACCGCCAAAGTATCTTTAATATTCACCTTAACGACGATAGTGTACCTTAAATAGTACTTAGTATTATTAGCAACTTTGTATTTTTTTAATTTCCTCTAGCTTTTTGTATCTTATTTATATGATATACTAGTATATCTAGTAGGTAAAATAAAATACCAATTGAAAATTAGAATACTCGTATTGACATGAAATTTGTTTAATTCGCGCACCAATCCAAAACATGCTCAGCCATAAAATAATAATAATGAGTAAAGATATGAGAACAAAAAATAAATAAATATAAAGTTTAATAAGTACAGTATTACAATAATATAATAATAATAATAAGTAAAATAAATTAGACCAATAATAATAATATTAAACAAAATGGTTAAATAATGGATGGAGCTTAGTTGAACTGAACTGAACTGATTAGAGTTGAACTGAAATGAACTGAACTGAACTGAACTTATTGGAGCTGAACTGAACTGAACTTATTGTAGCTGAACTGAACTGAACTTATTGTAGCTGAACTGAACTAAACTGAACTTATTGGAGCTGAACTGAACTTATTGAAGCTCAACTGAACTTATTGGAGTTGAAGTGAACTGAACTTATTGAAGTTCAAGTCAACTAAAAATAAGCTGAAGAAAACAAGCCCTTACTGACACGAGGTTACAAAAAAAATCAACATTTGTGACATAAGAGCTGGTGGTGTAAAATCTCATGATCATGTGGACAATTCAAATTTAATATTTAAGAATAATGTTCTAAATGATCAAACCATTTGAATATTGTAAAGATAATCAACAATACGCAACTCTATTTAATTCATTTTTCTAATAATTTTATATAAAATATTTCTCCCTAGTAAACGCATTTAAAAATATTTGTCATCAGAATCAAGGTTTTGTTTATGATCATGGGAAGGGTACTTATGGTCGGGTTGGTGAGTGTTCGGGCACATTCTTTGCCTGCCACAAAATTGAGAGGAGTGACACCCTTGTGAGTGCCTTTTCAGGACTTGTATGCTTTGTGGATGCTTGAGTTTGATAAATTGCTTGAATGATTGGTGGTTGGATGGATTTGATGAGCCAAACTTGAATTATGCCTGCTTGAACGATTCTTAGTCTTGAAAATGTTTTGAGCTTTGATTTGTTTTTATCTTTGGGGTGAGGTAGTCTATTCCATGTTCATGTGCTGTTTGCTTGAGGACAAGCAAAGGTTTAGCTTGGGGGAGTTTGATATCACCTATTTATATAGAGTTTTCTCCCTTATTTACAAGCTAATTTGTGCTTCATTTGAGCTCTTGGGAGCTATTTTGTGCTAACTATCGTATGTAGTTGTGGTTTCGTATTTTAGTATTGAATTGCAGGTTTTATGGAGTTTTCTCCTTATTTCCGAGCCTTTTGGAAGCAACCACGGCTTTACGAGATGTTACGAGGCACGTAGGATGGCTCACGAGCTCTATGAATAGTTTAGGAGGTCCCAAGACCCCTAAACGTGAAGATTAGAGAGCCAAAGAGTCAAAAAGGAGGTTTCCGTGCTTTGATCGGGCAGAAATGGCCCGATCGGGCGAAGTATTTATGATCGGGTATGAAAGTTGCGGACCCGATCGGGCAAGGAGTGCCCGATCAGATCGGGCGAACATCAATGCACCAGACCCGATCGGGCGTAGTGTGCCCGACCCGATCGGGTGGGGTGCTGCTAGGTCCCATTGTGAAGCTGCGGACGCTAAGAACCTGCTGAGCTCGTTTGTCGCCTGGCCCGATCGGGTGGCTGCCCACGACCCGATCGGGTGGGCCGTAATTCTTAGATTGCTGCTTCGCTGCTACTATACGAAGGCCCAGGAGCGCAGATTGGTGACATTGTACGTCGGCCCGATCGGGTGGATGACTCGGGCCCGATCGGGTCTGGCGCTCTTTATCGCGTTTTTCGACTTTTGCTTCCTATTTTTTTATGAGATTTGAGGGGTATTATAAATACCTTTTCCTCATTATTTAGAGGGACATCTTTCATTCATCTTTTATTCATCTCTCATTAGGTTTTAGATTAGTTTTATTCTTCATTGCTCTTAGTTTAATTCAAACACTTTAGATTAATTTAGAGGTGATCAAACCTATTTCGATTTCAATAAAAGTTCCTGCTTTCTGTCAATTGGTACTCTTCTCTACTCTTTATCTCTTTAATTACTTTGATTGCTTAGTTTATTTATTTAATCGTTCATGATGCAATTGTTAGGGTTTCATATTAGTTTTATCGTTATTAATTCAATTATGAGTGAGTAGTTCTCTTTCTAGGGTGTTAGATAGGAAAGCCATGTTTATACCATGATTGTGATTTAGCTTTCTTTCAATTTCTAGGGCTTGATTAGGGTGATTGTGATGTGGTTTGTTCTTATTGAGTATTTAATGTCAGTGTACAATTTCATTGATTGCTTGTGGTTAATAGTTGTTTGCACAGATCCGTCTTACGACTAGAGGCCTAAGACACGTCAGTAGTTCTGATTACGTTAGTGAACATGCGGCGTATGTTGAACTATGAGCGTTGAGTCTTAACCATAGCTCAACATAGGCTCTAATCACCCGACTCTTGACTTAGATTTTGGTAGTAGTTGACCCTATTTGATTGGTATAAGCATGGTGGACCGACCTAATACCCTAGGTTTTTATTCCATAGTTTAATCCTCAATTTATTCCGTCTTCTGTAGTCTATTCTTTAGTTTAATTAATTCCTTCCTGATTTCATCTGGAGTAGCTGAATTGGTTGAATTTTGATTTAGAAACTCTGTCTCCCTGTGGATTCGACCCTGCTTCCACTGACTACCTAGTTAGAGGTCGTAGGTTTATTTTTGATTAGGTGACACGACTAAAACCTATCAAATTTTGGCGCTGTTGCCGGGGAGACGGCTAGTTCTCTAAGTTTTTATTTGATTATTTGGTCTACTTCTTTGTACCTCGTTGGAACTTCATTGTTCCAATTGAGGTACGTTTTACTGCTGCTTTTTGTTTCTTTTGTATGCCCAGGTCCCAAAGAAACGGTTCCCCAATTCCAGCGGACCCCGATCTTACTAGGACAATCAGGCGGATCCGAAAGATAAAGCAGAAAGAAAAGCAGTCTGTTCAGCTGAACACCTCTGGAACAGACACCTTGAATTCAGTTATGTCAAAATCACTGAAGTCATATGGGGTGCCTAACCCGGATGGTCTTTCTACTGGACCACCAATGCCCACCATCGCCGCTAACAACTTTGAGATTAAGCCTGGACTCATCAGCATGGTCCAGCAAAATCAGTTTGGTGGGCATCCTACTGAAGATCCGGCAAATCATCTGCAACGGTTTCAACAACTTTGTCGAACCGTTAAACATGTCGGCGTCACTCCAGATCAGTTAAAGGTCATGTTGTTCGAATTTTCTTTGAGAGATAGAGCCCAGAAGTGGTTGAACGATGTGCAGGAAACTGAATGGAGTGAGATTTCCGCTGCATTTCTGAGAGAGTATTACCCACCTACTAAAACAGCAGAAATCAGAAATAAACTAGCCACGTTTTCCCAAGAGCCTGATGAAACATTAAGGGAAGCGTGGGCTAGGTTTAGAGATCTACAGAGAGAGTGTCCACACCACAATATGGACAAATGGTTCTTGACGCAGACATTCTACAATGGTCTGCAGCCTCAGACGAAGTGTATTGTTGATTCGTCTGCAGGAGGAGTGTTTTTAGACAAGGCAGTTGATGAGGGTTATGAATTCATATCAAATCTTGCAGCCAATGACCATTCATCATCTAGGAGTTTGACTAAGAAGGTACTTGAAGTTGACGCAATTTCATTGCTTACATCTCAGATGGCGCAACTAACTCAGCAGCTAATGAAGTCTTCTAGTCCGACACCTCCGCCTATGAGCATCAATGCTATGTCTGCCGTAGCACCCATTACCTCATCTTACTGCGAGGTATGTGGTGTTCAGGGTCACTTTGGGCATGACTGTCAGTTCAGTCAATTTCAGATGGAGCAGACCAATGCCTTCCAACAAAGACCACAAAATTTCCCCCCTTCACATAACTACCAAAATCCACAAAACTATCAACCTCCACCTCCACAAAACTATCCTAAACCCTCATACCATCAAACCCCACAAAATTTCCAAAGACCACCACCACAAAACTTCCATCATCCCAATAACTTCCAAACTCCACAAAATTTCCACACCCTACCCCCACAAAACAACAACCCACAAGAGCCTAGCAATTCTGAACTGATGAAACTGATATTGTCTATGCAAAAGGCAAATGAGGAAACACGGAGGGCCCAAGAGGAAGCACGGAGGGCCCAAGAGAAGCACATCCAACTTCTCGAGGCTCAAGTTGCTCAATTGGCAGAAACTAATGCACAAAGGCAGCAGGGACAATTGCCAGGGCAACCCGTTCAGAGGGAACATGTGAATGCCATCACTCTTCGTAGTGGCATAGCTTATGATGCTCCTCCAGTGCCCATTGATGAGGTTACCCCGACTGCAGGGAAGAAGAGGGTGGTAGAGGAAGGAAAAAGGAAAAATTCGACGTCTGAAGTCGATTTGTCTGCAGAAGCTGAACAGACAGGGAAGAAAAAGGAGAAGGTTTCTGAAACGCCTTTTACACCAAGGCTACCTTTTCCTCACAGGATGCAACAATCTAAGGTCGATCAGCAATTTGGTAAGTTCTTGGCTATGGTCAAGAACCTTGAGGTAACAATTCCATTTACAGATTTAATTACCCAAGTGTCTGTTTATGCCAAATTTCTGAAAGACATGATCACTAAGAAAAGAGACTTTGGTGGGGTAGAACGTGTCGCTCTTACTGAAGAGTGTAGTGCTTTTATCCAAAAATAAAACCCCACCAAAGTTAAAAGATCCTGGTAGTTTTTCCATACCTTGCCATCTAGGATCTATTTTTATTGACAAGGCTTTGTGTGATTTAGGTGCTTCTGTTTCTGTTATGCCATTATCTGTTTTTAAGAAACTGAACATGGGAGCCCTTAAATGCACACAAATCACTTTACAGATGGCGGATCGTTCTATAAAATACCCTCTAGGTGTTTTAGAAGACGTTCCTGTTAGGGTAGGGAAATTCTATATCCCTGTTGATTTTGTGGTGTTAGATATGGATGAGGATGCCCAGATTCCTATTATCTTGGGTAGGCCGTTTTTGTGTACTGCTGGTGCTGTCATTGATGTCAAGTCTGGGTCTTTAACTCTGAGTGTTGGTGATGATAAAGTAATTTTTAAACTAACCAATGCTGTTAAGGCACCTATGCTTGAACAATCTTGTTGCAGGGATGAGGTTCTGGATGAAGTAGGTGTGGAGAAGGTTCCAATTCCACCTAAGGTTGCCTCACCGTCTGGAGGCATTGTCAAGAACATTTGGAGGAGAAAGATGTTTGATGAGGGTGGCACTCATTGCCAAGCCCCTCCTATTTGAGAGAGGGAGGATTATGGTCGTGCGGGACCTTTATAAACCAGCGCTGTGCGAGAGGCAACTCGTATTTTTCTTTCCCTTTTCCTTTTCTTTTTATTTTCCTTCTTTTTGTGAGCGAGAGTGAGGGTACTAACATTGTTTTTTCCTCTTAGCATAGTCCTTATCACCTTTTGGCATTGAGGACACTGCCAAGTTCAGCTTGGGGGAGGAGTTCTGTTTGTATTCCCTATCTCTTTTACTGCTTTCTAGAATAGTTTTACTGCTTTCGAAAAATACTGAAAAATCAAAAAAAAATATGGTTCCCATGACTGGTTTAGTTGCCTCCCTGTGCCCCTGTTGTGCTCTATTTGAAATTGATTTGACTTTGTTTTCTGGATAGCTGGGCATTTGTGATCTTGAGGCTATGATTTGATGTTTGATTGCTATGATTTCGAGCATTTTTGGATTATATTAGACCACTTTATGCTGCATACCTGAATTGGTTAGACTGTGAGGCCTCTTTGTAGCCTATTGGATTCATTTTATTATCCAGTCTATTCTTGTGTGTTAGTTCCTCTTTAGTGGATTGATCTTGACTTTGACTTCGTACTTGTCTGATTTTAGATGACTTGTAGCATGTGCTGTGATAGAGGCGTTCTTTTGTCTTATTCTTGAGCTTCAGAGAGAATTTTTGATATACTTTTATCCTCCTTAGCCCCGCTGAGCCTAATGACTTGTTTCGTTTTACTTAAACCCCTATTACGAGCCAAAAGCCTTCGCTTGATATTATTCCAAGCCTAGCTTGGGGGAGCTTTTGTATGGGTTGAGTTTGAGATTGGTTTGTTGGTTTAGTTTGGTTTTTGAGGAGTTTAAAAGTGTATTTGCTGTGGTTTGAGAGTGAGAAAGAGAAAAGAAAAAAAAAAAGCAAGTTTAGTGTTGCGTGAATGAAGTTCAGAAAAATGAAAGAAAAATGAAATGAAAATTCAAAAGAATTCTAGTTCTTTCATTCACGTACGTTCATAAAGGAATATTCGCTCCATTGCTAGAAAATTGGGTTTGTTATGCGCTTTTCATTGATTTATGAGAGTTGGGTTACTTTACATGGTTTTATGGTGGTTGTTGGGAGTTGTGAAGGCCATCTTAGGCCTTGTTTGAATGATTTATGCTCCCCCTTTCTTGGTTTTTCCACCACATTACCCAAAAGTATCCCCTACCTCTCACCTAAGCCACATTACAACCCTATAAAGTCCTCTTGAGCTCGTGTCTGCAATGTTCATTTGATTGATTTCGAGTTAGTTTGTCAAAATTAAAGAGTATTTCTGCTAATTGAGTCGACTTGACTAGGATGAGCGTCATTGAACCTTCTTAAACACATGAGAGTGTGAGTGGGAAGGGTACTTATGGTCGGGTTGGTGAGTGTTCGGGCACATTCTTTGCCTGCCACAAAATTGAGAGGAGTGACACCCTTGTGAGTGCCTTTTCAGGACTTGTATGCTTTGTGGATGCTTGAGTTTGATAAATTGCTTGAATGATTGGTGGTTGGATGGATTTGATGAGCCAAACTTGAATTATGCCTGCTTGAACGATTCTTAGTCTTGAAAATGTTTTGAGCTTTGATTTGTTTTTATCTTTGGGGTGAGGTAGTCTATTCCATGTTCATGTGCTGTTTGCTTGAGGACAAGCAAAGGTTTAGCTTGGGGGAGTTTGATATCACGTATTTATATAGAGTTTTCTCCCTTATTTACAAGCTAATTTGTGCTTCATTTGAGCTCTTGGGAGCTATTTTGTGCTAACTATCGTATGTAGTTGTGGTTTCGTATTTTAGTATTGAATTGCAGGTTTTATGGAGTTTTCTCCTTATTTCCGAGCCTTTTGGAAGCAACCACGGCTTTACGAGATGTTACGAGGCACGTAGGATGGCTCACGAGCTCTATGAATAGTTTAGGAGGTCCCAAGACCCCTAAACGTGAAGATTAGAGAGCCAAAGAGTCAAAAAGGAGGTTTCCGTGCTTTGATCGGGCAGAAATGGCCCGATCGGGCGAAGTATTTATGATCGGGTATGAAAGTTGCGGACCCGATCGGGCAAGGAGTGCCCGATCAGATCGGGCGAACATCAATGCACCAGACCCGATCGGGCGTAGTGTGCCCGACCCGATCGGGTGGGGTGCTGCTAGGTCCCATTGTGAAGCTGCGGACGCTAAGAACCTGCTGAGCTCGTTTGTCGCCTGGCCCGATCGGGTGGCTGCCCACGACCCGATCGGGTGGGCCGTAATTCTTAGATTGCTGCTTCGCTGCTACTATACGAAGGCCCAGGAGCGCAGATTGGTGACATTGTACGTCGGCCCGATCGGGTGGATGATTCGGGCCCGATCGGGTCTGGCGCTCTTTATCGCGTTTTTCGACTTTTGCTTCCTATTTTTTTATGAGATTTGAGGGGTATTATAAATACCTTTTCCTCATTATTTAGAGGGACATCTTTCATTCATCTTTTATTCATCTCTCATTAGGTTTTAGATTAGTTTTATTCTTCATTGCTCTTAGTTTAATTCAAACACTTTAGATTAATTTAGAGGTGATCAAACCTATTTCGATTTCACTAAAAGTTCCTGCTTTCAGTCAATTGGTACTCTTCTCTACTCTTTATCTCTTTAATTACTTTGATTGCTTAGTTTATTTATTTAATCGTTCATGATGCAATTGTTAGGGTTTCATATTAGTTTTATCGTTATTAATTCAATTATGAGTGAGTAGTTCTCTTTCTAGGGTGTTAGATAGGAAAGCCATGTTTATACCATGATTGTGATTTAGCTTTCTTTCAATTTCTAGGGCTTGATTAGGGTGATTGTGATGTGGTTTGTTCTTATTGAGTAATTAATGTCAGTGTACAATTTCATTGATTGCTTGTGGTTAATAGTTGTTTGCACAGATCCGTCTTACGACTAGAGGCCTAGGACACGTCAGTAGTTCTGATTACGTTAGTGAACATGCGGCGTATGTTGAACTATGAGCGTTGAGTCTTAACCATAGCTCAACATAGGCTCTAATCACCCGACTCTTGACTTAGGTTTTGGTAGTAGTTGACCCTATTTGATTGGTATAAGCATGGTGGACCGACCTAATACCCTAGGTTTTTATTCCATAGTTTAATCCTCAATTTATTCCGTCTTCTATAGTCTATTCTTTAGTTTAATTAATTCCTTCCTGATTTCATTTGGAGTAGCTGAATTGGTTGAATTTTGATTTAGAAACTCTGTCTCCCTGTGGATTCGACCCTGCTTCCACTGACTACCTAGTTAGAGGTCCGTAGGTTTATTTTTGATTAGGTGACACGACTAAATTCTATCACATTTTCACTAACATAATTAGAATTACTGATGTGTACTAGGGCCTGTAAAGTAAGACGGATCTGAGCAAACAATTATTAACCACAAACAATCAATGAAACTGCGCAATAACATTAATCACCCATCAAGAACAAATCACACCATAATCACTCTAATCAAAACCTAGAAACTAATAGCAATTCAAATATGAAATCATGGTATAAACATGGTTTTCCTCCCTAAAACCCTAGAAAAATAACTACTTACTCATAATTGAATCAACAATAATAAACCTAATATAAAAACCTAAACCTTCCATCATGAACTAATTAATTAAGCAATCAACGATTAGACAAAGAAACTAAGAGAGAAGAATTATACCGAATGACGGAAAGCAATAACTTTAATCGAAATAAATCCGAGGTTTGATCTCCTCCAAAACTAAACAAAAAGTGTTTACTCTAAAAAGTTCTAAAAACTAATGCTAATGACAATGGAAAACAAAGTGTCTCACAAAATAAAACAAACTAATTATTTATGCTAAACTCTAAACTAGATAGGAGAAGGGTTACAATTTAGGCCCAAAAAGGCCCGATTGGGTAAAAAACTAGCAAAATTGAATCAACTTGCAAAGGATGTATCTCCTAAACCATAAGTCCGATTGGAGCGTGTGACCTATCGTTGGAAACTCTTGAAGTCTAGATTCCAACCCATTTAGAATTTCTTGGTTATCAATTTTCTATCTATAGTTATGATCAAAATAGTGAAATGTGTCAATTTGACACTTTTTCACTAACTCTTTGCTTCATTCCAACTCAAAATTGTCCCAAATGGATGCATTGTGATCCTTGTACAAACTAACTTCATCCTCAATGAGTAATAAGCTAGATCCTTGATAATCATGATCACTTTGTATCAAAAATAACCTGAAAATCATCGAAACACACAAAACGGGAGTAGTAGAGCGCAACTTATGTAATTCATGACATTATGCACCTAAATGCTCTAAAAAGACTTTTAAATGAAATCTAAATGCATTTAAAAACTATATATAATTGTGATATACCATAACTGGAAAAGTACATTAAAATTAGTTAATATTTAATTTGAGCTACTAATTCTATTGATTTAATATAATAAGCACATAATTATAAGACATTATATGTAGTATTAAATTGTGTAATGCATATGACTCTTGACGAAATACAATACCCTTAGTTACTATCCTCCCGAAATTGATTTTTTATGTAATCTTAGATAAATAATATGGATTGTGAAAAAATTGGTCATCAAATTTTAAATTAGGCTAAGTATTGAATCACAAAACTTGAAATAAGAGAGACGACATAATTTTAATTTAAAATTAAGTTAATTTAAGCCCACATTCTGTTAATATCTATGTCATTTAACTCTATCTCAATAATATTTAGTTTTTTAAAAATATTAAATATGAGTCATTACTTTATCTATATATATATTAAAAAGCGTAAGCATGCATTGCAGTCCACCATGTGGCGCTATCCCCTTTTTCAATTACATTTTATCCATGTCATTGTCATAAGAAAAATTATAAATGTTGTCAATATGAAGTTTCGAACCCATGACCTTCGCATATGAAATAAAGAGTTTTAACCATTATGCTACCACACTCTTCATGCTTCTCTTATCATAAATAAGAATATTATTATATGGTTTAAATGACAACAAGAAAGAAAAAATAAATAATAAATGTTGTCTATATGGAGTTTTGAACCCATGACCTCCGCATATGAAACTAAGAGTTTTAACCATTACGCTACCACACTCATAATGCTCTCTTATCACAAATAAAAATATTATTATGGAGTTTAAATGACAATCAAGAAAGACTAAATTATAAAGATTATCAATATGGAGTTTTGAACTCATGACATCCGCACGTGAAATAAAGAGTTTTAATCACTACTCTACCACACTTTTAATACTTTTTCTTATCACAAATTAAAATATTATTATGGGGGTTAAAATGACAATCAAGAATTAAACTACAATCAAATGCATAATATAGATGAGATGAATTATTTCATTTTCTTAGTCTTCATTTCCTTTTACCTTAATCAACTTTGGGAAAAAGTAAAGAAATTTCTTTCATTAAAATCTTTCATGATCCTTTTAAATTGGTTAATTTGTTATAAAATTATGCCTTTAAATTTTTATTTTTAAAAATGAAAAAATTATCATCGATGAAGATATTATTTTAACTCAATTAATATAAAAAAATGGACCCGAGATATTACCGGGGCCCCAAACTAGTTTTAGTTTAAACATAGACAATTTCACACAAAACAAGCTGTGAAAATTTCCAAATAGAAATAGGTCCCTGGCTCCCTAAACTCTGCATCAGCCGAGTCGGAGAAAACGTCCACCAAATAAAATAAAAGTATACAACTCCTCATAAAAGAAAAACAATATTAAAATCATTTTTCGAAAAAAATAAAAAGAAAAGCAGCAGCCAAAATAATCAAGATGACAAGATCGCATAGAAGACTGACACGTAGCAGACACTTTTGCCACGTTGGGCGAATCCAAGGGTGCTTTTTTCTTATCAACAAATCATAACCACAAGTGCCACTACACTCTTTTGTGGGACCCACTGCCTACACTCTTTTTTACATCACTCCTTCCGAGTCTTCACGACTCAACTCAACTCGGTCTCCTCCGAGCTTGTGGCTGATATTAAAGCACTTTTCTCCCCCCTTCAATTAAAATACACCAAAAGTGCACGGTAGGTCGCAAGTCGCAACAAAGATACAATACTTTATACATTGTGACACTTTAAAATACATAGAGCTATGTATGTCTAGTGGAAAGGATTGTACCCTTCCAACCTCAAGGTTGGGGAGTCAATCTCCACTAGAGGCACTTTGAGGGTAGGATTTTCCTTACCCTTCCCCCCTACTCTCAAGTGTCTGGCCCAATAGGACCCGAACGGGGTTCGGGCCACTTCTCCTTACCAAAAAAAATATATATTGTCAGATAACCAAGTTTGGCTTGGTCTAACAGTAAGAGTTAGACCCCATGACTTCAAGGTCATGGAATCAAATCCCATTAGGGACATTTGGGAATAGAGATTCCCTTAACATCACCCCTACTCTCTAGTGTCTGGCCCAATAGGACCCGAGCAGCGGGGTCCGGACCACTTCTCCTTACCAAAAAAATGTATTGTCAAATATAATTTTGTGATTTTATTATTTTCTCTTGTAGAGCCTACTAAAATGTGACAATAATATGCCACCTTCAAATTTAAATAGACCGATCACTTTTATTTATAAAATTTTTAAATACAACTTTTTTTTTTCTTCTTCTTTTTCCTCTTTTGATAACTTTTTGGATTGTAAGAGATCATCTTAATTGTACTAACAATTGTAAATAACACTTAGGGGGCGTTTGTTTAAGGGTCTTTAAGAAAGGATAAGAGAATCAAATAACTTGATTCCCTATATGTTGTTTGTTAGGTTCATTTAATCATTTTCTTTATCCCCTTCTTACCCCCAAACTCCTCTACTCTCATTCCCTACCTACCCCTAAGGTTTCACTTACCCTTTTTTCCTTCTACACCATAGTCAACATTGACCCAACGTTGACCACCACCTCACAACTTCAGCAAAGTAGAACCACCCTACCACCACCTAACACTACCACCACATCATCAGAACCACCCCACCACAGCCGAACACCACCCTACCACAGCGAAACACCACCACCACAGCCACCAGACCTCCTACCACCGCCGAACAAAACCACCACAGCCACCAAACCTCCTACCACCGCCGACAACCACTACCATAGTCACCAGAACCTCCAGATGCATCAACCACCACCGGAACTCAGTCGCTCGAACCTCTACAGTCCAAATGCACCACCCAACCACAACCTTCCACCACCCAATCGCTCGAACTACACTCGTCCCCGCCAACACCAGTCAAATAAACCACCCACTGCCACAACACTCGAACCACAATGACCAGCCACTGATTCCCCTACGAGAAGGCGCGAGCAAGATGGAGGCCACGGGAGAGACAAAGAGAGAGAAAGGAGATGTAGGAAGGCACCGGTGTCGCGTCTGCCGCCTTCTGTCCCTAGTGAGATTAGGTCACTGGTGTCGTTGTTTGGAGAAGGGAAGGAGAAGTCAGGGAGAGAGGGGGAGGGGTAGGGAGGAAGGAAGAAATAGATATTTTTTTAACCAAACAATATTTTTGAACAAAGGGTTTTAGTTTCCTTTCCCCTCCTTCCCCTTTCTTGATTCCCTTTTCCTTACCCCGTGGGAACCAACCCCCCCTAATATAGCCTTATGATATGGTCCCAAATTTCACTCTTCCTATTTTTTCTTCATTATACCACATATTATCCCTACTTCATCTAATTGCATATCGTTACATCCATATAATACAATACCATTTACCAAAAATTTTCAAGAAAAATGTGAAAAAAGTGTTCAATAATCTATTTGAATATGGAGGTAGTAATAAAGTTGTATTTTGTGAGTAAATAGCTCTCATATCTCAAGAGTACCTTATTACATGCACAGATGCATTTACGCATTTGTGCATTTTGTACAAAAGCATATTTGTAGTGTACTTGTAGAAAAGAGAATTATAATAAAAAGAATATAACTAGTCCGATTTTGAAATAGACCCATAATTTCATATTAGTTGTAATAAGTTTATATAAATTTAGACAAATAACAATATAGTTTGACTCTCTTTTAAATTAGATTTAAATAATTTCAAATTATGGCATGTTCTCTTCGCCTGAAAGTAGATAGACCTAACTTAACTAAATCAAAAGGAACTGTATAACGTGAGAGTAAAATTATAAAACTAAACATAACTAAAAATAATTGATTTGAACTGAATTGCATTGAACTGAAAATAAACAAAAAAGAAAAAACTTAAGTATAAGTAAGCTGTAAAAAATTCAAATATATGCTAACAAGTTAAAAAGAACGAACACATATGACAAGTTTAGAGAGATGATACACATACACTTGGTGTATATGGGCCAGATATACACCTTGTATACGTGTTACTACTAAAATATTTATTGTTACTAAAAATTACAAATTGAACCTGTTTTAAATGACGATATTTGAATTTACAGTAATAAATAAACGATTAAAATACTATATTTCGGATTGAATTTTATTACATGGTATAACATTATTTTTCAACAAATAAATTAAATAATTGAAAACGACAGGAAAGTGTACTAGAAATCAATAGTAGAAAAATGATGAATAGTTGAATAAGAAGAAGCTAATATGTGAATAATCTGAAGAAAAAATTATAATTTTTTTTAGTTCTAAACAAAGGATTCATACAAATATAAACAATGAAAATTTGATAATAATAAAATTCTTTTCAACAAAGATAAAGAATAAATTAAAATCAAAATAATGTATCGAAACATTGTAAATTCGTAAGAAAATTATAACAATATTAGGGTCGGCTCTCCCTAGCTTAGGTTTAGTTTAGTTCATTTCAGTTCAATCTAGCTCCACTCAATTTAGTTAAGTTTAATTGAGCTCCAATTAGTTCAGTTCAGTTCCATTCAGTCTAGTTCAGCTCCACTTTTTATTTAACTATTTTGTTAAATACTATATTATTGTTTGTCTAATTTATTTTATTAATTACTCTTATTATTAATTATTATGATTATTACTATTATTAATTTATTTGTAACTATCATTTAATAATATCCAAAATACTATTATCAATATATCATTATTCATTACTTATTAATTATTATATTACTTATTAATTATTATTACTTATTATTATAATTATTTAATATTCATATTATTATTGTTTAAATATTATTTATATATTTATTACATTCAAGTCAGTGCATTTCAGTTCAGTTTAGCTCCAATCAGTTTAGTTTAATTCAGTTCAACTCCAATCAATTTAGTTCAATTTAGTTCACCTCCAATGAATTCAATTCAATTCAACTAAGCGAAAAAACATGCCTTAATAGTATTATATCCACAAAGGGCCTGTTCTGTTCAGCTTATTTTCAGTTCAGTTTAGCACTAATAAGTTTAATTCAGTTCAATTTATTATAATTTAGTTCAGCTAGAATTAGACGAAGAGAACAGATACAAAGCATAGTAGTAACACGTAAACACACTAACACACACTGTCTGCGACGTAGCCTTAGAGGTAGAAACTACTGAACTCGTTGTCCTCCGAGTTTGTGGCTGAAATCAATGCACTTTTCTCCACCCCTTCAATTAAACAACACCAAAAGTGCACTGGTAGGTCTCAACATCACCCACTACCCTCCCGCCACTTGTCATCATCCAAACCCATCACTCCCCTCATCCTCAAAAAATACAACCATTTTAACAATTTCATTTACTTTCCTCCCATTAAATTAATTCAAATCCACAAACATAATTCGTGGCTGAAATTCATTCTAGTTTCTCTCCCCTTCAATTTGGCATCCCAAAAAAAAAAAAATTAAACAAAATTCAGCCATCTTTGTTCATCTTCTTCACTTCTTCCATTACCTCTCTGTATCATCTCTCTTACTGCATAAACTTGCATCATTCTCTCTCTCACCTAACTTCACCATATTTATTCACTCTTTTTCTCTCATTATTTACTACACCTTCAAATTCAATCTCAAAAAAAAAATATTCAAATTCTCCTCAAATCAATGGGGTAAACAATCATCTTCATCTTCTATGGCGTCTTCAACAGGTACTTTTAATTTTCACGTTTTTCTAGGTTTTTTTTTATGATTGAATCGTGATTTTTTTTTATAGTTTTTATAGTTTTTGATTCGATTTGGATTGTGTATGTAGGTGTGCAAAGAAACGACTATTTCGGTGAGAATTTTGTGAACTTGTGATGAAAAAATGGGGGAAAATGAAGGAAGTTTGGTTCATTTTTAGTGAGAATTAGTTATGTGATTGTTGTTGATTATGCTTTGATTATTGTAACAGGAATTCGTTTTTTGAGTTGATCGTTGTAATCTATTGTTATTAATTATCATCGCTTTTGAATGTTTGGTGTTGTTTGCTACTTGTTTGTGTTTGTGCAGTAGCGAATTACTTACTCAGGTGTTCAGATGATGAGTGTGTTTCGTGTAACTACTATTTGATGTGTGGAAAGATGAGTAGAAGCTTTAGTATCAATTGGTTTTTGTGAGACTGGATCTTAAGCAGCGGTGTTTTCGCTTGCCGCTGTTCGTTAGATGGATAATTATTCTTCCGGTGAAGAACCAATCATTAAGGTGCTTTGATTTGCTTCTTATTTGCATATATTTGTTTATGTTTGATTTTTGCTTGATCCAAAGTATAAACTGTTAGAGCTATCTTTGCATATATTAAGAGTTTAAATTTGTTACTTAGGCATGCTCTTTGGACTGAATTATTGGGAGTTCAATCCACTTTAGACAAATTCATTTCAGTTCAGTTGTGTTAGTTTCCGTCCCTTGAATCAATTTATTCAGACAAATTAAGTTCAGTCCATAAGAACTGGGCCTTATCACCTTTGATCGAAAATATAATTATTTGAGCTATCTTTGCATATATTAAGAGTGAAATTTTGGTTAAATTTGAATTAGTGTTGAGGAATTTTACTGTTGGATTAAAATTATGAAATGACCTCTAATGTTTTTTTTGAAGTTATGAACTCACATATAATTTTCCATTGATATTGTAGGGGATCTTGTATACTGGTACAAAAAGTGGGCTAAAACAACTTGTATTTTAGATGAGAAGGGGTATTTGGATTTGAGGGAGAATTTTTATTTTATGCTAATTAAATTTTGTTGGGATGTCGAAGACTAGAAAACCTTACACAATCACAAAGCAACGTGAGCGATGGACCGAGGAGGAGCACAATAGGTTTCTCGAGGCCTTGAAACTGTATGGTCGAGCTTGGCAGCGAATTGAAGGTCTTACTTTGCTTTAACTCTACCGTCTGTTATCTGTTGAGTTATGTTTTTATGAGATAAGTTTCACCATAGGTTGTTGTCTTACTAAATCATCAAGTCATGGAATTGTTTAGCTACTTTGTAGCTAACGATAAATAGTGAATAGATACTTAAATTATTGGCCGTTAAGAGGCAAATCAGATTTTTTTCCCCCATAATAGAAAATCAAACTAAGGGAGGGGTGGAACCAGAATTTTGTATCTAATCTGATTTTTTGATTGTCTGTTGTTACCGAAGGGCATATCAGTCCACTTGGCATGCTCTCAAATGAGACTATAGAGCACAGTATCTGAATGGATTGAATCGGAATACTTTGGCAATTCTGTTGTTTGGCTCACACCAAAACCATCGTTAAAATCCTGCTAGATCTTAAGCCCTGGTCATGTTTTCTTCCTCTGACTGATCCTTCAATATTCTAGATATTGATTGGTGTTGTATAGGGGAGGAGCGTGTTGATCTGGATAAAGCTGTACCGCACTAATTGAATGCCTTTGATCTTGATGTAGTCTGGATCAGACGTGTCAACCCTTTTTTTTAACATGAATTCAATCTTGATGTTGTAGTTGCCAAACAGTGGAATTGTGACCAATTTGGCCTCATATCCACTCAGTTCTGTTCTCTGCATTAGCCAACTGGGCTCATAATGCTATTTGTTGTTGTTATAGTGTATCTTACTTGACGAGCTGCTCCCTCTCTTTCTTTTCCGTTTTCTGTTTGGTGGTATGCAGAACATATTGGGACAAAGACCGCTGTCCAGATAAGAAGCCATGCACAGAAGTTCTTTTCAAAGGTTCATCGGTATCTCTCTTCTCATGCTTTGAAGTTATATATGCTCTTGCTTTGATCAAAGGTTCAAGGGAATTTTTAAAAACGTCGATTACAATTGTCAACGGTTTCAAATGACGATTCATGTTAGCTGATACCAAAGCATTTGGGAATAAGGCTTTGTTGTTGTTGTTGTTGTTGTTGTTGTTGTTGTTGTTGTGGTCGTCGTCATTGTCGTCGATTACTCTTGTCGTATTCCTACTATCTCAAGTATGCTCGAGACTAGAGAACTTGAAGCTACTCTGTCTAGAGCACACGATATGATGTTTTACTTTTATGTTGTCATCACCCTCAGGGACTCCTTGTAATGCTTTCATTTAGATCTTGATAAGTCATGTAAATTTCTTAGCTATTTATCTTTTGCTATTATCTACTGTGTAGAAAAAGGTCACCATAAAGAGAGATAGAGCAAATAATTTAAAACCAAAAAAATGGAGAAAGGACCAAGTACTATAAGGCATATGGAGTCGTCCTCTTCTCATGATATCATTTTGTATTAGTTATCTAGATCATCTTCTCAAATTTTGTATAATATAAGCCTATTTTATGACCGTTCCTTATATTAATGGCCTTTTCATTCACCGTCTATATTTACTTATTATCGCCATGTATTTATCCTTTATCTCCCCCTCTCACTCACTTCTTTTTTCCCATTCCCTTATAAATTAACCTCCTCTTTTTCTTCTCCATTTTCTATTCCCTCTTATTTTTCTTCTCCCTCATATTTAACCTATGCATGTTTTTGATATATATTTCTGTATAAATGAAAAAATATTTTATTATATTTTATAAATAATTAAATGTAGATATACATGCAAAATATTTGTGTTTAA
This sequence comes from Patellifolia procumbens, assembly GCA_947645195.1. Taxonomy (NCBI): domain Eukaryota; kingdom Viridiplantae; phylum Streptophyta; class Magnoliopsida; order Caryophyllales; family Amaranthaceae; genus Patellifolia; species Patellifolia procumbens. The sequence goes on from CANSGD010000928.1 coordinate 884,184, forward strand.
TATTCAAACAAAATTTTTAGAAAACACAACTTCTCACTCTTATTAAGAAGTGTGTGAACTTGCTAAGGGGCAAGTATTTTTGACAAACACAACGATATCACCTCATCAGTATTTTCAAAGTATTTCTACAATTACCTAGCGTCCTTTAAGATACTAGATTAGTTGTTCTTGATTATAAAATTTTCTATACACCCTTTAAGTTTTAAAAATAATATTTATATGGTTCTTCGTTTGTAAATTCTTTCCGTTACTATCAATATTATTAATCCAAGGGGAAACATTTTGAAACTCAATCCTTCTTTGTTCTTTTGTTGGCATTGGCAAGCCCTAATTGCATGGCCCCTCGATCCAGATTGTTGCTAATTGGCTATTTTCGTTCATAATCGTCATACCAACCTACTAACACCAATTAAAAGAGAGAGATTGAGATTAGCCCGGGTGGGGTCATTAGGAACTTAAAAACTATACAAGGAAGTTTTCAATCCAAAAGATCATAGGAGTCCTATTATTTGGTTAGCCTGGGTGCTTTAGCACTCCTATATGGGTTTTCTCTTCCTATTTGGAGACCAGTGAAGACAGTTTTTCTTACTTTTGTGAATATTGAAAGAAGAAAAGAATTACATGGAGCCAGTTGATGATTCTAATTGGTTGTTTGCCTAACTTACCCTTTTATTTTCAGGATGTTTTATTCTATAGCAAGCTAAGCCTAAAGTGTAGTTTTACTGGTTGAGTTGTAATCAGAAAGGATTAGATATGAAATGAACTTGGATAGAGGCATTAATTGTTCTAGGTTTTATCTATATAGACTAGCGTAGGAGGTGTTTAATGATTAGGTCTTAATTAGATTATTTAAAACTTAAAATTTCTTCTGCATATAAAATTGAAATTACACTTGTACATTCTCTCCATCTTTGTGGGAAAGTCCTCCTTCCCATCCACCTTATTACTGATATATGCTTGACAACGGGGGAAGGAAAGGGAGGTAGAAGTGAGATTTTTTTTTGAAGTACTAAATATTTGTAAGAAGCTTGTGATATTGGGAGTGGGAAGGTCCTGTTTTAATTGTATAGGGGTATTTGAGCTTTTAACAGAGGGTTTAATTAGATCTTCCTTAGTGCTGTAGTGACTGAGGTCTGGGAAGTTTTTATTAGACTCTTGATGCAGAGTGCAATGACCTTTGCTGTTTCATAATGAAGAAGAATTATAGTAAATCGTGTTATTTATTCCAGCTTTTGTCGAATTCAACAATTCATGAGTCTTTGGCTACACTGAAAATTTACTTAAATCTATTCGTAAATGAATGTCATACAAAAATTTCAAACAAACTTCTGAGTGAATTTCCAGTTTCGTTGTAGTGCATTTCCTTGAATTTCGCTACCCAAAGATCAAGTGTGTGGATCTCCATTCGTATGTGTTCCTTGTCTTCATCTTTTTGTTACATTGCTTAAAGTTCTAGAGGAAGAATTTAGTTACTTAGAAGTATTTCACAGTGGTTATCCTCTGTATCCATCTTTGGTATATTTCTTTAAGCCTTAAATGCACTCCGCCTAATGTTATTCCAGTTGCTTTTCTTTACTTTCTTCTATCTTTGTGAAATTCAAATGTCACTTTGACGTGGAGGGTACAACATTAAAAAAAATATTCTGAGATGCCTTTTTGTGACAACGTGATGGGGAAATTGAACAATAGGCTCTTTAAAAGCATTGCGGAATCTCTAGAATCTAGCTAAGTGAGCTTTGAATCTTGCGTTGGAAGGGATAACAGCTTAGACACTATCTTTTCGATCATAATCGGGGTACTTGTGCAAATAAGGAACAGAGATACAGATGGTTGCTTCTTAAAGTTACCTATGCTTCCTTTGATCTATTACATGGCCCAGTTTTCCTTTTAGGCTGGTATGATTGTTCCTTAATATAGTGGGCTCTTACTGTTCTGGGGTGAGGATGGGGGCAATCAGGGAATGTGAGGAGACATTAGAAGTACTTGACTAACATAGTCATCTTAGTCCTGCTACGAGGGGACTCCTGTAACGATATACCGGAATAGTGCCATCACTTTATCTCTCCAATTCATGTTAGCCCTCAAATATTCGTAAGTTTACATGCATTTTAACAAAATATTTGGTTACTATGAGTTTATGACATTGTTCATGCGTTGACATCTAAGTCATGGTGGGGGGTGGGGGTGAGGGTAGGGTGTCTTGTTCTGCTATGAGTTTACGACATTGTTCATGCGTTGACGTTTTGCTTCCCCCAATTTTTTGGTTGCTTGTGGATTGGTCCTCTAGATATGTGACGTAGAATTCAAAAGATTCTGGCATAACAGCTTGTAAGATGTGGCTTTTCCATTGATGTTTGCTTCATAGCCTCTTTTGTGGTGGTTTCTTCTCTGGAAGTTACAATTTGCAGATTATGGTTGCTTTTTCCCATGGTTGAGGTAGCTAGAGTTGGTTTGTGTATTAAGCACTTGAGTTTACCTAGCAATATTTGTAGTATTGCACTATTGCCCCACTAAGAAGAGCCCAATGCACAATAAGAAAAAGATTTATAGATAAATAAAAATTCTTGTGTTCTTATTAGTTGGAGTATGATACTTTTAATCTTTGATGTGTTGGCATGCTGCTCGCCGCGGTAGAGGCCTATTGTGTTGGTTCTTATGGTGAATCTACAGTTATAGTTCCAAATTGCAATTTCTCTTTATTTAGTGGTGTGATTTCTTTGTCCTTTTTTTCTTTCTAAACATGCTTTTTTAAAAATCTTTTGGTGGATTTTTGACTCAGATATTGAGCCCAAGTGAAAAGGGGAGATATCTTTTCTTGCTCAGCAGCCCAGCATTGGAAAGTTCAGGTGTTAGTCTGAGTTTCTAGGTAGCTGAGCCGCCCTATATACTGAATATGCAGTCCCTCATCCCTATTAAGAATCTACTTAGTTTGGTGTGGCATTTAATGTTGGATTTCTATGAAAAACACCTTATGCATCGATCAATAGTTGTGCATTACAAGTTATTAAGGGGACTGGTTTGGCTGAGCTCTTATAGCTTGGTCAAACCAGTCCCCTTTTTTATTTGGTAAAGCTTTAAACAAAGGAGACTGTCTTCTAATTTCAGGCACTGAGATGGTACATCCATGGGATTTCTATATGCATATCTGTCTCATTCTAGCTTTTCGTATTGGAGTTTTCACTCTATTTTTGACTAATTTTCTGAATAAGCTGAAATCACTACTTGCTGGCCTTGTGTGGTATTTGATAGTAGACAAAATGGAATCTAGTGACCACTAAACAGTCTTAATTTGGAGAACAGAAGATTTTGAATTCTAGGAGAAATTTGGTTTCTAGTTGCAATCAGCAGCAAACATGTTGAGGAGCAGGCATGGAACATGACTGAAATAGAATTGCATATTGACTATTGAACTGTAAGTTATTGGTCATAGTTTTGGAGGATTATGAACTATGAAGTACTTGCTGGATTAGGGAAAGCAGAGAAAAGAAAAAGCTAAGCAAAATTGAAGATTTGCGTAAGAATCTTGTATATTATCTTTCGAAAGGGATAATAGAATGCACCTACTAGTTCAAAATAATTAGCTAGTTATGTTATTCAGTGGTTTATGTTGACACGGGTTTGCTTTGTTAAGTTGCTATTATTAGTGAATCATTAATAAGTTAGGTTGTTCACCACTACTGTCGTTAAATTTATCAAAGAGCACCTCACGCACACAGCCAATCCATTGTACTTCCTGGTCATGGCATCGTCATCTTCTTTGGCATAGGGGTTAGTTCACCAGTCAGATAGAGTTCTTTGAGTTTTCAGTTTGTAATAAATATTTGAAAGCCGCATATGGAAGACCCCGAGTATCATACTGCAGTTGAAAACGCTTTAGGAGTATCCGACTTGCACCATCTTTGCTTACATTGGACGTGGCCAAAGTGATTCTACTTTCATAATTTCATGTCCTAAGCTTATTTGGATTCTTTATCTTACTACCTAACTTTGTATCTGTACTTTGCTCCCCGTATTAATTGCAAAGACAGCTAGTCAGTTATTGCTTTAATTTTGAAAATGTAGTCTTTGATTGGATTTTTTTCAAGGTTTCTTAGAAGGGATGTGCTTCTGCTAGATTGGTGATACATGCCTTTTAATTATCAAGGTGTTGTTGCAATATCTTATGTTTAATTTGATTTCTTGGTCCGGGAATAATGTATCGCTTCTAAAGGGTTTGGATTTGTCTAATGTCTTTTTCCAGAGAAAACAGGATGTGTTTGTAAAACATCTAACAGATTCAAGACATTTACTTTAGTTAGGAAGGATACTTTTCACGTTACTTGTCAAAGGTTCAGGGATAGTCTTTTATTGAAATGTTTGTGTATTAATGCTCTCAGTTGGAGAAGGAGGCTCTTGTGAAAGGTGTTCCCATTGGGCAAGCAATTGACATTGAAATTCCTCCACCACGCCCCAAGAGAAAACCAAGTAATCCTTATCCTCGGAAGACTGGTGCCATAAGTCCCTTAAATACGCAGGTCAGAACAAAGGATGATAACCAAATACCACCAGGTTCTATCCATACTACAGAACAAGTTGTAGATTTAGAGGAGAAAGTTCTTGAGGTATCTTTACCGAATAATTTCCTGATCATGAAATGCTAGTTGTCCTCCGTCCACACGTTTTGATTAGTAGTATAATATAAGTGATTGTGTATCTTCAGAAAACTGTTGGTGATGACGGGGAACCCAATCCTTATGAAACTGATGGTGATGACAAGTGCGCTGAAGCGTACCCACTTTTCCAAGAAGCGCCATCTGCTCTGGGAGCATCTTCCAATGAATTATCTGCCACGGCTGTGGGATCAGCAAGAAAGTTATCTAACTTTAAAGAGTTTATGTCAATGAAGAAACCAGTAGCCAATGATGAAACGAGAGAACCTAATGCTGCTGAAGTAGATAACAGAAATCATAAGCCCGATAAACCTGATGTTGTGGAGATGGTTCAAAATGACTCAGGTGAGATTCCGATTTTAACTCATTCAACATGGGAAAGTTGCTAATCATTAAAATAAAAATCTGACCGCGTTGGTCTATGACAGAAAATGAAACAAATGCAGCTAAAACATTTCCCAGACATGCTCCTGTTCAGATTCTTGATAAAAGCCTGGGATCATGCAGTCAGGGTCTTTCTTCAGATGTATCATATCAAGAACCTGCATTTCATCAAATGGGAATCCCGGGCCTGCCCACATTAATTAGCAATCCATCAGTTTCTGCAGCTGTAGAAAGCCAAACTAGCACTTCAAGATCCACTAATCACCAAATGCTCCCAAGTTTTCATCCTCCATATAGTCCATTCCCTAACACACAAGAGTTTCTGCAGATGTCATCGACCTTTTCAAGCATGATAGTTTCCGCTCTTCTCCAGAATCCAGGTGCACATGCTGCAGCCAGTTTTGCAGCTTCATTTTGGCCCTGTGCAAATATAGAAAGTTCAGCTGATTCTCCTGCAGGCTCCAGTGGAGGTTTCCCACCTAGACCAATGAACCCAGCTCCAAGCGTGGCAGCAATTGCTGCTGCAACAGTAGCAGCTGCTACTGCTTGGTGGGCAGCACATGGACTGCTGCCCTTGTGTGCTCCACTACATGCTGGTTACTCTTTTCCGCCTGCTTCAACCACTGCTCCTTTAGCTAATGTTGCTCAAACCACAGCTGCCAATGAAAAGAAGAAAGAGAACAATTTCCAGACCCATGGATCACAGATTCAGCAACACAATCAGGACTTGTCTGAAGCATTACAGCCGGAACATTCAGCATCATCTGATTGTGGTGACACTTCTGGTGATAAAATGGATACTGCAGTTGCAGCCCACAACAATGAGAACAATATCCCAGCTTCAAGCGAGCAAAAGGACACAAGCAAAGGGAAGAACAAGAAACAGGTGGATCGCTCATCTTGTGGGTCTAACACGCCTTCAGGTAGTGATATTGAAACTGATGCTCTAGAAAAGAACGATAAAGAAAAAGAAGAAGCCAACGAACCTGATGTAAGTCGTCCTACCAGCGAACCTTGTAGTCGTCGCAATCGAATCATTGGCAACGTATTTGAATCCTGGAAGGAGGTTTCCGAAGGGGTAATTCCATCTCTCGTCCAAAACATTTACTAAATCAAATTATATCACCTTTTATATGTTAAAGTATGTCTTGTAATTTACATGCTTGTTAACGTATGTTATGTTATTTAAATGTCAGGGCCGCCTGGCATTTCAAGCACTTTTCTCCAGAGAGGTACTACCTCAGAGCTTTTCACCACCACAAAATGTTAATGGATTCTTGTTAGAAAAGAAAGACACTGTTGAGGAGAATAGGAAAAGTGCAGAGGAAAGCAAAGACAAAACACAATTGGATCTCAACAGTAACACGTGGGAATCTTGTTCCATTAATCAAGACATAGAGAAAATGGATTTAAGACAAGAGGACAGATGCAAAAATGGACTTCTGATGTTTAGTTGTGAGCAAGGGAAGCTAAAGACTAACAGAACAGGTTTCAAGCCATACAAGAGATGTTCTGTGGAGGCCAGAGAGAACAGGGTGATGAACTCCAGTGCTCCGGAGCAAGAAAAATGTTCCAAGCGATTGCGCCTTGATGGGGAGGCTTCAATTTGATGTCTAATGAAGCAAGCACTTTCTGTAAGGGAAACCTTGCTTACTACAAGTACCCCCTAGTTATCAGTTTCTTTATTTCATTTAGCTTAATTCCGGTCCTAAAAAATTCACGAGACTTTTCGTGTTTGTACTATAAAAGACTACATTTTTCGAATTTATTTGTCAGACTCTGTCAGATGCTTGCAATCTCCATGAATAGACTTAAAATCATTATTCTTACAAAATCTGAATCCAAAGTTAAAATAAATCTTTTGAAGATTTCTCATCAGTGTCCAAATAGCATATGATTCTGCTGCTTTAGTAACCCAATATTGTCTGACAGTAGACTAACCATCTTCAGTATACATCACAGAGCTGGAAGTATCTTGTTGATACTTTATATCTTTCTAACTTTTGTTAAATGCTGTAAACTATAGATGGTGCTATTATGCCGTAAGATAACTAACGGTAGTTTGGGATTTCCTAGGTCAAAGATATACACCGACAAGTCGTAAGCAAAGGCAAGTCAGCTCACCCTTTTTATTTCTATGTAAATACTGAAACATCCATTTTTATCATGAGATTTCAACTGTACAGATAATACTGTTAATATTTACACTGCTGTTGAAGAATAGACGGTTATATGTACATGCTCTCCCATAATTCACTCAGATACAAAGAAGTCTGCACTTAATTCCTTACCAAGCTATCAAAAAGCAAAAAATGGTGTTCTCTTGCGTGATGTCAGCAGTCAGCAACCGATTGAACGTACTTCTAAGAATTTTCTGTACATTTTATTGTATTTACTTAATACTAATGCCTGGGAGTGGCTTCATAGACGACTGTGACACCCGGGAGTGACTCAGATGATACTCTAAGCTCTTAATATATTTGAGGATGCGTTGTTTACAGTCCGGAGCTAAAGAAAATGGAGGGCTTATTGGCAATGATGGAGCTTCTGCAACGATGAATGAAAACAAAAGCAAAGCTCGAGTGTACATCCCTGCAGCACTCTCTTGATTCCCAACAAATTCATCCGCCTGAAACAAATTATACATGGACAAGCATCACCACATTTTTAGAAACAAATAAGGAAACAGTGAAAGCAAGGAAGTATATAATACTGTATCGGTTTGCTTACTGCTCCATCTTTCCCAGCAGCAATAGCTGTCTGAAATATAATCTCCATCGCATCTGGCATCTCAGAACCACCTGGTATGTACAGACGATAGGAAATGGGGAAGAGAGTAAATAATGCTAATCTAAACCCGAAGTTGGAAATGGAAGCTGTTTAAAAGTTTGTGATTTTCACATTATGCAGTATAAAGTTGCATTAGAAAATCCAAGCCATCTTACCATCTACATCCTGCAGATACTTCGACAGCTTCTCTGTTCCATCATATGCATCAATAAAGCCTTGTTCTGCCCAAACAGACACTGATGAAGGATTTGTGAAGTCTGTGGTACCTTCGGCTTTTGAGGAAGAACTAGCAGCTTCCTTACCAGTGGAGTCCGTTCCAAAATAGCTCTTGGGCTGACCACTTTGTTCCAGCCAGGAATTGCAAATCCGCAACGCCTTCTTCCATAGAGCCAAAACTACAAATTCAACTGAAAACGATTCCAGAAATAATCCTGCATTGAACTGCAAAACAGCCAACATGTCACGCTCACGCCTAGCTTATTCAACCATGAGCATAATGCATAGTTTGCTATCAATTAAGGTTCTTTTTCTTAAAGGACAACTAATGTTCTAATGATGGTATTTTTTTTTTTTTCAAAATGGAGATACTTATTATATTCTGAACTATGTGTGCTTCATTAATCATTACATTTCGAGCAATATTATGTTTTACATATAATGATTCCTTTCATCACAAACATGCTCAGCTTATGATATGTTGCAGAAGGTATAATTTATTAGGACATTTGATCAAGAATAAACGTGTCCAGAAGTATATCACACTTAACATATTCATTTACTTTGACATGAGTTGATCAAGAATAAACGTGTCCAGAACTATATAACACTAACATATAACTTACTGACATGAGTTAAGAATAATGTCACAAAGAGAAGCAAATAAAATCAAGCTACAGGACACAACTGTTAAATTATGTACATCAGTACATTGAAGCTCACCTTTCCTCGAGCAAGATCTGAAAGAGCACCCACATACTGGTGTATTAGTTGTAGCCTTGTTGAAGGATGAAGTATCGGTAGTTCATGTGCTTCCTCGAGTATGCAAGGTGCAACACTTGAAGTTAACGAATTCATAGAGCCGCCAACACCTTTGGAAGTCAATCCTCTCATCTCTGGCATGGTTGGCAACTGCTTGTCGTTATTTTTTGGTGCTAACTCACAAGCTTTGATAGTTGAACTTTCTTTCAGAGAAATTCCCAGAGAAGAAGTGAGGATTTCCATTGAAGCAAAATTAGAATGAACAAGAACATATTCTCCTTCAATAGAATCCAATGAATAAGCAACTGAAAAGATAAACAAAATCGAAAATTACACTGACAGAATCAAGGGAAGTAAAATGGGCAAGCTTCAAAAACTGACCACGGTTCTGACTCAGTGAGCGTGGGTCATTCTCAACAGAGTGCCTAATTTTGTCAGTAGAATTATTAGGCATAACTCCATCGAAATTTCTACAGCAGGACGTACTACACTGATCCTTTCCAATTTCCCTTTTCTCATTGTTCACAATACAATCCCGATTAAAACTCTCCTCAGGTGCCTTCACTACATCTTCACGATGCAACTGAGGGCCCTGATAATCAGTTAGAACCAGAGATTCAACTCCAGAAATTTGAGAAGATGATTCTGCATTGACTGCAGCCCTGCAGATGATAAGAAGCTTACACATATCAATATCCAATGACAAAAGACTAACACCTTATTGTCAATCAGAATTTGACAGCAGAACTGCAGTCTCTATTAGGTTCCGTTTGGTTGGATGCCAAACATTTTTAGTGGAAAATGATTTTCCAGGAAAACAATTTTCCAAGGGAAAATTCAATTGTAGATTAATGTTTATTTATTTGGTAGCTTACATGAAAAGTTGGGGAGAAAAGGAGGAAAGAAATTGAGAGAGAAAGATAGATGGGAGGAAGACAAGAGGAAGGTAAGCAATAGGAAGGAAAGTGTTTTCCACTTTAATCCATCCCTCACAAAACAACAAAGGAAAATGGGAAAATAATTTTCCAGAAAAAGGTATACTGCCTAACCAACAACACCCTTTGATTACACCAGATTTTAACATCGACAGCCTATCTAATAGTGTTTGACTACTACGAGTAAGGTTGTAAGGCTGCATGATGTGGACGTTCCCTGACTTAGTCTTTGAGCAGTTGTTTCTCAATAATATCAGCATGGAATTAAGCTCTAGAAATACGTAAAAAGGTGAGAGGAGTTCTAGTTTCAAAAAATTTAAATTACCTTGGATCCACCAAGAATTTGTGATTAAAGAATTCTTCAAAGGTGAGCCGTTCAACTGCAAGCACATGATAATAAAATTAACCATCAGTACATCATTCCTCCTTCCCCTCACCCCCCAAAAAAATCCAACTTGGCAAAAGAGGGAGAAGAAGAAATTTTCAAAAACACCACTACTAATCAGAAGTTAGCAACTTATAATGTACTATTTTCGACACTAGCAAAAAGCAATTGATATTGACAGTTTGGCACCATATATGCTTCCAGAGATGGAGGGTTAGTATACATGGAGACAGAGATGATAGATCACAATTGTGTGAAGCTACTAATAGAAATTGCAAGTTAATGTCTAGAAAAAATATCTTGTATCTTAAGCCATTAATAGCATTTCAAATCAACTAAAGAACAGGGACGCATTTCAGCATCTATATGCATTTGTCCTTTCCCAGTTGTGATTTGTCACTTGAAACAAAAAAAGATGTAGTACTTTGACTCTTCAAATCAGGTGCCTCTAGCATGAAAACCACATGCAAAAAGTTTTAATTTATATCAAAAATATGATTCATCAACATCGTGAGTCCCCCAACCATGCCCAAATTCTTAGGCAAGTATCCCCTTGTAAGTGTATCCGAGCCTGGTATGTTTAAGGTACAAATGCTTGTGACTCACACTTGTATCACAAAAGAGGGTTATTCCACAATCTATGGTGTACAACTCACGATTAAATTTCAGGTGATGAGAGTATATATGTTGAAAACCATGTGCATACTCTTGTTACTCCAAAAGAATCTTGTCCAAAAAGCCAAAGCAGACATTAGAAGTGGAGAGGCCACATTTAGAAATTAGAACTGGTAAGTTGAGACATTGTCTGACATCCGTTTCTTCAGAGTATGACCTCATTCCAGGTAAATTTTTCTGATATATGCAGTCGGTTTGCGGCTGTCATATCCCACTCGTGGTAAGCTCAAAAATACAGTGGTCATGATGAGGGGAAGCGAGACCAAGAGCAGAAATGAAGACAGCTTCTATGCCAAGAGCGTCCGTGTTGAGGAGATCTGGGTCTTCTACCCGGTGGTAGGACTGGCAATTGAATTACTAACCGCAGTTGCTGGACTAGGCCGATCTAACAACATAACCCAGATGAACTGTTACAGATAGTGAGTTCTTCTATGCTAGAAGAACTCCTTCAAAGGATACTTTATAGTCCAACTGGGTGTCTCCCAAATCTTTTCAGAAACCATAATACTTTTTGGCAAACAAAAGCCAGCTAAATGGTCATCACATCATAACATCAGGGCTGATGAAGTTTTTTTACGCAGAAAAATCACTGACTAGTTGCAGTTTCATGTCATAATCTGAAATTGTTGGCTTACTGCATTTTCCTTAGCTGAGATAGGAAACCTTACTGGTTGTATTGTTATTGTCTTCCATCTTAAAAAATATATGCTATTCTAATTACAGTTTTGTTATGATTGATTACCAAAATACCAACTATGTGTTTACTATTTATAGCAAATTTGTTGGTCGGGTCAATTTGGACGGAGTAGGTTATTGGTTTCCTAGGGATCATAGGCTATACTTCTAATGGCAAACATTAAATCCAATAAGAAACTTTTCACCTCCGATAGGTGAAGTTGGCATGCATATTACACTGCGCTGATACAAATGATGTAGCCATTTCTCTTGAGTCTATATTCCATTTTCTTAGGTTTTAAAAAGTATCTTCATTGAATTATAAAAAAGGGCTAAGATAAAAATTGCTTCATCAATTTGATCAGTCACTTGATGTCGATAAAGGTACCTGGGTTTCGACGCAAAAGTCTTCTGCAAAACTCCACATAGTCAGGATGCAGGACCTGCAGAGCACCCTCGGGAAATTGCGGCTCTGTGGATCTCAAAATGTTCTGAAAAAGCTGTACATGGCAGGAACTATTTTATATTGAGAAGATAACCCTCACAGAGGGTATATAACATTCAGTCAGTAAAAAAGGATTAATGTAATATACAAAGGAGTTAAACAATGATACCTGCATCTGACTATTGCCATCAAATGGTGGTTTCCCAATAACTAGCTGATAGCATATAGCTCCAACACTCCATAAGTCAGCCTAGAAAAATAATCTTATAACGTGAATAATAAAATGGCCAAAGAATTTTGCAATTTAAGGAACATTCAAATCAGTTGCATACTTTTGCGTCATATTTCTGGTTCTGAATTATCTCTGGAGCCATATAGAGTGGAGACCCACAGAGAGTATCAGCCAAGCCTTGGGGAGTCAGATATCTACAAGAGAAATACTTCCTTGAAATCAGAGATCCTACGGATGCCAAACAAGGCAGAAAACTACAGGAACATGAGCTATTACTATCATCGGCAACTAACAATTGTTAATCTCTAAACTTTCTGTCTGTCTACTCGGACAGCTCCGCCAAGATGTTCCATATGCTGTTTTTGGATATGGATCAAGAAGCATGTAACAACTCAAGAACCACTAATTTGAGAAAGAGAAGTAGTAAGCATCTATAAAAAAAAATTTCTAAACCTTTAGCAACAGAATTCCACAAAAACTGTACCAAAAATAGATCATTCAAAATCGCTGACCAGAACATGGAGCCACGCATGCCCGCTTACCCTCTCCTCTCCACAATACAGTCCCACATACACTCGACAGGAGGTCCAAACATACAAGGGGACTTATAGAAGGAAAAAACATTATTCTTCCTTTTACCCTTGCAAGAGAGCAGGAAGCACAAAGAAGTAATTCCTCTGCTCCATAGTGTTAGCATGGGTTTCACACGATCTGCATTGTACTTCCTCCTACCCACCAATAATCCCATACTAGCTTTTGTGACGCATAATTGTCATTTGCATTTAACTTAGGCAAAATTTTAATGCACAATTTTATTAGCTTTATTTTAGGAAAATTTGCAAAGAACCACCTTAAGTTTGCCAATTTTTGTAAACTCCCACCTTTATGATTTTTTTTCTTAAATTACCACCTAAACTTTACCAAACCTTTATAAACTCCCACCTTTTGACGGAATTTGCCTAACTCCGTTAATTGTGTGTCCCACATCAGTCCAAACTTTTGCTTTTCCCTCCAAACTCCTCATTTCCTCATTCATCTCTCTAAACTCTGTCTTTCCTCTTCCCAACTTCAATTTTTCTGGGTTTGATTAGTAAGAAGAATCCTTGATTAGTTTTGATGATAGCTTGTCTAGACAGAAGAAAAAAAAAACCATAGGCCACTTCAATTGATACTGAAGACTTCAGTCAAATTCTATTTGATTCATTACCCTTCATGACTTCCCATAAACCATAAAAAGGCTCAAATCAGTTCTTCCATGTTCAATTCAGCTCTGTGCTTAAAAGTTCTTCCATGAGTTCTCCAGAATGAAGAAGTTCATTTGACAGTGCTTAAAAGCAAGCCTAACTCTAGACTTGGCTATTTCCTATTCTCAAGTTGGTTCTCCACGTGATATGACCAATGAAGGTTCTATTACACCAAAATAAAGACTTAATCGACAAATTTTAAATACCCTTAGGTAGTGTTTGGGAATCTAGAATTGATTTCACTTCCGTGATTTCAATTCCATAATTTGAAATCCTCACTTCCAAATCCAAATCCATTGTTTGTCAAATACTTAAGACTTCTAAATCCAGAATTGGAAATATGAGTGGTGTTTGCAAACAATATTTCAATTCCATAAATCAGAATTTTACCTCTGCAAAATTTGGGCGACAAAATTTTCACACCTCTGCACATTTGGGCGACTTTGATTTTAATTTATGAGAAATCAAAAGAGAGTATACAAGTATCTATGGCTAAATCAGAGTAAAACAGAGGAGAGAAAAAGTCAAAAGGAAGAAAGCATAAAATGCAAAGGAGGGAGAAAGTTGAATGGAGAAAGCATGAAATGAAGAGGAGAGAGTACAGGTATGAAATTGATAACTATGGTAGGAAGAATAGGGATGAGGTTGAATTTGCAAATGACGAGGAAGAAACAGAGATTAGAGAGATGAATAGGAAAATGGGGAGTTTGGAAGAAAAAGCAAAAGATTGGACTGATGTGGGGCCCACAGTTAACTTAGTTAGGCAAATTCCGTCAAAAGGTGGGAGTTTATAAACGTTTTGAAAACTTTAGGTGGTAATTTAAGAAAAAAATTCATAAAGGTGGGAGTTTACAAATATTGGCAAACTTAAGGTAGTTCTGTGCAAATTTTCCTTTATTTTATACTGCTATTATCACTACTTCGTTTATTGCTGATATTAAATTTAACTTGGAAATTTAAATTGTCACTATTTAGTTATTACTTTGGTGTATATCATCCAGCCTCTATCCTTTTCTTCCTTCAATAAACTTTTATATTCCTCCTGTGGAGTTCCGATGTATTAAAATGCTCATTATAGCAACTTAGTAGTTACTCTCCCTTCCATGAGGTCTTTATTCTGCATGACAGAATGTTTATACTTCGATAATCCTTGGAAGGTAGGACTAAAGGGATGCAGGCAGTAGGACACTTAAAAGTATAATTGCTGAAAAGAGTGAAAACTGCAAATGCTCATTGCACAGAGGAACTAGTCATGGAAGATGAGTTCCTTTGAGCAACAATTATTTCAGACAAGAGTAATGCAATTCTTGTGTCAGTGCAGTACCAGAAAGTGCACAAGTGATACATAAACATGTGATAAAAAAGAACACATCAAACTTCAACCACACACAGTCTCTGTTTAAGAAAAAGGAGATGTAATTAATGATTCCAAAAGCCAAGTAGGTCATTACCAACATCCTACCTAGCAAAGCCAAAGTCACCTATCTTCAGCAATGAAGTTACCTCCCTACCAGACAATAGTAAATTCTGCAAAGACCAAAACTCTGATTTTAGTAGCTGAACATTAAGGAGTTATAACAACAAAGGCATATACTATTAGAAAACATGGGAGGTACAAAACCAACCATCAATAAAGTATCTTATGTGATGGCAACCAATTGATTGTTTGGAGTATAGAGAACAATTAGCTTTGCCAAATCTTATCATTGCATTATCTTTAAATAGTTACCACCAATTTACAACTAAGATAAGTTATTATTTCATTCTATATCTTTCAAGGATATACTTGCCATTTAGACATTGGGTTACCTGAGGTTTTAAGTCTCTATGAATAAGATTGTTCTCACGAAGAACTTGTAATCCTGCAGCTGAACAGACAACCAAATTCCAAATGAGAGATTAAATATAGATGACTAATCATGTCAAATTTGGATTGATTTATTTTGGTTCAATGTAAACCAGGATCATATGCTAGTGTCACTACCACATGCATATCTTGCACACAACTAGGGTGGCTATTATGACATATGACATATTTTTTTACAGGTAACATTAACAATGAGGGGCTAATCTAAAGATATATGGAATGATTATTCATGATATAAATGATGATTCGAATCGTCTTCTTATAGACGCTCGTCATACACAAGCATTAGCATACTAGTGTACTATCAATCTCATCCTCAACAGTATAAATTACTAAACGATTTTCGGATCTTCCTCATAACTACCAATCCCAACTCAGATTTTAGGCCCATTTGCTAAAACTAACTATGTAAGCAGTTGAAAGTTTGAAACCATAACCAAATGCAATTTCGCCATTACTTCCTTCCACAACAGAACCAACTGACCCTCATGCCAAAACTACCACAAAACTGAACAATGATCACAATGGCAAAATTCAAACTAACATAGATTAATTAAGCAAAATCTGGAGAAAAAAATATATACCCAGCTGCTTCATGAAGTGTCTAGCAACATCTTCTGATACTCTTCCATGCCTATGAATATATGCACCAAGGTCTCCACCATCACAATACTCCAACACAAGGAAAATCCTTTCCTCAGTCTGTAAATCCGATACAAGGGTTATGTTATATGTAGCCCTACGACTTTAAATACAATCATTAAATACACTTCCTAAACGAAACTAAGTCGAGAAATTTATGTCAAAATCACGCGTGAATCGGTGTTATAAAGCATCAATCTTTGACTTTAAATTAAATGAAGTGGGCAGCAAAGAACACAAACCTCAATAGCTTCAAAGAGACGAATAATATTGGGATGACTAATATTTCTAAGAATAGAAATTTCTTTCCTCAATTTTTCATTAAAATGCTTTTTATCAATCTCTTTGATAGCAAATTCAGTACCAAGATGACGATGCTTTGACTTCCAAACCACTGCAAATGAACCCGACCCGATTTTAGGCCCGATTATGTAATCACCAACTAATCTGCATCGTGAAGTTCCTGACCCAAATTCCATCATTTTTTTAAACTGGGTTTTTGACAAATTGTGTTTCAAGATCAGTTTTCAATAAAAAATCCCATCTTTTTACTGGGTTTTTTACAAAAAACTAATTGGGTGTATCTTGTTTAAATTTGATTAGGGATTTTATCAGAAAAGTAATGAAATTTATGAAGTGATCTCCTTTTGTGGTGAAACGAGGAGGAAGATGGCATGCTGAAAAGAGGGAGAATAAAAGGAGAAAAGTGTATGTATGTATGTGTATATATGTGTGTGTTAGTGAAATTTGGTGGGTGTTGCAAAAGAGTGAAGGATAGCGTAGAGGGAAGAGGAAGTTGTGTTTGAGAAGGATATGAATTTGGGGAGTCTTAGATTCTCTTATCTTTTGCCAATTTGAGTGTGAATCTGTTATGAAATCGAATGCTATTAGTGATTAAATGGTTCTGTAAATGGAGTCAATTTTTTCGAAAAGATCATTTTTGGAGTAAAGTAAGGGAGGTTAGGAATTTAAAAGATAAGTGTTTATAGTGATCAAAATCTCAACAAATTGAACAAAAAAAAAGGGAATAAGATAAACTGAGATGTAGATTGGACCTTGTCATATAAAATGATTAGTCTGGAATCTGATATGCACACGGTATGTACGCAACGATTAAAAACTTTATTGATTAAGTGATTGATTTTTTGTAATTAGTTAAGGGCCCGTTCGGTATCACTGTGGTTTTCTGTTTTTTGGTTTTTTGATTTTCAAAGTCATATAATATATGTCTTATAATTAATAAAAAAATAGTTAGATATATTGGAAACATGATGATTTTGAAAACTGACAAGTTAAAAGTGAAAATCACTTTTTCTGGTTTCGTGTTTTTAGTTTTTAGTTTTCAAAAAAATTGAAAACAAAAATCGATAACGAACAAACTCTGAGCTATTAAGATTTTTTTTTTGTTTCATTTTTTGAGTATACCCCCTTCCCTTGTGTAATCGAGATAACAATTAGGCAATGATATTTGTGGATTAAGAATAGCTAAATAATACTTGTTTCTTTTTTAGATGATATTTTGGGTTCTTATTTTGACTACTCCTTACCTATTTAAAATTTTATGAAGTCTAGGTATATGTGTTTCGCTTTTTCTAAACTATGCACCAGCCACCATGTGTATAGGATTAGCTATTTAGATCCCCTTTCGACAATAAAATTGTTGAGTAAATATAAGCTTATGTAAAAAAATATCTTGCAATTATTTTTTTTCCCAATTTCCCGCCTTAACATACTCATTATAAAGACAATTTAATATATTAGCTTATCTTTGTTTTACAAGTTTTTTTATAGGAGGGGGAATCTAAGTAATTAATCTATGCACCTGGTGAATAGGTTAGAAAAATTGTACTTCCTCCGACCCTTAATAAGTGACACACTATCCTATTTAGGAAATGTCACAATAAGTGACACACTTCTATAAATGGAAAATTTTACAAGACAAAGTTACATAAATACCCTTACTCAACCAAATTAAACATACCTAATTACTTGATTTTCCACCCTAACCTAAACTTAATTAACTTCCCCCACTCCCTCACTTAACACCTCAACCACTCTCTCTCCTCCCCACTCCCAGCCACAGAGAACCACCACCACCCACCCAACCACCAGCCTTTCTCCCTCTGCGAAGCTCCTTCTTTCTCTTTCCGGCCTCCTTTTTTTCCATTCTTCTTTTTCTCGACCTCTCGTCTTCGATCTCTTGCATTTTCGGACTCCTCTTTTCAGATTTTCTTCTCTTTGAAGAATGGTAACCCTAGATTATAGATCCATGACAATTGGGTGGTTTTTGGTGGTTTAGGGTGGTTTTGCGGGCTCTTTTTAGTGGCTTCAAGGTTGTTTCGGTGATTTTCCTTCGCTTAGGCATTTTTTTGGTGGTTTTCGGTGGCTTTGGTGTTGTTTGCGGTAATTTTCGGTGGCTTATGTGTTGTTTGTGGTGGCTTTCGGTGGCTTAGGCGTTGTTTGCGGTGATTTTCGATGGAGTTGGGGTTGTTTGCGGTGGTTTTTGGTGGAGTTGGGGTTGTTTGCGGTGGCTTCTGGTGGAGTTGGGTTTGTTTGCGGTGGTTTCTGGTGGAGTTGGGGTTGTTTGCGGTGGTTGTGGGGGGACTTCTGAGGGTGGCAGTCAGTGGTGGTGGGGGTTGGGGGTTGGCAGTTGCCTCTTGCGTGGGAGGTTCATTACTTGAGTATTAACATGTTTAGTGTTATATTTTATCTTAATTAAGTTAACTTCTCATCTCTTAATTATGGTCCCCACTTTCTCTCTCTAGACTCCTTGGTTTCTTCTCACTTTCTCTCTGTTCCACTTATTAAAGAACGGAGGAAGTATATGTTTAATAATAACTCACCATATAATCATTTTAAAAGGGTCATTTATAAATTTACTATTGCGATACAAATACATGATTTTAACTTGAAATTGATAATTTAAACTATTAGCCTTTCTAAAGACGGTCTTACCAATATATTAATGTAAAAAAAATTATTTATATGGAGGCATACAACAAGTTTAATAGAACTCAAATTTGACAAGTCCATATCGAATTTTTTCAATGTAATTCTACTATGGAAAACCATAGTCATTGATGGGACTAACACTAATGATAATCTTGTTTTCACATCGTTGTTTGATACACGCTTTAATGAGAAGGTCTTTCTTTTTTGTGCATATTTGAAATAGAACTTGATTTAATTCATTGATGGTAGATAAAAAATTCACTTTTGTTGTTTTGTTGCAACCGCACAAAAATTCATCCACAAATCTACTTGTAGAACAAAAAAAACAATACCTACATCCTACATACTCTCACAAACAACCTAATATATGGGTAAAAAAAACCTCAATTGATAGAAAAAGTGAAAAACTCAATTAGATTAGAATGAAGATTGATTATAAGTAAAACCTTAAAAAGTACTCCTTACCGTTGCTAGTAAATAGTGGTATCCCTTAAATCTCAGATAAAACTAGACGTTGTATTTTGTTTTATAATGGCAAAGCCAAACTCCTATTAGGCTACTAACTTGCAAGACACACCAATTCCAAGATTTATAATAGGGTTTGAAACCTGAACAAATATATCACCTCTTCCTCAACTAGAATTGTACTGGATTTAGAACTTGTAAGTTCATTCTGAAAATTTTCATATTCTCTTTAATTTATACTTTCTCAAATTCTCATATTCCCTTTAATTGATACTTTCTCATATTCACTTTAATTTGTACTTTCTCATATTCTATATGCTCTGACGTTGATATTTTATAGGGCATGTTAATTGAATTTTGTAAACTGGGTTGGGGGGGTTGTTTAATTTTATCTATGGAGTTTTAATACGCATTTTCTAACACTTTTGCTATATCTTCTTTGTGGAACACCTTCCCCCAACCCCAAAAAAACTAAAAAAAAATTAGAACTAGGTAATTACTAATTAGACACGCCTGCAATTTGCAATGCATGTGTTTCAATGTAGTAGAACTAGTCTTATAACAATCAAAAATTGAAATTAGTAAAGTGATTAATTATCTAATTAGTAAAGCGTTTAAAGTATTTTTTTTCCTTTATTTTATTATTGGTGTCTACCCCCACCTCTTCCCTTATTTAATAAAGATTATTGCATTTAAAATTAGGATAGTTTCATCAATTTTTAAGCCGCGAAAGTGTTAAATTAGCCCCTTAACTTTGCCCCAACGTGAGATTAGGCCCCTTAACTTCTAACTGTAATATTTAAACCCCATGACTTTAGCAAAAGATGAGATTAAGCCCTTAAATTAAAAATACTACGTTTCTTTCCCAATACAAGGTAAAAAAAAAAAAGATTATCACAGAATAATACCTGAGAAATAATGTTATACGTATTTTACTTTCTTTTTCTTCCTCTTGGTTCTTTAGGGTCTGTTGATTGAACTCCCATCTTCATCTATATTTTCTCTGCAAACCCACACATCAATTGCCTCATTGATTGCATCTTACATTCCCTCATTTACTCTCTTCGTCTGATGATGAGAAATAGAAATGATTTTTCGCTTACCCTTTTCATGTTTCTTTGTTTTCTTTTATGGAGTTTGTTTAATTTGTGATGGTTTATAGTGAATTTGGGCTAACATTGTGAAAGAATCAATCCTGACAGCAAGCATCTAAAATGGTGAGTGATAAAATCAGCTCATCAAATTTCTCTTACACACTTCAGTCCGCCGGAAACTGTGATTCAGTCCTTCGGTGGATGCAACAGATTTGTGAGCCTGGAAAGTATTTGAAAAAATACGTAGATAATTGTATTTGGTTGTATAATTTTATTTTTATTTTACTTTGTATTGGAAATATTGTTTTGGGGGGCTTAATTTCACCTTTAGGTGAAGTTAAAGGGGGTTAAACATTACAATAGAAAGTTATGGGCCTAATCTCACATTTGCTCAAAGTTAAGGGGTTATTAAGAGTTCGATTTTCACAATGCAATGTGTGAGCCTCAATTTCCCCCCATTGAATGGAAACTTTATCTTCCTAATTAAAAATTTAAAAAAAAATACTATCTAGATTTTTGGGCCTGATTTGTCATAAGATTATATGATCAATCATCATATATTCACGTTGATACAACTCATGAACGTTGTTAATCTAATAATGTAACAATGCAATGTGTTAAGCTTGCTTTTTACGGTATTAATCTAGAGTTTATTGTTTATAATTAGTGCTTTCTTTTGCATAATCGAATAATTCTTTCTCAAACTCATTGAAAAAAATTAATTAAAAGTACAATTCACCATTATCATATTTTGGTACCAGAGAAAGATTTGATAAATGCTTGGATGATGGAAGTAATATATACATGAAAAGGGGATGGAAATTGGGAGGAAGAAAGACTAAAGGGAAAAATACAATTATACAAGTAATTGGTTAAGTCTAATAATGTAACAGGTGGAAGGAAATGGGCAAATGTACCCCCTCCGTCCCAAATTATTTGTTATATTTTTTTTAAGTTTTTAAACTATGATTTCAAAAGCTAATATCTAAAATTTAGTATATAAAAAATTACAAAAAAATTATATATGAAAATATATATTGAGACGAATTAAACAAGATCCCACATGAATATGTTTTTATTACGTATATAAACTCAAAGACAATCAAAGTCTCAAAGTGAATATTGTTGAAAGTCAATAGATAGCAATTAAATTGGGACGGATGAAATAGTAAGAAGGGAGGTAAGGGAAATACCCTACACCTACATTAAAAAGGAGAAAAGGGTTAAAGTTAGTCAAATTCTTACAATGTAAAACTATGGAAGAAAAAGGTATAATTGGAAATATAAATTTTGACTAACTTTGACTTTTTTTTGTGAAGGGTATATAGAAAAATAGCTCATTTTGTGTTGATAATGTAGGTGTAACAAAGACAATCTAGTTTCACCAAGTAAGGCTTAACTTAGTGGTTAAAGATTTGGCCTCATTACTTCAAGGTTATGGGATTAAATTCCACTAGGGGCATTTGGGGTGGGGATTCCCTTACCATTCCCCCTACTCTCAAATATCGAGCCCGCAAATACTAGATCAAGAAACTGTTCTAGTTGAAATCTGGTCAAGATCCTCACAATACCTTCCAAAAAAAAAGACAACCTAGTTTCTAAAATTTTTGTCTTCTTTTCTTAATATAATGGAAACCATAATTTTCATGCACAAGTGACCAAAATTATACTTTCATATTGAAAATTTGGAATACGGACAATTGAACATTGAAAGATCGAGGAAGGATTTGCCTTAACCACTTTAATATCACCACGGATGATAATACAAATATACAAAGAAAGTATTTACTTGTGCAAGGTTCCAATCAAGTATAACATCTACCAATGGATCATTCAAGAATGTAATTTGCATTAGCTTATCCCAAAACCTTGTACTTCAATATCCATTTACAATAAGCTATATCAATATCCATTTCACCCAAACTCTGTAATTTTAGATGTATTTAGAAGTTGTATAACTACTTCTAAAATGTTTTAGTTATTTGAATGAATGAGCCTTGAAAACGAACCCAGAATACAATGTAAGACATAATGACATGCATGCTGTGCTAGGTACTAGTAGTCCGTACTCAGTAATTATCAAGCCATGACATATATACTTAAAGAGTTGGCATCATAAACAGCTTGTTCACAAGTCAGAATACATAATCACACAGTTGAACAGAAATGAATATGTTTTTGTATTTTCCCTTGGTTAACATGACTACATGAGGCTAAAAACACAAGAAATAAAAAGGGAAGCCCCTTGGCTTCAATTGTCTTCCAATCATCACAGCCTCTTAGATCTTGTATTGATTGCCTCAAAGATCGGTGAACACAAGCATCCGATAGAAATCCAATAGAAATCCCCTAGATACAATCCATGTTGACTTATATTTCATAGGGCGTCTGCACAAAATTGGGAATCCACATCGACTCATGCTATCTACTTGTATAGCTCGTCCAGCCAACCATGTATGCTGTCTTGTGAACCAAACTGTAAATCCTGCCATTAAGAAAAAGTATGAATCATAAAATGTAACTCAAATTTCTCATGTCAAGCTCGAAATCAGGCATAAGTTCCTGCAATAAATTAAATTGGAGGTAACTTACTGCAAGCTGAAATTCATGAGGGCTACCAAGTTGTATGTTATCAAGGTTGGTAATGCCATAGGATCCACTATAGCCCTCGCCGTTCAAGTCATTTAGGCTAATGCTATCATCAAGTGGAATACATGAACTAAAAATTTCATTGCAGAACAATGAGTCATCGATGTCATTCAGATCAGGATCCTGAGCCTGAGACTCTCCTGCAGGGTATTGTGTACTGGAAACTGGAAAACAAGCTTCTATCTCTGATTTTATATCCTGATCAGAAAGACACTTTATATAATCAATTTTAAACTCTTAAACAACTCGATACAGATGTACACAGATGACAAGAAAAACAAGCAAACATCCAATCGAAAAATTAGAATGTACGGAATTTATTATGTAAAACTCAATAATCAGTTCTATCTCCATGGCATCATCATTCATAGCATCATCAGAATTTTAAGATACTAACCTCAGTAGCATTAAGCATGCCATCATCCATGGCATCATCATTCATGACAGAACTTCCTCGCGGAGGGTTGGGTGTAAGAGTCTTAGGTGTCTTCGGACAATATGGAATTGTGACAGCATTAGATTCTTCATCGTCATGTGTTTGATCGGTTTGCTTTTGCTTCTGATAAAATACCTTTGAAACTACATATTCACCTTCCTTTTCATCATCTTGAGAGCCTAAGTGGTATTGATGCATCCGCCAGTTCGACTTGACAGGCTTGGACCCCTTTTCTGAGCTTCTATAGAGGACCATAAACTTTTTGCAGCCCTTCTGAATTCCATTGTCGATTACAGGTTTTGTCTTGCCGGTCTTGTGCCACCGGACATTCTCCTGGTTGTGGTCACTTTGGATCTTGCGCCTCTTTCTCTGACCAGAAGCATACGCATTTGAAGTTTTGTGAAAAAAATGAACACTACATCCGTCCTTCCTTGCTCCTGTACCAAGAAATAACATAATTTCACTAAGTTGTTGATATCACGATGACATTGTGGAGTCTCTATGCTCTTCCAAAGTTGTTCTTTATTACAGATAGTTAGATAGCCTTGAATACAAACATCATTTTGTTGTCTTTTCTTACTAGTGTCAGATCCTGGAATCAAGTCAATAAGTTCTATCTGAAAGAGGCTTAATTTAATTCCTCACCTGGAAGATCTTTCGGATGGGTGTAGCAAATCCCTTTATCTGTATCAAGTGTTGGAATGAATTCATCGATGAATACATGAGGCTTTACTTCACCTACACCACATTTTGATGCAAGATGTTCGAGCAGTTGTGCATCAGAAGGGTCAAATTTCACACCAGCTGGTAGACCAGGCCATTCATAAGAAACCTGATCAGAACAGAAAACACCTGCTAACATTAGGAAATAGGAATGACACAAAGCATTCACATCCCATAGCTAGAGAACATGATTTGAGTAAAAGATGAGGTATGTGAAGAAATTGAATAATCCCTAGTGTTCTTGATACAGAAAAGAAGTTTCCGAAGATATAAATTCTGGAGTTGTAAGTGCCCTTAAAATCTATTGTATCAGCAAGGAAAAATTTTCAATGTGGATGTTTGCATGTTTGGTTCAAGTAATAATGTACAGGAAGTAGATGTTCCTGGGGAGTGAAAAAAAACTGGAGCTGTTTGGTCGACATAGAAGTTGGACCGTTTTCCTTCTCATATAGCGGAGGAGGTCGATTGCCTAGTCTTGATCTTCCTTAAGTAAGAACAACTTCTTAAGAGAAGTCCTACTTCTTTCCTTCATCTAAAGTCTAAACATTCTTCTTCCATCCCTTAAATCAAATGTAATCTTTTCAAACAAATGATTACTTAGTTAGTCATTAGAAACTTACATCGCTATTGTCAATCCAAAAATAGCATTTTGGACATTGACGCTTTGCTCCACAATCTTTAATCTGCACAGCTGAAGATAAGGTTGCATGTCTTACTTTCTTCGCAATCGTTCTACAATCAACAAGCCAACTTCTGCAACAACAATTATAGGCATGTAGACATCAATGAAATACTCCCCCGAAAAAGGAAGCTAAAATACATAACAAAAAATCATCAACCCCGCAACATGCATGAGTCCAATGGCCTTAAAACAAATGAATGACAACCACATTGCACCATAACCATGTTTAAGAAGCAAGAAACAATCCAAAACTTAAAATCGGAATGTCGTCAACCATTAGTATCACCAGGCCATCCTCAAGCTAACTCTTATATCCAAAATGTATCTCTCAGTCAAAATGCAGAACATGTATGTTCACAATAGCAATTGGAACATTCTCTCTAGCAGAATATGGTCATACTTCTATTATATACTGTGTCAAACCATCAGTATCACCAGGCCAAAATCAATCAAGAATCCCATTTCCATTTCTAGTACTTGTGTCAGAAAACATTACATTTCTACAATCAATTCATGAACATATATTTTGTGTCTGGCTAATCATAGACCAATTTTCCAGCACCAAACATGTAAGAAAGGGGTAATTTGGTAAATTCTACTTAGTGCGGGCCCCAACCAATGCCTCTTCTAAAAAGAACTCCATTGCCATAGGAATTCACTAACCTCTAAAAACATTAAAGTAACAACCAAAAAAATCAGCCGCATACAACAACTTAGAGATTGACATCAGAAAACTAAAATGTAATAGCTTCTAGAACAAGATTCATGTGTCCACTATATTCATTCACTCAAATGTGCCATCCAAAATTTACAGCTTTTATCCTACACATTTTTATAAGATACGCATTTCCGCTAATACTATTTTCTTGCTCGTTGCTCATTTCAAAAACTCCCAAATGAGTATAATTCCAAATTTTCAATATCAATCCAAGATACATTGTTACCACATAATTCAATACCCACATAGTTTCCTCCCCAACCACTTCATTCTTCATTCACTCAATCATTCCCAAAACAGGTAACACCCAAAACTTAATCACCTTCCATAAAAATTATAGCTCAAGACATTATATTTTCTTGTGAAACCAAAGATATCCACCGCCGTTATCAGTGACTATTCCCTTCGCCTAATGAACAACCACTAAAATAGCTCAAAACATTCTACATAGTAAAACAAACTTGTTGAATAACATAAAAACACCCAAACAACCTAATCCCTGAAAATGTACGAAAAATGGAGGGAAACTGTTAAACCCATAATCAAAACCCTAGAATTTCAATAAAACATAGAAATTGTTTAACTCTACAATTTCAGCACCAATCAAAGCATAGTAATTTCTAAAATGTTCTTCCATAATACTATACCCATCAAATATTGAAAGCAGAAAAGTAGTGAAGCAGGTTCAAAAGAGCAAAAACAATGAAAAGACATGATTTTTTCATCTGGGTTAAGGGTAATTTTGCTTACTTCGCCATTTCATAGGATACACAGAAGCTAACATTACAGAGAGGAGAAAGAGAAGGAAGAAGCTTATGCTTCTATGCAAATATATAGGGGAGCTTCTTGGTTGTAAGTTGTAATGAACTTTATAATAAGAATAAGAATTCTCTCTCTAGTGACTGGGTTAAGTAAACTCTCGTAATGCTCATGAAGAGCGGGAAACTTGACGTTGAAGAGGAGGGTTGGATACGTTGCCTCACCCCCGAACCAATTTGTCAACCTTTTTTCTTTTGATTAGGAAATCTCACCTTCACATGATATCGGATGTCGTCCCCCATTTTATTTTCAGTTAGACTTTAATTAATATAGTTCGATTGCATATATTTTTCAGTTTAACTCTAATTAGTTCAGTTCGATTGCATATATTTAGTTCAGTTCAGCTCTACTCATCACATTTTTATTTATATTAATATTGTTGTATTACCTGCTAGCCTATTAGGGGAAAGGAACGAAACTGCCCCGTGTAAGGGCATTTGCCATAGATAGCTTGCCTCTTATTTAATTTATTGTACTACTTTTCAGAAGTAAATATTATTATTATTGCTATATATTCTTTCTACAATTATATCTTTACTTATTAACAATAATTAATAATAATAATAACATTAATAACATCAATTACTATTCCTTATGTTTTATTTCTCTTACTTTTTCATTTTTCTTGTTTGTTTTTCTTTGTCTTACTTAAAAATCTATTCTTTTTTGTTAAACATTTTTTTTCATTTTTACATTACTTTTCCACTCATTGGTCTTACATATTAATCCAGATTTTTTTCTCTCTCCTACTTTTATCCCCACATTACAGTTACATCATTTATTCATCACCCTACTTGATAATTGGAGTTACGATAACTTGAACAAACAAAGACAAGTGGAGCCGTGGAGGGAGTGTAAGACATTATTGTTAATTTAACTACTAATATATCTATTGATAATAATTACTCCCTCCGTTCCAAAATGTTATACACATTTTCCGTTTTAGACAGTTTTAAAAAGATATACCCATATAGAATCTTTTCTATTTATATACATTTTTTCTCCCCATTTTACCCTTCAATATCTAAATATTTACCAACATTTTACTCATTTGTACTTTAATGGTCCCCATATTTGAATCTCTCTCTTACTTTTCCTAATAAGGACAAAAAAATACATAAAAATTATTAAAATAAACATAAGATTCTCATATGATTCTATTTACCTTGGTTTTCCCCCATATTCCAAATGGGTATAACATTTTGGAACGGAGGGAGTACTTAATATTTTTAAGTACTATTATTATATAATTATTTATTTATTATTATCAATCAATTATAAAAATGTTAAAATCATTATTCATTAATTATTGTTACTATTATTTAATAATTTATTATTATGAATCTATTATTGTTTCATCATAGTTAATTATAATTTAATTCATTTTGGCTCTATTCATCTTAATGCAATTCAATTCATTTCAGCTATATTCAGCTTATTTCAATTCAGTTTAGTACATTTATGCCAAAGAGAACACGCCCTTGAGACAATAATACCCTTCTCCTCTTTTTACTTACGTACGTTTCAGCTTGAGCTCTTCACAAGCCATGCTCGAGATCTACTTTATTTTCCACATGCCAAACCTTAAATCTTTTTTTCTAATGTGTGTAGCGAACAATAAAGTGGTATGATGTAGACTGAACTTGAACCCTATTTATAAGCTAAATAATAACCCTTATAATAAGATTTTACCAAATAAAATAGCTAACATCCACTTGTTATAAAAAAGGGGGAAAATTGTCGGGAAATACCAAAGTTTTAGCACTTTTTCAAAAATAAATACCAAGGAGTTGCAAAATGTGAAATAAATACCAACAAGTTATGTTTTTTTATAGAAATCCATACCAACTAACAAATATATGTCTATTTTTTCGTCACTTTCTCACCCAAATTTAACTCATTTTAGATTTTCTATTGTTTAGCGATGAAGTTGAATGTATTTCTGTTAGTTGGTATGAATTTCTAAGACGGAAAAATAGACGGATATTTGGTATTTGGTATGAATTTCTAAGAAAAACATAACTTGTTGGTATTTATTCTACATTTCGCAATTCCTTCGTATTTATTTTAAAAAAATGCTAAAACCTTGGTATTTCCTGACAATTTTTCCTGAAAAAGTGAAAAAGGGTATTACATTACAAATTCTTTAAAAATCTTTCAAAATTATGTTTCCCATTTATAAAGTGCTAGTATATATGTCACATAAATCCCAAATATGAAAAAATTACTCAAAAAATTGTGATTTATAATGACAAATAATTCTATATAGTATAAGGGAAGAGTGGGTGGACAGCAAAAAAAGAAAAAAGGAAACCGTTTTCGCATGCATCACGTGCATTTGACACTAGTTGAAGTATATGGAAAGAGGGTGGACTCTAAAATAGAAAAAAATCCTAATTGCTTTACTAATTCGTTAATAAACGATTTCACAAACTGAATTATTAACAGATTTTGCACGTATCGCGTGCATTTTACGCTAGTATTCCTAAAATTTAGATAATCAATAGTAAATACATTTTCCACTCAAGTAAATGTTGGGTTATGACTTATGAGCAAAATAAACTAGGCTTGAGTTTACGTAACCTGGGTCCAAACCTGGGGATAAGTCTCTTACACTGGGCTTCGCTAATACAAGTATGAAGTTATATTTGATGTTCTGTTGGAATTCGCATTTTGTGGGGACAGACAATACACAGTTAGGAGAGAGAACTGCCTTGAGGCCCAAGCCAAAATTGGTAAACGTTGGAGTCAACTAATTGTCCTATTTACCCTGCTTTTTATGGATAATTACTGTCTACTTGCTACGTAACCCCAGTACCCCACCCATTTACTGTTGCCACGCGGTAAACGAATTGAATTAAGAGTTTATTTTTCCTAGATAATGTTTAAAATTTGTAAAAAAAATTCTATGCGTTATTTTAAAATTTATTTACTATCATACCGTCCGCGTAGAAATGAGTAAAAACGAACCTAGTTTTTTTAGCTTCACCACTACATCGCTACTCCAAGGTAGCGATTTATAGACCAAAGTCGCTACTTGGAGTAGCGGTTTTGGTCTATAAATCGCTACTCCAAGTAGCGGTTTTTACCTGCTATTTTTATTTAGAAATTTCATTGAATGACTTACTGTAAGTGGGGTGATGGTTTTTCGCAAAGGTAAGCAATTTCTACGATGATGTTCACTCCTTCAAACTCAATCAAAATCTATTAATTTTGGAAACAATTTCAACAAACCCGTTCAGGGTGTTAGACAAAATCGCTAATTAATTCAATTAGTTAGAGCGTCTTGTTATTGTAATTTTGTTTTAAGTTGCCAGTTTTTTCTAACCAAAAAAACCTAAATATGGAAGTAAAAAAAAGTTTCCAGTGTTTAATAGTCCGTTTTCAAAATAAACTTGGTTACTATCATTACGACTAATTTTGAGTTTATAATACTACTTATGTCATATGACTCTAAAATCATGAAAACTAAAATAAAGAAACTAATAACGATATCGAACGGACCTCAATAAGTGATTTTAGTTCATCATGCATTTATCCAACTTCTTTCCTTGCTTGTTCTAGGATTCAATTCATACCCCATGCATTTGCTGAGTAGTGGCGGAGGGGTTCGGGTGGGGAGAGTTTGGCTTGCAATGGGCCTGTGGCAAGGGACCCTGTGCGAGGGCAGTTCAGATGATTTTCTTCTTACCACAATATAATTGCGTGTTTAATAATAACGAGATTATCTTTTTTAATAAGTAAAAAACTTCTTTCCTTGAATAGTTAAGAAAAAAATCGGTGTCAAAGATTTGATAATATCTGATAAAATGATTAAGGGTATAAGATTTTATGATGTCTAATAAAGTGAATAATTACTTATACTTCTTGTACAATTATTATCATGCACCCGAGTGCACCGTGCGCATGGTGCACCCGGTGGCATTATTGTAATTAATGCGAAAATCTGGGCAACAGTATAAGTATTAAAAGCTTGCCCCAATACCATGTAGATAGTTTAGCTCAGTTGGTCTTGAGGTTTATGTGCTTGGCTGTTGGTCATGGGTTCGACTCCCATACCAATCATTTATAATTTTTTTTAACGTTTGTCTTTTCCTCCTCTTTTGGCTTTGAATCTCATTGTTTAATTTTTTTTTCATGTTTCTTCCATAGTCTTAGTTCTTATTATAGCTTTTTTTATTTTATCTTTTTCAATTATTTTGCATATTGTTGTACTATAATTATTTTTTTGGAGGGATGTTGTATTATAATTGTTATTTTTAAATATCTAAAAAATTTATTTTACGGGTTGAATATATAATTATTATAACACGCCTTTTTTCTTTTTAATATTTTCCATATTCTGTTACAATATATTTTTATTAAAATTTAAATAGAAAACTTATTTTATTCTTCTTTTCTTCTCCACTCACTAACTTTTTCCATTTATTAAAATACATTTCACTCATTTGATCAAAATGAGCAATAATTTTTGTGCAGCAAGATCAGTAAACATTCTTATCACAATCGAGAGATTTTGTTTTACTCATTTGATCAAATGAGCAATAATTTTTGTGCAGCAAGATCAGTAAACATTCTGATCACAATTGAGCGGTTTATTTTACTCATTTGATCAAATGAACAATCTATTTGCAAAGGAAGATCGGTAAAGATTTTTGATCTTGAGTGAAGTAAAATAAATCTACTCCTTTTGTAACAATTAAAAACAAACAGTGAGAGTAAAAAATAAGGAAATGAGCAACATGATTTTCAAAGGAAAACATGGAAAAATATATTTGATATAGTTCACATTATGATTTGATATCGAGTGAGTTAAATTAACTCTACTCATTTACAAAATGAACAATTTTATTTTACTCATTTTGATCAAATAAGCATTTTATTTTGTCTTGGAGATAAATCAATTTGCTCATTTTGACAAATGAGCATGTTTGTTTTGATAAGTAAACATTCTCATCTCAAGTGAGGTAAAATAAATATGTTCATTCACAAAATGAGCAGATTTATTTTACTCATTTGATCAAATGAGCAATTTTAGTTTACTCATTTGATCGAATGAGCAGTTTTATTTAACTCATTTGATCAAATAAGCAATCTTTTTTACACAGGAAGATCAGTAAACATTTTGATCTTGAGTGAGGTAATAAATTTGCTCATTCACAAAATGAGATGTTTACTATGACTTAATTTTTTCTTATTATATTCTTCTTTTCTTTTCCACTCTCTAACTTTTTCCAATTCTTTTTTGAATGT
Organism: Patellifolia procumbens; assembly: GCA_947645195.1. Lineage (NCBI taxonomy): Eukaryota > Viridiplantae > Streptophyta > Magnoliopsida > Caryophyllales > Amaranthaceae > Patellifolia > Patellifolia procumbens. Next base: position 915,876 of record CANSGD010000928.1, read on the forward strand.
GGAGAAATAAAAACTAAACAAACAATAAGATACCCATTGAAAAATTAATGAAATAAGAAATATAGCTTTGAAATGAGTAAATATGTTACTTAGTGCAAAAAGGTCCTAAAATGAGCAAAAAACTCTTAGAAGATTGCTCAATTAATGAAATTATTAACAATACCACTGAATATTTATGGAGCAAAAAATAATATAAATGAGTAAAACATCCTAATAATGAGCAAACATTGTCTTATTTTACGGTGTAGAATATATAATTATTTTAAATTCACTTTAATTTTTAAGCTTCCAATATATCACTAGAATGAACAATACATAGTTCGAATGAGCGATGTATCTTAAATGAGCAAATTAAATGTCTATTTCTAATGTCTTAAAAAATAAAATAGTCATAAAAAAGAAGAAAATAAACAATATTATTTTCTAATTTGTAGTAGCTTAACACTGGTACGTGGAAAATAAATAAATGAGTAATATATCTTTTAAATGAGCAATTATATAATTCTTTATTGATTAGTAAACATGTATATACTGTTTCACATCGACGAATATATTACTAAAATGAGCATTATATATTTCAAATGAGAAATATATCTTAAAATGAGAAAATATATTTTCTAATGTGTTAAAAAAAATACCAAGTAGAGTAATCGGTTATAATATAAGTAAATGAGCAATATTGTTTTCGAATGAGCAAATAGATTATACTTGAACTTGAAAAATAACTAAATGAGTATCGTAACTTTCAAATGAGCAATATAACTTTTAAATGAGCAATAATAGATTTCTTTTAAACAAATAGGAATAAAAAGAAGATTAATAAAAAATGAGTTGAAGGAGGAAAAAAACAACAACAAAGAGTGGTAGAGGGGGGATTCGAACCCGCGACCCTCTAACGCAAAGAGAGCATAAAAGCCCAGCCACTGAGGTAGCTTTCACTTAGTGATGTAAATGGAAGGAAATAGTATTAGAGTTGTTTTGCTGAAATTCGCGAAAATCACCAAAATGCCACCGGGTGCACTGTGCGCACGGTGCACCCGGGTGTACGGTGCATGGTCTCTACTTCTTGCCATCACTTAGGGCATTTTTTCTAACTTATTTTCAATTCAGTTCAGTTCAACTCTTAACAACACTTTTACTCTCACGGTTCACTATTACTTTCAGTTTAGTTCAGTGTAGTTAGGGGACTAGGCTACTAGCCTTGACCCATGGTGTAGTGAGGCCTTATTTAAATTATTTGCCTGAACCTTTTAGCGATAGCTTCATGCAATAATTTACGATTTTTACTATTCTCCTCTCTCTGTTTGTAAATTAAATATTTTAAAATCAATTTACAATGTTAGGGGAGAATATTAATGGCCTCGATTCAAAATGTCGCATTTTATTTAGGAACTAGACAAGAATTCGCGATGACGTAGCCACGTGGACCTATTTACTATTTGGATTATGCAATTGTGGCTGTTTAAAATTAAAAACGCTGACCCCTAAATTAGTATTGTTTCACATACCTAAGTATTGCATGGTGACTATGGGCTTGTTTGGTTGCTCAAAATAAATGGAGGAAATTAGAATTCATGTGAATTTGCAAACAAGGTAGTTGTTTGGTTGGATTGAAAAAGAGAAAATGTGGGAAGTAGAAATTCATGGGAATTTGGATTTACCATAAAATGTTGGAATTTAATTACCTACTCTCCCCTTGTTCAATGAAAATTCCCATGAAATGCAAAATCCCACATGACAACCAAACAATTTAGAACAATTCCTAGGAATTTCACAAGGGAACTAATTTCCCATGAAAAACAAATTCCTATGGGAATTTAATTCCAATGACAACCAAACGAGCCCTATGAATTATAATAATTCACATGTTAGAGCTTTATGAAGTTATGTTGTCTTCTGTTTTCCTAACGAAAAATGCAAGAATAACACATGAATTAGCTAGGCCTATGTCATACCCTTCATTGCTAATTATTGGATCAGCTAACCTAATAAAAATTGTTAAAATTTGAGGCGTTATGAGCGGGGCTTAGATTAATTGAGGATTTAAATTTGTTTCGACAATTAAACTCGTTCGAGAATTTTTTTTAAAATAGATCGAATGATAGTTGATCTTATTTTATACTACTAGCCTTCTATGCATGTGATGCGTGTTTCGTCCGAAAGAGTAATATATAAGAAATTTAAAATAAACTACATTATAATTTCTCCAGTGGAGTGTATCCATATTTTTCATAATTTTGAAAATAATCGTTAAATTTTAGTTATTTTGTTTTTTAGAGGGTGTAATCTTAATCTCAGAACAGTTTAAATGGTGAAACAATATAAATACATAAAAAAGAGTAATATATATTAGAGAATATATTAGCAATAGTGATTTAAAAACAAAACGTCAAAAAAGACAAAAAAAAATGCCAAACAATTAATGGAAGATGTCATTTAGAGTATCATCGCTCTTGAGTAAAAAATATGTCATCACTCTCCCTTTCTCACTCATTCTAAAATACTCTATCATGTTTCATGGCCAATTTGATCAGATGCACCCCATGTCACTCATGACTCATCACTAATTAATTACTCATGTACTTGAAAATAAAAAAATTCAAAAGTATATAAAAATATAGCAAAGTGGGTGTCTATTTATAGATCTCAAGAAAATATAACCGTTAATATTTTTTTAATTATTTTTACTTTGTAGATTTTCAGATATTTTTATTTGAAGTTTAAACATTTTTTGCTAATAGTCTGATTGCTAAGATTGGTTAATTAAGATTTGATTTATTTTAATTATTTTTTCTTTTATTATTTTTGGTGTCCACGGAGTAACACAGTAAATGACAAAGCAATATGATTGCTCACTTGCTCTGAGGACAAGTGGGAGGATGGTAAACCTTCAATCAAGGCCCTGTTCAGTTCACCTCAAAATAATAATATTCATTAAAAATAAGTTCAGTTCAGTAAAAATAAGTTCAGTTCAGTAAAAATCAGTAGTGCAAAGAAGAAAAAAACATGAATCAGTAAAAATAAGTTCAGTTCAGTAAAAATAAGTTCAGTTCAGCAAAAATAAGTTCAGTTCAGTAAAAATAAGTTCAGTTCAGCAAAAATAAGTTCAGTTCAGCAAAAATAAGTTGAACTGAACGGGGCCCAAGTATTCAGATAGTTAAAGGATTAATCACAGAGATAATTAGTCAATTTTATTTAAGATGATATAGTACTTAACTAAAAATATGTTGGGCTAATATTATTGGGCTAACTACTGGATATATTTGATCCTACATGAGCACGCACATAAAGCATAGGCTCTAGTTAGATAGTGGGTTTGGAGCCCATTAGTCACACAAGTAGTTTTAAGCAGATTTAGGTTGAGCTAAGTTAGACTTCCTCGATTTTTTGTCGTATCCAAACGCCTTAGTACGTTTGTCACTGCACAACTTCAAGCAGAAATATCTACAGTTGTTATACGTAAAAATTATAAAAAAAGTTAATATATGGTTACTATATATCTAGACGAATCTAACAAGACCTCACTTGACTATATTTTTTCTAACATGTAAAGAATAGAATGAGGTCAAAGTGAAGAACATAAATATATCACTTGACTATATTTTTTTTCTCCCAACGTCTAAGAAATAGAGTGAGGTCAAAGTGAAGAACATAAGTAGTGTATGATACAATTAAAAACTAGAGGTAGTATGTCAGTATATATAGAAGAAATATATTGCACCTTAAGAGCAGGATCCCCTATAATTTTCTTGTACCTTATTAGAAAAAAAATATAAAAAGAAGAAATATATTGACACGGGCCTTGCGTTCATTTCTATAAAAAAAAACACCTTAAAGAAAAATTTTTGAATAGCACTACTCTTTCACGTTCTATGCCTATTCTTTTCGTGAATGTACTCAATTATTTCCATGGAGTTAGTTAAATACATAAAATTAAGATTTTTTAGGGTATCAACAAAATTAGTTAGTAAAAATAAATGTTTAAATCAAAAAAGGCCGGATTCAACAAAAAAAGTTAATCGAGGAGAACAAAAATGTTAAAACAAACCTTATTTTTTAGAAAAAAATACAACAAAAGTTTAAGAAACCCTTATATCACGGATGAAAACTAACACAACTATAAGACTTATTTGTATGATACACTTAAGAAGAGAAAATTAGATCCTACACTCGAGTGTAAGATAAGCATCATGCTCACGGTTCAAAATGCAATCCTTTCCAAACAAAAGACACAATTTAAATGAATTCTCCATCCAACTTTTATAAATTAGATCTTTGTAGTCATTAAACATTAAAATGAACACCGATATGGATAAAATGAACATCTATGAATTGTAAAGGTAACATAATGACTGACGCCAAAAGAATATGAGCACCAAGTAGCGTTAGAATGAACATTAGGTACACAAGTAAGAAAAAATACATTAGAATTTACATGTAGACACCAACAATGATACGAACATTTATGCATATAAAGTACTACTAAAATTATGTACATTGCAAATAAAATGAAATGAAAAGAATAATGAAAGGATTAATGAACATTTATTCAGTAGAATGAACATTATTTGTGATTCCATATCTACTCTAATATACATCTGATGTATAATGAACATCAATGCAAATGAAAAGATTATCATTATATTATTTCCAATGAACAATTTCAAAAAATATTAGTCTAATGAACATTACACGTATAAATGAACTCAATCCAAATGAACATAACATTATTAGTTTTTTCAATGAACATTTTCAAAAATTATTCTAATATAAACACCGAATGAAACATTAGAAGCATTTAAAAGAACATCAATTTATATTCAACATCTAACATTCAACATTCAACATTCAAATATACACCAATCCAAATTTGAATGAATATTTATTCAAGTACAATCCAAATTAAACATTCAAATGAACGTCAATCTAAATTCACCATTCATACAAAAACATATACAAAAAAAATCCAAATTGAACAAGAAAATAATTAATATATTCAAGGAATATTTCCAACAACATATAACTCTAGAATGAACATCAAAAGCAATCAAATGAACATCAATTCGAACTCAACATTCACATGAACATCAATGCAAATTCAAATGAACATCTATTCAAATGAAAATCAATCTAAATTCAAATGAAAATAAATATATAAATTATATGCAAAAGTGATCCATATTTATTTCATATATGCGTTTAATTTACAACAAAATAAAAATTGTGATTTTCTAGTCTATGAAAAAAATATATAAAAAACGTTACCATTCACAATAATCAGAAACAAAAAAAAATCAAATTCGAACATTTTTTGATTGAATATGATGAATAGATATAGATGATTACGAAAATTAATCAGACATGGAAAATTGGCTTGAAATTTGAATTTTTTTGAATGAAAATAGAATTGATTATTCTGGGAAGAAAGTGATTTAAGATTAAAATAGAGGAGAGGGAAATTCATAGGCAAATGAATTCAAAATGTCTGTTTTCAAAAAGGAGGAAAAAAAGAATGGAGGAGAGAGAAAAAGATGACCTCCCCTGTGTTTATTGAAGTTGAAGTAATATTCATTCCATGTTTTTAAAGGGCTGATTATTAACTAACGGTGTTTAATGTTCATTAGAAAAGCCCAATATTTATTATAAGCAAAATGCTCATCCCACACACGAGTATATAATCTACCGATTGCTTAAGAAGAGTATAAAAGACTATAAACTTCATTTAGCCAATTGCTTAAGAAGAGCATAAAAGACCATAACTTTATTTAGCCAAGAATTTAAACTAAGTAACCCTCCAAATTTAGTACACCCCACGAGGGGGTGAAATGCACAATCCCACATAGTATGTGTACCCCAAAACCGAGACCAACCGTCTTCACTTCCCTCATTTCTAAGGATTTTCACTCCAAATCCAACTCTCTCTCCTCTCCAAAACATCAATCTCCATGGCCTCTTTCCACTCTTCAACATCTTCTTCTTACTCTCTACAATACCTCATTTTCCACTCCCAGCATTTCAATTTCAACAAAGTTGTATCCTTTTTCCCACATATTCTTCTTCCTCTTTACAATTTGCTGATAAAAAAGAAATGCCCTTTTTCATTTATGCTCTCTTAATCACTTTCTTTCTCACTTTTAAACAATCTTATGAAACACCCATCTCACAAACTCACCAAAACTCACAAATAAACCTTAAAAATGGAATCTTTATCCATGATCACCATCTTTGCAATGAAACTTGTGGTACATTTCATGTATCTTACCCATTTTACATAAATAATGCTTCTTGTGGGTGGTCTAATCCTCCATTTTTAGACTCATTTCAACTCACTTGCTTAAATTCAACTTCCCTTTTCCTCACCATTGATACCCAAAACTACAGAGTTTTGGAGTTCTTTTCTGATGGAGTTTTGGTTGATTTTCCTGGATTTTCCAATATTTGTAGACCTTATAATGACTTAAACTCATTTGGGTTTAGTGGGAATGATTGTTTTGGGATTTCAAGTGATAATGTAATTGGGTTATATGATTGTGAGGATTCCTCTTTGTGTAAGGCTAATTGTGAAGCTAATGACTTACCTGATTGTGACAGAAATGGGAATGGGAATGGGAATGGGAGTGGGCCAGTTTGTTGTTACCCTTTATCTGATCATAGTGTATGGCATATAAGAGATCAATTTAATGTGTTTGCTAAGTATGAGTGTAGGGGTTTTTCTTCATGGTTTGTACCAAGAGGAATGAATACTGGGAAAAGAGGGGTTAAATTGGAATGGGGTTTACCTATGAACTTATCTAAAGAAGTTTGTGATGTTAATGCATATAGAGTGAATGCTACTACTGTTAAGCATGGAGTAAGATGTATTTGTGATGATGGGTTTGTTGGTGATGGATATGTTAATGGAACTGGATGTTTGAAATGTGAGTTTCTTTACCTATATCATATTCCTATTTCTCCTGTTTAGTCTTTTTATGATAATATAGTGTTGAATGTGACGCGTCGGATGTTCAAATGATATTTTGTCAATTGTTGGAGATATATTTTTGGCTGATTTTTTTGGCTTGTGTATATGGCTGTGTGATGGGGGAGGGGATTCACCCCCTTTTGATTGTGACGTCTTGCACGCTCAAATGATTGGTTGTGTCATGGTTTATGAGTCCCCCCATTTGTGCTTGTTAGTAACGACTCAGGATCCTATCTATTGCAATGGATGTCCATTACTTTTAATTACACTATGGGAGAGAATAAACTTGAGAAGGAATCTCCAAATCACCGCAAACCCTTGGTGTAATTTGGATAAATCACTGGAGAGGATACTACTCGTTAGTAACCCCATGACAACCTTGTTAATTCTTATTAGTAACCTCATATATGCTTTATTAGTAACACTGTTTGTGCTAATCAATAACCCATGTGTCACCATGAACTACTGGTTGAGTGGTTTCTCATTTTAGTGTTACATTTCGGGTGAATAATCTGGAATCATAGAGTAATTATAATGTTAATCAATATGATTATCTGCTTAATGATATTGAAAGACGCCTAGCTCAATGCAATTCCGGAAATTGGCTGATATGATTAAGGTTAAGGTTTGAGCATTGTACTTGTGTTAGTTGTGTACGTAGAAAACCTTGCAGGATTTTGTTTCTGAAATCAATTGCTTAAAGAAGTTTTTGGTGTAAACTAGATGGCTTCTTTTGTTCTACATTTTTTTTCTGAATCAGTCTTGGCCTTTGATGATCTGTATCTACAACAGATGGTGTAATTTATTTACTGAAGTCAAATTTGTTTTCCTGCAGCATGCTTCAAAGATGGAACGGAAGAATTTGGCAAAGACTGTGAACCAGGAAGGCGTAGCAAGAAGAAAATGATAATACTAGCTGGTATTCTGATTTTCATTATTTATATTAACGGCCTCTTTTTGGTAGATGGTAATAAATGATGATTATGGTAAAACATTCATATGTAATTTAAAGTAATGCATCGAACATGGTGGCGCTTTCTTCATAAACTTCCATTACCATCTTATCACTTATTCACTTTAGAGTTGGTATTGACTGAAAATGGAATTATGTGAAGATATCACATCTTTGGGGATGTGGTTCATTTGTCATTACCATTGTGATGAGTAGGGGGCTTTCCTTGCAAATTACATATGAATATATGATTTTGTTATTATTACCGACACTTAGTACTGCCCTGGCCGTAGGTGAAGAATGTTTGCTCAAAAAACTGATATCTACCTTTAAATTCTCAAAAACAAAACATTTTCTTTCATGATCTGCAGGAATTCTCACATCAGCTTTTGCCGCTGCCTCTTTGCTTGCCCTTCTTTGTTTAATAAAAAGGTCAGTGAAATCTACCGAGTATGGGTCTTCCCACAAGCCCCAATTTCGCAGCACATTATCATTCCGAAAATCTTGTAACACCCGGCTTTTCACCTTAAATGAACTAGACGAAGCCACCAATGGATTCAACGAGGGACAGAAACTGATGATCGACAGTTGTGGTGGCAGTGTCTTCACCGGCACCCTTAAGGACGGTTCCCGAATTGCAGTCCATAGGGTCAAGTGTGAGAATGAGAAAGACCTTATGCAAGTATTAACCCGGGCTGAGCTCTTATCTACAATTTTACACCGGAATTTGGCTCATATTTTTGGTTGTTGCATTGATTCGGGCTATACTCCTATGATAGTGTATGAATTTCCTGAAAACGGAACTCTCGAAGATCATATACACAAAGGAAAAGTAGAAAAAATCAGCCTAGATTGGTACAAAAGATTAAGTATTGCTGCTCAAACAGCTAGTTTACTTGCTTTTTTACAACACGAAGTATCTCCTCCTATTTCTCATCATAATCTTAAGACTAGTACCATATTCTTAGACCAAGATTATAATGTCAAAGTTGCCTGTTTTGAGTTGTTTAGTAGCTTAGAATTGTATAACAGTGATGTTTATGAATTGGGAGTTTTTCTCTTGGAGATAGTCTCAGGCTCAAAGCACGTAGATATGCCTACAATCGCGTTACAGAAGACTAGGGATGGTAATCTCGAGGAGATAATTGACCCACTTCTTTACTACCATGAACAGCCACCTTTTAGAAGGGAGCAGATTGATAGAGTTACTGATATTGCTACAAGATGCCTGTTATTTGGTGGGGATGGCAAGCTTAGGATGTTGGATGTTGCAAGAGAACTGGTGCATATCACTAAGGATAGCATCGATGGCGGCAGTAAAAGAGGTCCAGCATTGGAGGAGACCTTCTCAAACTCTAGTCTTCTTCAGATGATTTCCATGTCTCCTGATTCTATTTATGTTCCCTGAATCTTATCTTCAATCAAGCAACTTCTTCTAGTTAAGATGTATGATTTGTTTGTGCTTATGCTGGCTTCTAGTTTGTGATCTTAAACTTTGTATATGCATTTAACAAGGGCAATGATATATGTTCATTCTGTACACATCTTAAGGTAACCATGCCCTTATCAAGGCTACATAGTACTATTTAATATATGTACTATATGGCTCATATACATAAAAATTTTGTGCAACATACATGTTAACATTAAGTTTAGGGGAAATTTGGAAAACGATTACCTAGGTTTAATGATACGAGTAAAACAAGTTGAGATAAGGGTCAATAAGTTTGTAAGTTTGGACAATGACTAGTACGTCTAAAAAAGTTTCCAAAAGGGTTTTTTGAGTGAATAAAGCCTTGCTAGTACACCATGAAAATATGCAAGCTCAATGTTTAGGGGTATAATGTTACGGAGTATTATTTTATTTTGAAAAAGGTAACCTTAGGAAATCTTCTTTGTGAGAGGGAAGATTTATACAATCATCAACAAAGAAGTATTAGAAACCAGATGACCAACACAACAACACTAACACTCTAGTCCATTTCTCGATTAGCTTTTTTTAAAACATGTTCACCTTTTTCAATTTTCGAAGTTTAGAATAGAAACTAGGTTTGTAACTTGTCAACATCAATGAACTTATATATTGAACGTTCTATGCACAAAAAAGGGGGAAAATACGTGACATCAAGCAAACCTAACTTGTGATGAGTCCTACGGAGCTAAACTTTGCCACTTTTGATGCGAAGTTTTTCTTGACACATCTCTCCATGTACTATGTTTATTATTTGTAACAACTCCCAAATTGCGTTTATAGGCACTTTGGATTCCGGTGATTGCTTGCATTTGTAAGTTTGGACCACAAGAAGTAGGGAAATTACAGTTAATGCTCATGAAATTCAATGAATCAAGCTTATGCTTTATAGAGTTATAGTATCAAGAATTGACCCCTAACTAAATAGGCCACAAAATTAGTTGTTCTTGGTCCTCTAAACCTTTTTTTTACACATGTAAATAGTATTTAACAACAAGATATAAATTTATTTTTTAATTTCTTTGTAGTGTTTTTATTATAAATTTATTCTTTAATATTTATCATTATGAATTCCAAAGTGTTTGTTATTCACTTATGATAAAAGTTATATGAGAAAATAATGTTTGTAACGATAGAATTCTTTGTAATAACGTGTGCCTTAGATTTTTCATTACAAAAAAAAGCTTGTTCCTAAACTCGCAATGACTATTTCCTTATGTCTAGCTTCGTACAATGTTGAAATGCAACAGGTTCGTAGAAGCAATTGAGACAGACTAATTAAGAGTAAAAAGTTTTGTTAGTGCTTCAAGGTTGATTAAAAGTTTCTAATTCAATGCATTGGTGGAAACCCACTTAATCTAATTAGAAACTTGAAGCACTAAATATTGCAAGAAATTCACAAGAAAACATGCATGTATTAATGAACTTGAGCATATTCCAAATGTTTTGACATAGTCATGTTTAATACGAAGATGAGAGGTGCTACCTTATTTCTATGGCCTATAATTTCTCTTGTGATTCCACATTTAACTACTCTTTTAACCCTCTTTTGACCATTAGCTAACCACCATTGTTTTCCTTGCTTCTCTCTCTTTCTCTCTTCATAAAATCACCCTTCTAACATCCTTTCTATTTTCCTCCTACCATTTTTCTCCATTTTATTTCTCTAAGTTTGCAAGGTACTCGTTGATTTTACCTTTGTTTTAATTCATTAGATTATAACTTTTCATGTGTGTATATAGCCATATTCATACATTGTATGTAAGATTTGACAAAAAAGTTTCGCATATAGTAATCTAGTTTATGCAATTTAATCTCTGTGCCTTCTTCCCGCGTTCATCCTTATCTAGCTAGGTACATCTTCATTTAATGAAAATTAAATCTCGCCCACATCAATGCGTTGCATCCAACATTATAAAGGTTTTTTGAGTTTACATCAATATTGTGAAATTACGCCACCACGGTTAAAAATTATGCATTCCGATTCAAAATCCCTATGCTTACAATTATCTCTAGAACAAATATATGATTATTGAAAGTGTGTAAGGACACATATTTTATATATAAAAACCAAATAGTTATAAAATAAATAGAATACTCCCTAATAGATATTTATCCTACGTTGAAAATTACAAAAGAAAACTTGTCCTAACCAGCATGTTTGTTATGTTTGCTTAGCAAAAGATGAGTGAAGAAGCAGCAGCAAATGAAAATGAAGAGATGGTGACACAATCACCACGGCGTCCAGCCAAATTGAACGAGCGAATCCTTTCATCCTTGTCTAGGAGATCGGTCGCGGCACATCCATGGCATGATCTTGACGTTGGTACTATTATTTTGCTACTAATAGCTAGCCTTAGAAATATGTACAACTTCTAATATGATATAAAGCCAACTGAATGCTGCAAATTCTTATTGCAGGCCCTGAATCACCAAATATTGTCAATTGTGTAAGTTCTACTAATATGAATCACACTCTTTAGTACATTATGTTCAATAATACATGTAAAATTATTAAAAGAGGCGGTCTAATTTTATGTTAAAATTAGACCAACTAAAGTCCATTTTCTATTAACAAGCCCATTATATCTTACTCAAGCCCAATACTATTCCCAGACATTTAACACACTCTACTCATTCACTCTCTTCCCCTTTCCCTATTTCAATTTTAGTCTCGAAATATAACAAGCGATTCCTAATAAAAACATATGACTTACTGAATGAATTAAGCTAGTCACTAAATGGATTAAACTAGTCACTAAATAAATTTAACACCGAATATTGAATGGACTAAACAGGTCAAGAAATGAATTAAATAGGTCACAAAATGGATTAAATTGGTCCCTATTTTCAGAGGACGGTTTGTTGATTTTCTTTTCTTTTTATTGGGCCTATTGGACCGTTGCCTAATTTTATTTTAAAAGTAGACGGTCTCTTACAAGACAAGCTGATAATACATCTAAATATACTCTTCCTCTTTATCTATCAGAAATAGAACTGATCCATTGGCGAAATCCAAAGTTTTCTATGAGGGGCCAAACATACTTAATATTTCATTCACACAGATGTTATAAACAATGCTTTTTCAGCATTGAACACATATTTAAAACAACGAGAGGGGTCATCGCCTACATCAACCCCTCGAGTTCCGTCAATGGATCAAGTGTGGCATACCCGGGTTTGGAAAGTAGTTTTGCCAAACCGCTTTGCTTTAGAAAATCTTGGTTTTGGACCCGGCCAATCTAATTTCTTTCGAGTTCAGACAAGATTTTTTCGACTGTACTGTTTTTTTGTTTAGGGTTGAGGCCAATTTTCCTTCAACCAAAAGTCACCTTTTGAGTGAAGAGCCATGAAATGAAATGATCTGATAGTTGTTATGTTATACACAGGTTATTGAGATCACAAAAGGAAGCAAGGTCAAATATGAACTTGACAAGAAGACAGGAATGATCAAGGTAGTATAGGTGTAAAACTATTCCTACCATCTTGTAGCTAAAATTTTCTGTAACATATTCTATGTAGACTTTTATCTACTTCTTTTGTACCAACATATTTGAAGAAATATGATTTATGAACTCCTAAAACTTGCATCTTTCTGAAATTTCAACAGGTTGATCGTATCCTATATTCATCAGTGGTTTATCCTCACAACTACGGTTTCATCCCTCGCACACTATGTGACGACAATGATCCCCTTGATGTCTTGGTTCTCATGCAGGTACTTCCATTTGTTTGAAAAATCACATTCCTGGTTGTTCAGTCATTGTGTCATATAATTTGCTTGTAAATATAAAAACAAAACTGTCAAACATTAGACCTGGCAAAACTCGCCTGTGCAGCTATGTATCTAATATCTATTAGTTTTCATGGTAAACTAGCTCATTGAGAAATGACCGAACTTGATCAGACCCAAAACTGAACTCAAAACCCAACTATGGCTGACGCATACCAGACGACTCATTTGCCATTGCTAGTCGACTTGGCTTAGAAAACGGAGCGCATTTTATAAATTTATGCATGATCATATCGACTGATGAAGAGCCTGAAGTAATTACTGATTATCCTATGAACACACACAACACTAATGACATCCACTGATAATTGTGTATGCATACATAAGAACTCTGTCTGCATAAAAATTAGAAATAAAATTTGTTAATCTCATCTGATATGGATTTTGATAATGGACAGGAACCAGTTCTTCCTGGTTGTTTTCTGAGGATAAAGGCCATTGGATTGATGCCCATGATTGATCAGGTATTAATAATGTGATCTAAACTTAACTCAGATATTTCTCAGCAAATCAATAATTCTAAACATACCCTTAATGTTGCAGGGTGAAGCAGATGATAAAATTATAGCAGTTTGTGCTGATGATCCTGAGTACAAGTTTTACTCAGACATCAAAGAACTTCCTCCTCACAGACTTGCAGAAATTCGACGTTTCTTCGAGGACTGTATCCTTGTTAACTAACCCAACAAACTAACAGCAAGTTAAACAATCCACTTTAAAAATTACGGATATCACATTAAAAGTTACTAGATATTAAAAGATTACGGAATTTTGATTAACTTTAGATGTGTTTTGTGTAATTTATACCTGATCCAACCAAATGCTTACATCAAACAGTCTGACAGAAGATCAGTTGTTTCATTTTCTGTGTTTCCTCAACTATATATTGCAAATTAGACAAGAAGAATGAAAACAAAGAAGTTGCAGTCAATGACTTTCTTCCTAAGGAGGCGGCCTATGATGCTATCCAACACTCAATGTAAGCACTTTTTTTAATATACCTGGCCACATTTATTTTTAGATGGATAACATAAATGGCTAACTAATTACTATCTAACATCCCATGTAAGCAATATTATGTGTTATCGAGCAAGTAACTGTATCGGTCTGAATACACAAGAATGTTAGATGGTAACTAGTTCGCCATTTAGCTAGATTCCCTGCAGGCTAATCACATCTGGTGAGTTGATCATGAGCCAAGCCGGACCACATTTTAGGCGGAATTTTTTTTTTAGTCCAGGTGGGGTTAGATGGTCAGAGATGAAAACGTCCTAAAGAGGCCGGATCACACCTCAAAATATGGCCGGAAGGTCCAACCAATTAGCCCACACTAAGCCAGCCAGGCCAAAGTTGATCAGCTCATCATTTGTATCTTCCTTTTATCTCCCCTTTCTAATTCCTCGTTAACGAGCTTTAATGTTGTCTGCAAGCAGGGATCTGTATGCTGAATACATCATGCACACTCTGAAGCGATAGATCATACGAGTTCTACAATGTTCATAGATGTTGGGTTAAAAGGCGAAGGAAATGATGATTTCTTCCTCCCACTTTTTTTTGGTTTTACAAAGATGTTACAAGAATGAAAGCATACTCCTCTGCTTGTCTACTTCTACAAAGAAGTCTAAGATCAGAGTTTAAGAGTTCTATACTATTTTTTTTTATTTACCACCTTTTCTTTGGATGAATATTTTAGGGACCTTGAAATTACAACCTTATAAGGTATATATAATTTAGTATGAGCCATATATTCAAAAATCATGTTATGCTTAATTCATAGTTCATCATGATATTTCAGAACTGTAACAAGTGCAAGTGGTAGAGAGGGTAGATACGAGGAAGTCTCAGACTCTAACCGTGGGGGCCTAAGATTAGACTCGAACCGGGACACACGGGTTGATTCTACATATCAAAGGTAAAATTGATACTAAAAGTGGTAAAATGCACATTCGTTGAGTGTCAATTAAACCACTTTCAGTACCAATTTTGCCGAGTCCAAAAAGCACTTTAATAGTTAGATTTTAGATGTTAAGACTTCATTGATTGGATCTTATGTTTATGAACAAATACAATTTGCAAAATTGGATTGAAGTGAGGAAAACTTAAAAATTTAAAAATGACAAAAAGTAAATACCCTTCAACTTAGCTAGAAAAGTTTTTTCAAACGGTAAAAAGAAATAAGATCAAATCCCATCTATATCAACACCACTAGCCTTAGTAATTTTTCGTCTGCCATTAAATCCCTAATAAGAAATTTTATCTTATTTCATAAGATATTTTCTCTCTATAATACCATGAACATTGAGCAACCATCATCACCCATTATAGACTGCATTTCTATCTACAAGTAGAGACCAATAGCTGCCGGATTCACGTTGAAGCAATTGCCCTTATCATTTATGAATTGTGAACTCTACTAAAATTTTACTTACCTTTATCTATGAGTTGTGAAGCCATATGTTGTAACTTTTTGTTATACGTTTTTAACTGACGGCAATGATAATAAACTTTAACATAGATTTGTATGATAGAGAAAAAACTCAATGCAATGTCCATGATGATGAAAATCAATCCTCAAACAGATTGTTTTTCTTTTCACAAAATATGTATTCAAATTCATCTAGATCAAAGAGAATATATTTTTTGTAGATAACATCACATGTTCACAAATAAAATTTTATTATCATGACAATTAGTAATTTTTTATCACTACAATTCCTTAGTACCACCTACTACATGGGCCGTGTGTCGTGAAGGACATGAATACAAAGTCCTTTAGCACGGAAAAAAAAACCATTTCTTTACACGTAATATAGTATCTCTTCCAAAATACTACTCCCTCCGTCCCACAATTTTCTTCCCACTTCTTGAATATATGTGAGGTATAAAATAATGAAGTGAGAAGAACATTGTGGGACGGAGGGAGTATCTCGTTAACAACCATTAAGTAAATAAAAGTATCACCAATTTTCTAAAGTAAATAAAAAGACTCCACCAAAATCTGTTCTTTCTTTCTTTTTCTGTTGAGGGGAACCAAAATATGTTGTTTAGAGTATAATGAAAGTAATAATAATAGTTTACTGCGTCAATGAGACTAAATAGTTACAGGAATTCTTTCACACCAAATATCTCTAGACAGAGATATCAGAACTACCATATACTCCTTACGTCCAAAAATGTCATATTTACTCTTTAGAAAGGTAATCACTATCCTAAATGACTGAACTAATTCTGGTATTAGGCAAAAGTTAGTAAGTGATCGCAAAACATAGTATAGAACAGCATGCTCTACACCCCATTTAAAAGCACCCCTACCCGAGAAATCATCCATAACACACTGGATTTGTACAATACGGAATAAAGATAAAACAGGATTAGGGACACTGGCGTCTAATATACACAATTATCGATAAGTCAAGATTATACAAAAGTTAATACGAGAATATGCAGTTATATTATATACATTAAAAAAAAATGGAGATTGTATATTCAAAGCACAAGGGCATCAAGTGAAACTACGTAACATGAGTATATATATTCCCCTAATTGCCTCCCGAAAGGGGGTGAGGAATGAGGATGATCCAATTTGGACAAAACCATCACTTACCTGTCTTTTGTGACCTAAATTTCTTCACTTCGACATCAAATTACATCGGGGTGGCAAGATATTCAATTAGTTATACTTAATACAACTACAGTTTACCTAACGTAAAGTTGGCGTGCGCCAAAGCAAGGTAGTTCCTAGCCCCAAGCAGCCAGACAGCAAAATCATGTATACCATTTGTTGAGGAGCTCCAAAAGAAGTGTTGCAGCAGAGTCTTTGGCTTTCTTAACACTCGGCATAGGCTCTCCGATGCATTCATCTGTCCACCCTTTATCACTTGTATTAACCCGAACAGCAAATGTAAACCTCTTCGCATGTGCAGGACCACCTTCACTCACACACCTACATACGCCAAGAAAAATGTTAGCCCTCATTATCTGTTCTTTTATTAAAAAAATTGACACTAATGACCACCAAGCCCCAAACTATGCCCCTTCTTTAAACAGTCATAACTATCATAAACTTAAAATAGCCACAAACTTCAGGAATATCTTCCTAACGCAGTCCCGTATGACTTAGAACCTATTAAGCATGTAAGATTTTCCTTTTTGTATATTTTGCTTTTGTGTCTCCTCTCCTTTTTTGGCTATTGCCACCCCCTTTGTTTATCACGTCTGTCAAAAGTCATGAACGACTGTTTGAGTTGACAGCCCCAAAAATTAAAAGTTATCCGAGTTAATTGCTAGTTGGGACCTTTTAAAGAAAAAGGGCATAAAAAAAAAACTTCTAATAATTCGCTTAGGAGGGGAGAGGGGAGGCACTGAGAATACCTGTAGAGTGGCATGGGCCAATTTCTACGCAAGCAAATATCATTTAATGTCTGCCTCGTGAATGTTTGTCCACTATTCTTTTTCTTTTTCTCAGTCTCCTCAGCTTTATCCATGATTGCAGCAGTTTCTTTTTCCTTCAAAGCAAGCAGAGCATTCCGTGCAGCCAACTTTTGTGCCATCTTTTTCTGAGGATTTTGAGCCACCCCAATCTGGACTCCATCAACATAAACTTCAACAGTGGCCACATTCGCATCTCTAGTGGCCTTGTATTCCAGACCTTCAGCCTGCTGCTGACATCGTTCTTGTAGCTCTCTCACAGGATGCATTGGAAGTGTTTCAGGAGTAACCATTGGTTGTAATAAAGGCTCAAAAACCTGAGCCACGTACAAAACAAAAAGATTCAAACCTAAAGACAATAAGCACCACAAAATGTAGCAAAGATCATGAAACATGTTCTTATATCGAATTGAACATACTCTCCAAACAACAGAAGTATCATGTCCGCTATCAAGAAAGATGGCACCTGCAATTGATTCAACAATATCACCAAGAACTTTTGGGGCTTTGCAATCTCCTAAGCCAAAGGAATTGAATCCAGGTTTTGACAACTCATCTTGAGCTTCCTTTACAAAATCACGTATCTATAACCAAAGGCCAAAAATAACCCAGGATAAGAGAAAAGGGTGTAAATTGAGAAAAGACAAACACGACATTGACTAGAAGTCTAGAACACAAGCAGATAGAGTTAAGGCAAAAGAATTCACTATAAACTTTCAGACATGATTTAAAGTAGAAAACCTGCTTCTCCAAGGCAGAAGACCCATGTCGTAAATGCAAATGAAGCCTATGTTTAACTGCAACCCGGGCGAAATTTTCATTGTTAACAGCTGCAGCACGCAAATCCGTCAAACGGCCAGGGGGCAGATCTGTATACGTGAAGAACAGGTGCCTAGTTATAAGATGATCCAAGACAGCATCACCAACAAACTCTAGCCGCTGGTAGCAGGCAACTCCAGAAGATGGACGTGAAGCATGAGTGATTGCTTCAATCAACAAGGGCCTCTCTCTGAATTTAATCCTTAAAGCACCTTCTAATGCATCAAAATCCACACTTCTGAGAACACCTTCTGGGACGTTACTTGGCCTCTTTGGACGCTCAATGTCTTCAGGATTGAACTCTATTTCAATACCAATCCATTTCATAAAGTGGTTAGCCGCAACCTTCCCACCTTCAACATAATAAATTCCAATGAGTGCTTCAACGACATCTGCCAATGTCTTGCTAGAGAGGACCCTGTAAGAGCTTGAATCACTTTCAACTTCACCATCTTCCATATCATCATCATCGCCATAGTAATTAATGTCTCTTTCAGGACCAATCTTTCCATTAGCCTCCGGATCAAATAAAGATGATTCCTCTTCTTTGATGTCCTCGTCAAAAACAGGTAGAACACCAGGGGCAGCCCACCTAGAAGGTGCAAAACGATCCGCTTGGATAAATGACTGCAGCCCTTTTTCCAGTGCATGGTGGTACAAGACCATATTGCTTACCATTTGCTGTCTCATTCTTGTGAGCTGACCCTCGTGTTTTTGAGGATATTTGAGAAAAAGAAATCTACTAACAACCCATTTCAAATAAGCATCTCCCAGGAGCTCGGCTCTTTCATAGCAAAAAGTCTCTTGACAAGAGGCTGCAGTCAAAGCTTCCAGAATCTGTGAATCCGCAAGCCAGTTAAATGGACAGACATGTGATATTCACTGTAGTGAATCAAACATAGAAAAGAAAAGGGGTGAAAGAGGCCTGAGAAGGGATGACCTTAGAAGCAGGGACGGGATAGTTGATGAGATTCTTGAGTTCAATAGCAAGCAGCATGCTTTCCACCCGTCTCATTATTGATGGCAGTCTTTGGGCACCTCGAACGAGCTCTCCAGGAAGTGGATGTACAAAACACAGTTCAGCAGGTAGAAAGACGTAGTAAGTTTTGTCGAGAGTCTCCTCAGATTCTCCCTCATATTCTACACCAAAGAAAGATACTTAGTCTTAGTACCAACAGATGTACAAAGTAGAAGAGTTCCGGCAAATCAACATACCTTCAGAATGTTCAAATCTCGGGGAAAGGAGATTCTTGCAATATGAAACACCACGACCTCTAAGTAAAGGTTGTTTCTTATATATCAATTCGACTCCATACCTAATGACAGAAGGGGGAAAACAGATCACCAAATGCAACCTCTATTGTGCAAGAGAAGCAAAAGCTTATCCAATTTATTAGAAGGAATTATAAACTAGTGTCAGACATGGCTCCAACATCTGAATATAGTCAATAATTCCATCATAAACTGGGTAAGGCATTCTGCTTCTACCAGCACAACTTCAGGTACATTATGGTATTCAATCACATCTCTCCATTAGTACAACAGACAATAAATAGTTAAAGGACAAAAAAAATATTTAGGCCAAAAGGTAAAGAGCTTGTATGTTAAAGAAGTTATAGGTCAAAGAGGGAAAGGAGGTTGAAAGATGTTATGGACCATACTTCTGCTTGTAATAGTCTGCGTATGAACTATACTCCAGAGGACCAAGATACCCTTCTTTCCTAGGGAATGAGTTATCCGCGGTCATATCATAACGTACAGAGTCCACGTAGAACCTCTTTCCAGAGTGAGCAGCAGTCACAATCTTTCCCACCAAATCCTCTGCACTAATGCAGGTATCAGCCAACATAAATTTTCCTTTAGGGAGTTCGAGGGCGGTAGGCGAGTTGTAATCCCGTTCAGGAACCAATCCAGAAGCTTTCACAACATCATACTGTGCAACTGCTCCTCTGATACCATAAGTAGGATGAGATTTTTGACCAAATGCCATGCCATAACGTAGTTTCCCAAAACCATACTCTTTCCTATCCCCACCCAGACTACGCTCATTAGTTCCCAAGTAAACATCTGGCCGAGCCCTTTGTAAGGGATTGTTCCAGATATCCGTCTTTGTTATATTATTAATAAGATCCCAGTCAATTTCTTTTAAAGGATCTAAGAATTTATCGCGAACCACGGGGACAAATAGATAAGCCTTTGCAGGATCCCACGGAGTCGTTGCAGGTTCAACATCAACATCTAGTATGATGCTCATCATCCTCACGTGGAAACTCTTCAGGGATGCCAGCTGCACATGACCACAGATAGAAGTTATTCTAAGCACCGGTAACTTCAAGCTTTGGCCATAGCTTAAATTACACAAAGGTAGAAGACAAACTCAAATTTCAGATCTAAAGAACATGAGGAACCTGGCTTTCCGTGACATCTATTAAACCCCGAAAAACAAGAGATGTCTTAATCTTCATGGTTCGAGCGATAAAGAGATCCATCGACATCGATAACACCTGATATCCAAAATATATGTTATCAAATAGCTCAAACTACAAATCAACACACCAACAGAAAACAGAGCTCAAGGAGGTACCTCTGCATCCAGCTCACTGCCAAAAATTACCGAAAAATCTGAAACTTGGGTCAAGAATGGATCCTTTGAGAATCCAACATGTTCCCATTTAACAGCATACATATAAAGATGGACTAATTTTGAGTCCTCACAAGCTTCTTTACCAGACAAGATCCATTCCCCCTGCAGAGCCAGAAACAAGAATTAAAATCCTATGTACAAGTTCCCTACCAACCTGCAGATTAAATGCAACAAAAACGGCATCTAAAAAACCAAGGGGCATAAAAAGATTAGTAAGCCTGGCAAAAAAAATCCTGCAGCATCATTATAGGAGGGTCAAAACTCTAGAATGGACATATGTTACCAACCTCATAGTGACTTGAAATTTACAAAAGATAGTTACTGTTCCACTTCACTTTTCTAATTACTTTCTAGGTTACTGTTATCGCCAAATATACCTTTTTTGTTCATGGAGATTTTCAAAAAGCGTTCGACCAATATGTAATGTGATAGCATAAGTGAAGTATATGTTACTATATCTGAAGGAATGAAATGTTGGTGCATTCCAAGAAACGATATATGAGTTTTGCTGGAAATACTAACCCGAAGGATCGAGGCTATGCCTTCGGGATAGAACTCTCTATGTCTGGCAGTTCCTGGAAGTGGATCCCCTTCATCATTTGCCTCGATCTTTTCTCCATCTTCACCACTTCCTTTGTCAGGCAAGAGCATGTCAGTAAATGCCCCCATCTCGTGGAGCTTCTTGCAAGCAGCCAAGCAAACAGCCTGGACATTCAAGTCCATCAACAAACAAAATAGAATAGATTCATTCAGTGTAATAGCAGAATCACGTCACCAGTATATAGGCAAAATATTGCTGATGCTTTAGAGAGCATCAAGGTTTAGCAAACCTGCTGTGCAAGACGCATTGAACTGCACACTGGGCCCTCGAGCTTTTCAAAAGGGGCATTACAAGGCAGTTGAAGCCTACAAGAATATTCAGTGGATCCACCTGGCTTCTCATGCCGCTCCATGATAAATTCAGGACGAAGTATTGAATATCTGGATCAATGATGATGCCAACATATTATAATTTGTCATTCAACATCAAGGAATGATCATGATCAAAGGATATCGAAAGCAACGTATCAAAGATGAAGGTAAACTGCACCTATCACTGGGCAATTGCGAGCAGTAAAAATGGACGAGGCCAACAGCAGAATTCAAGCTCACAGTAGCACCAGTTGAAGCTACCTGATACACTGACCCAGGGACAGTATCCGCTGAAAGTAACCTTGAAGTACCCTTGAGATGACTTATATCAGTCCTCTCAATTGCTTCTTTCCGCAAAGTTTCTTCGCTATTCCTGGCATTCTTTAGAAACGTTTCATGTGACAAATTCTCCCTGAACAGAAGTACAACGAAGTTTAAGTAACTCTATCCCTTTGACTTTTCTTTAAACATGCACACTCAAGAACATCAGCAAGCACAAAAATCAAAAAATTTAAAATACCTCTCAACCATCAGGATATAATCTGATCCTGGCTTTCTTGCACGACCCCTGGATTGGATGTATGCCAAAACAGTTTTGGCAAGGTCAAAGCGAATTACCACATTACATTGACGAATATCAAGACCTTCCTCAGCAACACTAGTGGCAACTAGCAAAGTCACCTGGAAACAATTCCAAAAAGCGCATGGTGATTTTAAAATATCCATTAAAGAAGGTCCACAATCTTTTTGTAATGGAGAAACAGTCGACCAAAATACTAACTCAAATTTCTCCAAGTTCTCATTCCAATATGACTTCACTGTCACAGTGAACCATTATAATCATCATCCAACTGTTATTACTATATGTGCAGCCAAAGAATAATTACTCGTATCACAGTATCAAAAATCTCAACTATGAAAACCTTTAACACGCAAGCTATGCAAAAAAATATATGGTCATCTGATGCATAAAAGTCACCTTGAAATAGGCATAAGAGCAGATCAGCAGAGACAAAACACAATAGAAGACATTACAACAAAACCTGTGATAATTCATCAGATCATAGAAGAATAAAAAAAAAGAGCCGTAGTTAATTTGAATCTTAACTTAGATCCAGAATCGATCTGAAAATAGACCAAAAAAGCACTTAGGACTTCCCACAAGAGCATGCAAGATTTTAGGAATTTGTACAAGGCCATTAAAAGTGAGCTCTTGAACCAATATTACCAGATAAACCCCCCCCCCCCAAAAAATAAAAAAAAAAAAAAAACCAAGATACAGACAAAGTATGACATGAGAAATTACGTAGTTGCATCAAACAAATATTCTGGGGTCCAAGGAAGGTAGACACATACACGACCATCTCGGAACTTCGCAATCGCATCCTGCATTTGTGATGTCCGCATTTCCTGACTATTATTATGTCCAATCAAACTTGCACACTTGATAAAACTTAAAGATGGCAGCTCAGCAAAAACCTGCAAATTTTGACGAGCCATAAAAACATTATGAACAAGAAGCACGAGGACTCATGACTGAAGAGTATTTACAGAATACTGAACCTTAGGAAGAACCAAAGCAGCCACAACTCTTTCAACAAAGATGATTGCACGAAAATCATCTGTGTGTTGATACTTCATCAGCACTTTTATCAGGGACTGAACCTTGGGCGTGACCTTCCCATCAGCTACAGCAGCTCCAATGACGACATCAACATGCTCTCCACTAGAGACAACTATAAGCAAAACGATTTACCAAACAAAATAATTGAATTATAAACATCAATGCCAAAAGGATAGTCACTTTTTCCAAACAGTCATACGAATACGTATATCTTTGCTCTATTGCCTGATATCAATATACATAATTGATGATGGTCTACACAAATTGGATTATCATGCACATCAATTTAGACATCAAATTTGTACCATTCCAAGACATCAGTGAATATTTAGGTTGACATCAAATTTTTGAATTGATTTTGACACGTTATCATAAACATTTCTCATAGCAAAAAAGTCCTTGTTGAAATCATAGATACTGCAGACTAGTTCTCACAATGAGACCAAAAAATTAAGAATAAGGATGAATAACATATAAAAAACTCAATGAATTAATAAGGAAAACAGCTATTAGCATTCATTTGTCCAAGTTGCTCAAATATAGGTCACAGAAGTTTCATAGTCATGACAGCTTTATAACAGATAAAAAGATACCAAAAACATAAAGAACCAAAAAAACAATATTGCCTCTCAAAATAAAGATAAGAGAAGTTTGCAGGAAAGGATAAAATGAGAAAACGTTGGCCATTGCTCACAGATATTACTTAGTAGAGGCAGGTCACTGGCATCTTGACTAAATTACTAGAACCTATTGATGACAAGACTCACCATGACAATCAGGAAGCTCCCCCTCCTCAACCTCCTCAATATTTTCATTATCTTGACAACGAGCTCTATCTTCTTCTGTACTACAAGAATCCTTATTAGCAGCAGCTCCCTCTGATAGCTGACACTGTAATAGTGCAACGACTCTGCTCAAGTAGGATTCTTGAAACTTGACATCAAGCTGGTAGTTTGCCCTCTCATCGTTTTGTAAGGCCACTAAAAAATTATGTGCAACCTGCAGGCAACACAAAAAATCCAAGGGTGAATAGCTACATAGAGAATTAAGTTTAGACACTAACACCAGATGTTTGCAGATTGCATGTCAGTAACCTTGTAAGCACACCATTGTCCCAGTTCGCTAAGTGCGTAGTTAACAGCCCTTAATTTTTGGATCAAATTAGCAGCACCATCACTCTCAGTTCTTTCAGAAACACCGTAGACCTGGCGTAGCTCTTCCTTGGCTCCTGCATCTCTAGCTCCCATAAACTGCCATTTGCTTTTTCTTGAACTTGCTCGTGCGGCTTCTTCAACAGTTAGTTCCATTTGTTTAATTTGTTCGTGTAGATACATCAATGACGCGGCTTTGTCATACTCCACAACAATTTCTGATGGCATTGGAACATGTTTCTCCAGCTCTCTTCTGTCTTTTATTGTACAAACTACCGAATCCAACTTAGTCTCTAGGTTCCGTATCTTAATTGCACAATCCACTTGGCTGGAAACACCTGCATCACCAGAAAAATACAGTGGGCAAAGATCACATATTAAAGAAACCCCATCAACATAAAGCAAAGTAAAAATTGGGTTGGCATTGGAGATGGGACTTAGACACCGCCTTCCTTTAGTAAAGTATACCAATCCCCCCCAGAAAAGGGTAGGAGAAAAAAAGACGAAATTGTAGGTACTTACCCTTCAAGTTAACTGGGGAAGCAGTCATCCCAAAAACCGCAGGTCTTTTCTCCTTAGAAGTCGTGTGATAAAATTCAGACATCACTAGCGAATATGGATGTTTCTTGACGGCATGGTGACACTCATCAAGAATAAGGAGATGTATGCATTCCATTTTTATTATGCTATGCCTTAGAATGTTCAACAGAATCTGAGCGGTCATGACTAAAACCTACAGAAAGGAAAATTTTTAATGTTTATCATGGAAAACAACCTTTATGTAAGCCCAAGAAAAGATATACAAGGAAGCACTCAAGCAGAAGAAAACATAGCAGACATCGTCCATGGATGCACTTGTAATTAGTGCATACTCAAAAAGCAGCAAAATGGTTGGACATCTTCTGATACATAATATATACACCATACACGATTTTTCCGGCATTGGTTTTGACATGGATGATGTGTCCATAACTAGTATGCATGTGCATGGGCAATAAATGAACCCACTTAGTAAGTGGTGGTACTTCCTTTTGATACAAGGGATTAGGGAAGGGGACTTATCATTAATGGATCATCAGGCCATTATACAGGCCCAACAATGGGAAAGCAAGTCAACAAAACCGAGAGGAAGGCCTACGCCTAAGAATGGAAAACAAAGGCTATCATCCTAAAGCAAGAACACCAAAAGGGAAAGAAGGGCATAAAATAAAGATAAACATAACAGGAAGAGGAATAAGGAACCGAGAATTACAAGTGAAGCCCTAGACCCAATTAGTTGTGGTGCTTTGTGCTTCTACTTGTGCATATTTCTTAAATTTACCTGAAACTTACATTTCTTGTACTTTACCTTAATAATAGACCATGTTAATATTAATATTTTGTACTTTACCTTAAACTTTTGTTAATTAAACAAAGAAAAATAGCCCACTAGTAATAATCGGTATTTTCTTGTGATGTATTAATAGTGGAGTTAGTTTTGAAATAGTTATCACAACTTCTCAGAACCTCGATCCTCAAAACCTGATAGTGATCTATAGTCTATACACTATCAACTAAAATTTCGAAGTCTTGTACATCTTATTACCCAACATCAATACAAGATTGGAAAACAAAATAACTTCTCATAACTTCTTATCTCGTGCATTCGCGTGGTACATAGTACATACTCAATATAGTATACATATATATGTGTTCGTGGATATTTTATGATAACCGTAAACAAATTATCCCCAAAACACTTTGGGAATAAGGCTTAGTTGTTGTTGTTGTTGTATAAACAAATTATATTTATTACTCCAATATCATATATATATTTAATTAAACCCACTTATTTAGATCAGTCATCGCCCATGCATGCAAATGTGGGGCAATCATCAAATAAAAGAAATGAAGGGAATTTTTTTAAAGCATTCAACATGCATGTTGTGTATAATCTACTGACAAGGTCCAATAAATGAAGAAATCTAATACAAAATAAAAACAAAAAACAACAATCAAATTCTCAAATATTGCATAAGCATTCACATAAAGAAATAAAACATTTTAGCCTCATCAAGTGGGTGCCCATAATAAGATGCCAAACATGCATATTAGATTCGAAGATTTAAATTTTTTTGGAAGAAACCATTCAATAGCGAAAAAAAAAGGTTTGCTATAACTAACATTTCCGCCAAAGCCTCTTAAAAGAAATTGTCATTAGACTATGAAGCATTGAGGTCCCAAGGGTTTAATTCTAGAAGCATCCTTCATGAAGAAAACAAAATCGAACTTAGATACGTTCACTTCATCTTACAAAAATCTAAATTAAGTTTAAGTAAGTTCATAAAAGGAAAAATTGTTGGAAAATACCAAGGTTTTAGCATTTCTTCAAAATAAATACCAAAGGAGTTACGAAATGTGAAATAAATAACAAGTTATGTTTTTCTTAGAAATCCATACCAACTAACAAATATCCCTCTATTTTTCGGTCACTTTCTCACCCAAATTTAACTTACCTTAGATTTTCTGTTGTTTAGGGATGAAGTTGAATGAATTTCTGTTAGTTGGTATGGATTTCTAAGACGGAAAAATAGACGGATATTCGGTATTTGGTATAGATTTCTAAGAAAAACATAACTTGTTGGTATTTATTCTAAAAAGTGCTAAAACCTTGGTATTTTCTAACAATTTTTCCTTCATAAAATTCCAGTAAGCTCAAAGAGGTTCAAATAAGTTCCATTAAGTCTCGATAAATTATGAAATAAGTTCCAAAAAGTCTCAAGAAATTATAAAATAAGCTCCAAAAGGGAATCAATTCCAATAAGTTACAAGATAAGTTTAAGGTGCAGAGTTCGCGGTCTAGATCCCAGACGTTTTCTTCACTTATATAGTTATATCACTTACCATATAAACTAGAATCTGTGTTATAAGGTATATCTCCTTAAAAGTCACATTCTTCACACATCTCAGTATTTCTATATAAGCGATGGTGGACATACGTTTACGTGAAAACTGAGAGCCTAATTCTTTTGGGATAAGGTATAATAAAATCAAACTTATATCTGATGGCAATCATCAAACTCATCACTCAAATCAAATGTAGATTGTCCAACCACACCTCAACTCGAGAGAAAAACACGAGCATATAGCATCTGATGGTTGTCATGGAAAATTCTATTCTACTCCAAAAATAACTCCATCGCAAGGAGGATATTCAAAAATGTCAAATAAAGAGAAAAGATAACCATGTGCAGACACAAAAAATTACACTGTATGAAACATGTGTTCACTACAAAAGTTTTAACATTTACAAGCAACATATTGTGTACAAAGCAATATTTACAACCGACTTTATATGGAATTTGCCACAGGGATGAACAAAACAATAGACAAAACAGGTGGCACAAAAACCTTCCAATCAAAGATCTGACATTGATGAGGCTCAAATTTGTTGAACATTATAAGGCATAGCATAACAAAACTATACACCAGCAAATGTTTAATCCTCTAAATTGTTTAGCATAGTCAACATCAGTGTATAAGACACCAGCCAGCTATTGCACTAGCTAACTTATAAAATATAGAAGAACATACTCTACCATCCAACCTCGAATACAAAGGAGACAAATTATGGAGCATACCTGCTTAGTTTCAAACTCACGCTGCCATCTTCGGGTATCCCAGAAATCTTGACCCATCTCACCACAGTAATGGCCAACACTGTAGCCAGTTTGTTCGCGTATAACTTCTGCTTGCTATATATTCAATAGAATCACATCAATCTCCAAATTCACAATAAAAATTATCAACCAAATATCCACCAATGTCATTATAGAGTACCTGATAAACTAGTGGAACCTTAGGCACCAGAAAAATAGCAAGCACTTTCTTATTCTGCTGGTGCAACCTATCACGGATGCTTTTAATAAGTAAAACAGCAATCAGAGTCTTTCCTGCTCCAGTCTCAAGGAAAGCAATAGTATTTTTCTGTTTCGCCTGCTCAAGTACCTCCAACTGATAATGGCGTGCTCGCTCCTCCAAATTCTTCTCCTTATTACTCCCCTCATTCTTCTCCACTCGTACGTTAGAGTCTTGGTTCTTTTCAGACTCCACCTTATTCGTGTCTTTATTTCGAATAGCTTCATATGAACCCTTACGATACACAATTTCTTTGGAGCCCGGCTTTTCCCTCTCCCAATAACCCTTTGCTTCTCTATCTCTCCATTCCCTATCCCGACTCTCCCGCCTTCCATTATGATACTCTCTTCTTCTACCATTGAAATCCCTCTCCCTTTCCTTTTCCCTTTCCCTTTCACTTTCCCTACCTCTTTCCCTCCATCCATTTTCCTCGAATTCTCGATGCCTCTTCCTTCCATTACTCTCCCACTCCCTCGTACAACTCTGCAAACGACTCAAATACCCTCTCTCGTCTCTATTATCATAACTTAGACGAGCCCTTTTTCCGCTTCTCTCCTCACTATCCCGCTCTCTATCCCCCTTATAACCCTCTCTAACACTAACCATTTTCGAGTCTCCATTATTCATTCTAACATGATGAACCAAATCATTCTCTCCACCCCCACCATTCACACACAAACTCCCACCATTACCATTACCATTACCATTAACATTACCATTACCAACATCATCCATCTTACTATCATTTATCAATGAATTCCGTACCTCAACATCACAATTCACAACAAAATTATCAACTTGCATATCTCTAGAAACAACAATTTCCACACCATTATTATTATTATGATTATGATTATCCATAACATTATTACAAGGCAAACCAGCACCATTCTTAATACTATCAAGAATATGATCAATTCCACCAAAAAAACTCTGATCAATACCAACCACATCACTCTGATTCCCATTCCCATTCACATTCACATTCACATTCACATCCACATTCACATTCCCGAAATCGCCGAAATCTCCAATAAACTCACAAGGAATAATATCATCCTCCTCTTCACAAGCATCAAGCCAGTAATTCGGCCTCGCGTCATCCGAAACCTTATTACCTCCTTCCATTTAACCCAATCACACACTTAAATTAACAACAACAGCAACAACAACAACAAATTGAACAATAATAACAGTAAATTATAATCAATGCTACAAATAATAAATTAGCTAAATAATTGATAAAATTAGCTAAAAAAAGATGTAAATTAGTATTGGATTTAGAAGGAGAGCAGAGAAAGGCGTTGATAGACCGTACGAAGCACGCAAAAATGCAGAAGCTCAGAGGAGAGAGAAAGAGAGAGAGAGAGAGAGAGTTAGAGAGAGAAAGAGCAAAAGCAAATTGTGTGATTCAAAGATTCCACGGTCTATCAACGCGATTCTGCTTTTAAATTCTCAGAAAAAGGAATTGGATTTCACTCAGAATTTGATAATTATCTTCCAAAAAAGGAGAGAAATTATTAAGTTTTTAGGTTGTGATTTCTTAAATCTGGGAATTTTTAATTGAGGGTTTTTTGAGGGTTTTTTGTATCTCCTCCTGTGTGTTTTTCTGCACTGCGAAGGAGGAGAGAGAGAGGAAGAGGTGGTCTGGGGAAGAAGAAATACGGTTTTGTAATGTGAGTTTGTGACTTCTCACGGGTTCTCCCATTACGATTTGGTTTAGTCTAGTTCAGTTCTAATATCCATAATAATCAATAACACATTAAAAGTATGACTTTCATTATACATTTGGTCAGTCAGTCTGTCTATGACTCTATTCTTTTAAACTGATCTGAATTAAAGTGAAATTATTGCTAATTATTTCGGTCTAAAAAAACAGGACCTAATACACCCTCTGACCGTAGTTAGGCCTCTTAGAGGTATTCAATTTCTATGCTGAAATATTGAATTAATTTATTTTTAGAAGATATGTGTGAAATTTTAATTACTTTTTTAAGACAACCTTCTTTTTTCTAATTTTTGGGATTTATTTTGTAACTATTTACCTTTAAAAGGACATTGTACATGTAAGTAGAAATTTTACTATTTATATACTTTTTTGTAACTTTTTACTATTACCTTTTGAGTTTTTGCTTGATGAATGGATACTATTCCTTGTAAAGTTGTAATAATATCAAGTTATCAAACTTATTCCCTACTTTTTACTAAACTCTTTCCACGCTGAATTGGCACTACGTATAACTTGGTAACAATATTTTTTTTGAAGATGTATTTAAATTGCATTTAAAACTCTTTTAGTATTAAACTCACATCCTAGATTATTGCACCCTAATTTACATGGGTGTTAAAAGATTGATGAGTGCATACCCCATTTAAGCTAAAGCTCGACCCATGGTCCCTTCCAACTTATAAGTAACTTATGAGCCGCCCCGTCATCATTTCCCTAAAATGGGTTGGTGACCTTCCACATTTAATGAAATCATATAATAAGAAAAAAATTTAATCATCTTATTCTTGGATTGCTTAGAACCGACCGGCCAATAAGCAAAAGAAATTTTAAAATAAACTAGTTTTAGTTCTTAACTGAATTGACAATTAAAATACTATGTGCTCACTAAATAAATGTCATATTGAAAAGAGTTGAAATGTGACAACTCTAGCAGGTCAATTTATGCCCATCAAACTTTAACGTATAACGAAACCCTAGATTCTCTTCCTTTATAAACTCCTCCCATATTGCTATCATATATTAAAAAGTACTTGGTCTAATAACAAGAGATGCTTCTTATGTTGGATTAAATTTTAATAGAGATTCTTTAGTGATAGGAATTCATTTATCTTTTTTCTTTAAATATGCCACAATGATATTGGTATTAGGGTATTACATTTCCCTAGGGCCCCTATATTATTTGTTAGGGCTCATAGTCCGTTATATTCAACTTATTTCCATTCTTTATAAGTTAAAATTAGTTCAGTTTAATTCGGATAAGGTCAAATAAGGTCGAATAAGGTTTGATAGTGTCAAATAAGGTCCGATAAGGTCCAATAAAGTTTAGATTGGTCTAATAAAGTCCAATAAGTTCAGATTAGCTGAAAAGAATAAAGCCTTAGTTGTAAGCTTTAATTATTTATGTTGGGAATCTAAGTCCGTCTTATTTTGATGATGATAAACACCTTTTATTATAACAGTTTGATGTGTGTAACAGTATTCTAAGCAAAGTAATAGCTCGGACTTCATGGAAGCTCAAGTAACGAAGAAATAAGCTTAGGATTAGTTATATATATCATTTGTTGTAATTAACTAGCTATGATCATGTGCTAAATATGTAATGTGAATATAAGATGATGAAATATTCTCTTAAGAGTTAAGAAATAATGAATCATCTTAAATTCACATCTATAAGGGATTTGATTTTATTATCTTTAAAAGTAGAAGCCAGAAAAATGTTTTACATATACTTTTGGTTTTTGAAAAACGCCTTAGAGGTGTATAAAACGTTTGAGTGAAAAAATGTTTTTTGTTAGATAAAGATGGAAGGTAAAATCTTTCATCTTTAAGTAACAAAAAATATTTTTTTCACAAATAATGTTTTTTTCAAAAGGAATTTTTTTTTCGGCTCTTTAAAATCTGATTTCAGTTTTAACAAGAAAAAATCAAAGATTTGGAAATTAGTTTTTAAAAAATAGATTTTATATTTTTGGTAAGATATTATTCCTTTGGAATAAGATAAGTTTTATCAAGAAAGTTAAGATCTTTACTTGGAGAAGAAGCATAGGTAGTTAGGCTATTTAAAGAAAATGATACACCTACTGCTTCATTAAGCTTTTCACGTAAAACACCTTCTCTGGCTTGTGAGTTCTTTATTTGAAAAACAAATCCCTTCACAACACAGTGTACGGCACAGTGCTATAGCTAGTTAAGTCATTTACATTGATCCTCGTATATGCTTATCTAAGAAGCACTTGTTAACGAGGCCTTTAAAATACTTCTGTAAATTCATTAGCAACATTTAGAGTGAAGTGTTGGGGAGCACTACTAGGGTTAGTAGTGGGGGAAACTAGTTTGTTTCAAACGCTTAATATTTTAAGTTAAATATTAATAAGAGAATAGGTAGGGTGGACGTAGATCTCAGAGTTGGGATCGAACCACGGTAAATCTGTGTGTCTCACTTATTATTTCCGCTGCTTAATTGTCTCAAAGTATTTGATTGAGTTTACGAGTGAAAAACGAGATTTACCATTCGCGGCATAGTGTTTGGCACAGTGCCGTAAAGTTCGTTTTTGCGAAAATTCGATTGTAAATTAACCACTCAATTAAACCCCCCCTTCTTGAGTGTTCCCTTGCGTTCCAACAATTTATTTCATATACCAAAATTTATTTCATATATTAGAAAATATAACTTACACTCACAATACTTACGCAAAATTTTAAAATCAAAATTTTCGAATTACAAAATGGAAGAAATATCATTCTAAAGAAGCTTTATTGAGAGTAAGAGATGACGAGATTATGCATCATACACTTGAGTGTACCATGAACATATTACACCCAAGGCTATTTGAGCAAAAAAAGTAGTCTTGGGTATATCATGCTCATAGTACACCCAACACTATTTGAGCAAAATAGTAGCCTTGAGTGTACTATACTCATGGTATATTCGGGTGTATAATAAAAATTGTAGGAGATAACTCCTTTGTTTAGATCATCCCTACCGGTTTATAGAGGTGTAAGGATCGACTTTCATACCATCATAGTAGCTTCTTAAGCAAAAAGAAAACTATAGTTACTTAGGGTTGAGATCTTCTAGAGTTATTTTTTGGTAGAGTTGGTAGAGTTAACTTAATATAGTAATTACTAATTACAAATGTATAAAATAATTGTTATTAATATTATTTACCATTTTGTGCAAACTCTATAATTTAGAGTTATTTCGAAGATCTCAACATGCAAAGGGAAAAAATGCAGGTGAATATTATTATCCTGTATTCCTGTAAGCATAAGATCTTACACAGGAGGTCCCAAAAAAGGTTGGGTGCTTGAGTGGGGCAAGATAGAAATGGTGGTGACTTTTGCGAATAAAATCCGAATTTAATTCATTTGCTGTCTCTAGCAATAGGCATGATTCAAGGATATTTTTTTACTTATGCTAGTTTAGTAAGCCTTGTAACATAAGCTATGGAGATTTTTTTCTAAATTGGACTTGGTCATGATGTTGTGCCAGGGGATACCATAGAAGTCTAGGTTGTTACCAATTTCCTGACTTTGATGCTTAACAAGTTGACATAGCACAATCAAATTGGAGAAGGCTTGATACATCATTAAACTCAAAAACTTAACAAATATGCAAGCATGCAACGATCCTTTAAATTACATCGATACTCATGAGTACTATGGCTTATTGCAGAATCAAGATTCGGACATAGTATGCTCAAATTACATACTTGTTCAGAGGAAGCTGAAGCACGTAATTGTTTAAATAGATAATTTCATGATCATGCAAATTGAGAAATCTTTTTCTACAAAAGACTGGCAATGGTATGCCATCAATTCATGACTTGGTTACCTTTAATGACATATTCAGGAAAACATATTAAGGACAATCATACATATTTAATAAATTATTATCAAGATCAAGTAGTTTTTTTTTTTTTTTTGAAAAGATACAAAGAAAAGCCTTATGGGATCCTTCTCTTAAGGTGCTCATAGTTATCTAAAGATATAAGTTTCAAAAGGTCGGGCTCCGTTATCCGTATGGGGATCAATGAATATGTTTCTTTGGTTGATTTGATGCCCTAATTTCGAGATTTTGTATGCAACTTGATTTGCTTCTCTGAAGATGTGCGTTATAATGGCTGAATCAAAGTTGTTGAGGATCTGGTTGATGTCGGTGACAAGAGTTTGGATGTTCCAGGGCGTAAGATAGATGCCTTTGACTGCGTAATATGTTTCCTGATTCGCTTATTCTTGGCTTGAATTAGACCATTTCATAGCTTCAACAATGAGTATGGTTGTTGGTCCTAGTTTGTAGGTCGCAACTATGAGGATGTTGCTTTCAGAGTCTCTGACTATAATTCTTGATGTTGTTGAAATCTGAGTGGCAGATTAATCAAAATTTATTTTGAGAAACTTGGGGGGGATCCATCCGACGTGCGTATAATTTTCTGTCCTGCAAGGGAATAGGGGGATTAAGAGTGTTTTGAGAATCATAGATGAACCATTAGTTCCATTCTTTTAATGCATTTTTTGCGCGTAGCTGTACTTTCTATTCATTATAAGATTCATTTTGGAAGACTATTTAGTTTCTTTCTTTCCAGATACTCCAGAGAGTTTAGCAAATGTTTGGGGCATTTTGGATATTTGATTTTATATTCTCGTTGAGAAAGGTCTTGATATTTGGCAATTTTATTTGTCTAATAATTTGTTGAATCGAACTAGACTTCGACAGTTTATTTGAAACTAAGCAATTCAAGAGTAGGTGATCTGTGGATTCTATATTGTTTTTAAGTAGTAGTTAGATTTTAAAGAAATATTCAAAATTCTCAATTGTTAGAAAGAAAATTTCAAATTTCTTTAATTTAATTGGGGTCAGATGAGTTCATTACTATTGAATTAGTCGACCTACACAAGAAGTAATTTCGTGTCATATATAGTTTTTTATTACCTCTCTAATTAATATTTTTTGCTATTGGTTTGCAAAAAGAGGCTCAAAACCATAAATTTTCAAACAGTGTTGTATTTTTCAAGTTGTGTCAATTATTACAAACTCCGAAAATTCAATTAACTTATAACTGCTCTTTTGATTGACATAAATAAGCTTGAAGAGTAGAATTTCATAGAAAATGGAGAAGTAAAATTCTATGTAATTATTTGATTTATAAAATCATATCGTCTATGAGATTCTTCTTTTTACAAAAAAAAAATTGTTTTTGTCTAATTTCACTTCAATAAACAAGTGAAACTTCCCACAAGAATTTCATTTTCAAATTCAACCGAACAACTTTTGATAGTTTCTCAAGAGAAAAAAAAATCCTTAGTCTTGAAAATGTCTTGTAAGTCATTC
Source organism: Patellifolia procumbens (assembly GCA_947645195.1). Lineage (NCBI taxonomy): Eukaryota > Viridiplantae > Streptophyta > Magnoliopsida > Caryophyllales > Amaranthaceae > Patellifolia > Patellifolia procumbens. The sequence continues at coordinate 951,589 of CANSGD010000928.1, forward strand.
TTTCCTATGTACTTACATTCAATCAAACGACCACAAGTCTGAAGTATATAACATAGAGGCCGACTATTGCGTACCTTCGAGGCTTTTAGTGTAAATCTAATCATACTTCCTCACCCTATTCCTCCACCAACTCATATGAAGCTCAATTTGACCGTTGAGATTTATCCAAACTCGGCAACAAATGGTAATGTATTAAGAGATTCTCATAAGTCATCAAACAATTTTGGCCGTTGCTGTAACACCCCCACAATCCCTCCATTTACAAACCTCAATAAAACAAAGAAATTGTGGAGATGTTTCGCAACGCATGATAATACGTAAGGCTAAACAGAGAATACATCGGAACTCTTTTAAAACATAACTTAAAATACTTTAATAAAATCACAATATAAAATGCAAATAAATGAGTTATCAACTCAAGAACTACCCCATAATAGTTCCTTAAATAAAACAAACATAAACCAAAAATAACTTTATTGAAATAAGTGTTTATGCACTAAAATTCTCATCTTGATGCTCATGATCCCCATGCACAGCAACACCTGTACCTGAAACTCAACATCTAGGATCTGCTCGCCATTCACAAACACATTCATGAATGGGTCATCACAGGGTCATTGAGGTAAAACAATAACCAAACAAACAAAACAAATACATCAGCACCGCTGAGTACATAATACCACTAAGCTAATGCAATAAATAATAAAATATCCAATCCTCAAATAATTCGGCTTGCTCTTCTCATGATTCTAAATGCACAACCAAGACTGAACTAACTAAATTCATTCTTTAATATATATTGGCAATGAACGGGCACCGTTCTCCACTTGAGTAATATACGGGCTACTATTTCTTGTGTAAGAGATTCCACACCTCTTACTAATAAAGTAAAGTTCCATGAACTTTAAATAACTTGACTCGAGAAGTACACGCTTGTTAGTGAAATGAAAGAGAGAGTGAGAGTGAGCTCCTAGACTCAACATCTCGACAGAGACACTACGAGTGACACCTAGTCCACTCGATAACCTTCTTGATAATTTGGAATTCCATAAATTTTTCTTAATAAAATAAAAGCAATAGCATCGTCATGCTATGCCAATGCAGGGGTATAGTTACACACTAACTCCCCCCTTATGTTCAATACTCATGGGGGAACCTACCCAAGAGTTTTATTGCCAAAGTTCGATATGTGAGACACACACGACAAATAACAAATTAGCATATAAATCAATTTCTTATCTTTCTTTAATAAGTGATAACAAGTATCACAACAACCTCAATTCTTATTCTTTCGAGCTCTTACTCAACTTCTTACTTGAATGACTCCTTGAGTCCTTTCTTCTTTCTTAAGGATCCATGATCCAACCAATTGAGTCTTTGCTTAATGGTTAACTATTTATGGGACCTTGCCCAATACTTTTAACTAGTAGTGAGACCTTGCTCAATAACTTTAACTATTCATGAGATCTTGCTCAATAAAATAAACTACTCATGAGACCTTGCTCAATAAATGCTCATGCAAGCCATAGCTTCAAGCATAACATAAATAAACTTTAATCGTGCTCAAAAGCAATAAACATCAATAGTATAATTCTCAAATGATAGGAATAACTCAAAAGTTCCATTCCTTGTCTCCTTTCTATGTTCATGACATAAACTCAAACAATCTAAGGCACAAGCCTCTCCTTACTTCCCATGCTCAACATAATCCTTATAAACCACTAAGGTCAAAGGTCAAAGTATTTGTACCTTGCTACTATAATGGAATCACCAAACAAAAGTCTCAATTGCTTTTGTAATGCTTGGAACCTATCAACAAAGAAGTAATAATAATTAGTACTTAACAACAAATAATTCAAGGGCACTTAATTAATAAAAATCAGCTTTTAAATAATAATAATAAATCTGATTTTTATTTTAAAACGCTCTAAAAACTCTTTTGAATCATAAAAGTTGAAAACATTTACTAGTAGACAAAGTCCAATACAAACTAATGCTTAAAAACTCATGAGAAAAATAATTATTTATTAATTAACATACAACAGTAAATTAATTAATAAAATAAAAAAATAATAATAAAATTTTAAATGGTGTGGTTCGAAAAACAACACAACGAAAACAATAAAATGGAACGAACGGCCACTGCGAGGACCACCCGCACCACTAGCCGGCTGGCAGTGGCAGTAGGGTCACTCGTCGGTGACTCGCCGACCACAACCACCGCAGCATGGCTGCCGGAAAACGGAGGGAGAAGGGCAGACCAAAAGGAGGAAAAACGAGAGAAAAGAACAAGGAAAAGAGAAAGAAAATAAAACCCTTTGCTTCACTTGAATGCTTGAATGATCCTCCTACAAAAGTCAATGGAGAGAATTAAATTAGAACTTGAATCAATGGTGGAATTGATGGAGAATAAAAACTAGGATTTGAGAGAGAAGAGAGAAAAAGAGGAACCCTAATTACTCCTTGTGATGATGGTGGCTAGTAAATGATGGAGGAACCATAATTCCTCTTTTTATAGTGTAAAAAGACTACGTTTTGGTGTTTAGACCAAAACACCCTTAATGATAAAATTTATCAAAATACCCTTCTTCTTGAAATTACTAAAAACCCTTTTTACTGAAAATACTAATTTTAAAATAGTTTTAATACTTCAAAAATGATTAAAACTATTTAATTAAATTACTCAAAAATATGGGGATTACAGTTGCTGCTCGCAAACAGGCAACTATGACTCCTCATGTCGCTGAAGCAACAACTCTTCAAAATGGTCTTCTACCAACCAATTAAACATAAACAACATGATTTTCGAAAGAGATAACTTGGTCGTGCGTCATCAATATTTTGAAAGCTTCTTTTAACACAACGTAGAGCATCCAACAATCATCCAAGATTCATCCTAAATTCCTTTGATCACTATTCGATCACCCATATTTACTAAGAGGCTAATCGGATAGCTGATCGCCAATCCAAGCGGGGGAATCAAGCTCAACAAATCATACATGTGAAAACTTCATTTTTTTTTCGAAAGTTTAGATAACACTCTAGATTCTACAAAGAAGGTTATTGTTTGGGCCCGGTCCAACCTGAACCACTTCAGGCAGGAAATGTACCAAAATACCTCTGAATACATGAAATGACCTTTTTGTCCTTCGGCCTCCCAAGACAGAAAGGCGGACACTCGTGTGGCCCGCTAGGCGACAACCGTCACGACGTCATCATCCAATGATAACATCACCCCAAGTCCTAAATAGTACTTGGACCTAATCAGTCAGGTACGTTTTACACACATTCCTATACTTAGAACAAGTACTACTTTTGGAAATATCTAAATCAACTCCGATCTGACTTAAGCATCGGAGGGATGTTCCTGAGTATAACCTGGTGGTACTTCATTGTTAATCTTTTGCAGGACTCGACTAAGTGTGATTCGGCCTGTCGTTTTACCACCCTCGAGCTGGATTTTGGATCTCCCAAATTACAAATCTGTATTGTAGTTTTAGTGACCCAAAACGGTTACCTAATTATGTTTTGTACTTGTTTTTTCTTTAAAAAAAACAAACTTCCTCACCCAACACCAAGGGTTTTGTTCTTCTGTACAATCCTGCACGTCAAGACTTGTAGTGTTGTAGTCTTGTAGACGATGCCCTTTCCTTTCGAGGGATGCTAAAACACTAACAGTTAGATGTTTTAAAACATCTAAAACAATTTTCAAAAAAAGACAACATATTATCAGGTAAAGACAATATATTACCATTTGAAAGACAATATATTACTATGAGAAAGACAATATATTTCCATGTAAAAACCATGATAAATAAATTTTTTTTTGTCTTGAGTTTACCCTTTTACCCCTCATTTAATACGTAAAAAGACTATTTTACCCCTTATTTACCATGTAAAATGACCGTTTTACCCCAGTTAACATCTAACTGTTAGTGTTTTAGAATCCCTCCTTTCATTTGTCCAGTTAGCCAAAAAGAATCTTCCTCTAAAACCATATTGATATTGCAGTTACACTACCCGCAAGTTATTTCAATCTTCCATCAAAACTTGTTCGTTTTCATTTCCTAATTAAGTAACTTTCACTTGTATAGTTGTGTTACATCTATTTACATCTATTTAGTAGGTGCCTTTCGACTCTCTTTTTTGGGGCAAAAGAGCCAAAGAGGGAGGTGTCCTTCGATTCTACCCTGTCAAAGAAAGCAAATGACGTCACCCCTCAAAAAATAAAATAAGCAAGTGACGTCATAAATTAATGGTGGAGTAAGATATGCAACGAGTAGAAGCCAAGATAAAAAAGTCCATAGTCTCGGAAAGGATACAACATTACGGGCTATTCGTAGAAACGTTAAATTTCGTCCGAAACATAAAAGAGTTGGTTTACTATAAGACGGTCTTAGGTTAAGTTTAACCTCAGACCAGCTCAATAAGTTTTAGAGAAGTCCATGACGCGTGCCACATGCTAAACAGCCCAGCCAAGTTGATTTTTTTAACTTTTCGACCCAAAACCTTAACTTTTTGCGTTTTTTAACTTTTCGCTCTAAAACCTTAACTTTTGCTAAAAAATCCGTAACTAATATCATATGTGGAATCGATACCCTTCACTCCATTAGCTCTATTAGTTATGGATTTTTATGCAAAAGTTAAAGTTATAGGTTGAAAAGTTAAAGAAACGCAAAAGTTAAGGTTTTAGGTTGAAAAGTTAAAAAATCAATTTTTCTGGGCTCCTTAGCGCATGACACACGTAATTGGGCTTTTAATTGGTTTATTGGGCTGGTCTTACATTAAGCTTAATGTAAGACCGTCTTTTATAAAACTTTGCCAACATAAAAAGAATGTATATTATAGTTTATATGAACTTTTGTTGTATAGATTAAAATAAGGTTATGCAACCCCCTAAAAAGGTCGTGTAAGAGAGAAAAATTGATTTAACATTAAGGGCATATTTGGGATGAGAGTAATGTATTAAGGGGGCAATAAACAAATATAAAAACGCAAAGGTATTTAGAAGTAATGATAAATGAGATAGAGTGGTGTTGGGGAGGATAAGATGGTGTTCAATGTTGATAAGAAGAAAATGGAAGAAAGAGGGGAATGATTACCCTCATTATGGGGATAATAATTCCCCACATTATGGAGGTAATAATTATCCACCATCAGCCGTTAACTATTACCTTAATTTGAAGGGTAATAGTTCCCATTTCACTTCTCTTTACTTCCAATCAACACCACCTTGTTCTCCCCACCACCCCTCTATCCCCTTCCCATCACCTCTAATTACCTTAGTTTTGCTATGTTTGACTTTTATTATCCCTTAATACATATTACCTTCATTCCAAGTATACCCTAAGTGGTTAGTAATTAGCCACCTAACCTTACTATAAAAAGTGTAGAAATGATTGAAACATGTAGCTTAGAGATCAAAAAACACTACAAGATTTTCTAGATAAGTTTAAAGGTGCACTCAAGGGAGGCAAGCACTGAAATTTTTTCGGTGCTCCCAGAAGCACAGTGCACCGTGCACTGGGGTTAGGACAAAGCGATGGGAAGGACGAAACGGTAGTGTCTCCGTTCAGCGACATGGCAAAACGATAGGCTAGGGCTAATGTTAGGGAAAAGCGTAGGGCAAAGCAGCGGGCTAGGATAACGTTCACTCTCCTCCTCATTCTAACGTCTCCTTCTCACTCCTACTCACTCTCCGGTGTTCATCAATTTTTTTTTTGAATATGCTTTGTCTCCTATCCTGTATGTTCATTTAATTATTCGTGTATGTTCTTTTAATTATTCTTCTATGTTTTTTTTCAATTGACACTTGTTTTTTACTTTTTAACGTTCCTTTAAATAATGCCTAATGTTATTTTGATGTAAAGAAGTATTTTTTTTCTTTGAATTTTTGTATTTTGTTCTTTATATACTAAGGAAATGTTCTTTTAAAACCAATAGTTTTTTTTAAAATCGTAAGAAATGTTAATTGAAATTTCGTTTTGTTCTTCAAACTTTCGTATTTTGTTCTTTTTATTTTAAGTAAATGTTCTTTTTAAATTGTCATGATTGTTATATTTTATATGTTATTTGAAATTTCCTAATTGTTCTCTGAAAATTCGTATTTAGATCTTTAAAAAAAGTATGTTCTTTCGAAATTTCGTATTTTGTTTTTTTTTGTTTCAAGTAAATATTCTTTTTATATTTTATTCTGCCAATGTTCACCGTATGTTAATTCTAATAACTGTTGGATTTCTTTAAGTGCCAATTATATAGCGGTGATGATGTCAGTCCTAAAACACGGACATCAACACCAAGTGCACCAAAGGGACTAGACATGCACCGTATACTTTTGTTTAAAAACTTTTGAGATGGAACTTTCATGTCAATTACTTGCTATCCAATCAGGACCTAGAAGTTCTCACCTTCAATTCTAGGACCTAGAAGAACTTTGGTATTTCGTTCCGCAAATGAAAATTTTCAACTCAAGTTATATAGAAATACTTTCTCCATTTCAAAAAAATGACTACACTTTCCATTTTAAAAAGTTTCAAATTAATGACTATACTTCTCATTTTTCTTTTTTTGGTAACTTTTTCTCTCTATCTCTCTCCCACTAGATATCTTACCCCACAATCTCTCACACAAACAAGAAGTGTCTAAAATTCCGCAAAAAAAGTAGTGTAGTCATTTTTTTGCAACGGAGGAAGTAGTATTCTTACTTTTATTTGTATTCGTTTCCCTCTTGTTGTACAAGTAGGAGACACAAATTACCAATTAGATCATCTTCATTATAATTTTTGTAAAATAAAACAAGAGAGATAGTGTTTTTTTAAATGACAAGATATAACATGTCATTTTAAATCTCTCAATTTAACGAGTTACTTGATTTCTCTCAGAAATTCGTTCGATTCCACATCCCAATTTATCAAAAAACATGTATCGATGCAACTCCGAAGTTTCAAATGAAATGTTAGCATCCAAACATACCATAAATAGATTTCGACACGAAAAATACTTTCTTAGGGGCATCAATTGCAAATTTGCGATAAGTAGCCTAATAGAAGATATCATACCTTCTCAAAGTCTCAACACCGGATATAAGTTTCGGACAACAATTCCATTAAAAATACCATTTAATTTAATTAAGTACTAATCCATAGTCCGTACCACGTAAATGCAAGTGCATTACCAACTTAAATTAAGGCTTAATATAATACAGTAGTAAACTGCAACTTGACGCACAACTTAAAATTGACCAACCTGCTAATTATTAAACATTAAGTAAACTTCAGCGACTAAAATTATAAGCACTCCATTAACCTAGTTGCTAAATAAATAAGAGCTTCTATTTAAGAATATCCATTGTTCTCTGATCTTTACTCAGCAGCTTTAATATAATAAACGCCTTCCAACAACTTCAAAAGCTAACAAATCAGTAGCAACTAGCAATCACCAACAAACAATATCCCTTCCAAGAGAAAGGTATGCACTACCAAGGACTTGGCCAAAACCTCAACCTCAACCTCAACCTCAACAAAACAGACAAATTATGTAAATGTCCCCAAACTCGAGTCCGTGGGAGGGCAATTCCGTAATTTGCCTTGAATATATTCGACTACTCTCCTATTTCACATTTAGATATCGGTAGTTTTCATCCAAAAACTCACCTATATTACGCCTCTCAGTTTTTAGCCAAAGATTCCGCGATAACCACCCTTAAGAAAGCGTCTTACCATACAACTCACAGCATCTACATGTAAAATAATATCACCAATGGCAGGTTTCTAAATCTCAAGTCTCACAGAAAAAAGGATTTGAATAATCTTCCTTATAAGCGACCAAGCCCTTTTTCAACAAGTTTTTGCTGTTGGTCAATCCTCATCCATTTCTCATTCAGCAAAAACAACTGCTCAACAATTTAAGAGGGGCCCACCTATGCCTTTAGAGTTAAATCATAATACTCCACCAAAATCATATATATCAAACTTGGAAGTAAGAAAATTAGTTCTCTAATAGGCCATAGTCCAACAAAATATGTATAACCAACTTCTACCCTCCAAAAATTCTGCATTTCTATCTACAATACAGGAAGGGGATGTCCAAAGGGCCTTCTTCAAATGCACAAAATGGCAGCTGGAAGAAACAATGGATCCAATCAGCTGTCCATACCACTACTACTGCAACAGCAATTCCCCTGGAGATTACCCGTCTTGGGTTGACAACTTGGCAATTGTCTTCATCTCCATTACATTCATAGCAACGACAGTTTTGATGGTGGTGGGGATGATAGGAGGGAGAAAGGCAGCTACCTTGACTCGATTCAATCAGTTGAGGAGATACTTGCTGCCATCAGGTCCAATTTTCCTGCCCATCATTCTTCTCATAATGGCAAAGGGAGACAGGATAAACACAGTGTTTCCTCTGTCGTACAATGGTCCTGCCATTCTCCACCTCATTCGGATATCTGCTCTCGTATTTGACACTGAAACTGACAGTGATTTCAAGTATGTCTTCCTCGAGGCATCAACTATATCAGGAATTCTACATACAGCACTATACTTAGACTCGATAATCTTGCCTTACTACACAGGGCTTGATGCCTTAATGTCATCTAAATTCTCAGGTGAGTGCTCATCCTGTGTATGTCGGCAGCAGGTTCTAGCTGTGGGAGGGATGCTGGTTTACAGAGGATGGTCGGTGACCACTGCTTTGGTGGTTGGTACCCTGATATTCAGGATTTTCTCCAGAGTGACAACAGAAAGCAAAGGGAAAACCAAATTGATGAAGTCTAGCATGGAAAGTTTGAGTTGGATCTTAATGACGGTAGAATGTTTCTATCTACTAATCATTCCTCCACCTGTAAGGGCTTGGACAAGAGCAGCTAGCTTTAGTGGTGTCTTTGTTTTGATATGTCTCCAACTTCTAAAAATGCTTGCTACTTCTATTGTTGCCTTATATAATGACATGCCGCAAAATACATGGTGGTAGACTGGTAGTGGTTAGCTTTTTGCAAACGAGAAAGAGAAAAACTGAAAAGAGGCGTGTGTTAAACAAACAAAATTCATTGTCATTTCATTAATAGAATATTTGTTCACAGACAAAATCACTTTCATAACGGGAACTAGGGAAGCTATAATTAGGAAAATGAGTTGCAATGACAAAATTAACAAAATTTGCGACTTTACAATTACCCCCATGTCCCAAGAAATTTCGTAGCAATCCAGGGGCAAATCACAAGAAAAATCTCCTCCGACTCGTGTCCATTTCCGGCTGTTTCAGACAAAAGTAAGATAGAGGAAATCAGTACACAACTTCGCCAAAAGAAGAATGTAGCTAATTTACAGCACAGATTTCTATGCACTCAAACAGAAAGAGCCAAAACCAAACTACCTTGTGGGTCCATTCAAATTCACCGCCTTGAGAATCAAAGGTTCCATGCTGGAGACTAATTAATTTCAATACAAACCTAGGGCCACATTCCTGCATGGAAGAATAGATTAATGGTTAATAATAGATCTTTACATCATACAAAGATCAGCACTTTGGCAAAATTACCCCATCCACAATCACGCTAAAAACACAAGCAGTACATAAGATTGCTTTTTTTTTGTGTAAGTGGGCAGAACGATAAGAAATGCATGTTTCCATATAAGCAAAAGCCATGTCTGCAGGATCACAGCCGAAGCCATATCACCCGGATGGCTGAGTGAGGTTTTGAAAGGTCTCAAATGAAATAACCATGAAACCAGAAAATACACACCTGAAGCCGGGCTTTAACTCTATCTGAAATCTTCATTTCTGCAGTTGACTCCTTGTCCTTGTTTTTGGAATCTGAACTCTTTTTTTCTTTGGCTTCAAAAACGTACCTTACATAGTATCAAGATATTAGAGGTTAATACAGAAACTCCAAAGGGAGTTAAAATACCACTCAAAGAGGCACAAGGTGTACCTATGATGGCGAAAGAATATATAATCCCGTTGATTGTGAAAGGTAACAACACGACGACCCCGAAACTCTGGATTTTGTGGGAAGAGAGATTGTATCATTCTGGATAAAACGAACAAGAAAAACACTGTGAAAAACCAAACACAAATCCCACAAATGCAGAAGGGTAGGGAAATACTTTCACAAGATTAGCATGCTACTATAGAGGAGAAAATGGAAGAGACCTTCCAACACGACAACCGAGCCTTGTTGTGAAGTTATTTAGCACTAGCTCAGGCGAATGACCGGTTGGATTACCATGATTCTGCAGAATATAATATCACGTGAGAATACAAAAGAAAACGCCTCAAAAGATACATCAATACACATACAATTAAAAGCACAAGTGATGAGTCACATGTCACAATATAAGTCAACTAAATAAGCTATCACACCATCGCTGGCTCAAAATTCTCTATATCCTGGAATAAAGATTTAGGTACAAATGTACAATGTTACATGGTAGCACACACTTCCACATGATATACTGTAGGCCAACTAAGATGCGGAACACTATGTTTGGTGAATGGGGTATGATGGAGGTGATACAGTTCTACATAAGGTACATAAATGAAAATTTTATCAAGTTTATAGAACTTACACTTGCTACATAATATTAAACGGTAACTTTAGTGATTGTGCAAAGAACTGGGCTGCTACATACATTAGAAGAAGGAAGAGCAACTAAGAGAGGATACCCAACTGATTCTCAACTGATTAGTTCCCTTAACAGAATCAGTTAGCTTTAATTGTTTGTTCTTAATCTTTCTTGATAGTTAGTTGTAACTAACTGATTCTCTTCTCTCTTGGAGGGAATCATTTAGAGCTATAAATAGAGATATAAGTTGAATGGGAAAAGCAATCAATAACTGAGTATTGAATACATAAAGTGGAGAGCCCCTCTTTCACCCGAATTATAGAGGAGAGTTTGGTTGATTATCTTGTTTTTCATCCAAATTACTTACTATCTGTTACTTAGTTCTTTAGTTCATAGCAAAGTGGTATAAGAGCGAGTACGTAGCTAGGCAGAATGGTGAAAGGATCAACAAACACACAACGAATCGAACAAATTGAGCAGCAACTCGTGGCACTCAGAGAAGAAAACTCTCAGGCGATTGCTGTAGAGGTGGCGCGTGCAAACCAACCTCTACAGGAAGCTTTAGCTCATATGGCGAATGCAATCACTAAGCTTACTGGTGAGTTTGAACAACATTCAGTGAGGATGGAGGGGAGAATCGACAGATCTAGGGTTAATCAAGAAGGGTTGATTACTCAGATCAAAGGTGATAATGAAAGAATTCAAAGAGAGTTGCGAGCAAAGCTCGAACTACTACGAAGAGAGCGAGAACCACCAAGAATGGCCGGAAACGACCACAACAAGAAGGAGAACGAAGGATCGTGGAAGGCGAAGGTGAGTTAAGAGTATTAACTCCACAGAATGGGCGAAATTCCGGCGTATTTGAAATACCACCGTAGAACGGCGGTGGACGGTGGCGATTTAAGAAAATAGACTTACCTCTTTTCGATGGGAACAATCCGGATGGCTGGATTATAAGAGCGGAACGATTCTTTCATTTTTACCGATTAAGCGAGGTTGACAAAGTGGAAGCATCGGTGGTCGCCTTGGAGGGAGACGCCCTATTTTGGTACCAATGGGAGAATAGGAGGAGGCTGATCCGTCGTTGGGAAGAATTGAAAGGGTGTTGCTGAGGAAGTTTAGGGTGACAGCCACCGGGAACTTGCACTTGCATGAACAGTGGTTGGGGCACCACCAAACTGGTGGCGTTGATGAATACTCCAAGAGGTTTGTGGAGCTCTTAGCTCCTCTAGAGAATATACCTGATGAGTTGGCCAAGAGTCAATTTATTAATGGACTTTGTGAGCAGACCAGAGATGAGGTTAGAGTTTTGGGCCCATTGGACTTGGACCATGCTATGGACTTAGCTCACAAATTGGAGGTGAAGTTCAAAAACGCTGAACCAAAAAAATGGCCAACTAAAAGTGGGCCTGTTTTCGGATTGGGCCGTACCTCTTATAACCCAACCTATTCTAACCCAAATTTCCAATCCAGAAATTCCACCTATTCCAATACCCCTCAGTTTTCTCACCCAAACAGCTTCAACAACAGACTTCTACCCACCCCAATCAATCAACTTCAAGCTCCCTTCAATCCATAGCCTCAAATACCTTCAAAACCCAACCCAACCCATCTTTTAGACCCAAGGGAGTGATAAGGAGACTTACAGAGGCTGAGATACAACAGAAAAGGGAGAGAGGCTTATGCTTCAAATGTGATGAGAAATGAAACTTTAATCATCAGTGTGGAGGGAAGGAGTTGAGTGTTCTTCTTACTATTGAAGGAGAAGAAGGAGATGAGGAGGATTATGAGCAAGAAGAAGAAAACCAAGAAATCCTACAACAACTAGAAATTTCCTTGAATTCTGTGATGGGTATTAGCAGTCCAAAGACACTTAAGCTCAAAGGTACCATTGAAGGAGAATATGTGGTGATCATGGTTGACCTAGGAGCAACTCATAACTTCATTTCTACTTCGTTAGTACAGAAGATACACCTCCCTGTTGTCTTTAGGTACTGGGAAACTGTACAAGGTACAGGAGAGTGCAAGGCAGAGGTAGTGGTAATTGAAGATTTCCTACCCTTACTTATACTAGGCATACATTGGCTTGAGAAATTGGGCACAATGAGCACAAACGGGAAGACACAGACCTTGAAGTTTCAGTTGAATGGTGAAAGCATCACCTAAAAAGGAGATCCTACCTTGAGTAGAACTGGAATTTCCTTGAAGGCAATGATGAAAACTATCAAGAAAGAGAAGGGAGGCTTGCTGGTGGAGCTTAAATTGCTGCAAGAAGAGCCAACACAAAAGCAAGAAGGGCCTCCTGAGTTAGTGCAACTGCTAAGGCAATATGAGCGCAGGTATTTCATATGCCCTCTGGTTTACCTCCATCTAGAAATCATGAGCATGCTATAAACTTGAAACATGGTGAAAATCCAATTAGTGTCAGGCCATATAGGTATCCCCAATTTCAAAAAGATGAAATAGAAAAGCTGATAAAAGAAATGTTGCTTGTTGGTATCATTCAAATTTCATCTAGTGCCTATTCTAGCCCAGTTTTACTAGTGAAAAAAAAGGATGGTTCTTAGAGATTCTGTGTTGATTATAGAGCTTTGAACAAGGCCACTCTCCCAGACGAGTTTCCAATTCCCATTATTGAGGAGTTGCTGGATGAATTACATGGTGCAACCATGTTTTCCAAACTAGATCTCGAGTTTGGATATCATCAAATTAGGATGAAGAAGGATGACATCCCAAAAACAGCTTTTAGAACTCATGAAGGCCACTATGAGTTTCTAGTGATGCCTTTTGGGCTTACTAATGCCACAACAACCTTTCAAGCTCTTATGAATGAAGTATTCAAGCCCTATTTGAGAAAATTTGTTTTAGTCTTTTTTGATGACATCTTGGTGTTTAGCAAAATAGCTGCTCAGCACCTCAAACACCTGGCAATGGTGTTTCAATTACTGCAGCAACACCAATTGTATGCAAACCAGAAAAAGTGTGATCTATGGAAGCAAGAGGTAGCCTACTTGGGACATGTTATTTCAGGGGTGGCAGTGGACCAAGCAAAGATACAAGCTATCAAGCAATGGCCTACTCCTTCTAACCTAAGAGAATTGAGAGGGTTCTTAGGGTTAACTGGCTATTATAGAAAGTTCATCAAAAATTATGCAAGTATAGCACAACCCATGACTGAGCAGCTTAAAAAGGATAATTTTGGGTGGAATGAAGTTGCTACTCAAGCTTTTGAACAACTCAAGAAAGCCTAGGCATCTGCTCCTGTGTTAGAAATGCCTAATTTCTCTTTACCATTTGTGCTTGAAGCTGATGCCAGTGGGTATGGTTTGGGTGCTGTGCTTATGCAATCACGGCATCCTATAGCCTATTTCACCAAAACCTTGGGACAGAGAGCTCAAACTAAGTCAATCTATGAAAAAGAACTGATGGCAGTTGTGTTAGCAGTTCAGAAATGGAAGCATTATCTCCTAGGAAGGCATTTTACCATACTCTCAGATTAGCAGAGTAGGTATTTGATGAGGTATTTGATGGAAGTTGGGACTGAATATCAAAGGTGGATGAGTAAACTTTTGGGGTTTGATTTTGAAATTCATTATAAACCAGGCCCTTCTAATAAGGTGGCTGATGCCTTATCTAGGGTTAACAGTTTTTGGGTTGAATACAACCAACTGTCTTCTTCTCATCTGGTTCCTTGGGAGCAAATTCAGCAGGCCATTCACTCAGATGAAGAAGCACTCCAGCAGCTAACTAAGGCCATTGAAGAGGGCACTCTTTCTCCTACAGGGTTTGAAGTATTTCAGGGGGTTTTGAAGTACAAGGGGAGGTTAGTTATTCCAAGTCAATCACCCCTCACTCAAAGTATCCTTCAAATGTATCATAGTTCACCTATGGGGGGGCATTCTGGTGATTTCAAAACCTACCAAAGAATAGCTGCTGAATGGTTTTGGCATTGGATGAGAAAAGCTGTGACAAAACATGTGCAAGATTGTGAGGTGTGCGCAAAACCTGCTGGGTTATTACAGCCGCTTCCCATTCCTTCTTTAGTTTGGGAGGAAGTAACTATGGACTTCATTGAGGGTTTACCAAGATACTCTGGTTATGACAATGTGCTAGTGGTGGTGGACAGATTGACTAAATATAGTCACTTCCTGTTATTGAAGCATCCTTTCACAGCAAGTAGTATGGCAGCTTTGTTTATCAAGGAAATCATCAGGCTCCATGGTTTTCCTAGCAGCATAGTCTCTGATAGAGACAGGGTTTTTATGAGCAAATTCTGGACTGAATTATTCAAGCTACAAGGCACTCAGCTACAAACTGTTTACCATCCCCAATCAGATGGGCAAAGTGAAGTGGTTAATAAATGTGTAGAAAGCTACTTAAGGTGTTTCATTAATGGGCAACCTAAGACTTGGGCTTAATGGATACCTTGGGCTGAGTACTGGTACAACACCACCTATCACTCCTCTACTAAGTGTACACCTTTCAAGGCCTTATATGGGAGGGAACCACCCCATTTATTGAGGTATGAACCTGGAGATGAACTTAAGTTTTCCTTATTGAAAACTCAGAGTTCTATGAAGAAACATGAAGATGAACATAGAAGGAATGTGCAATTTGAAGTAGGAGATGATGTGTATCTCAAACTCAGGCCTTACAGACAGAAATCATTAGCCAAAAGACCTTTTGAGAAGTTGGCGGCTAGATTTTATGGACCTTAAGATTCTGCAAAAAATAGGCAAGGTAGCATACAAGCTAGCACTTCCTGCCACTGCTCAAATACATCCTGTGTTCCATGTCTCACAACTCAAAAGGGCCTCAGGCATTACTTCAGTGTCTCCTACCTTACCTACTGTGTCAGCAGAATTGGTGTTGCAAGTTTTTCCAGCAGAAGTTATTGCTCATTCAGGTGCTCATTCAGTGGCAGCACTAACCAGTACAAGAGGCTTCTTGGGAGGAGTTTACTACCCTCAACTCTAAATTTCCCTCTTTCCACCTTGAAGACAAGGTGAAAGTTTGGGTGGGGGGTAATGCAAAGAACTGGGATAGACCCCCTATCACTGCTACATACATTAGAAGAAGGAAGAGCAACTAAGAGAGGATACCCAACTGATTCTCAACCGATTAGTTCCCTTAACAGAATCAGTTAGCTTTAATTGTTTGTTCTTAATCATTCTTGATAGTTAGTTGTAACTAACTGATTCTCTTCTCTCTTGGAGGGAATCATTTAGAGCTATAAATAGAGATGTAAGTTGAATGGGAAAAGCAATCAATAACTGAGTATTGAATACATAAAGTGGAGAGCCCCTCTTTCTCTCGAATTATAGAGGAGAGTTTGGTTGATTATCTTGTTTTTCATCCAAATTACTTACTATCTATTACTTAGTTCTTTAGTTCATAGTGATTGGAATAAAGTTAATAACATTTAATAGAGCATAGAAGAGTAATAGGTAAGAAGACTAAGAACTAAGAAGTAAGGTGGCTGCATAACGAGTAGGCAAGCGATAAAAAAATGAAAAAAAAAGTAATGGCAATTGGTAAGCGGCTAAGCGCCGTAAGCCAGTTAGTCATTTGGGAATGAGCGGGTGCTATAGATCCGAAAAACAACGCTCTCCATATCTCACTAGTTATTCTCTCTCCAGGGCGTGCTCGTCGGCACAAGAATTCTTTGGACGGACTTGTTTCGTTTTGGCAACAAGAATCCCAGTTTTGATCTGCTTCATATTTGTCAATCTAAGTGTTGCTGTTGATTAAGGTTTTTCCATGAGTACCATATTAACCAAGATAAGAAATAACTTTGATCATCCGGCAAAAAAAAAATCATGTGAGTGGATTTGTTAGAGCAGAGATAGTCAAACTAGGTGTCGTTGGGTTTGACGAAATGGGGTTGATATCTTCTATCAGACTCACTAGTGTCTGCAACCCTCTTTGCTGTTTGGGGTTCCAAACCGTCATCTAGGTAACACTACTTAGGCAAGTTAGAAGTCAAAAGATTGAAGGCTCTTCAGGTGCATCAGACTTCCATACCCCCATCTGTCATACATATTTGTATTATAACTCACTCACTCACAGGATACAGATGAGGGTTGGTGACCAATAATTGGACAATCTCACAATGAATTCAAGACATGAGCAACAAGCAGCATAAATCAAGCAATATAATTTCCTTTCCATCTCAGGTGAGTATGTATATATGTTGCATCTCAAATCTCGACGTGTCGCCAAGTGCATAAAAAGCAACAAGAGAACCAGAAGATACTAATTCAGTTAAAATTTACAAAATGAAGCATATTTTTTTTAAAAAAAATATATAATCTCATTTATAAATATGAGATTATATTATGGTAAGAAGAATAAACCCTCTGGGCTGCCCCTCGCTCAGGGCTCCCATTCAGAGGCCCATTACAAACCATACACCCCCAAACCCCCCAACTCCCAACAATAAGAAATTTGCTTCCACCAAGATTTGAACCTTGGTCTCCCATGTGGAAGAAAGGAAGCTATACCATTGGACCCAAGGGTCCTTGGTACAAAATGAAGCATATGTAAGACTCAAACTTGTGACTAACCTTAATATCCTTCCGTAGAACAAGTTTTGAAAGCTTGAAATGCGCAGTTGGTCCATCAGGTAGCCCAATAACTAAGAGAGCATCTATACTACCACAATGGAGCAAAATATTAGAAGATGCTAGAAGAAACATAAAACAACAGTAAATATTGGAAAAGTTACAACTATGGGATTTTCCAGGCAGCATATAAAAAGGCATAAAAGGACACGGTAGGGGATCAAATTACATCTATTGTTAAGAATTTTTTAGTTGTTAAAACCGACCTGGTTCTCTTCTGTTTGTATGCACAACAATCAAAGAAGTGAAGTCCTTTTTAGTTGCATATGTAACGATCTGCGAGCAATGTTAAACAAAGCAGATAGATAAGATATTCTGCAAGGAGAATGTAAAAACTTTTCTTTATTCATCAAACAGTGCAGGGGGAGACAAGTTCCAACCTTCTTCAAATCATAGGTCCCTCTCTTATGGTAAGATGAATTTGGGATCACTTGAAGTAATTCTTTGATAAAATCAGGACCCCTCTGTAGACAACATAACAGATGAAAATCAGTTCTTGAACATTGATTTTGCAGAATATATTGGGTAAAGTCAGAAAATGAAGTTGTACACATAATTATATACTTCCTTTGTTTTTTTTAGCTATTCCACTTTGATTTGTCACACTCGCCAATGTCTTTGATCGATAGTACCATAAACTAGATATGGGTTAAGCTTTGATATCTTAAAAATAAACATAAGACAACTCCTACAGCATTCTACATAATAACACTTAATCTCTTAAAAATTAGCAAAAAGTTATGGTTAAAGTGGGATATGTGAATAGTTAACAAAGTCAACGTGCAACAACCAAAAATAAATGAGGGAGTAGGTGCCATCGTAATTAGTGGAATATCATGACTTCATGACTGTATCACAATAGCAAGTATAAAGCCATTATCGTCAAGGGCTCTGAGTGAGGCAACCTCACACCTTTGAAACATCCTGATTTGCAAGCCCCAAACAAGCACTTGCTTCAATTGATATTCAACACATTGGTACCAAGACGGAGTATATGGAGTGCAAATTCAGTGGGGTTACAAGCAACGAGGCAGGGGCGGTCACTTTGGATAGCAAAGTGGTTCAAGGATCGAACGTCTTCCGTTACCTTGGATCCATTCTCCAAAAGGATGGAGACGTGGCTCATAGAATTAACGCGGGTTAGTTAAAGTGAAAAAGCGGGTTCCTTTGTGATTCTGGCATTCCCCAAAAATTGAAGGGGAAGTTCTACCGTACGGCAATTAGGCCTGCTTTGTTATATGGCACCGAATGTTGGGCGGTGAAACAATGCCACGAACGTGGCGGAGATGTGTATGTTGCGGTGGATGTGTGGCCACACAAGGAAGGACCGGTTAAGAAATGAAGTGATTCGGGAAAAAATTGGAGTTGCATCCATTGAAGAAAAGATGAGGGAGAATCAGTTAAGATGGTTTGGTCATGTGAAAAGGAGATCACGTGATGCACCAGTGAGAAAAATTGAAGAGTGGAGTAGTAATCAAATTGTAAGGGGTAGGGGAAGACCTAAGATGATGAAGGTAATTGAAAATGATATGAGGCTACTCGGCATTGAGGAGAGCATGACATTGGATAGAAGTGGATGGAGAGGCAATATCCATGTGGAGGAAGGGCTGTGATTACTGCATTTATTTGTTTTTCTCAATTGTGTTGGTATTAAAACCTTTTGAAAACCTCTTTTAAAACTTTTTGGTGTAAACCTTGTTTTCAAAAACTTTTTTAAAAATACTTAAAATTTAAACCCTTATAAAAACTTTTTATCACTCTTGTCGATGCCATCCCCTTTGGCAACGGTTTCAGTTGACGATTCATGTTAGCCGACCCCAAATCAATTTGGGAATAAGGCTTAGTTGTTGTTGTTGTAGTATTATATTCCACTTCAAACCTCACCCAAACAACTAAAGCAGATAATGCTACTGCTGAGAGCAGCTGCTAGGCCCAACCTAAAGGGTCGAAACTCAAAAGAGAGCTACAGAAAGACGTTATTCCTATAGTTTGCATGGATACAAAATTAGGACTTTACAGATAGGTTTTATCCATCATCGATCGTGGCTCAACATATAAAAATCATGTTTTTCCCTCTATCTACATATCGTAGCCACACTATCCAAATCCCAATATAAAGTACATGCCATGTTTTACTAAAAAAAACCTATAGTAATAATTCCTAGACTCTTTTGGCTTTCCACCACTAATACATGTAGGGGCATCTTGTGAAGTCATTCATAAACAACTAGTAAGGTGATAAATTTTTCGAACATCCAAAAAGACTATAGGCAGAGGTAGCAATTAATTAATGAAGCATAAGAACGTTTTTAAAAAATAGAAAGGGATTAGTGATGCATATCATTATCTAATCTAAATTGGTCTAAACACTGGCCCTATCCACAAATAGCAGATTCCAAGTTAGATTGAAAGATTAACCATTGTAATACATACAATGCAAACATCATAACCTTTTAAAGTAAATATATTAACAAGCATTTAGCCACTACAACTACAAGGAACTAGAGAAGAACGAAAGCAAAGGTAACAACACTTGGGCTCATACTTAACTTTGTCAAACGCTCAACAGTTCATAAACGTAACGCCTATGGCTTAATACCATACCTACATTACCCTAATAAGCCAACATCAAGCTCCTACATTTTCATAAACAAACCAAGAGTGAAACTGATCACAAGTGTGACAACCGACATAGGAAGGAGATCTTAGGCTATGTTCTCTTCCACTTACTTGCCCCTATCTGAACTTATTGGAGCTTGCCATAACTTATCAAAGTACATATTATAAAGCTTCAAAACTTATCAAATTTAAGTTGAAGAGCTTATTGGAACTTATCACAACTAATTGAAGCTCATAAGGCGTTAAAACTTATTGAAACTTATCGAAATTAATTTTCCGAAGTGAAAATAACTCAGAAGAGCATAGAGCCTTACAGTAGAATTAAAACGACAAGTAGTGATCAAAACTTTCGGAATGCGCTCCGATTTCAAAACTCCACTGAATTCATCAGTCTCCAGCTCCGCAAACAACTACAACGAAAATTACACAACTTCAATCAACAAAATAACCACAAATTGAACACTAAAACAACGTATTAAAAACAAAATTCCAAAAATTAAAACCTCTTCATCATCAGGTTTGCAAACAGTCTCATCAGCTTCTCTAGTATTCTCAATCGTACGAGGAACCGGCCTCGGCGGAAGCTAAAAACACAACAACAAGAAAAACAATCAGATTTAATCGATTTTAGAATCAAATTAAAGAGTTTCAGATGAAGAATACAGTAAAAAAAAAGAAGATAAAAACCTCTTCGCCGAGCTCAAGAGCGCGTTTATCAGCAGCATCACGAGCTTTGTGCTTCTTGCGCTTTTCGAGTTTCTTCTCGTGCTTAAGTTTGGAGTGAATTTCAGAACGTTTAGCTTTGTTCTTCACCATTGAAGGAAGGATTTGTTCCTTCTTCATCATCTTTGTGTCTGATGATGCGCCGGAAGAAGACGCCATGGCCGGAGCTAGGGTTGAAGGCGCTGAGTGTGATACTATTTTTTGAACATAAGACAATATTAAGAGCCAAGAAGTGATTGTAGAAGAATAGGCTTGGACCAAGAAGGAAAACGAGAGGTTATACTAAAAGGGCCTCCAGCCCATATAATTAAGAAAAAATGTTGATAGATACATGTAATTGATGTAAGTAAGAAGACAAGTTAGGAGAAAAATATAGAGGTGGTAAACGGGTCGGGTCGGGTCATTTTAGATGGGATTTATTATGAGTCTATGCATTTGGGATAAGTCGGTATTTGAATTAGATTTTTAATTTGAAAATCTAATATTAAGTGAAAATAAGATAGTGTGAACTCAATCATTATAAATAGTAATAGATACAACTAATACGAAGGTAAATAAAAAAGCATAAGATTAATGAAAGTGAAACTTGGTTCATTTTGTGTTGGAGAAAGGGAGAATCGTTGTTGACGGTATAGGTTGGATTGATTTAGATTGCGTTAACCTGACTCGGTCGGAGTTGGGTTGGGTCAGGTCATTTTGGGTATAGGTCAAGTTTGGATCTGCTTGATTCGAGTTGGCTTTAGATCAGCTTAGTTTTAGGTCTATGTTTTCGGATCGATTTCGGGGCTCGAGTGGGTTAGTTTGGCCAAGTCTAAGGAAGACTACAAAATTGAGAATCAGAAGAGAACCTAGACCCAATTAGTTGTGGTACTTTGCCAAGATATGTAACGTGTACCCGACCACGAGCCTCAAGCGTATATATAGTTAAAGCTGGTAACTCCAGTTATTGATCCAGGTTCGGATTTTTCGAGTCAATTTCAGTTTGAGTCACAAGCATTCTTAAAGTATCTTAAAACTTAGTACAATACTTCTCCGTCGTAGTTTAATGAGTAATCATGACAAATAGTGTAAGGAGATTAGCTGTCGAGTGATATTAAAAAGTTACCTGCAAATCTGCAATAGGTGATGATGGACGATGGTGTATCATTTATTCAAAGAGAGAGAAAGTGGGGTATAATTTTACTGAAAGAAAAGTATATGTATGGTATGGTGGGCCGAAGGAGGATAAGTTAGAAGCTGTAAAACATTAGTTGGGAGGTTGGAGCATTTTCAAAATAGAAGTGTTCAAACTATAACGAGACGGTGAAAAAAGAAAAGTGTTCAAACTAATATAAGAGGTAAGAGGTAATTTAATATGACAAATGAGTCACACTGGATTGAATTTGTGTTGTTCGTGTTCAATTCATGTTGGGTTCGAGTTTCTCCCACTAACTTCAGGTTGAGTTTAGGTTATTAGGTGCGGAATAGGGCTTGCCGGCTACACCTATAACCTATAGGGTATATTCAAGGCTATATGTTTACTCGATTGAAACTTGAGGACTTTCCAAATGTACAAAAATAGCTTTCATTCTACTTTACCCTAGTCCCTAAATATGCACAATCACAGACGTAAAATATACTTTATATTTGTATATGTGTACACAACCTTAGATGTTATGATTAATTGATAAGATTGAGGGTTCGTTCTTTTCAATTTGTTTTTGTTTATCTGACTTATCTGAACTGAAAAGACCTTATTCGACCTTCTTCAACCTTATTCGACCTTATTCGACCTTCTTCGACCCAACCTTATTAAACCTTCTTCGACCAAGCCTTATTAGACTTTCTTCGACCAATTCTTATAGACCTTATCTGAACTTATAAGTACTGGAAATAAGTTGAATGTAACAGACCTGACCCACTTTGTGACAGCTATTCTCCAATATTACCAAAAAATTATAATACAATTCATTGAGCAATCTGTTAGATGATATTATCCTATAGAAGTACTAATTTATATTAAGATATACTTCGTATGAAGTATAAAAATACCCTCTAAAAAAAGTCACCGTTGAAAATAGAAATGGTCATATTGGTCACTCTAATCACAAAGTCTCCCATTTTTGGCCTCAAACATTTCTCATATGCTGGTCCAAAAAGAATTTTCTCATTTCTCTGAAAACACATGCAACCTGTGCTTGTTGTAGGCTTTGTAGCCCATAGGGAACTTTTTTTTGTGTGCGATAAAAGAGACTATGAGTGTGTTTCTTCACCATAAAAAACGTTTTACATTTAATCAGGTCTAATTAAAAGTACGCATAAGGTGAAAGTAGAGGTGGTCAATCCCAATGAGATCTAACAAATTAGTTTTGATAAATTGGGTGGAGAAAATATACCCTTACTTGAAAGGGTTTTGAACAAAACCACCATTAGACTGGGAAGTAGAGTGAATATGTCGTGATCGTAACGGACTTTATATCGGATGATATATGCTCGTATTTCTCGATAAATAAACATTCACAACTCAGGTTTTCCTCTTCCAAAAAAAGTAAAAATCCTGCTGAGGCAAGAATTTACAAGATTACGATGTATTATTGTGCGTAAACATAACCTTACTTTACTGATCCTTTGCTAGAAATTACTCCTACAAAGCAAAGGTAAACACATATACTCCTACAATCTTATTTTTCTGTGCAGAAAATGCATAAAAAAACAAGTTAAGAGGGACATTCTGAGTTGGAGGTGATCGGAGTAATATTGATGGCAGTTGCAGAAGCTCCATGCTGTTCCACTGCTTCAGCTGCCTTACTCATGTTATGGGATGCCTCATTGCTCTTACCCCACAGAAGTATATATAAACCACATATAACTGTGATGGATCCTATAACACTGACAACAACCCAAAAGAATTGGAAAATGAATAAGTAAGAAACCTGGATATGAAGGAAATTTGATGATCATTTTCGACTTCGCATAGACAAAATATCAGTTTGATGTTCTTTTTTTCCAGGACCGGTTTAAAATCACAAATAACAACGACAAGAACGTACAACATACCCTTGTTTTATAGTTGCCATTTGGTTTATTTGGCTTGTTTGATCAGTTGATATTGGTTGTATTTGTTGTTTAAGTCAATATTTGTATTAATAGTTTTCATTTCTTTCCACAGATATTTGGTAAAACCAACTGTTTCTAGGCAAAACAACCAAAAGCTAGCAAGAACAGGTTGCTCAAGTCGGCATTTTTCTAAAAGAACTGGAAAGTTATTCGTGAAGATAATTTTTTGGCTGGTTCACCACATGCAAAAATCAAAAGCCAATTATATAAAGGTCGAGCACAGCACAAAGCCCATTGAAAAGATTATGAAGCTAGGTGAAGAAAACAGACCTTCCAAAGTAAATTTGTTCATGAAAAAAAGTGAAATCCATCATGGTTACATATGTTGATATGAAAGGGCTGAATGCTGCAGTAAACACCGGGCCCCTCTGTTCAACACACCACGACATCCCAACATAGCATAGCCCTGAGCCAAAAATTCCCTGTATATTGAACAACAATAGCTTGTTCTAAAAGCACAATCTCATTTATAAATGTACAAGTATATGCATCTCAACAAAAATTCCTAGCTTAATTATTGGAAAGCATATCTTGGAAATTGATGTCTATATGGTGGATAAAGGTAGATTCTGAGAATCTTTCTAAGTAATCCTTGAAGAGATAGTTAGTGGGACCTTTGATAGTATGATTAACTATTGCTTCCTCCGTCCCATATTAATCGCAACAATAGTTTGTGCACATAGTTTTAGGAAGTTAATAGAGTAGGGTGTAGGTTATAATTTCTGGTAAAAGTTGATGTGATAGATTGTGATGTGGTACCTTCAGGAAGGTACTAGAGTAAGAGATTAATTTAATGTTTTTCACATAAATCAATTAATAAGTAGGGCATATTAGTTGGGTGATATATAATAAAATATTGGTGGGTCCATGCCTAAAATAGAAATATTGCAATTAATATGGGACAACCACATATGGAAAGTGTTGCAACTAATATGAGACGGATGGAGTAGTAAATAATTCGTCGTTCTTTTTTTAATTTCACCATTGGGTTTTTGACATTTTCCAAGACTAACAAACTTAATATTGCAAAATTAGACATCAAAATGAATCTCGCACGACGCCTAAATGATTTTTATACTCCATACTAGTGTGTACGGTCAAATTTACAAACTTTGACCCAGAAAAACTCCATTGGTAGTTTGATTTTTGCATAATAACTTCGAATCCACGACTAAAAAGTATGACTTGGTAGCTCATATAATAACTTAAAAAGATGAAAGTTAGACTTACAGCAAATAACACAGTAAAGACTTGTAGCTTTCCCCTCAGAATCCATATGGTAGTGTCTCTGTTGATTGCAAAACATAAGATGGCAGACTGAACAGCACCAAAAGTTGACATCAAGGCTGTGCTAGAGTATTTAAGTCCGTATATCTTGCCAATCTTCGATTGCACAAGAAACCATCCAGACCAGCATAGGATGCTTAACACAAGGAACATTGATCCAAGGATCCATTCTCCCTTGCTTCCCACCTTAGAAGCCATACTAAAGTAATAGGTGGACTTCCCGAGGAATTAGTTGCTTTGTTGAGTGGGGTTCCTCTGTACAAGATGAGTAGTATAACTCCACCAATGCAAGTAAGTGAGCCTAACACTTTAGCTACTCCGTGTTTGGTTCTCAAGTTCACACTCTCTTGCCTGCAAAAGTTTAATTCAGTGAAACTAAACCCGCTTCTTTGAAACAGATGTTCTAAGAGCATGTTTGGTATGATATGTTTAAGTATTGGAAATGGAAACAATAAACAGATTTCTATTACATGTTTGATACGAGGGTGATGGGTGCATTTTCCCGAATATAATTTTTTCCACCCCGTTATTACCCCTCCTTAACTTCATGACAACATATTATGTATCCCTCCTCAATCTCACACTTATAAAGTATCCTTTCTTTAGTAGAACCAAACACACAATAAAGGTGACAGTAACTGTTACCATCTTCCCCTCAATTCGACTCCGTTTCCTTTCCATGTCCTAAGTTAGAAGTTGGAACCAAAGAGATAGAGGGGAAAAAAAACTTACCTTAGTAGTAAAGCCAAAAGGAAAGTGAATACAGGATTCATGTTGGCGAATGCACTGGAAAAAACAGCAGAAGTGTGTTGGGTCCCGAGAAGGTACAGGTACTGAGTGAGTGTTGCCCTGAAAAAACATTCCTCTCTTCAACATTTCTACATTTAAAACTAGCCTGCTTAAAGAAAAACGCAAACTGAGGGGAAGGGGATACCAGCAATAGGTTAGTAAGCAAAAGCCTTTTTCATCTCACCCAATGAGACCGCTAAAGAAGATATAACATAAGATTGGCGTTGTGAGCTTTGTTCCACTTTTCCTGCAGTATTGTACAGACATTAGTTGCATCTTATTCTTCAATACTTACTATCCACACTTGTTCTTTTTCTTACTTCAAAGAGGTGTTCAAGGTCAGTGAAATGTCTTCAGAGTTCAGACTATTACCTTTCACAGAAGCAGGCAATGGGCGTTAAGAAGATTGCAGCAGTAGTCAATCTGTAAGTAATTATAACCAACTGATTTGTACCCTCATCAAGAATCTTCTTAAATAGGATGTTTAATACTGCCATGACAAAATAAATGGCAAGTATCACAACAATCGGCTTCCATTTCTGACATCCTGCCATAAAGAAGGTTATACTTCTTCCTCGTTCCTCCTTTATTGTTTCTTTGTATACTACAACAAAGGTGAGCCAGACTCATCAAGCAGCAGCAATTAATAAGCAGTTTAGCACACATAAAGGAAGGAATAAACAAGCTCAAACCCCAAGGTCACATCGTTTGCCTTTTCAGAAAAAAGTTTTTTACTATATCTTTTCATATTCTATTTCGTTAACTTTTGTGACGGTCCTTCCCAACACTTCAAATTACAGTGAATGAGATTGCCAAGGTCACACGCCTTCGTCATCATCTTGTAACCTATACAGTGATCATGACTTTTGATTTTGCACTTTACACTTACCAGAATTGGAAGATGTTCTTCGTTGCCATTTAGAGTGTGATGCAAAACAAGACATATCCTTCTTTTGAACGGAATCAAATTCTTTCTACAGGACAGCAGAGTGACTTGAAGTCTCATATGAGTAATAAGACAAGCAAGAATCATATGTCATATCATACAACACAATTTGCATTTTGCAGCCACTGCAAACATAATTTCTCATCTACACTTGCTATTAATATAATCTAAAATAAGCGGTCTCAAGACACGGTCCATAGAGAAGATGTATGCATGCTGAAGAAAATATACCGCTTTGTAGTAGTAGGATTCGGCACATCTATCAGGGTATGAAGTTCCTGGTAACCATCACAGAGCCTGACAACACCAATCAGATAGATAAAACTTATCCTTCAACTACAACAAGAGGATTGACCAACTAAGATCTCCAATGTGAATTCTTTGTAATACAACAGTTCAGATAACTATCTCCAAGTGGCCTCATTCATTGGGTGCCTCAAGAATGTATTTTTCTGTTAATTTCGTTTTTCTGATACAAATTTTTGTCTCTAAGTGACCAGATCGCCTCTACACTCTTCATGCAGTAGAATGGATATCATTTTGGGAAACCAAATACTGAATAACTGATGTCCATTATTAAAACAACATTTCTTGACATGCTGGGAAATGAATATCAAATCTTCAAACCTATCCGGCTATGGAGGCACACAAGGATATCTCTTGCGCAAGGACTGACCAACGGTAAAATTACTTTAATGCACAATGGAAACACACAAGAGTCCGAATTTTTAGTTTGGTAAGACAGCTCTGAACATAGCTTTGATTTCATAACAATGTCATTAACTCACTGTTATTGCCATAGTTTCAATAAATGATATATAGTTGCATCCCACTCAATGGCCTGGCCAACCATCTTCACACCATCGCACACAATCTTCAACTGAAAATTTTAGTATGGACTTCTTGAAAAAAGAATTTTGGATTTTTAATTAACCACGCGCTTTCACCAAGATAATTTGCAAGAACAAGTTTCTCCAAGTTTCTTGTCAGGAAAGTATGTCAGACACAGCAATTGTAACACATAATTACAGACTATGTTACTCAACTTGGGTACCCATGTTGGACATGGGTACGACTATACGAGTCTTACTCAGTATTTAATTGATATATTTCCTTGATTAAGGCCCAAAATAAAGTATCGAAGTATCGATACCTATATTCAGGTGTAGGGGATCCGATAGGGGTACTTGAAGTAAAATGAAGAGTCCGAGTAACATATGTGACAAATACGCACCAAACATCTAACATTATTCTCATCGATAATTTTTTTCTTTTATTATTAACCTCTTACTTTCACCTAGATAATTTACATGAGACTATTTTCCAAGTTTCTTGTCATGGGAATCCACACAACAATTAATTTTTTGTTTTTGTTTCTCGCTTAATCGTTTTAGTGGTTAAAACAATAGTTATTACTTCCTTTAAAAGATAAAATTAATATTTTTTAAGGGAGAGCTCATATTACAATTCATATTAAATTGAAATAATTAAAAGCAGAGACTAGAGTCCATAATTGGACGAAGCAAGGAGTACTTGAGGTAATTTTTTCGGTATTTGACTATGAATCTCACAAAGATTTTGATGATGTTAGGTAATTTTATTATACCAAACATATCGTTATATCAATGCATCAACTGATCTAGAGACCCCCTTAAAAAAAAAAACTGATCTAGAGAGACACCCTCAATCAGTGACATGGACAATGTCAATGTCAATTGCAATCGCAGAACTTCCATGGCATTGCACTAGCTCACTAGGCTTGTTGACGTTATCCCGTGATGCTTCACGGTTTTTACCCCACAGAAGAATATAGAGACCACAAATTATCAGGATGGAGCCTATAACACTGTTAAAAACCCATAAAGAGAAAGAATGAGAGCCTATCAATTGAATCAAAAGAAATAGCAAAACAAAAAAGAATTTTAAGATTTCATTATATATTCCCCTTGTCTCAATGAGCATATCAATTTAAAAAAACATGTCCCAATATATTTAGGCTTTGTCTATCTATTGTAAACCAAGTACATGATAATTACTTGGTTTAATGATAATTAAAACATGTCCCAATATACTTAGACTTTGAATTGGAATCGGGGGCAATTGAGAAGCAAGGTGAAAGAAACAAACCTTCCAAGATAAATTTGCTCATGAAAGAATGCTAAATCCATGATCGCTATGTATATCTGCATCGAAGGACTGAATGCTGATGTGAAGACAGGGCCCCTTTGTTCAACACACCATGACATCCCAACATAGCATAGTCCGGACCCGAAAACTCCCTGCATTTTACACAATTGTAATTCATCAACCTCAAAAAACTTGAGTCTCTTAAATTAAGCATAATGCAACTGAGAAAAATTTTCTAGCCTAGTCGCAAAAACCAATGCCTTTGGTGGTGGTGCATAAAGGCAGTTTCTGAGACTTCATCAAAATCCTCTCTGTAAAAAAACAAATTCCGGCCTTTGATGGCGATAAGAAAGATAAGTTTTATACATACACTAGAAGCTACAACTTGGTTGTATGCAATAGGAAAAGCAGGTCAAACCAATACTTACAGCAGATAGCACAGTGAAAATTTGTAGCTTATCATTAAGAATCCATACGGACATATTTCTGTTGATGGAGAAACATAAAAATGCTGACTGAACGGCACCAAAAGCAGACATCAGAGCGGTGCTTGTATACTTGAATGGGAATCTCTTGCAAATCCTTGATTGAATAAGAAACCAGCCAGACCAGCATAGGAAGCTTAACACAAGGAAAGTTGATCCAAGGATCCATCTTTGTTTGCTGCCAATCTTTGCAAACATTCCCAATTTATTAGGAATGTGTGAAGACGTTCTTGAGTAAGTTGTTTTGTTCAAAGGAATTCCTCTGTACAGTATCATTAGCACAACTCCCCCCATGCAGATAAGTGAACCTAACAACTTAGCTATCTTGCTTATGCTTCTCAAGTCCACACGCTCTTGCCTGAAGAAAATCTGAATCCAGTTACGGTACTTCATTTTCAGGAGTCTCCTACCACACAAAATAATAAAATCAACTCACCCTAGTGGTATAGCCAAAAGGAAAGTGAACACAGGAGTCATGTTGATGAAGGCACTGGCAAAAGCAGCAGATGTGCATTGCATTCCAAGGAGAAACAAATACTGGGAGAGTGTTGCCCTGAAATCATCTCTACCGTTTAGACTATTCTTCCACATTTTCATAGCAAGTGCTAAAAAAAAACAATGCCATCCAAAAGGAATAACATAGCAAATATTAATCTGAACAAATAAAATCTTGCTCACCCAATCAGAGCACTGAAGAAGAGATAGCATAAGATTGGAGGCGTGAGCTTAGCATTGACACCTCTTCTCCTGCAATAACAGTCAAAACCTGAATCTATGCATCTTGCTTCTTTGATCTTTTCATATTTTTTAGTAAGTTAAGAAAAAATTGTTCACACAATTACCTTTCACAGAAGAAGGCGATAGGCATCAAAAAAATTGCAGCAGATGTTAGTCGGTATGTGACTATAACTAAGTGGCTCTTTCCTTCATCGAGAATCTTCTTAAATAAAAGGTTTAAAACAGCCATAACGAAGTAAATAACCAATATGACAACAACAGGCTTCCAATTCTGACATCCTGCCATCTGAAAAGTCATGCTGCCTCCTTTCTTTCAATGTTGTTTTTTGCCTATGACAATAAAGCTTAAGCAGACTGATGCTCATGCAGTGATAAATAAGCACACCAAAAGAAAGGAATACACAAGCTAAAATCACATCATTTGCTTTTCCAAGGAAAAATTGTTTAATTGCACTTTTTTTCTTTTTTGCTGTTGTGTTGATTTTCCATACATACAAAATCATAAGAAGTTTGCTAATGTCAAATGCTTTGGTCAATCCAGTGACATCACAGAATGTTCAAGACTATCGGTTCACAATCTACAATCAGAAATTGGGGGCGGGGAGAAATTTCCATTGCCATTACGAGTGCGATGCAAGACAAGGCAGGCCTTTCTTTTAACAGAATCTAATTCTTCTTACAAGACAACAGAATGACCAGAAGCCTCATGCAGGCTAGGCTAGAATAATATGTCATATCGTATAAGATATTGCCATATTGGCCAATATACAGCAGAATTACAACAGTTACACTCGCTACAAATTTACGTAGGAAAGAACTTCTGTTATCATCATAATTGAAATTAAAACCATATTTTCCTCTAGGAAACCATTTGTGTGCACAGATGAATAGAAAGAAACTATATGCAACCTCTTGCAATACTTAAATACGGCATAATCAGGAAGGAGAAAATCTTCCTGGTAGACAGAATAGAATAATTAGCAGATAAAGAAGTTTTATATGAGAATATATCCCTTGATGTACAGGAATAAGCAACTAAGACATAAGAGTTTTAATATTAGTTCTTTGACCAGCAAACAGCAAAAGAGCTACCTCATAACTGAAAGTGGCCAGTGTTTTATATGGCATCTGATTTTGTTGTCTGATTTATGTTTGTGTACTTGAACGACCAGATGGCCTTCAAAAATTTAGTACAATAAAATGGAAGCATATTAGTCTATTCAAGAGCTGAGCATATTATTTGAGAAGAAGGATGACATGGCTGCAAGTAGGGAGCTTCAAGCCTTCAACTATGTCATATTTCTGTTAGACTCATAATATTTAGATGAAATGAATACATCCTGTTCAATCTATTTGACGCAAGAGCTGTCCTATATCAACGATCTAATTACTGATAGAAGTACTTAAAAAGTTAAATGTACCAAATAGCGGAGTGCACAAAACTCTCGCGGCTACAAAAAATCTTGCTTGATTTTCTCTCATGATACTGTGACCATCCATATTTTTACCAAAACTGGTCCAACATTCAGTATCTGGAGATGATTGCTTCAATTAAAGCGATAGTCCAATACCACAAACGACAATCAATAGTAATGTCTAAAACTAGTGGCTACTAGCTTAGCCCAAATAAATCAAGGCCGTCATGTCTTGATTTTTAGCCCAAGTACTAGTAATAAGACTACTAAAAAGTACTAGGAAAATTCGGATTTTTCATTTAACTTGTTTAACACTTGCCAAGCAAGTTAAGATAAGAAGGGAACTCAATTGGTCTATACAATTGCATACATTAGATTGCTACAGGAGCAAAGAACTAAAATAACAAACACAAGAAAACCCTCTATCACGCAAGCAACATTCACGAATGATGATATTCCAAGGAGGGATAGGAACACACAAGTACAAAGCAAATATTCGAGGAACTCGAACAATATCAAATTAATTGGTCTTATCTTTTGTCTCTTCAAGTGATGATGACTTGAACCATGGGATCCAAACCGAAGTGGTCTTTTGGTATTGTCGGTATGCTTCAGCTCTGAAGGGTTGCTTTAGCATCCTCTCCTCGACCAAAGCAGTCACATAAGCTAAGCACAAGGTGTTAACAAACGCCCCCGCAAATGTCCACCCTTGTCCCAGGTTCCATGCAAAGATACCAAGTCCCCACCACCACAACTGCTCACCGAAGTAGTTTGGATGCCTTGAGTACTTCCACAAGCCATCTTCCAAAGTGGGCAAGATTGGCTTTCCACAAGCCTTCAACTCCGCATTCTTGGTGGAAAACTCATGGAGCTGAGTATCAGCATAGTAAGCAACAATTATACCAGTCAAGCACACAACAACGGCCACTAAATCCCAAATGCTCCATGGTGCTTCAACAGCGTGTATGGTGTAGAAAGGAAGGCTTAGCCCCATCAGAAAGATCTGTGACACATATAGAAGTTTCTATCTCTTAGTATCTTAAACCCTAATAGAGAGAGCACATTCAAGCATTTCACCAAAAACCATAACTAATTTGAAGAATATACCATGCTTCACCAAACATATCAACGATTATGCTGCATCTAAGCACCATAAGTATGCTACTCGGGCTCTAGGTATCCATGTCGGACACAGGTACGTGTTCGAGTCAAAAGGAAGTGTCCAAGTATCCATACCCATGTCGAGTGTCAAGGATCATACTTGAAGTAAAATTAAGAGTTCGAGTAACATAGGAATTTCTTACACCCTTAGTAACTAAAAGCATACTCATACATCTGTATTAATCTCAAGATCACTCAATAAAAGAATATATCTAAAAAACCGCCCCTCGACTAGCAAGACCCACATGAACAATCACATTATTGCATCAGAAATCAGAATTATACAAGTAGGAGCTACTTAATCTGCATTGAACTCATCATAAAGTACAAAGATTAATGGACAGGAAGTATACCTGCTGAGCAAAATATATGGCAAAAAAAGAGACCCACCACCAATTTTTGCCATACTGTTGACGCATATCAGTGAAACGCCAGTCCTCCCTAGAACCCCATTGCCAATTTTCGCGACGAAAATAGTTATGAGAAAGTCTTAGACTCCACAAAAATGTCAAAAGAACCACAATTCTGGACCTCCACAGGTTAAATGTAGCTAATGGGTGAGTTGCATAGTAGCATACTATCAGCAAAGGAATCACTGTCCAATATGGATCAATCATCTGTACCCAAAATTAACCCAACAAATTTTCACAATATTTAGAAGCAATATATACCAGTCTGTTCATTTTAATCTACACAATTCAAATTTTACACTTATCAAAGCAAAACTTGAACAATGAAATCTAGTTATGAACAATTGAAAATCAAAAAGTTTATAGGAAAATATATATACAGATAAATCTAATAAAATCTCAGTTTACTACTTTTTTCGTATATGTAAATTACAAATGATGGTCAGAGTGAATTACGCGAATAGTGCTAAAGTACAAGCGTGTAAATTTAAAAAGAACTGAGGGAGTACTATATTAGTAAAAATATCATGTAACATGATTTAATCAAGACACGAGTGACGGAACCAAAGGCGCTAGTATAGTTGCCTCACTAATCATTTTGGATATCTATTAAAAAATGTACTTTAAATAAAACAACACTAGTTATAAGTTTATAACAGGGCGTGTTCTAGGCACTTGGATTTGATTAATTGAATAACATTCCGGTTCAGAATATTCCAGTTCAGAACATTTCTGTCGAGTTCAGAATATTCCTGTTGGGTTCAGTTCATTCCGATTTAAAAGAAGAAAGTCTAATTAGAATGTGAGGTAAACTCGGGCTCCGTAATAGAAAATTCTTGGCTCCGCCACAACCCAGTTTAATTTTCCAAGACAAATATGAGTATCATAGCAAAGATTATAAAAGTGTTTAAAAGTAAGTAAAGTGATCATACCCAATGGCTGGATTGAAGATGGCCAATAGCCCAAAACAAGACATTGATATTAAGGAAGAAAAAGACATTGGCAAGGAGGATTGGGTGGTGATAGCACCATGACCATACAGAGGATAGAGAATGATCAGACTGAGAGTAATAGCGAAGGAAGTATAAGTAGAAGATTATGGAAGGAAGAGGAGCTACGAATGCTATTATTGCATTTTTCAGGTTGTTGTTGTTATTATTGTTTTTAGTTTTGCCCATGTTTCCAATTTTTGGGTTTAGAATTGTTAGTTGCAAAATTGGTGAGTTTTTGAGAAGGGTGGATGATGTATTTTGATGATGGAGGTTTTGGATTGAATTGAGTAAGTGACCAATTTGTTAGTGGGGAGAGAGCCAAGAGGGGTTTTTATAAGTCCATGCTTATAGTTGAAAATTCAATTGGTTGCCTTTTGCCACTCTTGCAAAGTGGTCATCAATTGGAAAAAGGCTTTTATCTAGTTTCTTTTTCACCCCTTTTTTTTAATTTTTAACATAAGGAAAATTCAAACTTCACTGCCTTGTGCCTTTTTTTTTACCTTACCTTACAACAATAATAAATACAGATAGTTTTATTTCAGTAAAGTATAAATAATTTTATTTTAGTGAAAATTAGTAACTACAATGAATAAAAACAACATGATCAAATAACATAAGTTTAGCTCATCAAAAATAAGTTTAGTTCAGCATAAATATGATCAAATCAGTAATAATAAGGTGAAGTAAATAGGATATTAGCATCCGAAGTCTAGGTTCTGATCTTTTTTATTTCAAATTAGCATCCCAAAGTTATGAAATAATTTGGTTGTAATGATTTGAGGCTTATCGATGACTTGGTGCTAGATTTTATACAAGGCATATGCACAATTCAATTATTTATAATGTTTAAAATTTATGTATTATACATATCAAATCATTAGAGCACAACAATTAATAATAATAATGCTATTGATTCATGTTCTGTCATATTTTACCGTTTTCTCTAACAAAACTTTGAAGGTGCATTCTTTTCACCTTCAAAAAAAATAAGTTTTAGATATAATAAGTTTAGATAAGTTTCTATAAGTTCCACTAAAAGTAAGCTTTAAAATCTTATAAAATGACCTTAAATAATTTTGAATAAATTCATTAAGTTTAGATAAGTTCCGTTTAGATAAATTTAGATAAGTTCAGGAAAAATAAGGGGAAGGGATCACACCCTAATTTTAGGAGAAAATATTATTGAGCTTGGTTGTTGGGATTTTCAGAGAAGTGATTTGTTAATTTAGATCGCCAATGTATTTTCCCCTTTGTATCAGGAACGAGGTAAAAAGTGAACAATTATTCTAAATTGGACTTTTCCTACTTTTTTTTTTTTTTGAGGTGGGACTTTTCCTACTTATTTTCTTTGATAGTGAAGGATAAAAGAATAATTTAAAACTTTCTTATTTCTTAAACAATTCACATACTCCATTCGTCTCAATTTAGATGAAATACTTTACATATATGGTCACTCAAGTTTAGATGCAATACTTGTGTTTTAGACATAGATCCACTATTTTTTAGATATTTCTAGGAAAATTGTCAGAAACCACCTTTTAGAACCAAAATTTTGCAAAAACCCACTTTTTTAATCAAATTTTGTGAAAAGAGACCTAAAATAAAATTTTGTTTGTGAAAAGAAACTTTGAGGCAAAAATCTGGTGTTGAAATCATTTTCTGAGGCATTGATCCATACCCTTTTGCTTGTCAACCAACTTAAAAGTTGATATTAGCACACTCTAATTATTTTCTCCCTCCTTTTATATTTCAGCCTACACCTCTAAAAAAGGGTAGGTTAATGGCTAAGGTTTCTTTTCACAATTAAATTTTTGTTTTAGGTTTCTTTTTGCAAAAACTGTTTTAAAAGGAGGTTTCTCGCAAAATCATAGTTTTAAAAGGTGGTTAGTAATTTTTCCATATTACTATTATAAAATTATACCCCTATATTTTCTTTATATATACTTGTGAGATAAATTAATATAATATTCTCTTTTAAATATGGACCTAGGTCGCACCCATCAGGAGTTTACAAGATTAAAGAAAGTTTCGTTTATTAAGAATCATATGATGAGGTGATGAGCCACTTAGCCTTATAAATAAAGTGAACATTTATCTCTTTATTTATCAATATGAGACACTCACAAGTAATGTTTCACAAGGATAAAGCTTTAACACTCTCCCTCACATGTAAGGTCCACTTTTGATTAGCTTACAATATATACATTTCCCGTTGTGACCCGACTCTGATACCATATTAAGGATCAACTCAACCAAAAGTCAAGTTGATGATTGGAATCCTATGATTAGACTTATAACCCATCATGCCCCTCACATGAGAGCGCTTTGTGCATGAAGTGTGGATGCAGTCATGCAACATAGACCTTCTTATGCCCGACGTTAAGTATTAGACTATCTAGAGGAATGATGGATGGAATTTGAATCTTTGACATTATCTAATCACACTAGCTATAAATCCTTACCCCTAAGACCCCATGTAATTAGAGGAATGAAAAATCTCTAACTGTATGCATTCTAATGGAAACTTTATGTTGGCCCATATGGTGTTTATGTTGATACCTCATAGTGTTGATCATTCCTTTTTTTTTCTTTTAGTATTTCCACTTTACTTATAAAACCATTATTCGATATCTATACAATCACTATATGGATAAGAATGAATACAATATTTAATAGAAATCTAGCCTTATATGCACGCGATGCGTGCTTCGTGCAAAAGAGTAATATGTAAGGATTTGGGAGAAATTACATTTCTCTATTGAAGTGTATACATATTTTTCAAAATTTTAAAAATAATCGTTAAGTTTTAATTATTTTATTTTTTAGAGGGTGTAATTGTAATTTCAAAAGAGTTTAAATAGTGTAACAATATAAATGCATTAAAAAAGTAATAAATATTAAAGAGTAGATTAGCAATAGTGACTTAATGGAACTCTTACCAAAGATTAATGGAATATATCATTTAGAGCATTATCACTCATGAGTAAAAAATACATCATCCCCCTCTACCACTTTCTCACTCATACTTAAATATTGTATCACACTTCATGATCAATTTGATTAAATGCACCCAATTCATGAGCAATCAATTACTCATGTATTTGAAAATAAAAAAAATTCAAAAGGATATAAAACAATAGCAAAGTGGGTGTCTGTTTATAGATCTCCAAAAAATATAACCATTGATGTTTTTAAAAATTGTTTTTACTTTGTAGGTTTTCAAATATTTTAGTTTGAAGTTTTAATTTTTTTCGCTAAGATAAAACTTAATTCCTTAATTATTAGATTTGAGAACTTACTTGATTAATTTAATTTATTTAATCTTTTCTTATTTTTGGTGTCCACCCCTCCTCTTCCCTTATAGTATAGAGATTATTCGATATCTATACAATCACTATATGGATAAGTATGAATACTATAAATTTTGTGTTATAAAACATTGTGCCCTCTAACTATTATAGATTTATTATTTTTCACATAATAAACACTTATAAAATTACTGATAAACTTCTATCACATCAACTGTTATAATAAAATAATACTCTTATATGTTCCACTTTATTGATTACCTAAAATTATGTGTGTAAGAGCGTGTTGCATCTAAATTAGGAAGAGGGTACATTAGTACATATATAAATGCTCCATATCATAGAATTCTAGATTTGGCTGTAATGGAATTATGATTGGTGTGCTAAGTTACTCCATATTGCCATATAATTGGCAATCCTTTTCTCCTCCAAAGAAGCTGGTAGAAAGCACACGTAGCATATGATAGTTCTTCCTAGGTTCTTCAATAGAGTATTAATTAGATAATAGCTAGAGCTACTTCAATGGAACTAAGATAAGCTAATTAATGGAGTAAATCACCATTAAGATCTGAATTATATTGCTCTTTAGTTTGCTTTGGCTTCGAAACGGATTAAAATTAAGCAACCACCTTTTTTTAGAATTTGATCAACTTTGCTCCACACATAGCTAAAACGGCGTAAAGCATCTCCAATTATTTTGCTGTGCAATAACTTTATTTCCATCCCTATACTTTTTAAAAAAATAATATTTTTTCATTTAGAACTTTCAGCCGAAATGAATCCAAAACCAATCATTGCTAATATTATGAATTTATATACCAGTAATTCGATAAAAACTTTGGCATTGTTGGAAATGTTTCTCTTAATGTGTTTTGTTTTGATTTATATACCCAGATCACAACCCTTTTTTTTTATAATATCAAAGAATTTTTCGGATAAGTAATTATAGTCACGTAAGAGCACAAATGGATAGACTAAAAGCAAAGTTCCTGGTCAAAATTTGAGGAATTCCCGAACAGGTTAATACTACATTACTATTAACCTTTGGTTAATGTAAGGAATGTTATCTATTCGTTGTTACAATATATAGTTTACTTGTAAGTTGATTATACCGTACTACAAAAGCAAGATAAGATTACTGATTTATTATTAGATTACAAAAAGATAATTAATTTGCTTGAAGTATTAAAAATTTGATGGTTTCACGTTATTTGAACATATAGGGAGAACTACCTTAGCGATAACGAAGTTAGTCTATCTCAGCTGAATTTATAACATTAGGGGAATGTTCTTAATAAAAAAAAAAAAATTTTAAAAAAATCTTTTGTAACTTGCAACCTCTTTTCTATTGAGAGGTCGTAACATTATAGCTTGACCACAATACAATCTTATAATATTCTCCCCTGCTATATCTAAATTTTTCTACGTCCGTGACGGCTTGAACACATAACTTTTAGTAGCGCTTAATGCTTTACAAGTTCGGTCTATTATATATATATTTTTTGCTAAATTAGGAGAAAGGAAAATATGTATTTAGATTCAGCAAAGTGATATGAATAATGATGATTAGAAGCATGTGTAAGGAAAGTTGGTGGTGTGGCTAATCATATAAACATGAAAATAAGAATGCACAACATGCGCCGAATCCTCTTTGTATGCAAACCCCGGCCCCTGCCTTTATACGTGAACTTTAACCAAGCCAACTGCCAAGGCCCCAAACCAATTTCATTCATGTGGGCTATTGCTCTCCCGCAATCCATGCGCCATCCTTCCTCTAATTTACAGCTTAACAGCTGAGGGGACCATCGGACCAACACCATGCCTAACAAGTTAGCTACTATTTAAATGAAGATTTTGATTTGTGAAAGATAGTGTTTTCCTTTTTCAAAAAGATGATAAGAACTAAGGCCTTGTTCTTTTGAATTGGATTAACTGAAATTAATTTCAGTTTTGTTTAATTCGATTCTGCTCTATCAATTTCACTTCAATTCAATTCAGCTCCATTCAGTTAGTTTAGTTTGCAGTTCAGTTCAGCTCCATTAATTTCAATTTAGTTCAATTTCAGTTTAATTCAGCTCCTTTCAATTCTTTAATTAGCATTACGGCATGTTCTCTTTGCTTTAAAAAAACTAGTCTCACTGAGTCTAATCAGGGTTAATTAGATCAAATCAAGTGTGAATATAAGGTGAAAATCAAAAGTGATCAGGTTGAATAAGGTTCAACTGATGAGAACACACCCTTAGTAAGTTTTGTGTTAGACAATGTAGCGACATGATTTACTTAAGACTTGATTG
Organism: Patellifolia procumbens; assembly: GCA_947645195.1. Taxonomy (NCBI): domain Eukaryota; kingdom Viridiplantae; phylum Streptophyta; class Magnoliopsida; order Caryophyllales; family Amaranthaceae; genus Patellifolia; species Patellifolia procumbens. The sequence continues at coordinate 991,170 of CANSGD010000928.1, forward strand.
ATGACAAAAGTGGTAATTTAACCGTTTAAGTTTGTTTAAAGATGAAATTAGGCCTTTTAAGTTGCCTTATTATGGAGCATATATTGTATTAGGACCACCCAACCAACACCATGCCTAGCAACTACATAGAAATTTTAATGAAGAATCTAATCTTATAGGTGGTAGATGGTGATCTTGATTTCGAAACAAGGTTATAAGAAGTATTATGGTGTGTTTTTTTTCAATAAAATAAGGTTTAGGTCTCACTGGGTCTATTAAAGGTTAAATAGATCTAATCAAGTATGAACATAAGGTAAAATTAAAGTTGATCAATTCGAATAATTAAGTACAAGTGCTAGAACATACCCTTAATTAGCAAGTTTTGCATCAGATAGTTGGCAAGTTATGAAGAGCCCCAAGTGATAGAGATGCACTATAAGAATTGTGATCAAATAATCTTGAATACCTATTTCGAGATTTTATCAACTAAGTTACTTCTTTTTTGTGTATTAAAGAGCCACGGTTACCAATACAGAAAGTCGACTCCAACACCTCTTGCTATTGAGATATGTTCTAACTAAGATATTTATAGATAATTATATATTGTAGTACAAAAAATTGTCAAGAACCATCTAATAAAGACACTTTTTTATAGAAAATCACCTAATAAATGTTTTATTATAAAAACCACATAATAAAACACTTTTTCTTTCAAAACACCACCATTTGAGACCAAATAAGTAACTCATTTAACCTTGTAATCAGTTTCCTCCATTTGCATTCAACCCCATGTGACTCTTCTAGAGTTACTAATCTGTTGAAAAGTGGTTACGGGGCTAACAGAGTTATTAATTTGGTCTCAAGTTGTGGGGTTTTGAAAGAAAAAGTGTTTTATTAGGTGGTTTTTTATAATAAAACGTTTATTAGGTGATTTTCTCAAAATAAGTGTATTTATTATGTGGTTTCTGACAATTTTTCCATTATAATATGATAAAATTCAACAAGAAGCTTCATTTGTCCTTTTGAGCAAAGTGTGAAACTTTTTTTTTACCTCAAAGCATGCAAGCAAATGGAGTCATCATGATGCTTCTTGTAAAGGAATCAAAATTATATATGCAAAAGTAAAAGAATGCAAAGTTGAATGGACGTGAGTAATTATAGAAATGATAAAATGTTTTATGTAGCAATGGTGCATGCTTGCTTGACAGCCCATAAATATGTTGGCTATGCCGGTATGCCCTCTTGCTATTGTTGAACGTTGTTTTGTTTCAATAAACTACTTTTTCTACTACTCACAATTTCAGACTTTTATCTTGATTTGCTTTATTTTTTATTTCATATGCAGTTCACAGTTCAAATCAATTTCATTTATTGAGATTGATTTTTGCTAATTGAAACTGATTTTCATGTAACACAACCGGTTATCTTTTCAAGTTAAGTAATTAAAGAAGGCCTTGTATCTGATTAATGGATTAGTCATCCAACTACTAACTAATTTTAGGGGAATTGATCATTGTATTTTAAAGTTTGGTAAAAACTGGTACTGATAAACGCAATACTTATCTCTATACTGTAAGGGAAGAGGGGTGGGACACCAAACTTAATGTATTGTCTAATTTACCCTTTGTTGTTTAATTAATAATTTACAGAAAAAAATAATTTATCATAAAAAAAAATTAAAAAATTAATAAGAACAATTGCATAAATAAACCACCTATAATCATCCCACAATCCCACTACATCACAAAAAATAACTACCCACTACCCAATCACCCAACCTCAATAAATAAATAACATGAAAAAAAAACTGATTCAAAATACCAAAACTATTACTATAATATAATTTTTGCACACATTGTATGCATATAAGGCTAGTTCCTACATAAACTAACCATTTGATTATATTACGACACTACCATGTACTATGCTTAAAATAAGGATGATCATACGTTAGAACAGATTTAAGCCAATAAAAATGTCGGGTCATCTTAATATTGCAACCTAAAATCAGCATAACCGGGCTTGGTAGAATCGCTCCGATCTAAACCCGAGTAACACATGCGGACCGTGCCAATTATAGATAAAAATGCTCTTATAACGTTTGGGTACCAACAATCCAACACAATAACTAGAGAGTACTCCACATCTAATATAAAATGGGGGAAGAATATGACTTATGAAGCAGAGAAGAACCACCTTGATTTGGGACCATAGCCCATAGGGTAAAAAAATACATAGAAAAAACTTTGGTACTACAGTACAGTTGCACTTTGGAAGAAAGTAAACTCAATTGCAATAATAATGCAAATGGTTCTCATGATTACAAGCAGATAGCTAAGTTGTACCAGAGGCTCTCTGTTGCATGTGTGATTTTGGGTTGCCTGCATGTGTTTGTTGAGAGAAAGCTACACAAAATCTCCGGATTTTGCTCTCTCTCTGTTTTTATAACTCTCATATTTGTTGTAAGTCTAGCACTTTATGCCCTAAGGTTTTACACAAATTATTAGGAGTTTTCGGGTAAATTTAGAGCACGATATAGCGCATACCAATCTTTGTTCTAGGATGTGTTATCTTTACATAAATTGATCTTATTATATTTATCTAGTGATCATCTCTGATTTCATTTTATGTTCACACCTGATTAGACCTGATCAAATCTAAAACTCGTTTAATGGTTCTAAATCAGCAAAATATTGTCTCTAATGAGCAACAAAAATAACCTTGATCACATCTGGGTAAATTCTAAATTAAGTATGTAGATGCTATTTTTTACTCAATTACTCATTTAAATGACTCAAAATATATAACAAAAATTCCCCTTATAGAGCAATAAAATGGTCTTGTTAACTCAAGGCTTAAGCTTTGCGATAACATTATAGACATGGGGATGAATTTGGGCGCTCTTAGAATTTCCTTTAATTGCGACAAGCCTACAATTATGATTTGTACTAAACTTTAAAGACATGATCACCAAACAAGGGTTGTAAATCATGATTTGTTGTCTTGACCCTTATGTATCTAGAAATTAGGCAGATGTACAAGTTTTTTCTCAATTTTTAGTCAAATTTTGTCATCTTTCTTATAACTAATTACTGGGTCCAAGACTCCAATTGGAGATTTTAGATGATTTCTAATACAATGATATATTATGAAAAATAGGGTTAGATAATGTGAAACTTTTGGGTGGACCTGATCCACACTTAAAATAGTGTAGACCCAATACCTTCATCTTCCTCACAACAACCACAATTTGTACTCCGGCAAAGATGCCGGCACCGGCGTCAAATTCCAACGCTTTATGAGCCTTATGATTTACACGACTGCGTGAAAGCTCTCCACCAGCTTTGCTTGAGTAACCATAACTCTAGTTTGTCAGCAATCAGAGAGAAGTACAGTCAACATAAGGTAAAACCCAGTTCGAACTTAAAGAATTTCATTTGTCTTCTCACATTGAGGATCAGTCAGCATAAGGTGAAAGCTAAATTATTATTATCATTATACTCCCTCCGTCCCACAATGTTCTTGCCATTTCATTATGGTCACCATTGGCTAGAATATTCGAACAAAATTTGAAATTTCTAGGTTGAATTCAATAATCTGAGCAAAAAATGGGTGAACCCAAGCTTAAAAACCCTTCCTTTATGTTTCAATTTCATCAATTCAAGCGTTTTTCACGAATTGGAACATTAAATCCCCAATTAACACCCAAGCAAATCGAATTGGGGAAAAATTTAGGGTTTTATTCTGACAATAACTTTTAAATCCCCAATTAACTTTTCATTCATAACATTTAACTTTTGATTATAAAACTTTAACTTTTAATTGCTAAACCTTAAATTTTAATTACAAAATCTTAACTTTTGCTAAAAAACCTTAACTTTTCATTCATAACACTTAACTTTTGATTACAAAACCTTAACTTTTAATTATAAAATCTTAACTTTTACTAAAGAAATTTTAACTTTTGGTGAGCTACATTTAACTTTTGCTAAAAAAAACCCTAAGTTTTGGGGCTCGATCCTGGTCTACAATAAATTTAGTGTAGACCGGATCTATATTAGACTTTGGTTAGATAATTGGTTATGAAGGGAACGATTTTTATTAATTAAAGGTGAATTACATGTGTTTTGGTCTTAATGGATATCTTGTGTTGTTTATTAGGCCTATAATTTAGTCATGAAAATTTCATTCCCCCATATATCATACTTCGTAATTATTTTGTACTCATTAACCAAACAGATAATACTAGTATAATCTTTTTTAAGCAATTCAATTCCAGGATCATTCCTATATTTTTCAAATTTCTGAGAGGGTTAAATTGCAATATGAAGTAACCAATAAATATAAGAAGCTCCCACCTAGGACTCATTGGTTGCTTGAACTAAGTAATATTATATCAAGTTGTTATAAAATATATACTCTCGTTGTCCTTGTTTAAAAGTCTTATTTCTATACTTAAAAGTCAAACTTCATTAATTTTACCCATAAAATATCACTAGTTTATATTTCATCCTTTCCATATTAGTTGCGATAATTAGACTTTTGCACTACTCACATGCTTTACTTTGACCATATTATAATCTAAATTAGGCTATTCCACTTTCCCTTTACCATGATGTTCCGTTCGAGCTAGGTCACGTCTTGACACAAGATACTTATTAGTGGAGTGAATTGACCATATTTGATTTCGATCTAGTAATAGTCGATTGTTTGCTTTGGGCCTTGAATAATGCTCACTCCAATACCAGGCCTAATTTATGAGCCATTGGGCCTTTTGTATCAACACAGATTGATATAAGAAACAGGTGTATCCGTGTATGTACATGTGATTTTAATTCCATCTGGGTATGCTTTGCAACTATAAAAAATGGATCTAAACCAACCAATGCTCCATGAAAACACATTAACATGATCTCTACCGTTAGCAAAACAATACTATACATTCCTTTCCATCCTTTTTCCCAACTTCACCATCCGCGAATCGAAGAGGCATTCCCTGCAAAGTACAAGTAAATAATATTGAATGAGTGAAAACCGATACCCTCTAATTTTATGTAGTAAAATGTAAAGATTGTGTATTTCTTACTCGAACTGGAAGAGTAGCTAAGAACACTAGCAACAACGTTTGATCATGAGTATTCGTCGTTTTCTCCCAATCCAAGTGACCCAAAGAGGGTCTCTGCACACTAGTCTATACCCGGCATTGTTGTATAATGACCGTGCGCCCCAATCATCCTCGTATGCTCTTAGCGCTAGATACTCATAGCCCCATAACACTGCTATTACTTCACAAGCTTTCAGTAGCACGGTTGCTACTTTCTGTCTCCTGCACGTTTGTTTATTAAAAGTCAGTTATGAAAAAAAGATGTTGAGAGTGGTAATACCCTCAAATTTTCATTCCCATATACCACACCACCCGTAAGTCTCTAGCTAAGTGGTATAACCTTATTCTGAAACTCTATGACTTACATAGCCTAATATTCACCTAAAGCGAGAGTTATAACATCTAAGAACCGGCCTTTTTAGAGGAATGACACAAGCTTCATATTGAAGTCGCCAAGGGGTTGTACCAGCGGACCAAAAAGTTGAACGGTCTTTTCAATTAAACATGAATGAAGTGTAAGGCAAAAACCTGAAGTTATTGGAAACGGCAATTCCCGAAACATAGAGATACTCCTCAGCTCCATCAAGGTGTCGGAGCACATCGTCATCTCTTAAGACAGTAACATCGACTACACCCACAAGTTGATGATCTCGTGGTGGCTGAGACTTTGTTGAGATATCCCTATCATATTCCTTTGCAGGGTCTGCCACCAGACATGCATACCTGTTCACATTTCTCATTAGCAAAAACAAATCTTATTTGTCTACTTATCTTAGTAGGACTTGTAGGAGATATATCTCTGGTTTTCCTATGGCACATATAAGACTAGGTTTCTTTTAGGTGCTTTCGTATAAATTGAAAACTTCATTCATACGGCATGGTAGCAAGATCAGTTTGATAACAAATCTCGTTTGTCAATAAGATCAGTTTCGATAACACCACTCAGATCCTCCGGCCTGTGTGTGCATGGCCTTGACTATTTATCATGGTATTAGAGCAGACAAAAAATAGAAAAAAAAGTGTTCGAACGAAGAACATACCTGTCTGGAGGAGAGTTATGTAATCTATAAAGGAGTCCAGCAAGAACTTCAGCCTGGAAAAAAAGAATAATTATGCAATGACTATCATTACATTCGAGGTACAAAGTTAAGTTTTTCTCAGGTTTGATAACTCGGAATGAATTTTCAATTTTGGAGTCACTAACAGTCATAGTGGCACCATAACACTCACGACTAGACCTGGTTATTGGGCAAGACGGGTTAGTGCTGGTCAATGGGAAGTTAGGATCATCTTTTTGGAGTCCAAGCAGGTCGGTCGATTAAGTGCAAGCCAAATAGAGTAGCAAAACCACAAGGAAAAACTTAAACCGTAAAAACACAAGAGAAAACTTAACCGTATCTTTTCTCTTATAATATAAATGGCTTAAATTAACCCTATATTGATCATGTCCAATAAAGGTCGTATCCCATAAAAACCATCTGTTATTGTTAAGTATGGGCCTCTCCGCACTTATATAAGGAGAATAGAGCATCCAACCGTCCACTTTAAAAGATCAAAGAAGATTTCACCTCAAAACCATATGGCAATAAACCCCTTAGCCTTATTAGGTGAACAACTCTCTCTTATTTTGTCGATATTAGACTATAACATGCTCTATTTCATGAACCAAGTAAAACTAATTGGTCGATCTATTGTAAAGAAGAGTCTTCCAACCTTGAGGTTGGGGTTAGATCCCTACTAGAGGCACTTTGAGGGTAGGGGTTCCTCTTATCTTCCCCCTTCTCTCAAGTGTCTAACCTGCTTATTCGGACCGGGTGTACCGTAGGAAAAATTCTTCTTACCATCCTAAAAAACTGATTTATATATCGTGAGGCTAGATCTTCAACTCTTACACATATTGGGATACTATGCCCATTAACTCGATCTACTCACGATCAATTTGATAAGTCGGGAGATAAATTGGGGTATAAAAAATGAATTTTATAGATAGTTTTCCATACATATTAAAACATGGACAAGAATTGTAACTCGACATGTGTTCACCCTCCTTTCTTCTAATAGCATTTACGTTGCTCTCATACTTAAAAAAACAATTAATATTGCCAATATCAAGTTCAAATCACGATCGACATATTCATATATCAACTACTACACCACCTCACGTGGCTTCTTTTATCAAAATTAATGATGATAATATGTTTTATTAACGAAAACAAAGACGTATACGTCCTCCGTTTCTTTTTATTAATTACAATTTTCATTCTAGGAATTTTTAAATTAACGACTACACTTCTCCTTATTCCCCTTTTAGTAACTTTTTCTCTTTATCTTTCTCCAACTACTTTTTCTTACACAAGTATTAGTCACACACAAGAGTTTTGCCTAGAAGTCCGTGTTTAGAGAAATGTAGTCAATAAAAAAAAACGGAGGAAATACAATATAAGCATATTGTGAAAACAACATTAGGGGCTACAGAGTACTTGGGCACAGTTCTTTTAGTCTGCAACGAACTTAAATTATTTCATCTCAACTTAGCTCATCTCCTGCTGAGTCGAGGATTGCAATTAGCAAGGAAGTTAATTTCAATATAGTTCAGTTTAGCTCTTTTCAAGCCTAAAGAACAGGCCTTAATAAATACTGAAATTACCTAGAAGAAGTACTAATTAAACAATCTCTATTCCTAAAAACATTCCATTTCATTACAATTAAAAAAGAAACTAATGTCACATAAAAACAACATAAGGAAATAATAAACAATCAAAATATACCTGAAAAAATTGGTAGAACCAATCATCAAATATAGGAGAAGGAACATGAAAAGCTTGAGCTTGAACTTGAGCTACTTTCCTCATCTCACTCATATCCTCTACCATCCTCCTCACATTCCAACCATACTCCCTCACTAAATACTCAAGCTCCATACCATCATCAAATCTATCATTAATCTCAACCGTCTGTTCAATAATAATCCCCAGTTCCTCATCTGTACTAGCTAGACGTTGCTGCACCAGAGCACTGCTAGTACTACTGCTGCTTTTATCACTAACACATGCTGTTTTAAGTAACCCATTTCTAAAACACCTTTTTTGTTGGAGTAATGATGTTGTAATTACAACTGGGTTTAATAATTTGGACTTACTAAAGGTAGAAAGTTTTATGGAAATAATGCTGATTATTTGATGGTTTGCTTGTAATTTAGCCATCATTAATTATTATATAATTAAGTAGTTACTATGATGCTAAGATTTAGTGCATTTTTTTTTTGTGTGTTGAAGAAAGGTGTAGAGGAGAGGAGAGAAAGAGAAAATAATAATAATAATGGTGATAGTAATAAGTTTTTGAGAAGAAAATAAGATTAGGGGTAAGTGGTTGTCAACAAGGGTGTAGAATTTGGAATTGACTCGTGGGAGAAGTATAACCTAACATTTGGCCTGCCTTAGATTTTGTGTGACTGGTATCGCTAGGAATCAATGGTGAGAAGTTGAGAACTTTTAACAAATTTTTATGTACTTTTGTTATTTAGAGTACGTTCTTTATGGCCGAAAATAGTTGAGTTGAACATTATAATTTTTATTATTTATTTAGGTGTACTATAAACATGGTATACCAAATGCTATTGTTTTTTTGCTTATTGTTAATTTGGAAATCTAATTTTGCTAATTTGAAAATCTAATTTTTGCTTATTGGGAGACGTCTAAATGAGTAATGGGCAAATAATAGCATTGGGTGTACTATGAGCATGGTACACCCGGACGTATGATAAATACTCTCGTTGAACTGAATTGAATTGAACCGAACTCAATTGAATTGAAATGAATGAACTGGACTGAAATGAATTGAAAAAAAAATGAACGGAACTCAAAGGAATAGTAAAATGAGATAGTAAAAGTATGATTAAGAGCTGAACTGAACTGAAAATAACTGAATTAAACTTATCGAACCCAATTTGAACTTACTAAATTGATCGAGCATGCCCCTTATTTGTTCATCATGAAGAGAACGCACCTTTAGTTTACTAACTACTAAAATTCCTCATAAGAATTTGGAAGTCATCTGACACACAAAACACATTCACACACAAATGTATCACATGTATGTTTGGCTTGGTTAGAAGAAGTGTCTTATTGAACCATAATGTAGCACGTGCTAATCTAATCCAAATAGACAAACAAGGTAATGTGAAAGTGGAGAATTATATAATATCTCCATACCAAAAGTGTTTCTCATATGTTTTGTTAGTGTTAGTACCGGGAAAACAAAGATGAACACAATGAAAAAAACAACGAACAAATCGATCCTCTAGGTGTATATGGGAACACTTTCCCAAAAGCGATATTCCGACCCTATACGAAGCACGGGTTGCACGGAATTCACCTCCGAGATACAAAGAAGAACAACAAGAGTCACGCTCGTATGAATCTTGTTAAAAGAGAACAAATGTATTTGTGATTTTGCTTTGATGATCAATGAAAAGAGAAACTTTAGAGAGAGTGCTTTGAGAGAATGATAATAAACTTGTGATCATTCATCTGTGGTAAACACCACATATATGCACGTCAAACAAATGAAAAACGGCCAATAACCACTCAATTAGCAAAACCGCAAAAGGGAGCGTCACCGGAAAATAGCCCGTCGCGAGCCACGATGAGCGTCGCGAGTCGCGAGCTGCCCATCGCGAGTCGCGACAGAGCTCGCAAGCCGCGAGCTATTGCTGCTCCTCCGTTTGCTTTGGCTCGTGTTCTCAATTCCAATGCATAAGAGTTACATGTTTACTATACCGTAAACACCAATGCGCACCCCAACGTAACTTGAACAACGACATCATAACCATGTAATTCAAGTTAACGTTACATGAATACAATCAACCAAATACTCTAAATTATTCAACAATCCTTCCCCATTTAGAGTATTCTAAAAGATAATAAGCACTAAACACCATCAAAACAAACAACCTCATGCATCAATGAAAGTGTACTAAGACTTGAACTTCCACCTAGTATAAATATACATTCCAAGTATCCGTCTCCGAAAGGTATCGCAAGCAATTGAACCAATCTCAATACATAGTGGAAAACTTGAAGATACCATACACACAAGATTAACTATTTGAACTCATTAAACTTGACACTTTAAGCCATGTGTCCGTATCATTCATAAGTGTATCATAGCTATGCCCCTATAGCTACTTGAAGCGGCTAAACTTCACACTTACATAGGTAGAGCTCTTAAATAAACATGCCACTATGATAAGGCATAACAAGAGAACTATTAAGATTCACAACCTCTTAACAACATCATAGTCAAAACAAGAACAATACTTGAGGATACTTACAAATGTTCTTCAATCGTCAAATGAAGGAATTAATGTTATTGAACTTAAGACCCAACGTCTTATTGGGCGTTAAGTTAAGATTCCCTCACTCGTGATTAATTAAGGGCTCCAATCCAAGACCGATTGCCATCCTCTTCACGGTATCTCTAGCCAAGGCCTTAATAAAACAATCCGCTAGATTATACGTAGTCCGCATATAGTCAATAGTGATAACACTATCCTTGATAATTCCTTGAATATAAGAATGTCGCACACCAATGTGCCTTGACTTACCATTATAAACTTGACTATATGCCCTTGCCAAAGCTACATCGTTATCACAATGTATCGCTATGGGCGATATTGGTTTTGGCAACAAAGGAATCTCAATCATGAGATTCTTTACCACTCCGCCTCTTTACTAGCCGAGGACAAAGCAATGAACTCCAAAGTCATGGAGGAGTCCGCAATGCAAGTTTGCTTCTTAGAAGCCCAAGAGATAGCACCTCCCCCAAGTTGGAAAACGAATCCACTTGTGGAAGAGTGATCCTCTATATTAGAAATCCAACTTGCATCCAAATAACCTTCTAAAATTGAAGGATATCCATTGTAGGATAAACCATAATCTTTGGTTTTCCCCAAATACCTTAAGACACGACGAATAGCATGCCAATGCTTCACACTAGGATTACTAGTATACCTACTAAGCTTGACTACCGCAAATGCGATATCCGGCCTAGTACTCGTCATAGCATACATCAAACAACCTATGACCCGTGCATACTCAAGTTGAGATACCGCACTAGCTACCATCATTTGGCATTAATTTCTCACTTGGATCCATAGGAGTTGATACAAAAGAGCAATCACTAACATTGAACTTCTTAAGTACTTTTTCAATGTAGTGTGTTTGAGATAAAAACCCTGTTTGGCAAATCGAGTTTAGAGTTTAGAGTTTAGAGTTTAGAGTTTGCTGTTAGAGTTTTAACTTTTTAATTTAGCGAATTTGACTGCGAATTTAACTGTTGTTTATGTAAATGTGCTCGGTAGTACTTAGTTGTTTGACATGTTTAACACTATCTAATCTAACATCTTATAAACTAATCTAAACCACAATTAACAATTTAATATCTCTCCACTCCTCACCTCACCACGTTCACACCTAGCTCCCTTTCTCTCTCCTCATCTCACCACCCAACAACAACAAAAACACAGATCCCCCCAAATCTCACGACCATTATCTCTCCTCCACCAAAATCAAACCCACAAAATCACACCAAATCAAAGTGCCAAAATCAAACCACATCAAAAATCAAACCCACTGCAGCTACAAGATCGAAAATCAAACCCATGAAAAACAGAATCTACAATCGATCAAAACTTTTTGATGGTCTGAATATGGCGTTGGTGGTGTTTTCGGCTAGCTTAATGGTGTTTTCGGTGGTTATGGTGAGGTTTTCGGTGGTTATGGTGGGTTTTTTCGTTGAGATGGTAGTTTTTTCGGCTGCCATGGTGTTGTGGTGGTTGTCGGTGTTGCGGTGTGTAGGTGGAGAAGGTGTTATGGTGGCACCGGAGAAGGTTCTTGGTATGTTAGACAGTTAGAGCATGGTGTAGTGGTTGATTGGTGGTGCATTGGGTTAAAGGTGATAAACGCATAGTTATCAATGGATTAATAATGAAAAATAATTTTGTTCTGTAAAACTCTGAACAAAACGTTGCAATTTGCAGCGTTTTGTTTTGAGAGTTTTGAGCCCCAAAACTCTTTGCAAACCCCTCCTCACGAAACACCCATATTAGAGTTTTGACTGGTCAAAACTCTAAAATAGGGTTGAACCCTCTAAAAGCTGAACTCGAAAATGGGGTTGAACCCTCTAAAAGCTGAACTCTAAAATGGGGTTGAACCCTCTAAAAGCTGAAGAATAAGCTCAGTGCCAAACAAGGCCAAACTCAATTTTCCATTGCTTCTTTTAATTCTTATGCCTAGAATGACATCCGCTTCTCCTAAGTCTTTCATAGAAAACATTGATGATAGGAAAGCCTTTGCCTACTCAACTTGTGATAAATCAGTCCCAAAAATCAACATGTCATCTACATATAGACAAATCATAACACCATGACCTAAGTCATCAAATTTGCTATATACGCACTTGTCCGAATTATTCAACTTAAATCTGTTAGACAACACAACCTCATCAAACTCTTGATGCCATTGCTTGGGTGTTTGTTTTAGCCCATACAAAGATCTAACGAGTTTGCAAACTTTACCTTCTTGACCTTTCACAACAAACCCTTCGGGTTGTCTCATGTAAACCTCCTCATCTAGCTCCCCATTTAAGAACGCAGTCTTAACATCCATTTGATGGATCACAAGGTTGTGTATAGCCGCAAGAGCAATCAACAACCTTATAGTAAAGATTCTAGCAACGGGTGCATATGTATCGAAATAATCGATACCCGGCTTTTGGGAAAAGCCTTGAGCCACTAACCGGGCTTTGAACTTGTCAATAGTTCCATCGATTTCATTTTCTTCTTGAAAATCCATTTACACCCAATAGGTTTACACTTGGGAGGCACATCCGCCAAAACCCATGTGTTATTCCCCATGATGGAATCCATCTCATCATCAATAGCTTCCTTCCAAAAAGGAGCATCTTGAGATCTCATGGCCTCATCATAAGTCAAAGGATCACCTTCCACATTAAACACATATGGAAATTTAGTCAATATAGAACTTCTAGATCCTTCAACTAAATATACATGAAAATGCCGGCCAAAGGATTTATCCTTTCTTGCCCTTTTACTTCTCCTAGGTTGTGATGAAGTCGATGCTACATTCTCATCTAGAGTTTGTTCATCTAATTCTTGATCATTTAAAGACCGATCAACTTCTGGAATAATGGTGCTTGGAGTTACATGCTTTGGTCTAGCAATTGATGAATATCGATTTTCATCAAAGATTGCATCTCTTGACTCCACAATAGTGTGAATTGACCAAACGTCATTTTGTTCTATAACATAGAACCTATAGGACTTGCTATGAATAGCATACCCTATAAAGATGCATTCAACTCCCCTTTCACCTTACTTTTTACGTTTAGGTTCCGACACTTTTACAATTGCCCTACAACCCCAAACTCTAAGGTAACTTAGATTTGGTTTTCTTTTGTGCCATAATTCATAGGGTGTAACTTTGTTCTTTTTTATAGGAACGCGGTTTAATATATAACAAGCCGTTAAAACCGCTTCACCCCAAAATCCATCACTCAAACTCGAATAGGATAACATAGAATTTATCATTTCTTGTAAAGTTCTATTCTTTCTTTCCGCTATACCATTTTGTTGTGGTGTATAAGCCGCGGTTCTTTCATGTATGATTCCTAATGATTGAAAATAACTAGGATCATGGTATTTACCACCTCTATCGGTTCTAAACCGTTTTATTTTGTCATTTAGTTGCAATTCAACCTCGTTTTTATAGATCTTAAACTTATCTAGAGCTTCATCTTTAGTGAATAGAAGATAAACATAACAATACCTAGAATAATCATCTATAAATGTTATGATATATTTCTTATTACCTAAAGAAGGAGTGCTATGGAAATCACATAGATTACTATGCACCAAATCAAGCAAACTAGTATCCCTTTCCACATTATTTGGGAAAGAATTTATGGTTATCTTTGTAAGCATGCATGTTCTACACTTCTCTATGCTTGGATCAAAACTAGGAATCAAATCTTCCTTTGACATAGAATATAACTTTCTATAATTAACATGACCAAGCCGATAATGCCAAAGAGAAGAATTATCATTAACAACGCAAAAATTGTTTAACAAAGTATTCGAAACACTTAACTTGAACATACCATTACATAAATAACCCATACCAACAAATGTACCTCCTTTAGATAAAATAAACTTATTCGACTCAAAGGCCATTTTAAAACCTATTCGATTCAAGATAGCTCCCGAGACTAGATTCTTTCTAAGGTCCGGAGCAAATACAACATCTCTTAAAATAAAAGACTTTCCGGAACTAAAAACTAGCTGAACTTGTCCTACTCCTAAGACTTTAGCAGTAGAATCATTTCCCATGTAAATAACTTCTCCTTCATCCGCCTCCTACAAGGTCTTGAAGAGAAATCGTTCCTTGCATACATGCCTTGAAGCTCCCGAATCGATGTACCATGAACAATCATCATGTACACAAAAGATTTCAGAATTCGTACACACATAATTCAAAACCGAATTAAGTGAAACTTGTGCACATGTACCTTGCTTGGCTTGGGTATGGCTTGACTCGCCTTTCCCACCACCATGCCCATTCTTGTTCATCTTTTTCTTCCAAATGGTGCGATCCTTCTTGAAGTGTCCGGGCTTTTCACATTCCCAACAAGCTCGTTGTTGTCCTCCTCCACCAAACTTTGGTTTCTTACCATAGTTTCCCTTGGTGAAGTTATGTGCCCTCTTCATAGGATTAGAGTCGTCAGACTTTCCATCCTCCACCATGTTAATAGTGGAAGAACTAGGATTTACCTCCTTTTGTCCATCTTGAACCAGAATGCCCTCTTCAATCCGAAGATGAGCACCCAATTGTTCAATAGTCATTTCATCCTTCCTATGTTTCAAACTATTTCTAACATCTTTCCATGAGGAGGATAATTTGTCGATTATTAAAGAAACGGCAAATATTTTATCCATACTAATTTCATGTTGTTTAAAGCTTCCTAAAATTCTTTGGACTTCATGGAATTGTTCCATAATTGGTCTAGACTCAACCATTTTAAAGTTATTGAAATTGCTAACTAGAAATTTCTTACTAGAAGCATCTTCGGCCATGTATTTAGACTCTAAGTCATCCCAAAGAACTTTAGCGGATTCATAGTATTGATAAATATCAAAGAGATCATCGGACATACCATTGAGAATATGACCAAGGCAAATGTAGTCATCGTTCTCCCACTTCTTCCTCTTCCTAGTAGCCTCAATCGTCTCATCATCCACTTCCATAGGCTTCGGGGATGTGAGAACGTATACCACCGCCAAAGAGGTAAGAAGAAAGTGCATCTTCTTTTGCCATCTACGGAAACCAACGCCTTCAAACTTGTCAAGTTTGTGAAAATTTGCTGTCATCTCACGAAGTGTAGCCATCTAATAGTATATATCGCTTTTGGATTGTTAGTGTTAGTACCGGGAAAACAAAGATGAACACAATGAAAAAAACAACGAACAAATCGATCCTC
Organism: Patellifolia procumbens; assembly: GCA_947645195.1. Lineage (NCBI taxonomy): Eukaryota > Viridiplantae > Streptophyta > Magnoliopsida > Caryophyllales > Amaranthaceae > Patellifolia > Patellifolia procumbens. Next base: position 1,006,807 of record CANSGD010000928.1, read on the forward strand.
TAGGTGTGTATGGGAACACTTTCCCGAAGGCGATATTCCGACCCTATACGAAGCACGGGTTGCACGGAATTCACCTCCGAGATACAAAGAAGAACAACAAGAGTCACGCTCGTATGAATCTTGTTAAAAGAGAACAAATGTATTTGTGATTTTGCTTTGATGATCAATGAAAAGAGAAACTTTAGAGAGAGTGCTTTGAGAGAATGATAATAAACTTGTGATCATTCATGTGTGCTAAACACCACATATATGCACGTCAAACAAATGAAAAACGGCCAATAACCGCTCAATTAGCAAAACCGCAAAAGGGAGCGTCACCGGAAAATAGCCCGTCGCGGGCCGCGATGAGCGTCACGAGTCTCGAGCTGCCCATCGCGAGTCGCGACAGAGCTCGCAAGCCGCGAGCTATTGCTGCTCCTCCGTTTGCTTTGGCTCGTGTTCTCAATTCCAATGCATAAGAGTTACATGTTTACTATACCGTAAACACCAATGTGCACCCCAACGTAACTTGAACAACGACACCATAACCATGTAATTCAAGTCAACGTTACATGAATACAATCAACCAAATACTCTAAATTATCCAACATGTTTTGATCCTACGATCTCACAATTAAGAGATTCAAATATTGACTATTACATCAATATATTTTCTTGATACCTTATACTCCCTCCGTCTCTTTAAAAATAATATTGTCCTCATATTGGTTCATAAATGTGAGGCCCACATAATGAAATAACGCATGTGTGGGGCCCACTTAATTTTTGTTAACATAAATAGCTAAATGGTGGGAGTTCTTAAGAATATAGAAAAGTTTAGGTGGTAATTCATATTTTAAAAAAGGAAAAATTATTTTAAATAAGTCAACTTTTGCTCCATCTTCCAATATTAAGTCAACTTACTCAAAATTCCAGAATAAGTAAACCTTGTTACTCATTTAAATTTAAATAAGTCAAAAAACCTACAACCTGTACAACAAGTCATTTTATTTAATTATATTTTTTTATTAAATTTCTCTTTACTTTAAAACCCTCCTTGCCTCCGGCGAATTGGCGACCCCACCCGACACCACTGTACCCCACTGGCCAGAATCTCCTTGGCCCGGCGACCCTAGTTGAAACCACAACCCTGGACCCACCTACACACCCAGACTACATCATTCCCCACCATCTCCGTTCCCCACCTCCATCACAACAAAAATCATATCGTACAACCACTTGCAAATTCACAACCCACGCAACCACCTGCAAATCCACAACCCATAATAACCACCTGCAAATCTTAGAGGAATTCAACGGAAAGAGATAAAGATTGGTGGTGCTAAGAGAATAACACAGATTTGAGATTTGAAGGTTATGAAGGAACTAATTTACCGAGCAGAACGTCGATGGTAGTCGGTGTGATTGATGAACACAATGGTTTATTGCAGGGAGGGGAGGTGTTTTGCGGGAGGGGGTGTTAGACGGGGAAGGGGTGTTTCGGTGGGAGGGATTCTGTTGACGAACAGGGGAGGGTTTCGCTGGGGGGATCTGTTGAAGGGGTGGGGTGTTTCACAGGGAATGGGATGGTGTTTCAGGGGGAGGGGGTGTTAGACGGGGAACGAGTGGTGTTTCATGGGGAGGGGGGTGTTTGACGAGGAAGGGGTGGTGTTACAGGGGAGGGGGTGTTAGACGGGGAAGAGTTGGTGTTACAAGGGAGGGGGTGTTAGACTGGGAAGGGTGGTGTTACAGGGGAAGGGGGGTGTTAGACGGGGAAGGGGGGTGTTTCACGGGGAGGAGGGGCTGTTATGGTGAGGGAGTTTGTAAAATAAAAGTTTTAATTATTTCAAATTCATTAGAATGAATTAAATAAAGTGAATTTAATATTAAAAAAGCTGATCAATTACATATCAACACGTGTTATGTTTAACCTATTAAACAAGTTACCAACCGGTCATAACTTAATTTTAGAAGATCAGTTTACAAGGTTTACTTATTCTGGGATTTCGTAAAGGTTGACTTTATATTAGAAGACGGGGCAAAGGTTGACTTATTTAAATAAAGGTGGGAGTTTGAAAAAACTTACTACCTCCGTTTTTATTTAGTTGTAATGTTTCTCAAAAAACGGAAACCAATGCAAAATTTTTAAGTGGGTATTAGGTGAATGTTTGGGTATATAATTAATGGGAGTGGGGACCATTGGGTATATTAATTGAGTAAAAAAGAAAGAGAGAGAAATGTGGGGACCATGAAAACTGGCGGCAGTTTTAAGGGGGGGGGTTGAGCTGCTGTTACAAATCACTTGCCCCCATAGGTGACAATTTTTTTGGTGGACTTTTTCCACCCAAAAAAGTGGAGCCAAAATTTTCCTCCAAAAGTCTCCCCTTTCCTTTACCTGCTTCAACATCCAACATCATTTACAAACTCTCTCTTCTATAAATAGAGAAATTGAAGAGAGAGTCATCCAAAACAAAAAACAGACATTGTTCACTAGTTAACTAATTCACTACACACACAAGCACATAAACTTATATGTTCAGTAATTAATTACACTTCCATAAAATAAACCCAAAAAAAAAGGAAGGCAGCCACTATTGTTGATCCCAAAAACTGCTTCAATAGTAGACACTCCATGGAAGATGATGATGAGCTTGGTCTTCAATGGTGGATGGATGGCTACGAGGAATGTAGCAACCACATCAATATGGTGCATGAACATCATGAAAGCCAACATCAAGAACAACATGAAGAAGTACAACAACAGCAACAAAATCAGGTAAGCAAAAAACAAGAACTTAATTTGGAAACAAGAAGAAAGATTGTTGATGAGTTGTTATTTAGTGAGGCAAATGGGAAAATACCAAGGGAAAAAAAAAACAGAAATTGCATCTAAATTTGGGATTCATTTTATTACTTTGTACAGAATATGGAAAGATGCACAAAACCAAAGAAGATTAGGGAATGTTATAGATGTTAGGGCAAAAAAACAAGGAAGAGTTGGTAGAAAATAACTTGAATTTCAAGAGGAATGGCTTCAGTCAGTGCCTTTACATAAGAGGACAACACTTAGATCAGTTGCAGGAGCACTGAAGTGTTCCCAGTCCACAGTTTGGAAAATGGTGAAGAAAGGCAGATTAAGGACTCATACAAGTACAAACCACCCACTACTAACAGACAAACATAAGATAGACAGGATGCTATGGGTATTGAAACACATTAAACCACAAAACAGAGATGAGTCTGCTAGATTTGTGAGCATGCATAACATTATACACATTGATGAAAAATGGTTTTATCTAAATCCAGACATGATGAGGTTCTATTTACTCCCACATGAGAAAGATCCATATAGGTGTCAACAGTCCAGGAGGTTCAAAGTGAAAGCAATGTTCTTGGCAGCCACATCATGGCCTATGAAAGATGAAAATGGGGGCATGCTACATGATGGGAAGTTTGAGATTTTTCCTTTTGTGAAGGTTGCAGCTAAGAACAGAAGTAAAAACAGATAGGCAGGCACTCTTGAAACTAAAGCAATTGAAAGTGTCACCAAAGAAGTCATCAGGGACATGATTATCAATCAAGTCATACCATCTATCATGAGATGTTGGCCAACAGGGGTATCTAAGGACATATACATTCAACAATATAATGCAAGACCCCATATACAACCTAATGATCCAGCTTTCATAGCTGCTGCCACTGCAAATGGTTTCAATATTCAACTAATATGCCAACCAGCTCAAAGTCCAGATCTTAATGTTTTAGATTTAGGTTTTTTTTCAGCTATACAAGCATTACAGTATAAGTCATTCCTAAGAACCTAGAGGACTTGGTCACTAAAGTTCAAGATGCTTATGATTTTTTTGATCCAGAAGTGTTAAAGTATACATGGTTACAACTACAATATGTGATGTTAGAGATCCTAAAAGTGAAGGGAGGGAACAACTACAAGCTCCCTCACCATGGTAAAAGGAGGTTAGAGAGGCTTGGTTTATTACCAGAAAGTGTCCTTGTTGATCAAGTCTTAGTGGATGAGGCAGTCAAATATTTGAATGAAAGGTTTGTTAGTGTGGGTGAAGATATTGAATTCATAGATGGAGAACAACAGTGAAGAGCATATGGATGGATGTTGTTTTTTGGGTTTATAAACATTTTGTGAATCATAGTTAGGAGCTACTTTTTGGTATATACACAATGAATGGCAAGACTGTTAACCAAACCTAGGTTAGACACATTATTATCTTACTCCTTTTTTTGAAAATGTATGAAGTAAAAATCTGTAGTAGTTGGGGAAAGACCAAGGTTTGTATGCAGTTATGTTTAGAAAGACTCAATGTGAAATGGAAGAAACTTTTTGGTGTAAGTTTAATTGCTTTTAATTGTTAGTTGAGCTTTGTGGCATAGAAGTTTATAGTGGCAGTGCTAAGCTATCAAAAACATCATTTGACTTCTTTGCATCCATTAGGGGTTTCTTTTTAACTCAAATTAGAAGTAGGGTTAGTTTCCTTAACATACTGGTTATTTAACCAAGTATGAAGCTATCTCACCCCCTACTTCTTAGAGTTACTAAATTGAGTCCCTTCATCATATGAATGCTTTGGTGACAATAAAAGGGGGGACACAATAAGAGTGGTGCTGCCTATCATTCATACTAGGTGTTCAATAGCATGCTTAACATCATTAGCCATATCCTCTTTAAAATAAGGACTCAATGAATAACAACATAATCAAACAACCACTATAATCACAGAAATATGGATAAATGCCTTTGAGGCAGCAGCACCAGCAGTTACATGATATAAGTCAAGCAACTTAATCACATTAATGAACAGTATAAGCCTTTGAGGCAGCAGCACCAGCAATAACATGATGTAAGGCAACCAACAACAACAGCATCATAGGAGACTCATTTTCAATATGGTGGCAATGTAAACAAGAGGCATGAAGAACAACACACATAACCAAATAAACAGGGGAGTTCATAGAAAACAAAACCTCAAAGAGAGGGATTTCCTCTCAGTAAAAGGAAGCAATGAGTATCAGGATCAAGCTCTGAACTAGTGCAGGGACTCATTGGGATGTCTGGTCCAGACATCATCCCATCATCATAATCCTCCACAAGTTTAAACAGTCTCAGATTGTCGTACTCATCATCCTCAACAAACATATCATGCTCCCTACCAGGATTTGGACCGTCAACCATGAAGTAACCATCAACATGCACTTCCTTCTCCACCTTCACCTTTTCTTTCCCCTTATTTTCTTCCTCCTTCTCTTTTCCTTTCCCCTTTTTTCCCTGTCCTTCACCCCATAAATGCAAAGGTCCTCTAATTTCCCTTTCCCTTTGTTCTTCGAACCAGAAGGTGGTTCTTGTGCTGCAAGTGCACATACAATTATGCGCTCAGGGGTAGTAGGAGGAAGGGGAGGAGCAAAACTAACCCTTTTCTTCCCAAATCTGTTCCTCTTGGGCTCAGAGAGAACAACCTCCTTTTGAACAACCTTCTCTTTCCCAGATCTAGGGCAAACTGGTTCCTCTTCAACTTTCTCTTCCTTCACAACAAACCGGACCTTCTCATTCCCCTTCGATTTTGGATTTCGCGGAACAGGATAAGCCAAAGCCCTAGCAACCCGCATCTTCTGCATATCATCACAATCTTGAACTACCCTTCCCAAAGCGTTTAGGGCGTAGGGTTTCAGTAGTTTTTTTGCAACTCCATTTTTGTAAATCCTTTTTGGCCAGGGAGAATCATTCTTAAAGCTTTCCATAATTTCAAAGATGGTTTCAGATTCGAAATCATCTTCGGTTTCAAAAAACGCGTCTTCCAAAGGACTCAAATCTGGGCAATACATTTTTTTGGGACTCATGTCGATTTTTTTGTTCCAGAACGAGAAAGGAAGAAGAGGAACAGATGCAAGAAGAGGAACAGAAGGAAGAGGAGTGGAGGATTAGCAGATCTGGGAAGAAAGAAGGAGAAGGATGTGAAGAGAATTGAGAGGAAAGTGAAGAATGAGGGAGAATCGGATCTAGGGTTTGGTGGAAGAGGGAAGAACAATGAAGAACATGTAAAGGATTATGGGAAACTGACGAGAAATGAAGGGGTAGGGGGTTTAATTGGGGTTGGTTGAGATACATTAAATGGGGTTGGGTGGGAAATTGAATGATTTTTTGGTGGGAGTAATTATGTAAAGTGTAGTTGTTAATTAGATTGTAATGAGGATGTTAGTTTTTGTTAATTGTAGTTAGTAAGGGTAAAATAGTAATTTTATAGGGTTTTTTTTTTTACTAAAAATGGAAAAATATAGAAACATTACAACCTTTGAAAAAATTCCGTTTTAGAAAACCATTGCAACTAAAAAAACGGTGGTAGTATAAACTTTAAGCAGTAATGTACAAAAAATCCTAGATTGCATAATCAAATTCAATTAGATATAGTTCAGGCCATAGGCCCATATTCGAGTGATGAATCTCTTGGTCGTTTGGGTTAATATTCATCATCTTCTGAGTCAATTCACTCTATTGCCAATTTTGTTACAATATTGGATTTGGTTCCAGTCCTGTCATTTTGGTTACACATCAAATTTGGGTTGATTGATATATACGAGTTAATGTATGTCAGATCTACTCCAAAAGATGACGAGGCATAGAGAATTGATCTAGAGCCATATTAAAGATTTTGAGACTCCGATTCTAATACTCCCTCTGTAACGGATTACTTGCAACGATTAGACATGTTCTACTCATACTTTATGTCAAATGTTGCAAGTAATGTGTTACAGAGGGAGTATAAAATTTAAATCCTAAGTTTATATAAAAAATTAAAGATAGAAAGTTAAAAAAGGATGAAAAGTTTAAGGATAGATCATTGAGAATTTTTATCAAGAGTGGAAAACAAGGGTGATTTCCTCAAAGTATTCTTACAATGATGTTTTTTAGAGCCCTGACAATTTTGGGATCTTGTGTTGTTAGACTCTTTGTACTCCCTTATATTCTCCTGAATTGACTCAATTATTGTTTGATAAATAGATGCATAAATAAGCTATTTTTAGTTTTTTTGTATCCATATGTTCATATCAGAGGATTAATCAATCAAATCTTTTAATGTTAGTTTTTGGGAATTTGATAATTGGAAGAGTTTTTTCGACTCCAAAACTCTAATTCTGAAGATGTTGATATAAGGAGCTTTTTGATAGAGCGGATTGACAATGTTGTCATGTTCAGGTAAAATGCATAACTATGCTTAATATCAACTATTTACCATACACTTTTATACAAACAACTAACACAATGAACTAGTCAAGCTACAGTCTGATACTCCTATCGTCTACTCTGACTGGCTACATTTTCCACAAGTGGCTATCACAATATATTTGCTACATTTTCTTTTTTAACATATAGTTCACATATTACTTCTATCCTTCCTCTAGTCATTTACCTCCCACCGTCTAATCTTCTTTTTTTATATATAAAAATAGTCTCCTTTATAAATATGAGATTATATTGTGGTAAGAAGAATAATTTGTCCTCCGACCCCTATCCACCAGACAATTACAAGTTATATACTGTATTCCTCAAATTCCAAGCAAATGCTTGAGGTAAGAATTGATCCCTAAATTAAGTTAGAGAAGACAGAACAACTCACTACCTCAACCAATTCCAATTACTGTCTAATCCAAATCGAGACAAATGGAATAATAGTCTACTAAATTCTCGTACCCACCAAATATAAACGTATTGGGTATCGTCTGTTAAAGTTACCCAATAGGAGGAACCAAGGAGCCCAAGAACCACCAAAAACAGCCAAAATAGAATTCTAGCAGCTTCTCCCTCCAAATTATCTTTTACCACTAATTCCAAAATCCAACTCCTACTTACATATTCTCCTGACTCATCAATACCCCCATCATATATCACTTATCACACACACAAAAACACACATAACATTCATCTTTTTACTAACCATTTCCAACTGACAGAACCTCCTCGATTTTCCTAGATTTTCACATAAGCCAAAACCCATCCAAATCCAACGATCACCACACTCTCCCTTCTCACTCCCACCCAATCCAACGGTCAACAATCATAGACTCTTCTAGAATACTCTCCCTCCAAAACTTCCTTCTTTTTATAACTTGATCATCTTTCTCACTTCTTACAAACCCAACAACACAAAAACAGCAACTTCAACAACCTCAATACAATCAAACAATCATGGCATCAGCAACTTCAGCAACAGCTCAGATTCACATCCTAGGAAAGAACAACAACAAATCTTTCCTAGGACAAAAACTTAACAACACCAACAACAGAGTTTCTATACTAGTAAACTCTAGGAAAAACTCTAGGAAGTTTAGTACTCTAAGAGTAGTGTGTGAGAAGGTGGTGGGGATAGACCTTGGGACGACGAATTCGGCGGTGGCGGCTATGGAAGGAGGCAAACCAACTATTATAACTAATGCTGAGGGGCAGCGAACCACGCCGTCTGTGGTGGCTTACACTAAGAATGGTGATCGCCTCGTCGGTCAGATTGCTAAGAGACAGGCTGTGGTTAACCCTGAGAATACGTTCTTTTCTGTTAAACGGTTTGTAGGGAGGAAAATGGGGGAAGTTGATGAGGAGTCTAAGCAAGTTTCTTATAGAGTTGTGAAAGATGAGAATGGGAATGTTAAGCTTGACTGTCCTGCTATTTCTAAGCAATTTGCTCCTGAGGAGATCTCTGCTCAGGTACTGCTTTACACATTGTATTTTCATTGAATTCGAATCTTTAATGATCATATTCCTAAAATACAAATCCTGTTTTCTTTTGCACGGTGTGCACTTTGACCTTTAATATCTTTAATTTCATATTAATAAAAAATATAAATAGTTGATATTATAAAAATACATATTACTGCGAATCTATCAAAATTACACATAAATAAGTTTGACTCCAAAAAAGAAAGGGGAGTTATATTATGAGACGGAAACTTATGTTATGGGACTTTTCAAAAAAAAAAAAAACTTATGTTATGGGATGAAGGGAGTACTTAGTGCTTTCTCTTAAAGATTGTTTGCTGAGATTCAATGTGTGAAATGACTTAAGGTGTTGAGGAAGCTTGTGGAAGATGCATCAAAGTTCTTGAATGATAGTGTTGATAAGGCAGTGATTACAGTGCCGGCTTATTTTAATGACTCTCAAAGAACTGCTACGAAGGATGCTGGTCGGATTGCTGGTCTTGATGTTCTTAGGATCATCAATGAACCCACGGCTGCTTCGTTAGCATATGGGTTCGAGAAGAAGAACAATGAGACGATCTTGGTGTTCGATCTTGGAGGGGGTACTTTCGATGTTTCGGGTAAGTAGTTCTTCATTACAAAAGACTCCATGTGTGTGAGGTACACCCCAAGGCTTTTGGTTTGCTAATTGCTCATGATACACCCGGATGTATAATTAAAGTTGTCAGCAAACACAATCCTTTTACCCGAATTGGCAGCTCTAAGTACCTCATGTTATCTTACACTGCCTATTCTTTGTAATCCCAGTTCTGGAGGTCGGAGATGGGGTTTTCGAGGTGCTATCTACATCAGGAGACACTCATTTAGGAGGTGATGACTTTGACAAGGTAAGAATCAGCAGGCTTGAAGATTTGTTAGCTTCAAAAGTTTATCTACTTATCTAATTGAATGATTTAGTTATCTATTATTACTACTGCTCCAGAGAATTGTCGATTGGCTGGCGGAAGATTTTCAGAAGGACGAGGGCATAGATCTTCGGAAAGACAAGCAAGCTCTTCAACGTCTAACTGAATCTGCCGAGAAGGCCAAAATCGAGCTTTCAACTTTAACTCAGACTAGCATTAGGCAAGTAGTATATGTGTATCTTTCTTTCTGATGTGTTCTTGATGTTTTCATATGATATCATCCTAAGTTTAACAAATATCATCATCAATGGTGTTTTTAAACAGCTTACCTTTCATTACTGCAACACAAGACGGCCCTAAACACATCGATACGACCCTCACAAGAGCCAAGTTTGAGGACTTATGTTCAGATATGCTTGATAGGTATGATGTCCAGACTTATCAAACAAGTTGTTTGCTCAATTTATGGTTTTCTTCTGTTTGATAATTGACTGTTGCTCGGAATTTTGTAGATTGAAGACCCCTGTTGAAACAGCTTTGAAGGATGCAAAGCTTTCATTTAAAGACATAGATGAAGTTATCCTTGTTGGTGGATCAACAAGGATACCTGCTGTACAGGATCTTGTGAAGAAGATGACGGGCAAAGAACCGAATTGTAGTGTCAACCCTGATGAAGTAGTTGCTCTTGGTGCTGCTGTTCAGGTAATATTTCTCATGGTATAATGTTATAGGAAAATTTGTCAGAAACAACCTTTTAAATACACTTTTTTGCGAGAAACAACCTTTTAAATTGTTTTTTGCGAGAAACAACCTTGTATATTTTATTTTTTTTGCGAGAAACAACCTTGTATAATTTTTTTTTGCGAGAACACTGACCCATATTTGATTGTCTAAACTAAATTACCCAAACCTGGAGTTGACTTAAGCTAAACCAAAGATAAGTAGATCATCATTGATAAAAATTAAATTTTCAATATATCAAAATAGAATTAGCCTTATTCAGATCAACTGACTAATCACCCAAATAAGACTGGAACCTGATTAATCTAGATAGATCCCTGTTGGAAAGACAGATGAATTTGTGTCTGTGTGTTAAGGTAGTTGTTTAACTCTTACTAACCAAAAGGTGGCCTAAATATGACCGAACCTGAAGAGTATCGATTTTCTAAACACCCAAATATGACCTGAACCTAATCAATAAACCAGATCCGTGTAACCTGTTTGTCATCTCTGAGTGTATGTGTGTGACTGTGTTTAACTCTTTCTTACTCAAATGATGGCATGTTGCAGGCTGGTGTTTTGGCTGGAGATGTTAGTGACATAGTCTTATTGGACGTAACGCCATTGTCTCTGGGATTAGAGACTCTCGGTGGTGTTATGACAAAAATCATCCCAAGAAACACGACGTTGCCAACTTCCAAATCAGAGGTTTTCTCAACTGCTGCTGATGGACAGACAAGTGTAGAGATCAACGTTCTTCAAGGAGAGAGAGAGTTTGTGAGGGATAACAAATCACTCGGGAGCTTCCGATTAGATGGAATTCCCCCAGCCCCCCGTGGAGTACCTCAGATCGAAGTCAAGTTCGATATTGATGCCAACGGTATTCTCTCTGTCACTGCAGTTGACAAAGGAACTGGAAAGAAACAGGACATTACTATAACTGGTGCTAGCACCTTACCTACAGATGAGGTATGTGTTTCAGGTGGCTTCTTACGATTTCTTCATCCACTTTTTTGGTAGGGCAGAGGCAAAACTATGGTTTGTGATAAAGTAGGCAACATAAGTTATACTGTTATCCTATTAAAACATCGAAATAAATCGACCTAACCTAGAAAGAAGTAGGCAATGAACAAGAATTTTGGATGGACATAAAATTAACCAGAGTACCTGACCCTAACAACCCTAGGCTGGCTAGAACCTGGTCTAAACAAGATCTGATTGAAATTTTTTGTGCACTACCGTGTTAGGCTCCGTTCACGTAGCCTGATATTTATTTCCAAAATAATTAAAATTTGTTTTCGATGATTGAATTATTTTTTGCTTATCAAAACTAAGTTTTACTGACTAGTAAGCTGAAGCGAACGAGGCCTCACACAAATTAAGGATTCAAAGCATAAATAGCGAAAATAGTTCAATTGATATTCATACGAGTGGAGTGATTATTGCAGGTGGAAAAAATGGTTCAAGAAGCGGAGAGGTTTGCAAAGGAGGATAAGGAAAAGAGAGAAGCGATTGACACAAAGAACCAAGCTGATTCGGTAGTGTACCAAACTGAGAAGCAGCTGAAGGAGTTGGGGGAAAAGATTCCCGCTGCAGTGAAAGAGAAAGTTGAGGCCAAACTGAAAGATCTCAAGGATGCTATTGAAGGTGGCGTGACTCAGAAGATCAAGGATGCTATATCTGCAGTAAGCCAGGAAGCAATGCAGATGGGGCAATCTTTGTACAGTCAACCAGGAGCAACTGGGGCAGGTGCCACAGACAATACGACTGCTGGTCCGACAGAGTCTACTGGAGCCACCAGTTCTGATGGTAACGGAGATGTAATAGACGCAGATTTTAGTGAAAGCAAATGAGGGAAGTTTCTCATGTGACACTTTTCCGTTCAGCTTAATGAGTGCATATGAGTTTAGAGGTATTTATCTCGTCTGCTAACTTAATGAGACATTGTGGTACACCATAAGGTGTATAGAAATTGTAGGAAGCTATGAAATCATCATCAGCATCATAGAAGGTCTCTAAAGGAATTCTTTTCTTCAGCTGCTGTATACGAGTAGAATAGGCTAATATGTAAAACTTAATGTGATTTTGGATAAAAATTACCGTGGTTTATATGGAAGTTAATACTCGGTACAATTCTGTGCAAGTAATTTTTCAGTGTTGCAAAAGAGCAAATATGGTAAATTAAGATTCCTTTATATCACTGAACAGAGTGAACAATGAGCATGGCCTGTCTGGAATTTCAACATTATGTTGATAGGATTCCAACACAAAATAATGAGCAAACGAAGCAAACGATCACGCTAACCAGATAAGAACCAGCTTGCCATCTCGTCCCATCAAGAACAACAGATACGCTTCACAATAATACAAACTGAATTAAAATGAAGCTGCAATGGGAGATCATAGTGAAGGTGTTATTGAGGTGCATTAGAACCTCTAAATCTGATGATGTGAGGGGAAGGTAATAATACCTATTAGCTATTACATGATAGTGAGCAGAATCAGTTCACAAATTGTACGTCTGTAATTGAACTCATGTCATTAAGTTGAAGAGCAGCATCACCAACCACCTACATATATGTCCTTTGTTTTGTCAGTGCCGGAAAATTTGTAAAGAATCAGAAGCAATTGCTTCAGCTATCTGATTTCTCCATGAATAATATGAAAATAAATTTGAGAATAATAATTTTAATACAAAATCTAAATTAAAAGCTCATGTTTTTAAGCCGAAAGGTATCTATACCTTTGCCATGGTTCTATAAGAGTACTCGGTAACCCCAGCGACATGAGGGGTGATTAGAACATTTGGAGACTGCAGAATGGGATCATTAGGATCGAATGGCTCTGTCCAAGCCACATCAATACCCAAGCCTCCCAAATGACCAGATTTGAGACTTTGAGCAACAGCATCGTAATCAAGGAGACCTCCACGAGCTACATTTATTAGATAAGCTCCCTGGATAATGATCGAGAGAGATTGGTTTTTAGAAAAATGAACCTTAAGATAAAACATTAACCGTGCCACGACTTATATATTTTGAGCTGAAAAAGTCTCGTTCCAGAGCCTCGCTTCCCAGTAGAATGTGTTAACTTGCTTGTTATTCACAAGGGGGGATAAGGACCAGCTAACTTGAGATAAAGATAGTACCTTTTTCATAGATTGCATGAAACTGCGGTTGACGACCCCAGCCTACGAATAAACGGAAGAGAACAACTTGGTCAGCACTTTGTGACGAAACAGAAGTAGAAAGTACAAGCAAGTTGATATAACATAGTGATCTTACTGTCTCAGAATTCATATTCAGGCAACAAACAACTATGTCTGCCATGCCTGCATACTTAAGTCTATCATTGTGGCTACCCTTTTCATCAACAAGGTTACTTTCGGGTGTGGAACCTGAAGAAAGAAAAATCTACGCATGAAACCTAATTGCATGAGTTCGAAGCAGAAGTGGAAAGATAAAAACAGTCATTAGGAACACAAAAGAAATAGTCCTCAAACCATTTAATTGAGGGGAGGTCCAACTACGTTTTGTCGCAAGGATTTTAACATCAAACGGTCTCAAGCGCTTTGCCAACTCACGCCCAATATTCCCAAATCCCAAAATGAACACCTGTATCAACATACATAAAACTTCAAATGAGATTGGGATTGTGTTATTTTTAGTGGGTGTTCACCTAGGATGTTAATTGTTATGTGTCCCGTGTCTTTGCAATTCCTAGGAAATGCAGATTTTGTTTGGTCAATGATGACAAGGAAAACTTCCCTAATTGTCTTTGTGGTGGTGGGGGGGGGGGGGGTTTAAGTAACTAACCCCGTTTGTGGAAAGTAGAACAAATCTTCCGAAACAGATAAGATCCTCGGATAAGATATTCATTTCATTTTTCCTCTTGTCGTTTATGGAATCTAGTTGTTTTGGTTATGGTTGATGACAGGGCGTGAGAGTTCGTGCAAATAAAAGGTTTTCAAATTGCATTCAATAAAAAATACATTTATTTTTACATAATGATTATATCCATGTTCGCACAATGAATCAATTAATTGTTTTTGGATTCATCTAGTTGACTAGATATCTTATTTTGGGTATATAATTAGATATCAAGTTTAATCTTTTTTTTTTGTATGTTATTGTTTTCTTCTATATTATTCATTCCAATACTTATGTCAACCAAACAACTCTACATTCTTCAACTTGAAATTTCTATTTCTCAGGTTGTTGTATGTAACCCAAACTAGCACTTAAAATTAACGGAGAATAGATGATCAGAAAGAAGAACAGTTAAGAAGTAAACAACATCAGGCAATCTCCTGCACAACTTTTGCTACCACAAAGACCTCTATCCAATTATTTTTAGTTGGCACTATAAACAAGCTTTTCACGGAGCGTGTTTTCTACAGCCATCATAATTCAGCATCAAGAATTAGATATACAGCTATAAACAACCTACATCAGGTCACATCAGAGTTCAGGGGTAAACTTCATGATCATTTAAAACTATCGCGCATGCTCACACTTTTGTTCACACCTCAAACAGCACCTAGTATTAGCTCTCATTATCTTAAGCATCATAAGTTTCCTACTTCCAACAAGGCAACACAAAATAACATTGAGATATCCCAAAGTCTTCAAATTTAAATAGCGGCCAGCAAGTTCTGAGACTTCTGACAAATGACAATGACATGACTCGTAATAAAAGTAAGCATAGCACAGGTAGAAAATGGGATGCATATAATTTGGTGCAGCAATCAGGGGGGTCGGGGGAAAGGGGGGCTTACAGTTTTCCCAAATAAAGTCCCACCAGCAGGTTCACCAAGCTTTCTCATCTGTACTGAGATCTCCATCTCCTTCTGCAAAGTGCAATTTGATTATGAAGATGCTAAAAATGCTCAGAAACTCAACTAATGCAAAGACTACGACTTTTCAAATTAGAATGGTGGAACACGCTTCAGAATAAAAATACTTGTTTTCGTAAAAGGCCCAACATCAGGTATATTGCCATCTCCGAACATGAGGCAGCATTTCCAGTGCGATCCGCTGGAATTCTAGCAACTTTGATTCCATGTTCAGTTGCTGAGTCCACATCGACACCTGCTCATAGAAGAAGCCAGACACAATATCAATTGAGGCAGAAACCCAAAATCCTGTTTCTTCCTTTCAATCAACAACGCGGGAAGATAAATTATAAGAATAGCATAAACAATGGTGTATCCAGAGCAATACCCTCCAAGCCAACACCGAACTGCAATATGAGCTTCATTTGCTTAGCACGAGAAATAATTTCTGAATCTAGCAGCATCATTCTAGGAATGCACATGTGGTAGTTGCCAATTTTTTCGGGCACATCACTTAATAGAATATCATCAACCTACAATAGAAATTTGAATGGGGAGGCACCTTCATAAGAGAAGCCTTCATCAATTGTATGATTATCATATTCGATTCTCCTAGGACAACTGAGCAACTCAAAGATTAAAAAAAGTTTAAAATGGTAAGACAAAAAATGAGCAACATTCAAATTCAAACAAAGAAAACAAGAAACAAGCATGAGCAACATCTAACGAGGAACGATAATTTGCCAAAAATGGCTGACAATACGGGTCACTCGATGGTCTATGAGAAGTTAACACCCATATCTGCAGTAAGAATTACAACTTCTCAAGTCATGTCACTCGTAAATCGAACCATCAAGTGGAATCAATAGAAACTCATGATTGGTTTAAGATCTATAAAATTGTTATAAACTCTCATTTCCTAACTCTAGTTCCTTTACTAAAGCTTTTTGCACAAGAATGTGGCTAAATTAACTTCATTTGGATGACTAATGTCAAACCACTTCATCTCCAACGTTTATTAATTGGGAACAACCCAAGTGCATACTTGAACCAAAATGAAACTTTCCCATCAAAAGAAAAATTATACTTCACATAAAGGGAGAAAGAATTAGAGACTAAAAACAAAAAACAGCAATACTTTAATCTCTAGATATGGGGTCGGCTACATGAGTCAGGTCCTCTCTATTGCAATGGATGTCCATTACTTTTATTTACACTATGGGGAGAGGATAAAC
Organism: Patellifolia procumbens; assembly: GCA_947645195.1. Taxonomy (NCBI): domain Eukaryota; kingdom Viridiplantae; phylum Streptophyta; class Magnoliopsida; order Caryophyllales; family Amaranthaceae; genus Patellifolia; species Patellifolia procumbens. Next base: position 1,023,193 of record CANSGD010000928.1, read on the forward strand.
TAGGGATGGAATCTCCAAATCACCCCCAACCCTTGGTGTAATTTGGGTAAATCACTGTAGAGGATCCTCACTCACTCCGGCCACATAAGTCAAAAAACATCAACTTAAGAGATCATCAGTAACACCACTACTTTTAACCATAATTCAGAACACTCAACCAAGAAAATGCACAATTATTGTACTGCAGAAACACAAACTTATGCTAATGCTTTTTTAAAGCTCATTGCTTTAGTTACCTGAATATGAGGAAATTTACTCAAATATTCTTTAGTATAATCATAAGAGGCAGTAAATTGTTGCCCACAAAAAAGAACTCGAGTAACTTGTTGCTCACTTCCACCCATTCTAGCTTCATTCTCCATTGAACCTGCTCCCAATCAAAAAAATGGGGAAAACCCAAATTTGATTCAGGGTCAAATAAAACAAAATCAGCAATACGAACTCTAAAGAGCTTCAAAAGAGGACATATATCAGCTATATTACTCCGACCCTTCTAATTTCCTTGTGTGCCCATGTCGTGACACGACACTTATAGATCATATCAAACTAAAAACTCGACTTTCATTTATGTCGGACACCCATATCCGAGTAGACACTTGTATAGCAAAATCTGGTTAACATAGAAAATCAGAACCCAAATTTGATCTAGGTCAAATTTGAATATTGAGTCTGAGTTACATCAAGAATTCTAAAAATTGAAGAAACAAAGAAGAATTAAACTTATGAATGAATTAAACATGCTTGATTCTTGAAGGTATATATTTTCCAATAATGTTGGAATTGCAAAATTCACATAGTAATCAACGAATGAAAAAAATAAGAGGAATGAAATGTATATATTAATTTGATTGAGTGACAAATCAAGGAAAAGGATAACATTCAAAAGGAAAGAGCTTTGAAAGAAATGAGAGAAATTTTACCAGAGTGAAGATTGAGTGAGGGAGAAGTAGTAAAATTGAGTGTAGTCCCAATAATAACTCGCTTAAATAAAGGAGACGAATTCACTCTTCTACTTAGCAGCATAATTTCTGTCTTTTGGTAGGTGGGCAATTGGGCATTATGACTAGGAGGAAGTAACAAACAATTGATATGATACTCCCTCCACTCCGTTTCTTTTTATTTGTTTAACTTTTCGTTTTTTTAAAAATTATTTTATAAAATTATGATTATGTAATTCGGTGGTAAACTTGAAAATTATTGCGAAATTGATAGGATTTATCGGCGCAAGTAACTAAGTAAGAGTAATTATAGAAATTTGTAGTACATAATATACATAGAATTTTACACTATAACATGTGAAAATTTGTAATATAACATATACTTCCTCCGTTTCTAACAGATGGCACATTGTTGTTAAAACGGACTCTTAGGCAAAATTTCCTAAACATGATTAACTAATTGAAAGTGGGTGAGTGGCATGTAATTAAAAGTATAATTAGCCACCACAACCCAACCCAATCCACCCATCCACCACCGGTCTCTCTCTCCTTCCACCACAACTGACACCCTTCTGTCTCCTCCACAGCCACCACCAACATCTCCTAACACCCCAGAAACCACCGCCATCACCACCCACTGTCACATCCACCCACGAAACCACCATAGAAACCACCGAAATCCAACACCACGCCACCTCCACTCACCAAACCCACCGAAATCCAACCCCACGGCATCTTCTCTTCTCTTATTCGATCTCTCTCAATATGGGGTGGTGGTGGTCGGGCGAATAAATGTAGGCCATCTTCAATCTTCAATCTTCCTTCGAAACCCTACACTTGTATCTTAAGCCTTCTAATCTCTTCGAAACCCACACCCCCCATTGTTTCCGGTGAACGAATCTAGCTTTCGAATGCAGGCGTACGAATTTGAATTTGTCAATAATCATATGAAAATGCGTCGCAAATCTGGATTTCCGATGAGTTCGTTGTTTTCGAAGCAATGGTGAGTTCTTTGGGGTCCTCCATTTTTCCGGTCAGTTTTGGTGGTTTTCGAACAGTTTCTATGATGGTTTTCGAGGGATTTGGTGGTGATTTCGAGAGTGTGTGGTGGTTTTCGACTTTGGTGGAGGAGTTTGGAGGGTTTATAGTGTTTTCGGTGGTGGTCTTCGGCGGCGTGGTGGGTTCGGTAGTGGTTCTGCGTGGTGGGGGAGGTGCTCGTTGGCTAGAGGTGGGGCTGAGGTCTAAGGTGGTGGTGAGAGAGAGGGGTGGGTGGGTAAAATTAAATTAGCATTAAGTAGTTAAATTAGGACAATTAAAAATGCATTAATGTGAAAAGTAAGGGTAAAACTGACCATTGACCCCTAAAACTTACTAAATAAGGAAAAAAAATTGCTGTATCTATTTTGAAACACCCAAAATTATACAATGTGACATCTATTATGAAAGATAGGAAGTATATAAATTTATCGCATAGAATATTGAAAAATTTATAATATTTTACAAAAAAATTGCAGTATAAAGCATAAATATTTATGGTATAAAGTAAAGAAATTTGTAGTATAAATAAAGAAAGATGGAGTATAAAATAATTGCAATTTTTTTGTATAAAATATAGTCAGAATTTCTAATTTTTGTATTATAAATTTCTACATTTTATACAACAAATTTATAGATAATAAATCATTTATTATCGACCTGAACACGAACGCGAGCCGAACCTACCTATTAACCAGCTAATGACTGATGACAACTGATAAAAGGGATCGTCAAAATCGCAAAAAGAAAAGTTGAGCAAACGCAGGGCAACTTCTTTGTTACTATTCATGTTCCTTCTCTGCTAATACTGTACTACTGTGGTACATTCTTTCGTCTCTCTCTCTTCTAATCTTTGTTATCTAAGTTCTTTTCTCTCTTTTATACTTACCTTTGAGTTTCCTTTTTCACTAATCAATTAGTTTGCTTAATCAATGATCATTGATGTGCTCCAGTTCTAATTTGTTCTATAATTATGTGGGGTTACTTCAATTTTGTATCTTTTTTTTTTTGGGTTTTTTTTGTTATTATAATATGTGTTTTAAATCATATACATATTAGCTTTCATGTCTTACATTAAATCAATTTTAAGATTCATTGGGGTTCAATAAATAGTAAATTATGCTTTCCCATTATCTAATGTTCAATCTTGCAGTATTTACCTATGGATTTCCATATGGGTTTCATTATAATGGGACAATTCCTCACTTCTTTTGGTTTGACTTTAGGTTTTTCATTTTAGAAATGTGAATTTGGTTAATCCCGTGTGTTATGAGAGATTGAGGCGATAAAGAATAACGAACATGCAACACAATAAATAGCATACACAGATTTAACTGGTTTACTAGCAATGTGCTAGCTACGTCCACCAGACTAGAGGGAGAGAAAACCAGAATACAGATGTGTTAGAATACGGCTAAGGTTTAACTCTCAGGGTTTATATATAAGCACCCGTAGTAGTTAACGTAAACGGTATGGGCCTAAAACCTTGTGCTTGGTTATTCAAACCAACAGATTAGTCAAGGCATATTCAACACTGTGTAATGTGTTTAACATAAAAGGGATTATTTTGCATATGTTATTGTATGACAGCTATGATTTGCGGATTGTAATGGAATGTTTTCTTTGCAAGCTTTATTGAAAGATTGATTTATGATCTTGATATTGATCATTTACATCAGGAAAGATGAGAATGGAACAAAAATCTTTGATTGAAGAAGGGTATTATGGGATCAAGAAGAAGAGGATGAGTTTTATAAAGATGGTAGAAGAGAGAGCTTCCCAAATGCCAACTTGTTGGGTGCCATTTTTACCTAATGATTTGTTTTTTAGGATCTTTCTTTTACTTCCAGTTAAATCCCTTTTGAGATTCGCTTGTGTTTGCAAGTCATGGTATAAGCTGATATATTGTGCTGAGTTCGTCGACGCTTATAATGCTCAGGCTGAGGCGACCCCAATACTACTTAGAAGAGGTTGTTATGAAAGACAGAATACATTCCATGTCGAAACCCAACTTAAACAATGCGAAAATTTATGTTTTTTCCCTTCCAGCTCAGGATTTAAACGAAGCAAGTTCGTATATTTCTTGGAAGTTGAAAAAGGAAAGGCCAAGGTTGTTGATCACAATATTAGCTGTTCTGGTTCAGTGGTAGCCACTTGTAATGGATTAGTTTTGATCGTTTCTATGAATGAAGCAATTGCGGAGCGTAGATGGTACTCTTCGGAGGGGACTTTGTTTGGCAGTCATGAAAAGCTAGGGCAATTAATTGTGATGAATCCTATGACTAGGAAACTGATTGGATTGCCCCTAGGCACTCTTCCTCATAGGCGTTTCGATGAGTCTTATGGACTTGTATTTAGCCATTCACAGGGTGTTTATAAGGTGGTGCATTTGTTCAAGGATGAATTCGGGGTTATATCTTGCGAGATATTGAGCTTGCAGACAAGATCATGGAAGGCTGTTGATGGGCCGCCTGCAGTTGCTTATAGAGAAGTAGGCCAAGCACCCATTTTAGCCCTTGGAGCTTTGCACTGGCTTCCTGCTGTTGGTACTAATTACATAATCTCAATGGGGGCTGATGATGAAAGATTTACCGTCATCGACCTTCCATTGACAATGGGTATGCATGATCAGATAGTCGAAATGGGTGGTTTCCTGACCTTGGTGAACAGTGTGGACGAGAATCACATAGAGGTTTGGGTCTTGAAGGGGTTAGAAGGAACAAAATGGGTTAAACGACACACCATATATATTGATGCTATTTTGGGTTATGTGGATAATGAGGAGTATTCATTACCTTCTTATGCTTTAAATGCCAAAAAGTTGGTGTTCAGGAGAGAAACGAAATTGTATTCATACGACTTTGAGTATGAAGAAATCAGAGAGATCGGAATGGAGCACGTAAGGCTAGGAGGATTTGAGACAATCATGCCTCACTCAAATAACCTTGCCACCTGGGAACCTCTTGAACCTATGAGGTAAATTCTTTCTACGCGAAAACTCTTAAAACGTTGGTAATTTCTACTTTTCTAGTACTAGAGACTTTATGCTACTGGGAAGTTTTACACCTCTCAGTAAATATATCTTAATGATTATTAGGCATCAGTAAAGTTTTGTCTTTCTTGAATGCACATCTCATACAACATCTCAATAGAAAACTTGAGTGCATTGTAAGATCTTCTATTTCAGAATTGACGAAGTTTGAGCTAGATGGTTTTAGTCTGTTAGGCGGAAAAGCTATCAATATACCCTATATCTATAAATCATTATTGGCTGTAGGGTTAAAGATTTCCCTACTTAAGTGGGAGTTGGCGCCGTGGCGCAGGGCTCTGCAAGTCTGAGAACTACATCTATTAAACCTGAAGTTCAGAGTTCTAATCTTTTTGTTGCAGTCTCTTGGTTGTTTTTCTTGGTTAGCATGTATGGAATTACTCACTTTTTAACTTTTGCCTACTTTTCATGATTAGATGTATAATCTGGATGAGTAAGTAGTTTACAATCTGCTTTAGGCCTACCAGATACCGATGCATGAAGGGCTTAAGAAGTCCGGGGAGTGGAAATTTTTAGTTTCAATTGGTCTTTTGTCGAACCGGCTAACCGATCAAGTTACCAACGTTTTATGTATGCTGCCTAACTTTAAATTTTTAGAATATGTAAGACTGATCAGTGGGCGAACACTCGGCCCCATAGATAAACTCCATCACTTTTTTAGAACTATTTTTTTCTCTGCTTAACTAATAGTGATCTTACCGTGTTAGATCGTCTGATATTCAAATTCGTGTGGAAAGTCTAAATCATGCTTTTAAATGTAAAATGTCTAACAAAGCATGCTTAATGCGATTACTTGAGGAAGTCTAAATCATTAACCCAATGTGGAAAGGTTGAGAAATTGACGAAGTAGGCATTTGTGATTTGTGTTAATAGCATGCATGTTTTTCACACTGGGTTAGACGGTAATCTCTAACTGGTAAATTTCTGTTCTTCCACAGTTAACTCGAAATAGTTTTGCACTGTGCATTGAAGCTGTTGAAGTCCTGAAGCTGCTTGAGAATGGCTGAATATGGTTCATGCAAATATTGACAATATAATTACACTTGGATCAGCTTGATGAGTTGATTGCATGGTTGTGTGACCACCCTGTGAAGAATAGATGCTGAGTTAAGTTGAATCCTGAGAGTACGACCTAAATTGCAAGTTTGAAACTTTTGAAGAGTTGGGTTGTGTTATTTACTTTCCTTCCTTTTAATTGTTGTGGCATTGGAATATGGGGGGATGTACAATATTCCACACAGTCATGTCATAAGAGAGAGAGCCAATGATGGAGAAAGTGTCACGAGATGAAAACATAGAAATACCCTATATGGTGCTTAGTGTATAATTTTTGGCGAATTATTTTAGCTGCTTTGACTATTAACTGGTTGTATTAAATTGTTTGGTAAATTAACTGATACTTGAAAGTTATTTACTAGTTTGGCATCATGAGTTGATTATCATTCGCTAATAATTTTCGTTAGTTACGTGACACAATTAGCTTTGTGGTTAGCTTTGTGGATAATCAAACATCTAATATGTTCTTAATCAACTAAAAGCTTATCAAAAAGCTCAGCATCAAATGGAGTTGATGATATCATATGCCACGAAAAGTGTTAAACACAAAAAAGACATAGCAAATACTCAAGTTGGATGAATTTTCGTTTTTCCAAGAGGAACTAGATTTGGCATTGAAGATTTTTATCATTTAAGGTTGTGTTTGCCTCGAAAAAAATTGTAATGGTTGGAATCTGCTGGGGAGGAAAAAAAAAAGCTAAAAGGTGAACTGATGGTGAAATAGTATTGCAATCTGTTAATCATTGCTCTTCATGCATACGGTAGCATTGGATTTCAATATACAGACGTAACAGTTTCGTATAAACTTGAGGGAAAGGAAAGGGAGAATGGAAGAAGCAACAGCTCTTGAAGAAAGCATACAGTTTGTCCCTCAAACAACCTTAAAAACATCTGAAAGCGAAACGTATGCAAGCAAACACGGACGATGCAGCTTCCGGCAGGAAAAGGCACCGTAACACAAGTAAAAGAAGTTGCATCGACAATATGATATTGTTACCTATGCTGGACTTGTCTAGGCAAAAAGCATATAGGAAAAAACACAGCTCGAAACTAGCAATTTGGCTTGTACCCTTGCTTCCTCCAAACTCCAACAAGCAACAGAAAAGTTCCATTGACTTGTTCCAGGTTCATCGACAGCCCAAACTTCAGCCAATCTATGTAAGTTGTACAAGCGAACCGAACCCTCCATATCCTCGAGCTCTCCCCTTTGGCTTGTACCCTTGCTTCCACCAAACTCCAACAAGCAACAGAAAAGTTCCATTGACTTGTTCCAGGTTCATCGACAGCCTAAACTTCAGCCAATCTATGTAAGTTGTACAAGCGAACCGAACCCTCCATATCCTCGAGCTCTCCCCTTCGGCTTGCTTTTGCTCATAGAAGCTTTCTCACGGAGTTAAAAAAAAAAAAAGAAGCCTCAAGTACTCTAGTCGTTTAACCCGAGTGTGCAATAGAAAATGCCTAAATCCAGACACGCATATAGGCTAAACCATACAATAGTCAATCGTTACCAATTTTGTGCTATAAACTGCTAAATCGCTTAGCTGATGCATAATCTCCCTCAAATATAAACACATACAAACATATTCTATGAACTCAGTATTGTAATGTAACAACAGCTTTTCTCCTCATGAATTGGAAGCAACACATTGCATTGCAACTCAGTTCACCTTCATTCATCAGAAAACAGATAGGTGATACTAGTGTCACCTGATTTAATAAACTCGCCGCAAATTGCGAACTGAGACAAGCGAATTAGGCTCCGGTAATACTTTTGATACAATAAAAAGATTAAGAACCATAAACATATAACGAATTAAGCTCAAATACTAAAACATACTAACACAAACCAGATTTAAAGAAACTCAGATCATCCAACATGTTAATCATATTCATATTCATACTACAACAACATCTCAACACTCAACAATCCATTCTATATATCAAAATTTGAACCTCAATCCACAAATCTTCAAATTGATCCTCTTTTCTTTCTATAACAATCAATCAGCAACGCTACGACTCGAACCAGCATCATGTGAACAACAATCATCATGATTATGCTCTTTATCAGAATTCGATTTATCGGCGTCATGATCATCATCATCACTGGTATCTTCGTCGAATGGTTTCTCCTTGTGAAAAATACAGCATTTTTTGGAGCTTTTTTTGTTCATGAATTCGTTGTTGATTGTGCCTTCTTTCCATGAAACTTTCTTTTTGCGATTGAGGCGAAGAACTAGGGTTTCTTGATGTTGTTGATTTGAAGATGGAGTGTTTTCTAGGGTTAGGGTTTGGGTAATTGTAGGTGTTGAAGTTCTGTTGGTGCTCATCGTTTGATTGGATCGATTAGGGTTTGAGCTGAGTGGAAATTGGGGAGGATGATTTGATTGAGATTGGGATTTGTTTGGTTTGATTTGATTTCTGGAAGTTGAAGATAATGCGTAAAAATGGTGAATGAACGAGGAAGGGGATTCGAGTCGAATTAGAAAAGGGGGAAACTCGATGCGAATCGAGTCACGTCGGGTCAAACTTTATTTTATAAAAGTTTTTCAAAGATATGACTTAAAATCCATACTTTATCCGTCTAATTTATTTGCTACATTTATTTTTTCACAATTTTCAAAACACGATTTCAAAAACTTATATTACATCTATTTTCAAAAATTACAACGATTTGACTAAAAAACTCTCACAATTTTGGTCAAAATGTTGGAACATTTCGAAAATGGATGCAATATTTCAAATTTGGTAAAGGAAAAAATTACAAAAATTATACTTCTTCCGTTTTAAAATAAGTGATACACTTGTTTTTTCACTCTTATCAAAGAAGCGATTTAAGGGTGTAAACGATTAAATTTTTCGATGAAATTTTGACACAAGTAATATAGAGTCTCATTCTAGCTTGTATTAAAATTTCATCAAAAAATTTACTCGTTTACACCCTTAAATTGCTTCCGTAATAAGCGTGAAAAACAAAGTGTATCACTTATTTTAAAACGGAGGAAGTATATGTAAAAATACGCAATGAGACAAATCAAACAAGATCCACATGATCATGTTTTCCATTACGTATATAAACTCAAAGACAGTCAAAGTGACAAAGTAAATAGTGTTCAAAATATGTAGCAAATGGATTGGAAGTTTGGAATGGAAGGAGTATTTGTTAACAAGTTAGTTTCATTTCACATTAATGAACTCACTTAACATTATTTGTGTCAAACCAACCTACCCTCTCACTCCTCTTTTCCCTTCTTAATATTGAACGGAAATCGAGTTTTTACAGAAGTAATGCAACAGACTTATTGAATGAATTAAACTAGACGCTAAAAGTTTGTTCTCTTCAACCTATTTTCAGTTCAGCTCCAATAAATTTTGTTAAGTTCAGTTTAGCTCAGCTCATGTCTATTCATTGTTTAACCATTTTGTTAAATATTACCCCCTCCGTTAGGGACATTTTTCCATTTAGGGTGTTTATTATATGCACGCTATGCGCGAAATAGTAACATACAAGGATTTTAGATAAATGAAAAAATATGACTAAAAGATTGTCATTTAAAAAAAAAAAAAAACTAAAAACTTATAGCAGTTTTAACTTCATTGTTTTATTTAATTTAATTTTCTTTTTTTATATTTTTGGTGTCCAACCCTTTTCCCTTATAGTATAGAGATTAGACATTTTTTTTTCTTATATGGTAGGTTGACCCACCTCATTAATGTATTTCTATCTCACTTTTATTGTCTTTACTTTTTGGTACTTTTTCCTTACTTTTTCTCTTCCTCTCCCTTCTTTTTTGTACTTTTATCTTTGTTCAAGTGCAAATTCAAGAGTTCCTATTAAAAAACGGAGGACATACTATTATTGTTGGTCTAATTTATTTTACTAATTATTAGTACTTCCTCCGTAACAAAATAAATGCAACAATTAGTTTGGGCACGAATGCCAAGATATAACTTAAAAGATTAATATCTCTAATTATGTATTTGTAAAAACTATAAACATTAGATCATAAAAAACTAGAAGTTGAGACGAATCCAACGAGACCCCACATGACTATATTTTTCCTTATGTATAAGTCACAAATTACGATTAAAATTAAAATTATGAATAGTGTCAAAAGTGCTATTGTTGCGTTTATTTCGTTACGGAGGAAGTATTATTATTGCTATATAGTATTATTTTGTTTATTATATTTGTACTAATTATTATTACTATTATTATTAGGGTTGAACATGATTTGAGTTGATGTGGTTTGCAATTTAACCATATTTTTTTTCTCAATACGACTATTATAATTTGCAATTGTTGTTTTATCTAACGAACGAGATATTCATTGTTATCATACAAATAAGCTACAAAAAACTAGAAGATATTAAAGAAGTTACAAAGTTGCTAATAATATTACTATTTAAGGTTCAAAATCGTCGTTACGTTGAATACTGAAGATACTTTGGCGGTTTGTGGTGCGGTTTGATTTATAATTATTATAGACCAAGCCAAAACCGCACACCGTTGTTTGGTAAAATGCACAAACCAATCAAATTGCGTCAAAACGGTATACATTGCAAATTTATGCGGTCTGATTCAATTATTATTTTTATTGTTTATTATTATTATATGATTAACTCTTATTATTATAATAGTAATATTAATTTATTTTTAGACATTATTTTATATATAATCATCATCAAGTATTATTATATTAATACTAATAATAAAAATTACTTAGTGGTATTAATTATTATTAATACTATTATTTATTTATTTATAACTATCATTTCATATCATCATACTATTATCATCATTCATTAATTATTATTTTGAATTATTAAGTATTCTTACTTCTCATTATATTATTATTTAATATTCATAATAATTATTTGATAATTTATTATTGTTTAATTTATATTTATATAATTTAGTTCAGTTTAGTTCAGTTCAGCTTGCCCTAAATTGATTAAACTACTCATTGAATGAATTAAAATGTGATTATTTAATGGATTAAGCTGGTCACGGAATAGATTAATTTGGTCACAAAGTGGATTAAGCTGGTCACGGGATAGATTAATACTTTTAATATTGAGTTTGGACTATTGTCTATTTTTATTTTAAACTAACTAACTATTTTATAAAAACTTGATGTATATAGAAGTATACGATAGTGCTTTGTAGAATTTCCTTAAAAGATTGACACATTAATTATTAGATAGAATATTCAATTTGTTTTTTTGGTTGCAAGAGGTGTTAGTTTTTTGAGAGGAGAGGATAGACAAAATATTAGGATAAATTTGCCGTTAAACTTGCTCAATTAATCTCAACAGGGCTGTTCATATACTTACAACTAGATTTCTATGCACGCGATGCGTGCGACAACAATTTTATTACGAAATTTTATAATCTACAGTAGATAATTTCATGGATAGTCGCATTTTACCACTTAAACTTTTCATGTTTTTAGAAACTCCCACCTTAATGATTTTTTTTAGATTCCACCTACCATTTACAATTTTATTAAAAATCCCACCACTTAACGGTTCTTGTCAAATTTCATTAACAAAAAACCGTTAAGTGGGTCCCACATATACATTTTGTTAACAAAATGGAATTTGAAATAGTTGCAATTCTTTCCAAATAGTTGTAATTCATTCCAAATTTGCTCTAAATTTGTTGAGGATTTGGCCTTAAAGTGATCAAATTGACATCAATTTCAGCGTAAACTAATAATACAATGCATATGTAGGGGCCACTTCACGGTTTTGTTAACGGAATTTAACAAAAATCATTAAGTGGTGGGATTTCTAATAAAATTGGGAATGATAGGAGGAAATTTAAAAGAAAAATTCATTAAGGTGGGAGTTTCTAAAACATGAAAATTTTAGGTGGTTTTGAACAAAAAAATCCTTATTTTATTTGCATACTATGTGTGTTTTGGCTACTGTAACATGATAAAATATGAAGGTACACAACATATTTTATTTTCAAGCTAAAATCATTTTGGCTCTTTTTTCTTTGAAAACATCCTTGACTCCCCACCATCAACGACAACCTTTGTTATATAGTACCCGGTAATATATTTTTTGCTCATTGTCCAAATGAGAAAAAATTCAAAAGTACTTGTTATACTTTATCATATTTCTCACTCATGCTAAAATACTTTATCAGGATCAATTTGATCAAATGTGCCTTCACTCATGAACAATCAATTATTCATGTATTTCAAAATAAAAAATTTCAAAAGTATATAAAAGTATAGCAAAGTGGGTGTCTATCTATAGATCTCAAGAAAATATAATTGTTGATAGTTTTTTTAATTGTTTTTACTTTGTAGGTTTGTAGATATTTTAATTAGAAGTTATGAACATCTTTTATTAAAAATCTAATGGCTAAATTTGGAAATAAAACTTAATTACTTAATAAACTCATTGATTTATTTTAATTATTTTTCCTTTTTTTTCTTTTTGGTGTCCACCCCCACCTCTTCACTTATATAATAGAGATATATATATCAACTAACCTAATATAACTAAGTAGTGGAGAACACGACCAACAACATACTCCACAATTTTAATCTTATTAATTATAACATAAACAATCTAATCACTTTGTACTAGCCAGTAGCCACCAACTAAACCACTACTTCGAAGCATAATCTAACACATTGCTTCAAAGTTGGTGGAATCTTCTTTCCAACTTGTTCCATTACTCTAAATGTCATCTCGCAAGTCGCAAATCTTCACCTTGCATCTCAGTTCTATCAAGTGGTATTGCATCAATTTGTTTCCATTTATAAAACTATCAAGAATAGTCACAAAGATATAGGTAAGAATCGATTCCAATACGCGTGCTTAATTAACTGAGCTATTCCTCACCCTCATAATCTTCCATTTCGCTATTGAGCAATTACAAGTTTGCCTTAAAGAGCTTGGCATGTCTGAAACGGTCACCAATATCAGCAACAGAACCCACAGCAGAAGTGAGTGATACTAGCAAAGATAACAAACACAAGGCTTGAAGCATGAACCACTTGATCCCTCCTTTCTTAATGGTGGTCTGAGTCATGTACATTCTCACCGGCAAGTAAACTGTCAATGGAAAAAATGCGATTGATCCCAACAAACCCAACACAGCATTGAAGAAAGGGAACATCATTGCAGTTAGCACGGTGATGGCGACGATTAGAGGCCGTATCAGAAGTCGGCAAAGCGTAAATTGGTGGCTCAATAGCTTGATTCCTGGTACTTCAATAGTGTATGTATTGTGGATGAACGAAGATGTTGGCCACCTCATGGCTAGCCACTTCTCATAAGTAGCAAATATGGGTTGCGCAAATACCTGAACAAGTCTTATGATTATAACTACTGGTTTGATATGCACGCAATGTTTGCATAATTTATTATTTACGTGGACTAGTAAAGGAATGTAGAAATGTGTAGTTACTTACTTTGTTTTCTAAAAATTGCAACAAGTTGACTTTTATCTTCGTTAATGAACAACTTTGACTATTAATATCGATAATTATATTATATTGATAAATTTTTACAAAAAGATGATATTTTGAATATAAAAATTGAGACAAATTCAACAACATATTACAAGCTAACATTTTATTTTATATTTGCTCAAAAAGTATGGTCAAAGTGAGGTATGTGAATAGTGTAAAAGTCAAAGTGTTGCAATTCTAAAGAATAAAAGAAGTAATTGTTATTACACTTAATTTGTATTGTTTAGGTGTTATAGAGGAGCATTAGAAACTTGTTAATATAGATTGATAGTGTCCCAGGACATTTGAGTATAAAATTCAAATTGTGATGGCTATACTATGACTTCCTATTTAATCCACTTATTGTGGACGGAGAGAGTAATATTTTAAGTAAGAATTGTTATTACCTGAAAGGCTGCCGTTAAATGTATAACCACACCAATATTGGCAAGATCAACTAGCCAAAAGGGTTCATGGAAGGCTGTGAGAACGTTTCCGGGAGCCTCATTTCCAAAGGCAAGGTATCCCATACAGCCCAACGAAACATAAAAGGTTGTTGTCAATGATATGCTATACAAAGTTGCCCTCTTCATTGTTTTATTTTCAGCGGGAGGCGCTTTTATTGTGTCCTGAAACCATATAAAACATCATATATTATCACAAATAAACCTAAATAGATTCACCTGAATCGAATGTTAATGTTCCTAACAATATACTTCACAAAATTATGGTATATATGAATATTAAGATAGTTATAAGTATTTGATGATTGTACGTTGAACTTATCACTTATTGCATCATTAAATTAATTCTTATAATAATATTCAAAATTTTAATCCGTTACCCTCGAAAAAAAAGGAAGGACGTTTTCAGAGAAGAAAGGGCATGCAGAGGTACACACCAATCTAGAATCTAGTTAGTTAGGTTCATATACCTGAATCTCAATGAGCAATTGAGCATATGTGTAAGAAAAGGCAATGTTGCCAAGAGCTTGAAAAGACTGCCACAGTTTAGAAGTGAAAGTAAGGCCATTTCTCCCAATCTCAACACCAGTTAGGGTGCCTGTAGGCTCAGGATGAGACGCGAACTTGACTACACATAGATATAGTGCCACGAACGAGTAACATAGCGACATTGTGGCCGCGATTATTGAGAGGAAAGTCACCTTATCAAGGCTTGGTACTTGGGAGAGTACAATATGTATGGCTCCAAAAATTAGTAAAAAAGTGTTGCCTGATGATGCTTCACAATCAACTACTGCTTCAGCTGGTCCTTTTGTGTGGTAGCAGTTTGTTCTTCTAACAGACCTTAATTATATCATATGGAGTATTACATATCTTGGTTAATGCACTTAAATGTGTGTTGTTGACTTGCTGTTACATGAACAATTGATGAAACTTGAAAGAAATGTTTATCTTGTAAAAAGAGTACTCACAACATGCTTGTTGCTGCTGTGATTGCATAACCAACCATTGTTCCCCATAGCAAAGAATACTGAGCAACAGCACAAATCAACACCTCCTTTTGCCCTGAGATATTGTAACAAAACAAAAATAGTGATGGAGGAAGAGATTTAGTTGGAAGGAGTGAAAGCTCAATCTTGTCCAAATTGATAGTTTTGATAAACTTAGGGTCTGTTCTTTTCAACTTGTTTTTGCTTATCTAAACTTATCTGAATTTATAAGGACTGAAAAGAACTTATTAGACCTTATTAGACCTTATTAGATGAAACCTCATTAGCCCTTATTAAAACTTATTCGACCTTATTAGACCTTACTTATCTGAGCTTATTTGAACTTTTCTAAACTTATCAGAACTTATAAGGGATGAAAATAAGTTGAAAAGAACGGACCCTTAGGTGATTATATATAAACGGCCTAATATGTCGGTCTGATCCAAAATAAGTGCGGTCTTTGAAATCTCAAAAATGGTGTTTTTAGGCCAAAACCCAAACTCAACCGGAAAAAAAACACAACTTGATAGAGCGTGACCTTATATTGCAGGTTTGGAATCATTTTATGTAGTGAAGCTCGACCATTTTCTATTAGGTGTATTAGTGTATTACTAAAACTAGAACGATATGTTTATTAAGAAAATCTAAGAGAAGTTATATTTATTTTCTTCGACAGAGATGTAGGATCTAAGAAATGAGGATAGGATAATTTCAGTATATTAGAAAATGATGGCAAATATGTGGCCTGGAATTTAGTGACCCAAGAAGTAGCAATCAACATACAAGTTCAATTCTCAATCAAAACTTTGAAGACACTGATAAACTTTGTCGACCTTTTTGGTAGGTAGTAATGAAGGACGATAATGATAGTGAATCTTAGTAAAATTTCACAAGTAAGAAAAAAAATTCTCTTCTCTATGATTTTGATTTCATTGTCATTAACGTCATTTAGTACCACCTACCAAACAAGCTGTAAATGTCAAGATAAATAAAACTTCAAGGTTCATTAAGAGAATAGCAATAGTAGTGTCATAGTGAGATGAGATTGAATCACCTAAGGTAGCTTTAACAGCATCCATGTATGTGCGGTTCCTTTGGCCCTTGATCGGGTCAGGAGTCCGATAACAATCACAAAGTAAACGGGCAGTTATGTAAGTTATGACTGCAAAACCAAAGAGGGAAAGTGGCCCAAAATTCCAGCCCATCTGAGCAACACTCCATGGCACTGCTAGCACTCCTGACCCAATTACTGCTGTTACTGCATGTGCTGTTGCTGTCCATACAGTACCTATATGTTGTACGTTTTTTAATGGTTAGAAATTAGAGTTGATCATGAGTCGGATTGCGATCAAACTATCTGCCAAGGAAATTCAAACATCGCTCAAATTGGACGTGCGAGCCATGCTAATTTTAATCACATTTCTTACGAATACTGTATTTTTGCAACTAAACATTTCCCTAAATAACGTTCTCGCTGCTGAAATGTTACAAACTTAACCAATGCAGCATTATGTAAATTTAAAGTATTGCGTTATAGTTTTAGTCTTTATTGTAAAAAATTCTTTGTTTTTGACCCATTTCCTTTGATATTTCGCCTTTCTCATACATGATTTTGTTCACGACTATCTATATTAGTCAAATTTATAAAAGTATGATATAATAACGATCGATTGATACACACTTTGTTATGTGTTCGCCAAAACTATTGCCGAAGTATTGTAACTTCTAAAAATCAAAAAAGTATGAGTCAAGCGTCAAGCAAATTGTATTAATTATTTCAATGTCTTTTCCTCCCTCCTTTTCTCTTTTTCTGGTTTGTCTCACATCAATTGATATCCCACTTTTTTGGAGGGTGAATGAGGTGGAAAACACATTATTGATCATACTATCAAACTGCACAGAAACATGCACCCATTCATATCCACCGAGAAATACTCAACCTCTAAATATTTTGGACTCTTACAAAATCTGTTCTTAGATTGGTTTTAAAGTTAATTTAGTTGGTATTGACAAAATTGATTGGGTAATAAGTATAATTCTAATCGTGCCTTTTATTAGAATAATTGCATTGATACCATGAAATTTTTAGTTGCTAGTATAAGTTATTATTTGACATTAAAAAGCTTACCAAAAATACATCTAATAGTACCCTTTTTAGACATTTTATAGTGATATTAGAAAGTGTTTAGTTTATAATACAAAGTGTTCAATTAGTACAAATAGCCTGATAATATCAAAATCTGCTCAAATTGCAAAAAGTCTAAAATGCATATGAATATATGATTGCTAGACAATTACTTCATTATCATTACCATCTCAATAAAAAGAATTGGAAAAGGAAAGATGAGGTGCTCAACTAAAGGGCAATTATTATAGTTCATTCCCTGTTAGATTGGCCCATTGTGTGACATAACTTCCTTTATTTTCCACTTTTGTGGTGTAAAACACTATTACTAATATGATTCTGCTTCCATAGTTTTTAAAGGTTGCAAATTTGCAATGGCTTCCGAGCTCACTATGAAAAAGTTGCATATGCAATGTTTTTTTTTTCTTCAAATCTTTTTAGTATGCATGGACTATGAGCAAAGTTCACCATGATCAATAAAGTAATTTGACCACTAAATTTATACATGATTTATACTTAAGAAAAACAATCTATGCATATATCTTTCGAGTTTTACTTTTTATTTTTCTAATTAATTCCGTTAATACATTATTTTATATAAACAATGATTCTTCTAGTATTTTTTTTCTTGAACTACCAAAATTTAGCAAAAGATTTAACCCGTATCTTAATCATATACTCCTTTCATCGTTTTGAGATTTTCTTTTGTATTCATTTTTAACAAACATTTATTCTATCTAACCCATCTTACCAGTTACCCCTACATACAAAATTCTTATCCAATTATATATCCTACGTGCAATGTTCTCCCTCCACTTTTTTTCCCGCGTTTTGCATGCAATAATTTATCTTATATATGAACCTTAGTATAATGAAAAGCTTTAGGGAAGAATTGTAAGTACCTGTCCTAATACGCTCAATATCATCAATATTCATTGGTGCTGAAGTTTTGCTGATGCACTATTGATACGAAGTAAGCTTTGAGGCAGCTTCAAGTGAGAGGGTTTATCGTAAATTTTACTCTAGCTCTATAAGTTTCTATTTATGTGGTTGCATCATTGCATATTGCTATGTTTGCCTTGGCTTGTCTAACATGTAGTACTATATATATAATGAAATAAATAAGTAGTAGTTGTTTGTTAATGAATCAGACAAGGTAAAGGGTTGATTTGTGGGCTAGGTGAGCAATGATTTTATGAAGGCTTAGTGGTTGCTTGGGTTGTCTCTAAAAAGAACTTTTGAGGTTACAACACTATGGGAATGAATGTAGGCCAGGGTTTCATGAATCAATCTGTATTCCACTCTAAAACTGAAGTTATATAGATGGATTCTCATCCACTTAAATTTGTTCTTTTCACCTACTACCCCCTTTATATTATGTTGCTTTAGTTTTGGGATCTTTTAAGTATAAATTACCAACGCGGGGTTGGATCAAGTGGTAAGCGGCTTGATACCGTTTAAGGGGGTTTGAGTTCGAGTCTTACCGTGTACAAAAATCCTCGTTGGAAGACTCACCCACCACAGCCAGGTGCACGTCCTTGGTCGAATCTGGATGTAGTCGGAGGCAAGCTCCAGTGAACCAGATGGATAACCAAAAAAAATATTCTAAATTAACCAGATGAAATGAAAACTATGCAATAAGATGTCAAGTACTTACTTACTCCACTCTTATTTTTGAATCTTGTAACAACTCTCATTTCTGCGTATCAAACTCCGTGTTATAAAACATTTGTTTGCGAAAATTAGTGTTGGAATAAGAATATATACTTTCAAACCCTAAATTCCCATGTTTATTTAATTTGATATATATAAATTAGAGGATAGGAACAAATGAAACTCTCTATGTCTAAATATACTAAATTATAAACCCAACCAATAGTCATCAGTTTCGATTGTGAAACTCGGCGACCCATTATTTTTACTAACCTCTAACTATCACGACTGAAAAATTAGCCCCCATGAATATATACTGATGACATTCAAATCAATGAAACAATACTTTCTAGGAAAAATTGGATCAAACAACACAAACTATATGTTTGTTGCACAAAACAGCACTAACAAAAAAAAGGTGCGTAAAGCAACATAAACTTTTCTAATCGGTGCAGAAAACGACATAAGTAGTGGTTTTTGCCTGAGATTCCATAATTCTGATGAATATTTAGTATTTTAGCTTTTTTATTTTGCTATCTTTTTTCCTCCATTTTAAATAAACTACTAGATCTAAAAATCAACTTATTTCCTCTGTAAAACCCTAAAATTTTTCCCAAAATTAATTTTGTCTTTAAAACCCTAGAATTGAAGGATAATTGACAAATGTTCAGGGAAGAAATCAAAAGGAATGTCTACAGTGTATGTGTAATAGAAATCAAAAAGCTAAAATACTAAAGATTCACCGAAAATAGGGAATCTCATAAGAAAAATCCACTTATGTAGTTTTCTGCACCAATTAGAAAAAGTTCGTGTTGTTTTGTACACCTTTTTTGTTGGTGCTGTCTTGTGCAATAAACATATAGTTTGTAATGTTTGATCCAATATGTATGACTAGTGGCATCATCCAGACCCCCACCATCTAAGTTTGTCCTCTAATCTTGTTATATCATTCCCCTCTTGTTTGCGAGAATTGATTAACTTATGTCCCTTAATGTAGATAAAAAATAGCTAAATGTTTCAATTCCAACCACAGCCAGGAATCAAAAGAGCCTCTTTTCTCTCTTCTCTTTCTTCTTCTCCAAAACCCTAAAAAACTTTTGTTGATTTAGGGGCTATCTTCAACCTTTTGGTTGATGGTGAGCCCCTATTTTCCTTACTTTCTACTAGCTTTTTAATTTCAGGTTGAATAAACATCCATTCTCTCTCAATTTGAGAGTTCTTCTACCCAGTTATTAAGTTTTATCTACCCATATATTTGATTTGTTGATGAAGATTTGTGCGATGCCACGACAAAGGTCAGTTCTACATCTACAAACAACTGTATCAGATTCAGTTCAATTTTAACACTACAATGAATCGGAAGACCCCCTTGTAGAAGGCTGTATGAAACAACGATGTAAAAGAGGGTATTCATCAGTGTCAAATCTCATCTATAACGATTGTGGTTTTGAAGTCAGAATTTTGTTTGATCCAAACTATTTTGTATTTGTTAGTTCTAATTTCTATTGTAGATGTCATATGACTCTTTTATTAATGAATTAATTTGACCTTAAAAGAAAAAGAGAACCACAACCAGGAATCAAAATCACTCGGGTCCGTTGGTTAAAGGAAAACTTAGGCCCCGTTCAGTTCAACTTATTTTTACTGAACTGAACTTATTTTTACTGATTCATGTTGTTTTTTCTTCTTTGCACTACTGCTTTTTACTAAACTGAACTTATTTTTACTGAACTGAACTGAACTGAACTTATTTTTGCTGAACTAAACTTATTTTTACTGAACTGAACTTAGTTTTACTGAATATTATTATTTTAAGGTAAACTAAACAGAGCCTTAGTCTATTATATTTATGGAACTTGTCCTTAATTATACAATCCCTATAAATCCCAAATCTTCATGTACCATCTTTGTAAACCCTAACTTCAGAAAACTACAAAAAGTACTACCCCTAATTAGGATAATAAAACTGTGTGTGATTTGGAGAACAGAATTCCATCTTTTTGATGAGAGTTGACAATCTTTGACTAGACTCGCTTACTTGATACATACACGACATATGCAAGAAACCCAAATAAGATCCAAATTCGAAAAACCCGCATTCTACCATATTTAACTCATTAATCCTACCTTGTAATTACTGTGAACAACAATTATCAAAATAGGCGGTCTAATTTAAGCATAAAACTAAACCAACCGAGACCCACTATTTACTAACAAGCCCATTCTATTTTACTCTAATCCAACACTATTCTCATACATCTCAAACCAACTCAACTCAATCGTCCCTTCACTTTTCCTTTATTGGTTTCCCTATTAATCTCGAACTACAATCGACTTTTAACGAAATTCACGCAACAAATTTATCGAATGAATCAAACTAGACACTAAATCGATTAAGCTAGTCACTAAATAAATTATAAAATATGATTTCTGAATGGATTAAAACTGGTCATGAAATGGATGAAACTAGTCACTATGTACAAAATGACTCTTAATATTAAGCATGAGCTATCACCCAATTTAAAAAATAAGACAGTCTCTTACAAGACTAACTCAATACTTCACAAACATTTTCAATACAAATTTTAACAAAACTCAAAAAAAACCCAAAACAATACCCGACCAATCGAACTAGTACAATTTTTATTATACACCCGGGTGTACCACACAACTATTTTTTACTCAAATAATTGTTGAGTGTAGCATGAGTATGATAGACCCGAAACCTAATTTTTTACTCAAATATCTTTAAATAAATCATACTCATCATATACTTGGATGTATGATGCATAATCTTAGAACTGTCAAATAGGTCGTGTCGTGTCAACTTCGTGTTAACAATAAACGTGTCAAAAACCCTTGACACTAACCCGACCTATTTAACTAATCGTGTCAAGGACCCTCGACCCTAACCCAACATGTTTAATTAAACGGTTAGCCGTGTCAACCAAATTAACCCGTTTAAGCCATACTATTTAGAAAATTATGATGATAAATCAATTTTTCATGCCTAATTTTGTTTGGTCATCGTATGAAATGATGTTTGGCCAATCACTAACGTTTTCTCCTATTAAAATGTAAAGATGAAGTACAAAATTTCTATTTGTTACCTTCAGATCATACTATAATTTTATAAACGTCTATATTTTTTAGTTAAACGGATAAAATCGTGTCAGCTTCGTGTTGAAAATCTCAACACTAACCCGACCTATTTATTAAACGGTTAAACTCGTGTTGACCCGTTTAAGTAAACGTGTCAAGAATACTCAACACTAACCCACATATTTCGTATCCGGTTCGTGTCATGTTGTCGTGTCGTGTAAACTTTTGACATCGAACTAAGGGTCTGTTTATATTCACTGAAAACAACTGAACTGATTGGAGCTGAACTGAATTGAAATTAAGCTAAACTGAACGGAAATTAAATTAAAATAAACAGGGCCTAAAATTGTCATCCCCATCCCCTACCGGGAAAAGCTTAGTTCATATCTGATAGATGTGAACTAAACATCTATCAGATACAAATAAACTACGATTTTCTATAAGTATACTACATTTTATATATACTACCTCCGTTCCATATGTATTGCAACCTTTGACATTTTGCACTATTCATACACTACCCTTTGACCTTCTTTTATGATTTATACACAAGGATAAATATAGCCATGTGGGATCTTGTTAGATTCATCTCGATATATGCTTAATTAATATCAACTTTTTATAATTTTTACTTAATAAAACTAGAGATATTAGCGTCTAAAGTAGTGCGTTGGGGGGCGTAAAACTCCCTATGTTGCAATACATATGGAACGGAGGTAGTATATACTACAAGTTCAGTAAGTTCTAAATTTATTAAGATTATCTATCACCTTAAACTTTTGTTAAATATACTACATTATTTATAAAATATACTACATGTACCTATAAATATACTACGAATAAATTGATAGATGCCAAATTTCCTACCTATCTGATAGGAATTGGGCAGCCCTGATCCCCTACCCCAAGTTTTGGCCTTATGGGTGGGCCGAATATGAGGTAATGCAACAACACCCTTCAGATTTCCACAATCCTCATAGCCATCAAAACTAAAAAAACAAACAACGGCCCACCGAAGATTCGTCAGCCACTCCTTTCATTCTCACACTCTCTTCTTCTTCTTCTTCTTCTTCACAGTTCACACTTCCCTCCGGTGGACAAATATAGTGCTCTATTATCAGTAAGACGGAGAAAACGCCGACGAAGAAGGAGAGAGAGAGAAAGTAAAGTACCAAAAATGGCGTGGTGTGGTTATTCTTCCATTTTAGGAAACCCTAATTCCGCTATTCTCTCTCCTCCTTCTTCTCCTTCCCCCACATTCTCTCCTCATTTCTCTTCTCTTTCCTTTCCTTCTCATTCCTCTCTTTCTCTCCGCTTCCATCGATCTCTATTTCCACGCCATTCTTCCAATCTTCATCTTCTTCATCATCATCATCATAATTCCAATTTTGTGGTAATTTTTCTTACAATTTGTTATATTCCTTTCTTTCTTTTCATTTTTGTGTAAATTGTAGTGGAATTGTGATTCTGTAGTCGGAATGTCAAGTTATGGATGATTGTTTTTTTGGAATTTGGATTGATTTTGTTGTAATTTTGATTCTGGTTAGAGATAATGTGAATGTGGATTTAGAAGTGCCTGATTGGAGGAAGGCATTTGCGAGCGCTGTCCGTTGATTTTTTTAATAAGGAATTTGTCTTGGTGAGCTGAGATTGAATTCTTGTTGTCATGTTGATTTTGTTAAAATTTTGTTTGTGTTTGGAAATAATGTGAATGTGGATTTAGAAGTGCTTGATTGGAGGAAGACGTTTGTGAGCGTTGTCCGTTGATTTTTGTTTTTTTGGTAGGAATTTGCCTTGGTGAGCTTGAGATTGAATTCTTATTGTCATGTTGATTTTGTTAAAATTTTGATTGTGTTTGGTGATAATGTGAGTGTGGAATTTAGAATGCTCAATTGGAGGAAGGCGTTTGCGAGTGATGTCGTTTGAGTTTAGTTTTTTTTTTTTTTTTTGTAGGAATTTGCGATGGTGAGCTGAGATTGAATTTTTATTTTCATGTTGATTTAGTTATAATTTTGATTGTGTTGGGTGATAATGTAAGTGTGAGACTTAGAATTGCTTGATTGAAGGAAGACTTTTGCGAGCGTTGTTAGTTAATTCTAGTGTTCTTTTGTAGGCATTTGCGATGGTGAGCTGAGATTGAATTCTTATTGTCATGTTGATTTTGTTAAAATTTTGTTCCTGTTTGGCGATAATGTGAGTGTGAGATTCAGAATGCTCAATCAGAGGAAGATGTTAGCAAATGCCATTAGTTGATTCTAGTGTTCTTTTGTAGTTATTTGCGTTGGTGAGCTGAAAGCATGTATTATGGAGTAGTAAAGTGGTGTTTTTATCCTTAATTATGAGGGGTTCGAGCAATGTGATAATTGTTTTTGTACAGAAGGAGTATCGGAATTTTACTGTTTTCACATTTTGTTGGGATCATGTCACGCTGTGGATGATTGATTGTGTTAAAAATTGTTGGTAGGTTATGGCATCTACTAGTAACTCGAGGCCGTTGAGGATTATGATATCGGGTGCCCCGGCATCTGGTAAAGGGACGCAATGTGAGCTGATTACTGAGAAGGTACGTTGCTCCCTTCGTGTCCTGTTAGCTGTAACAATTTGACTTTTACTCCCGTGTGATCATATTTCTCTTACTAATATTAAAAAACAACCATTATAATGTGGAATGTTATTGGATTTGTCTCGTTGTTTATTTTCGAAATTTCAACTTCTTAAAATTTATTATCGATGGTTATATTGAATGTCAAAATTTGTGTGTTTGCAAACGTGAAAGTCAAATGTCTTTTAACTAAATGAAAGAGAGATGGAGTATTATTGGGTATTAGTTAGAAGAATGGCCGATGATTTGTAATAAAAATGTGCAGATATTTAGGTTTACACCATCCGTTGTTTGTAATGATTCTTGTACGGATATATTGTATTTCAGAACTTAATCACGAAGCATGATAGTTTGTTACCCTGTATTTGCATTCCATTTCTATTTGTAGCTCCACATGCTTCTCTTTCCCACTCTCCCTTTTTGTATCTGCAGTTTGAGCTTGTTGTTTTTGTATTTCCTTGTAATCAATGTTTCTAGGAAAGTGCTGTAATAACTTATTTCTAAAAGTCTAAAACCATGGTGTTGTATTTGGTGTCATTATCAGTTCGGACTTGACAAATAATTTCCAGGAATTTGTTGACACTTGTTTAGTTGATTTTCCCTGCGTGAATTCCTCTTTACGGGATTGTCCCTGAAGAAAACAAATGAATCAGGTGATCCTCATATATGCAGTATGGTTTGGTGCATATTGCTGCTGGAGATTTGCTTCGAGCAGAGATTTCATCTGGTAGTGAAAACGGAAAACTAGCTAAGGATTACATGGACAAAGGACAGTTGGTTCCTGATGAAATAGTTGTGATGGTAAACTCCGTAAGCTTGGCTCATTATGTTTGAATTTTCTCTTTTGACAATTCGTTGACTAAGCTTTCATTATGTAGATGGTTAAAGACCGTCTGCTGCAGCCTGATTCACAAGAGAAGGGGTGGCTTTTGGACGGATATCCTAGGAGCTTATCACAAGCAATTGCTCTTAGGGACTTTGGATTCCGGCCTGACCTCTTTATTCTTTTGGAAGTAAGGTTTTTGTTTCGACCAACTATATATATATACTTCACCGCAAATATTTCTTAGTAGACTTTCATATTATACGCTTATGTTCTGTTTGATGCCGCACGGAATTTTTCTCTTTGGGTTAAGCTAACAGAACTAAGTAGTGACTTGCTTTCCTACCCATTCTAGTCACACAAATAAGTTAACATTGATTTAGCTTATAGGCAACATATGGTCCCTTAGGTTCTTTTGGATTAAACACCTGGGTAAGTTGAACTCAAAGTCTCAAACTGAAGAAACTGCCTATACCTCAGTCACGAGTCCTGGATTTGCTCAGAAACAGGGTACAGCAAAAAAATCTTGAATTGAAGGGATGGCGAAAGGCGAGAGCAGCCCTTTGTGATGCAATCAGTTTCAAACCTTTAACCATCTTTTTTTTTTGACACCCTGGCCTTCTCTCACCTTTATTTTTTTCGTGCACGGAAATCCTATATTTGAGAAATTTGATACGTTGGTATTTTGGCTTTTCTAAATTATTAGTGAAAGCAATATTTTCAGAACTTAATGTGTCAATTGCACTAGCTATAGGCCCTAGCATACTTTGAGGTTGTGCTTTAGTTTCTAGATCATAGGTTTTCATCTCATGGAGTTTAATTCATTTCATTGCTGAAAATGTGTGTTCTTTAGCTTCGCTTGGTTTTTAAATACAATGTCTGCAGGTTCCCGAAGAATTACTTGTTGAAAGAGTTGTTGGACGTAGACAAGATCCTGTTACTGGGAAAATATACCACTTGAAGTATTCCCCTCCAGAGACTGATGAAATTGCTGCCAGACTCACCCAGCGCTTTGATGATACCGAGGAAAAGGTATGTACCGATTTAACTTTTTTGGTAATGCTATATAATTCCCCTATCATTTTTCTTGAAGTCTTTGTTTTATCCTGCTCTGTATGTAGACATGTTAATCATTAACTTTGCTCACATTTTCCTTGGCTTTATTTAGGTAAAACTGCGTTTGCAAACTCACCATCAAAATGTGGAGGCAGTGCTCTCCATGTACGAGGACATAATTGTTAAGGCATGTCTTTAACTTTCTCTTGCTTCATATAACACCTTATGTTGCCTCTGTACCTCTCCATATACTTATTTAAAACAAAAAGAAATAGTGTGCCTCTTGGCCTTGCCTAAGAGTTTCCTATCTGGAAGCATGCTATAGTAAAGTCCTCTTTCCTCCTTGCACAGCTGATAAAACCACCCTCTCCTACTTGCTGACTTCTAGAGTAATGGCCTTTGCTACACTGCATTAGAGGCCTGTCTTTCTCAAATTATCACAGAACTTTCTCCTATCCATTTCCCATTATACCTACTATCACAAGTGTCGACGGTTCCGTAGCATTCAACATGCGACATACCACTTCAGCTGTAATGAACCTTTAATAATCTACTATATGCCTAATAATTCATATTCTCTGGTGAAGGCGGAAGATTTTAGTAGTCAATTTTAGTGTTTATGAGATGGTGTACACACTAAGACGTCAAGGCTTACGATATCTTGATAAAGATTATCTTATAAAGGTATATCCTCCCTTAAGACACCCATTTTTATGGTGGTAATTGATAAAAAATCACGAGGGGATTTGTTGTAGTCCTTCCACTTTTGGGTAAAATTCCTGTTGAGTTTTTCTTGTGAGTTGGGATTCCTTAAGCTCCCTTCACTTTTATGTTATCGGCCAGTAAATTTCCTATAAAAAATGGATAGAAATCACCTTGTACCTGTAAGAAGTCACCTCTGTCTCACTATTTACTTGTCATATGTAAAACCTTCTACCAGCAGAAAAACATGGCGTTGTGAGGGTAGTAACTGGTTTTTAAACCTAATCTGAAACCCATTGTCATCCGAATATTAAATTAGCTAAATCTTAAACCTAATTTCATCGCAAAAGTATGAAATTAACCCAATCTGACCTTCGAAATGCTACTATGTATGTGACCCAAATTTTCCTAGAAAAATGAGTATGCGCATGATTTCACGAGTTCAAATTGAAATGGTTACATAGCAAGTCTTATTTTTGCTGAAGTCGCCAACTCTTTGGGACAGAAGTAATAGTAGTATTCATTTTCTTCATAGAAGGGCCTGTTCTCTTCAGATTATTTTCAGTTCACTTTAGTTGAACTCTTGACAATACTTTCGCTCTCACATTTTTCTACTCCTTTCAGTCCAGTTTTTTTTCAGTTTAGTAACTGTAGTTTAGTTCAGTTATTTTCAGTCGAAGAGAACAAATGTGAAGTGCTGCTTTTGGATGCCATTGTTTATTCAGGAATTGTTTCTTGCTATTTGCAGGTTGATGGGAGTGCTACAAAAGATGATGTATTCGCTCAGATCGATAAGGCACTCTCCAAGATTGTGGACCAAGAGACTGCTTCAGAATCCGTGGCAGCCTAGATATAAACTAGTAGCAAGCCAACATAGAGTGCCCACTCCACTTCACGCTAAAGATTTTCCTTGCTTGTCACCAGACATCCATTTCTACGGCTTGTAATATGGTTGGTAATTCTTTTGTAGAATTTTTTTGGTCAGGTATATATAGAAGCAGTACTGCAGCTTTTATAAGAACTCCAGAAAATTAGATTCCCTTGTAAACAAAGGACAGAAATGAAGATTATATCACTTTTATCTATGGAGGTTATATTCAATTATGTTTGCTCTGTTCTCTTGTGAAATTTTTGTAGATGTGAAATGATTTGTGATGGGATAGGCCTAATACCCGGCATT
This sequence comes from Patellifolia procumbens, assembly GCA_947645195.1. NCBI lineage: Eukaryota > Viridiplantae > Streptophyta > Magnoliopsida > Caryophyllales > Amaranthaceae > Patellifolia > Patellifolia procumbens. The sequence goes on from CANSGD010000928.1 coordinate 1,051,445, forward strand.
GCAGCAAAAAAATAACAGATTTCTTTAGGCCTGAGGCATTGATCTGCCACAATTCAGATAGCCAAAATCCACCCCAAGCCGAGTGTAATCAAGCCGGCTTGAATTGGACAATAGGTGAAGTACTCTAGAATATGTTATTTGGCGGGTTGCACCACCAAAAAGTGGCGGTCATTCACGGTTCTGAATCGGGTTGGGTTGAGTGGGCGCACCATCATGAATCGCCGAGAAGTGGGAAAAATCTGAATGACTGATTGAGAAAATTAAACATCCAGATTTTTAGAAGTCTTTGTTGACGTCAACCTTGCATGAGGTGATGTGCGTATAAGTTATTGATTTTATGAAATATGTTCCATATTTTTCCTAATCTTCCACCTACATATAGTAGGTGCACCTGTCCATTTTGCTCTTTTTCCCCCTATAGCAAGGACAATTCAAAATAAGCTTCTTTTTCTAATACTTTCTGGAGTATGGAAAGTTTCTGTTGACGTTTGAAAAAATTTACAAACTTTACAGATGAAAGAATATGATTTACAAAAGGTAGAAAAGTCCTCCCTTAAAAAAAATCAGACCTTCCATGAGGGAATTGGTCATCGTGAGGACAAAGTAGATGATGGGGACAGTGTTGGCGGAACCAAACAAGCCGCCAAGGCTCTCTCCAAGCAACTAACCACCTCTGACATGGACGGTCGACTTCGGCCTTGCAGGCCGACACAATCCACAGCAAGGTACCCTATGAACTGCACCGCCTCTATCTCTATCGGTGTTGGAGGCGGTACATTTGTGTCTAAAACTCTATGGATCTCGCCTCTCATAATGTACGATACCACAAAATCCACGACATTTCTTGGCATTCCTTCATCATTGGTGTGGATGGCTTTGTACCCACTAAGTAGTTCCAAGAGTATTACCCCGAAACTGTAGACATCGCTCTTTGTAGTCAATATGTGGAGTCTATAGTACTCAGGGTCGACGTATCCTAAAGTACCAGCAGCCCAAAGGGAGAGATGAGTCTCCCCATCTTGGGGTCCCAACAAAGACAACCCAAAATCCGACACCTTAGCTGTCCACTTATTATCGAGCAATATGTTCGAAGGTTTAATGTCTCGATGAATGATAGGCGGCACTGCATATGCATGTAGGTAGTCGATTCCCCTAGCTGCATCCAAGGCCACTTGGAGTCGGGTTGGCCATGACGCAAGTGGAGATGAGCCCTTCAACTTGTGAAGATGGTCATGGAGGGTGCCATTGCTCATGTACTCGTATACAAGTACTCTCTCATTTGCATCTTCGTAGAAGCCTAGTAGGCTAACAAGGTGTTTGTGGTTGAGCCTTGAGAGAAACTCGAGCTCTGCCACGAATGCGACATCCTTGTCTTCTTGCTTACGCTTGATTCCCAATGGAGTTGTCGCGCACACTTCTGCTCGCTTTATTGCCACCTCTCTCCCGTCTTCTAATGTTGCACGATAAACCGATCCAAAACTGCCTCTCCCGATCCTATACTCTTGAGAAAAGTTGTCAGTCACTTTGACCAAAACCTCGAGAGTAAATTCTTCCAAGTGCCCCCCGTTTCCCTTACTATACATATGGCTTAAGCGTTTCTCTAACACTGGTGGTCCCCCTTGTTGATCTTCTGGCTTAGGTTGCGTTCCTTGGGGATTTTCGGCTAATTCGAGAGGTCCCGAATCATGCACCCGACTTCCTCCACCTCCGCGATATCTACACAAGAAGAAAGCAATGGATGCTACCAATGAAAGAGACCCTAAGCACCCTACTACTAGCAAGACAACCATTCTAGGTGTCCAACTATTGCTATCACTCGAAGGCGCCAATGTTGGAGCCAATTCGGAGGTTGGAGACAGTGGACTTAGTGGCTCCATCGGACCACAAGGTTGGCAAACCATCATTCCTAACCCACAGAAACTACCATACCCTGGTAAAGGACCACAAGAAGGGCATTCTCTAGTACAAGGTCCAGGCATTACCCTAGCAAAGACCAAATGATTCCCATCAAGAATGTCATTCCCCCAACACAAAACTGAAAAATTTGAAGCAACAACACCACAAAAAACACTACCTTTTGCTACAATCCTTGTGAAATGAGTCTCCTGCAACGTCGTGGGCAACCTAAAACCGTCGTTTCCCCAACAAACAGCCGTCTCATTAACACGAGTAACGCAGCTTCGAGTATCTCCTAATGCTAAACTCTTGAAAACACCCTCTGGTTGATCATTTCCTACCATATTCCCCCAACAATACAAGCTTCCATTCATATATATTGCACAAGCATGATGTGATCCAGCTGCAATAACACTATAATTCTCACTTCTAGGCTCTTTTCCCACAACATTACTATCATTCCCTAAGCAACTTATATTCCCATTCCTATCCAACCCACAAACAAAATCCTCACCAACAGCAATGCTTGAAAAACTTCTTGTCGAATTCGATTCCCATTCCCTCCATAGCCAACAATTGATGATTCCAGACCCATTAACAATCCCACAAACATGGGAATTCCCAGCTTCAAGTTCACTCAAAACCGGACCGCGATAAATCCTTTTCTTTGACATGTTAGTCCCATTAGCTAAGAATCTCCAACATTCCATAACTGAAATAGATGATGTAAGGGATTGTGATCTCATTCCACAAAAGAATCCATTTCCACCCACAATTCTAGAGTATGATACATTAGGGAAAGGGATTTGGATTCCACTAGGGAAACTAGTACAATTAATGAATGATTGTAGTTGGTTAGATGATGAAGGTACTACCAATGCACAAACTAAAGTTTGGTTAGAAACAAAGGAAATGGAAAGAGTGGAAAGGGAATTGCTTTGAAGTGGTAAAGAAAGAAGAACTAAAATGAGGGTAAAGATTGGAATTTGGAATGGGAAAGCCATAGAAATTGTGGGTTCATTGTTTTTGAGAAAGAATGAATTTTTTTAGAGGGTGTTTAAATTCTTGTGTAGAATATAAATGAAACTATATACTATATAGTGTCAATATACGCGTTGGTGATATAATTAGAAAAGAATAGTTGTTGAATGACTAAGTCATAGTTTTGAATGGATCATAATAAAGATTAAAGCTTGAGGATTGACTATTATAGGACTATAATGGACGTGTCAACATCTGAGTTACTCGGTGTGCTGAGTGGGGAAACTCGGTTTAGTTGTGGCTGTAGAGGTTTATGTCCGAGTTTAGTGGTTTGACTCATGTGAGTTGTTTGGACGACTCATGTGAGTTGTTTGGACGACTCGTGTGATGCATGAATTATGATTTTTGTACGAGTATTGGAAATAAATGGCTACCTGTTTAGGTTGCCTGGCATCCTATATATAGAGATACAAAATATCTTTACAGAATCTACTAAAAGTCTAATTACCAAATTACCCTAATACACCCCCTCAATCTTTACGGGGAGGAATCACGGATAGATTGGAACGATGTTTACAAAACAACTCAGAAGAAAGACCCTTAGTAAAAATATCAGCAACCTGCAACTGTGTCGGAACGTGCTTGACCTGAAGTCCACCTTTAGCAACCATCTCACGAACAAAATGATAATCAACATCAATATGCTTACTACGATCATGATTAACAGGATTGGCAGTAAGATACATAGCAGAAACATTGTCACAATAGGGAATGGTAGGCCGACGATGAAAATACCCTAAATCAGCTAACAATTGACGAATCCAAATTGTTTCAGCCGCAGTGTAGGCAACAGCACGATACTCAGCTTCAGTAGAAGACTTCGAAACAGTAGGTTGCTTCTTAGAACGCCAGGAGATCAAATTCTTCCCTAAGAAGACAGCATAGCCAGTAGTAGAACGCCGAGTGTCAGGACACCCGGCCCAATCAGTATCAGAATAGGCAACAGTCACAGTAGGAGAGCCAGTACTATGAAGAAATAGCCCATAATCAGAAGTTTCCTGCAGATACCTGAAAATTCTTTTCACAGCATGAAGGTGAGTAGTACGAGGCGCATGCATAAATTGAGAAACCGAATTAACAGCATAGGCAATATCAGGACGAGTCATAGTCAAATATTGCAAAGCACCAACCATACTACGATAATCTGTGGGATCAGCAAGAAGTTCACCATCTAAAAGAGAAAGAGTGACACGAGAGACAACAGGAGTACGTACGGGTTTGACAGTATGAAGATGAAATTTCTGAAGAAGATCAACTACATATTTGTTTTGAGACAAAAGCAAACCCTGAGGTGTACGTAAAACCTGAATGCCTAAGAAATAATGCAAATCACCCAAATCCTTCATAGCAAATTGAGTAGAGAGAACACTGATAAATTTCTGAAGAAAAGAGGAACTACTACCTGTAAGCACAATATCATCAACATAGAGCAAGAGAATGATAATATGACTACTGTATTTGAGAGTGAACATAGAGGTGTCACAACTGCTGCACTTGAAACCAATAGAGAGAAGAAAATTGCTGAAACGAGAGAACCAAGCTCGAGGAGCTTGCTTCAAACCATAAATGGATTTTCGTAACCGACAAACATAATGTGGTTGAGAAGGGTGTTCAAAACCAGGAGGCTGACGCATATAGACTTCCTCATTGAGGAAACCATGAAGGAAAGCATTTTTGACATCGAGTTGACGAATAGGCCATTTAAAAGTAGCAGCAAGAGTAAGAACTAAGCGAACAGCAGTAGGCTTAATTACAGGACTAAAGGTTTCAAAGTAGTCAATACCTGCCTGCTGATGATTACAAAAACAACAAGCCTGGCCTTAAAACCGTCAGAATTATATTTAATCTTATACACCCACTTACAACCAAGAGCGTTTCTATTGTTGTTGCGAGGCACAAGTTCCCATGTATCATTCTTAATTAATGCTTCATACTCATCACGCATGGCTTGTTGCCAACGTGAATCTTTAGACGCTTGCTTAAAATTAGACGGTTCAGACTCAACAACATCGGTTTTTAAATCCAATAAATTCCTAGTTGAAATGATTCCGTCTTTGAGACGCGTGGTCATGGTATGAACATTAGTAGGATCGACACACCGAGACGACTTCCTAGGACGCCTAGGGGGAGGGACGATAGGAGACGAAGATGACTCATGCGGGACAGTTAGGGGAGGAGTAAAAGGCGAGGGAGGAGAAGATCCCGCGGGCGCGGGATGGTGTTGCGGGCTGGCAGCCGCTGCGTGTGGGGGAGGGAGAGACGCTGCGGGCGCGGGGCTCACCTGCGAGCAGGCAGCAGGGCTGCTGGGAGGTGGGGGACCCTCGGACGTGCATGCACCCAGTGGGCAGGCAGCGGGTTGCTGAACGTGCTCCCGTGGTGCTGCGGGCTTGGGGGATGGGTCACTAGACAAAGGAAGACTCGGGAACCAACCTAAGGGGTCAAGAGACTCAGTCATAGGCAAACCAATGGGTGTGCTAGACACAAGAGAACGATAGGGAAATTTACGTTCACTAAACAACACATGACGACTTGTATAAACTTTGCCAGAAAGAGGATCAAGACATCGATAACCCTTATAATTTGAAGCATAGCCAATAAAAACGCATTGAATCGACTTAGCCTGTAATTTATTGATTTTAGGATCTAAAAACAACGGAAAACAGGCACAACCAAAATATTTCAAAAACTCATAAGAGGGGGGACGATGAAAAAGTTTAGCAAATGGGGATGAACCCCGCAATGCCGAACTGGGAAGACGGTTTATCGTATAGACCGCCGTATAACACGCATCAACCCAATATCGAGTAGGCAACTCAGATTGAATAAGCATAGTGCGTGCCATCTCGATAATGGTTCGATGTTTCCTTTCTGCAACACCATTCTGCGCTTGAGTCCGAGCACAAGACTTTCGAAAATAAATTCCCGAATCACAGAAATGTTGTAGTAAAGGAGTGTTATCAAATTCACGTCCACCATCACTTTGGAAAAATTTAATTTTGGAATTAAACAATTTCTCAACAAGTTTTTGAAAAGCTATGAAAGTCGAAAAGACATTAGATTTCAGTTTAAGTGGATATAGCCAAGAAAAACGTGAATAATCATCAACAAAAACCACATAATACTGAAAAAACTGATTAGATTTAACGGGCGATTGCCAAAGGTCACTATGTATCAAATATAAGGGGTAAGGGGCACGATGAGTCACAGACTCAAAGGGCAAACGATGTATCTTTCCTAATTTGCAATGAACACAATCGTCATGAAACTTAGAATTACATGAAATCAAGTTTTGTGAACGTAAACTTCCTAAAACTCTAGCAGAAGGATGACCAAGGCGAGTATGCCAAACATCTCCAGACTCCTTGGTTGCCATAAGAGCAGGGACAGACGACTCTGGGCAGACTCTGGAAGGCTCCGAACCAACTCGGGGAGACGACTCTGACTCGAGAATGTGAGGCTGAAGAGGGTAGACACCATTCCTACTGATTCCCCTCAACAGAACTGCCCCGTGGTCTTGTTCTTAACACAAACAAAAGACTCGTCAAAACAGACTATGCAAGAATTATCCTGACATAACTTTTGAACAGACATCAGATTATGTTTTAACTGGGGAACATGACACACCTTCGTGAGGCGAAGGGGGCGACTAGGGGAAGACAGAGTTAAATTTCCAAGTTTATTAATGGGAAGTTTTGTGCCATCACCAACAACAATAGAACTCGAACCAGTGTAAGGAAGAGCGTTAGATAGCTTACCATCCTGTGAGGTCATGTGAGATGCGACTCCAGAATCTGGATACCAAACGGAGTCATTTGTTTCACCACCAACAGACAGTGCAGCTAGGGCACGTGTGACACCATCAGGAGAGGAAGGCACAAAGGTATGATTAAAACGTTGAGGGCAATAAGCTGCTTGGTGACCTGGATACCAACAAAGACCACAAGTATCTGAAGAAGGAGTGGTGGCTATATTGCCGTTAGATGGATTACTTCCTGCTGAAGACAAATCATTAGCAATATAATTGGCACAAGAATAATTAACATACGAAACATCATGAAAATTACCCATACCATTAGTGCGGCCTGCATTGCCACGACCACCCTGACCTCCATTGCCGCGACCTCCATTGTTGCCACGACCACCCTTGTTACGAGTATTGTTCCGATTCTTGTTTTTACCACCCCCTTGACCTTTAGAATTCGAACCACCTGAAGAAGATGATTGTGAACCTGAAGAGCCAGACTGAACAGCCACTAAAGCCTGATGAGTAGGAGAGGTCTCATCATAAGCACGCTTAGCCTTAAGGCGTTGCTCATGCTGAAGTAGCTTGGGGCGAAGATCATCAAACGTCAAGGACGTTTGAAATTGCAACAAAGTAGTAACAAGAGCATCATAATCTCGATCTTGATCCAATGCAGTCAAAGTATACTGGACAAGATCATACTGAGAAACAGGACACTGAATAGCAGCTAAGGAGTCAACAATAATCTTAATTTCACGCAGAAAAACCTCCATAGTCTGCTGTTCAGGCTTTTTCATATGACTCAATCGACCTTTCAATTCCATAGACCTAGCCATACTAGCATGTAAAAATATAGACATCAAACGATTCCAAATTTCAACAGAAGTATGTAACTCATGAACATCAAGCATAACATCACGTGACAAAGTAGCATACAACCACAATTTAATTTGTTGATCTAAACGTAAATACTCGTAGAATTGCGGATTAGGAGTGGAATTGCCAAGATGATCAACACAAGTAGATGAAGGTATAGAGATAGTACCATCAACAATACCAAGTAACTGATGTGTTAACAAAAAACATGTAACCTGAGTCTTCCAGACGAGAAAATCCTCTGGAGTCGTTAATTTAATGGTCACATACCGTGTGATGTCGTGATTGTTAAATTGATGTGCAAGCAACGGCGGAGGAGAAATCAAAGAGGCGGGTGGAGCATAGGTGGTAGGCTCATAAGAAGATGAGTGCGCGCCAAACCCTGGAGGAAATCGTGGTGCACTCGTGGACGGAGAGCCGCCCATGAAAGGGCTGGACTGGGCCAGCAGCGGTGGCAGAAACGGCGCCTGAGTGTAAGCCGCAGGCTGGTGGTTCAGCCACGACGCGCCACCAAGAGTGGTGGCTGCGGCCACGCTCGTGGCGGAGAGACGAGGCTGCGCGTGAGGCGAGCCAGTCATCGTTGACGCAGCAAGTTGAGGCTGCGGTTGGGGCTGCGCCACCCGCGGTTGGTGGACCGGCGTGGTGGGGCTGCGGTGGCCGGCAGAAACAGCCGGCAGGGAGGTTGATCCGGTGGCGGTGGAAGTGCTGTCCGCCATTAGGAGGCCGGATAAAATAATTAAAAAATTAGGTTTAGGGTTAGAGAATGTGAGCGGAAGAGAGAGAAAAAAATTCTAAACCTAGGCTCGTGATACCATGTACGAGTATTGGAAATAAATGGCTACCTGTTTAGGTTGCCTGGCATCCTATATATAGAGATACAAAATATCTTTACAGAATCTACTAAGAGTCTAATTACCAAATTACCCTAATAATTTTCATGATGTTCTGGATTTTATTATACTTCATGTTTTTGTTTTAAGTGGTGGAATTTGGAAAAGATTGAATATTCGATTGGACGGAATGATAATGTGTCATTAATAAACCGTCATACGGTATTTGTGATTATGATTATTCTGGGTAAACGAAAAGGTTAAATATCGATGTGAAAAATTTCCTACCGTTTATTAATATGAACGATTTGTACTGCTTATTTGTTCTAGTACTTTTTCAACATTTTTAGTGCGTGGTGTCATAGTAAATTAAAATCTATCTCATTTTTCGTTTTGATGCTCTTCAATTTCAACCAATTAAATTGACTTTCCAAATCTTTAATCCTTCTAGTACATCTTCTGAACACTTGAACACTTAAAATGTCCATACATTTTCCCAAAGAGGAAACAATCTAGACCCATCAAAAGATGATACTTCCTCCGTTTCTTTTTGAATTGCAACAAAGGGGTGTTATTTGTGAGACATAAAAAATTCCTTTGTTGCAATTAAAAAGAAACGGAGGAAGTATATAAAACTCACAAACGAAAAAGACAAACTTCATTGATCCAACAAGCTACAACTAGTTATACTTAAATTTGAAATAGAATTGAAATCATGACTTACCATCAACAATATTTTTGATGGTAGTTCCCTAATTTTTTTTATGAGGCTAAGATTTTTGCGGAGAGAAACAGGAGAGGGATTGCGGCTACTAGGTGAGGCGTAGAGCCATAAAAAATATACTCCTTTTACAACACATTAATTCATTTTGCACGCATTTGAAGGAAGTTATTTAAGGGTGTAAACCGAATAAATTAATCAAACATGATTTAATACAAGCAAGAATGGGATTATAGCTAGGTTACCAATCTTAAAGTTATTTTGATTAATTTTTCATTTACACCCTTAAATCGCTTCCTTAAAATGCGTGCAATATGATACTGTTGTCATTAATACATTACAGATAGAGTAGTTTGTTTTTGTTATCTTTCTAAACCAACAATTAGTTTTACATAATACCAATTTTTCGAAAAGCAATTTGGATAGTTATCTATTAACTTCTTACAGTTAGTACAAAGCTAACAACTACTGTGAGTCCGCGACATGTAGCTAACAACTAGCACAACAGCTTTTGCCGAACATAACCATCATAACATATAGCTTTCATACATGGTGAGTATATTGTATACCAGTATGAAATGAATGGTGTGAATTGATGGATACTAGAAATCCTAAGATGTATCCTTAATGAGAACAGGGTACAAGGGGCGATTAGTAGGTACATTATTACTCCAACTTGCATGCTCAAATAGTATATTTTATGATAACTTTTTTTTTTTTTTTTGACATAAGCGAACCATACATAAATAAAACAACTATTACAAACTATTCTAACAACAACGAGCCCTTTTGATTCTTACATTGCTTTCAAAGTAAGGGGTCATAGCCGAGGACGTTGGTCTCTTATCGCCCACTCCTACTCTGACAAAATGAAAGAACTTGTTGTATCTTGGTTTCCGTTGCTGCATAGAGAGATTTACCCTTACTGACGGTTGAAGGGTAGTGGCAGTAGGCATATGAATTGTGGTGTTTGAGTGAAACACAAAGGTTTCAGTAGGCCTAAGGTTATGATTTACGCCATTGGGAAGGAAATTCATATGATCAGTACTCTCCATGTCCATGTCTTTGGGCAGATCCTGAGACACTTTAACCTGCAAACTGGTCATTGTCCCAATTGGTGAAGGAACGGATGATTCCACATCCAAATCCTTAGGGTAGTCAGGGCATAAGGTAGTAGGTGATTGAAAAGAATGTTGTTCAGGAAGATTAGTCTTCGGCGCAATGCGGATAGTCATCCATGAAAATTCCGTAGGTCTGAAAACCGTAACATGTTTCCCCTTAGTAAGGCTATTGTATGTGGCGGTGGAGAGGTGCAAAGACGCTAAGTCCTTGTTGTTGCTGGTGAACGCTAACTTTGAAGCTCTAGTACCAGCACTAGGAAACTGACTTGACGTTCCTAAATCCTTTCCACATTCTCCCCTCACATGTAACCCTGTGATACAGTCATTAGCATCTGAATAGAATCCTCTATTGTTGTCCAAGCAATTAACTATGTCGTCCTTCCCCTCTGTGGTATAGGTCGACAATAAAGAAACAGGTAAATGGGCCTTCTTCCCTTTCCCGTCATTAGCTATCACATATTCGTCTTTAGAAGGTTGTTTCCCTTGTAGATGGGCAACCTTGTTGTTGAGTGGATGAGAGGGATCAAAGGTCCCTGTAGTTTGACTATCTTTAGTCAAAGAGCTGAGAGATTTGGTCGATTCATGATGAACGCCATAGATAGAACTCGCTTGCTCAACACGGGTTCCTGAATTTTCATGAAGGGTAGCCAATTCGGATTTGATAGCTTTGTCAAGAGGTGCTAATGCTAACGCTTTTTCAAGGTCTACGATAGCCGCAAAAACATTACCAGTTCTAGCATAGGCTTGTCCTCGTCTGTAGAGGCTCTTAATGTCATTCCTGTCCATAATCAAAATGGTAGAACACAAAGTGATGACCTTAGTGTAGTTCTGAAGCTTCAATTCAGAAGCGGAAAGATTCGCAAAGCAACAACGCGCAAGATTGGAGAGATTAGTGTCTAGTGAGTCCTTATCAGAGAGATCAGAAATTAGATAGTCCAAAACCGTTTCATATATCAAGCTTGCCGAAGTGAAATCTTTATTCCGGAAATAGGGATTCCCAATGTCCTTCAACTCATGAGCCCAACCCAGTAGTAGAGGAAGACAAGATATATCAAAACTCCCAAGTTTCATCATATGCACCTCAAAATCCATCCCCAATGTGTGAAATCTTCGGTCCCAATAATCCAAATCCATAGCTGAAGAAGCCATAACTATGCTAGCAATACTTAGGTGTGGAAACAAAACAAGACCAGACACAGGAAATAAAAACAACACAACCAGAAAACAGACACAATATGAATAAAACTACTGATTAGAAAACAACTAAAGCAAAGGAAGGCAGTAACTCCCCTGCGCAGGAAGCCAAACACGCTAAAAGAGAAAAAGAAACTAGTCTAACATCACAAAAGAGATGTAAAAACTGACTACATACAGACCTAGTAACTGTTGGAGTTTGTTCATAAGTGTTGTGAGAAAAACTCTTAATTGCTTCAAAAGAATGTGAAAGGTTAGTAATTCTACATAAGAAGAGTGAAAGGTAAGTAATGCATTGATTAATATTATTCTTCCTATTACATATTGAGTTGGTTACTTGAGAAGTTTTTTTGTTTCCACTTCCTGTTAGTGGGCTACTTCCACCTTCCCACTATTGTCGTTCCACTTCCCTAAAGATAGCCATGATTTGTTTCCACTTCTTCCCAGTCTCTATATATTAATGGGTTCTGGTACCGTTTTGGGACACAGAAAAATTCCTCCTACTCTATTTTACAATCTCTATTACTGGGCAATATTAAGAGCGTTTTCAAACTGTCTCTCTGTACTTCACCGGCGAGTCAGTGTCGTGTTAACCCTAGAGGTTGGTTTGCCATGAGTCCGTGTGTACGTAGCGGGGCAATTTCAACTTTAGGGCAGTGATAATATCACGCCACGACAATTTTTCAGATAAGTTTATTATTTTACCAGTCATAATTCCTACAATCTAAAGTTGAAATTGATTCTCTGTTTATCGTTTCAATATGCTAGGGTCTTGTAAACCCTAATTTGAATAGGCTGGTTGGATGGTATGAATTTCGTAGGTTTAATGACAAATTTATTTATGCGAAAGGTTTTGACGAAATCTGCGAAAATCTGCGAAAACTTAAATGTCTTCGATTTGCGTTTTTAAGTAGTGTTTTTTGGGTGGAAATAGCGTTTTGAGAAAGACTCACTACTATGTAGTGAGCACTTCCCTGTCGAGTCCAAATTCGATTGGGAAAAGTGTTTTTCCAGCAGTTTTAGTTTTCCAAGTCATAATTTAATTTGGATTTGATTCGAAAAAACCTTTTTCAAGACTATTATTTTAAGATTATCATTGGTATAATGTGTGGGATTATTTTTCTTGATTGCACATCAAGTGTTCGATGAAATGACTCAAAGGGCAAATGTTGAAAAGAGAGCGGTCAAACGCATATGGAATGCTATCGAAACTTCAATGTGCTTAGGGAAGTTTCCTGATCATCTTATATGCTATTAAACTCTAAACTTGCATAATATGTTTATTGAATGTTCAATGTTTGTTTTCATTTACATATTTATCATTGTATTATATTGCAATGTGGGGGTAAGTTAGAGTTTGAAACAAATAGGAATGTTGTTTGGGCTCTCTTTTGAGAGTGTTGGAGAACGAAACTTCCATGTGTTTACTTTGTTTTCTGTGTGGACTTTAATTGCCTATACAAAGTATGATTATTTATTCTGCTAAGTGTGTTGTGTGGGGTCCATTGCTAAATCTCTTAATTGATTAGGATTTGTAGTACTCTATTATGCAAAGTGTCTTGAGTTGATTACCATCCTCCTCAGCCTAGGGAGCAATGGATTTGTAGAGCATGGATTAAGAGCTAAGTTTGAGAAACCCATTGGTTTGATTTTAGAGGAAATAAGTGTTTTCCTAAGTATGTTTTCTAAACTTGATGGTTTTGTGTTGTTCTTAACATGTATTGCTTATGCACTTAGTTTGTCAGCTTACCATATATAAAGCGCAAGGTTGTGGATTTGTTTTAGAAAGCGTTTTTCTAAATGACGATGTAAGTGAGTTACAAGTCTAATATGCTAGTAATATGTTCCTGACTTGATGTTGTCTTGCAGTAAGAAAGTTTATGATACAAAACAGTTTTAGTCAATGTACTTTCTATGAGTATTGGTGCGTTGGTTTGAATTGCAACGCAAGAGGGGATTGCAAAGTCAACTATGAATTAGGATTCAAATAGTTGAATCAGTCAAGTCAAAAACTTGCTTTTGAAAGATTTTTGCCCATTGTGGGGGTAATTTGATGGCATAGGCCACTTCTTAACGGTTTATATTGTGTTTGTCAGGTTTCATGTCTCTTTGCAGGTATGTTTTGTGTAGCACTCACCATGCATTAAGAGGTTGAGTTGTTTGTCCATGATGGATCTATAGCCTATGTGGTGGTTCTTTAATTGGACTTGATGGATTCATCACTTGTATATGAGATTGGGCAATGAGTGTCCTTAATCTGTCTATACTCCATTGAGATGGGATAGTCCTATGAGAAATCATAGATACATTGTGTTTATACATTGTGATATCACATGAGTATGTAAAATCTGAGAGGGATATTGTAGATCCTCTCGCGAAAGGCCTTTGTAGAAAATATGGTGCTAGAGTTAGCACAGGGAATGGGTTTAAAGCCTATTGTGGAGTGAATTATGATGGATACCCTTCTTAGAAATTTTCTAAGTTCAAGGGTCAAACTAAGTCATAAAAGAACTCAAGTAGTAGATACTACTACCATTCCTATATTAATAAAAGTGATGTAGTATTTTCTTACTGTAAAATGTGTAAGGATGAGTAAAATGCTCTTAATAAGTTCATAGCCTTGATAAGGTGGTTTGAGACAGTACAAACTTGATGAACTTACCTATGTGAATGTGGGGGTTACGCCCAATCCCCTATGAGATCCCTAAGGCTTAGGATCTCTTGAGCATTCATGAAAATCCAGGCATTGTGGGGCACTTATATATATATCGCGAGAACGTTTCTTATTTTGAAAAAGGTTTAGTGCGCAAGTATTGATTATGAACTCCGTAGAAGGTTCAAAGAGAAATCTACCTAATACGATAGTATGACATACTTGTATGCACTGGGTATCAATTCAAGTATCTAAGACATTGATGCTTACAAAACTGAGTATCTATTGCCCATATCATCATCTTCCAACCCTGTTTCATTCTGTTTTCTTCTTTTGAATCATGTGGGGGATTGTTGGAGTTTGTTCATAAGTGTTGTGAGAAAAACTCTTAATTGCTTCAAAAGAATGTGAAAGGTTAGTAATTCTACATAAGAAGAGTGAAAGGTAAGTAATGCATTGATTAATATTATTCTTCCTATTACATATTGAGTTGGTTACTTGAGAAGTTTTTTTGTTTCCACTTCCTGTTAGTGGGCTACTTCCACCTTCCCACTATTGTCGTTCCACTTCCCTAAAGATAGCCATGATTTGTTTCCACTTCTTCCCAGTCTCTATATATTAATGGGTTCTGGTACCGTTTTGGGACACAGAAAAATTCCTCCTACTCTATTTTACAATCTCTATTACTGGGCAATATTAAGAGCGTTTTCAAACTGTCTCTCTGTACGTCACCGGCGAGTCAGTGTCGTGTTAACCCTGGAGGTTGGTTTGCCATGAGTCCGTGTGTACGTAGCGGGGCAATTTCAACTTTAGGGCAGTGATAATATCACGCCACGACAATTTTTCAGATAAGTTTATTATTTTACCAGTCATAATTCCTACAGTAACAAAGTGACGGTAGACGGTTGCAAAAGGGAAGCAACAGAACCGGAACTCGACCTGTACTTGACCCTGCACTAGCTACCCGCCTGCCGTAAAAAGGAGCACCAGAATTCAACCGTTGAGGTAGAAGTCAGTCTGACCAACTCTACTGCGACTACTGGAGAAACGTAAAAGAAAACGAAGACATATCGGGGTGAAAGAAAGTGAAACGGAAGAGGGAAAGCGGTGAGGAAACGAGGAGGAACTGGGAGTAATCTTAGAGAAACGTGGCGGAAACTAGAAGAAAACTTGCCGGAGAACCCGCCGGAATACGTAGCGGCGCCGGCTCTCCGGCGAGTTCCTAGGGTTAGTGTTGTGGTAGAGAGAAGGCAGAGCAAATTTTTAGAGAGAAGATGGGGCTTTTTAATTCTCCACTCCCTCGTACTTAATTGATGTTGATTCTTTATGATAACTTTGATACTACGTTTTGTCATAATTTACATATAAAGAAACTAGGGGGGTGGTTTTCTATAATTATTTCTGTAAATAGAGATTTGACACCTTACTCCTATATAAGGATAAATAATTAGGCATGATGAAATCCTCATTTAACACTTAAAAGGTAAGAAAAACAATATTAGCTTCTATTAATTTACATGCACATCCTGTAGTTCTATTTGTTCGCTTATTGTTTTCTGTAGGTGTATAAGAAAATAAGATGAGAATCAAATTTGATACTTCTTAGAATCGTATGAGATGTTCTATTCAATTACACTATCCTTTAGGACCTTCACTCTCAAATTGTTGGCTTAATGAGTTGTAAAGCCTCACTATATATAGCAAAGAGCATTGACTTAATGAGCAATCACCAAATTACGTCTGTTATATCAAATTATATATATAAATTAAGGGTTAAGAACAATGGTCCACTTTTCCTGGTTTTTGTTTCTTCCTCTTCTTTTTACAATAGGTAAATACCTTCTTATTTATTTAGTAGACATAAATGTCAACACTTTTGAATTTCTACTTGACACTACGATTTAATATATCAAGCTTATGAGTATCATGTTAATTAGTCAAATATTTTCCCACTTCTTAATTAAATTAGTAATTGCTTTACTCTTTATGTAGTTATGTGTTATGTCCCACAATAAACTTTCCATCTTTCCTTTTCAAACTTGAACATAATATCTTTAAAATGTGTAAGAATACATATTGTTTTATTGGATCTTAATAGATTTTTTCAATATATGTATTCAAAATACCAGCTTATTTTTTATAATTTTAATAATTAGATAGGTTAGAGATATTTATGCTGTTCAAAATTACTTATTGCTCGTTATGCTGTTCAAAATTACTTATTGCTCGAAGACCATGCAGAAAAGATACAACAAATATCGAGAGAATATTTCTCACAAGTTATCAGTACTTTGTAATTGAGTGAAGAATTGATTGATAATTATATGATTCTTTAATTTTAGTTGATTTGTGCTCATCAGTAAATTAAATAGAGTGTGTTACTTGACTATTTCAAATGCAGTAGATGATGTAATCTAAAATTTAAAACTTCAAATTCATCATTCAACAAAAGCCTACAATAATAAAGTTTTATACAAGATTAGTCCACTTAATGGATGCTTAATTCTACTAGAAATAACACTGTGACGTCTCTTAGAGCAACTACATTCATGATCAATTTGATCATAAGAATAGATCATAAGGCATGAACAAAAAAAAATTGGCCTACACTCATGAGTGAAAGTAGATCACATTGTGATCAATCATGAAATAGATCACATTGTGATCAGCTAGTTCATGAGAAAAGCAAAAACTGGCCCAATCACACAGTGACATGTGACAACAGTTTTTTGTTTAAAACTTCAAAATAAAATATCTGACAATCTACAAAGTAAAAAAATTTATAAAAGATACAAACGATTATATTTTCTTGAGATCTATAAATAGACACTCACTTTGCTATATTTTTATATACTTTTGAATTTTTTTAATTTTTAAATACATAAGTAATTGATTAATCATGAGTGAGGTGCCTTTGATCAAATTGATCATAAAACATGATAAAAATTTTGAGATGAGTGAGAAAGTGGTAGAAAGGGATGATGTGTTTTTTTTGTTCATGAGTGGTGATGCTCTTACAATTTAATATGCCTAGCTAATATCTACGGTTAGTGTGTTGATTTTGGCCAATTATTGTCTAACAGTTAGAAAACTAATAAAACAAATAAACACCGATGATATAGTTAATGTCGCTCGTGCTTCAACCTACATGGCTTATCAATCTTTTTACAACGTTCCTTCCTGTTTTAGTTGGTAAGATTGTCATTTTTATAATTTTTTTTCAAGATACAAGAAAATTTTAGAAAACAATTTTTTGAAGAATGAAACCTAAACTATACTACCTCCGTTCCATATGTATTGCAATCTTTGACATTTTGCACTATTCATACACTACCCTTTGACCCTCTTTTGTGATTTATACACAAGGATAAATATAGCCATGTGGGATCTTGTTAGATTCGTCTCGATATATGCTTAATTAAAATTTACTTTTTATAATTTTTACTTAAATAAAATTAGAGATATTAGCGTCTAAAGTAGTACGTTGGGAGGCGTAAAACTCCCTATGTTGCAATACACATGGAACGGAGGTAGTATAAACTAAAAAGATTATACATAATCATACTAAATTGGACGTCAATAGTCAGATCGGGTTGTTATACTCTATCAGTTTATTGCAATAATATTATGTGACTAAATTTTTCAAGAAAAATTTTGAAGCAGGAAATATGGCAGGAAGAGCAGAGGGGTTTATATGCTTTGAAGAAATAAAAGTAGAATGTAGCAAATGCTATTTGACTTGTCAAGACATGCACCAATTTGTGGGTGAAGGGGCTTGTAATTTCTCAACTGGAGAATGTAGATGTTATTGGCCATGCCCTCCATCTCATCCAACGAATGTCATCGCAGCAGGACCCACACCTACTCAATCATCCACCGTTGATTGGCCTCCCCATAATATTGGTAGGTCTTTGAAGATTAAGTGAATCTCCTCCATGCAAAAGAAAATAATTTCCTTAGATTGTTTTGTT
Organism: Patellifolia procumbens; assembly: GCA_947645195.1. NCBI lineage: Eukaryota > Viridiplantae > Streptophyta > Magnoliopsida > Caryophyllales > Amaranthaceae > Patellifolia > Patellifolia procumbens. The sequence continues at coordinate 1,069,490 of CANSGD010000928.1, forward strand.
AAAATTGGGAGTAAACCTTGTTCTACATTATTGTACTCCCTCCGTTTCTTTTTGTTTGTCCTACTTTTCGTTTTAGTCCGTTTCTTTTTGTTTCTGCTACTTTTTCATCTTTTCTTATATAGAAAAATTATATTACTCATTTACCCCTACTTTATCACTTTTTGGTCCTACATGTACATTTTAATCTTCTCTCACCTACTTTAATCACCAATTTACTATAAAATAAATGAACTTGTTAATTGTTGTTCCCACCACATGTCTATGACATCACTCTCCTTGGTATTTGGAACTACAGTCAATGGGACAAACAAAAAGAAACGAAGGGAGTATTTCTTTAATTTTTTTAGCCAATTTGTTTCTATAGGGAGGATTATAGTTTGATTTAATGCTTTATTATGAGATATGTTGTACTCCATGTGATAATTGTGTGTTGGGAGAATGTATGTGAATCAGGATGATGGTTTCATATCTATTATTTCCTCCATTTTTTTTATACTTGTACCATTGAGCATATGCACAAGAATTAAGGAGAGGAGAGATGTAGAGAGAGAAAAAAGGGGATCCATGTGATTGGAGTGAGGTAGAGATAAAACATTTCCTTTAGAATTAATGCAAGTAATTTGCAACTTACAAAAATGAGAAATTATGCAAGTAAAAAAATGGAGGAAGCATCTAATTATATATAGATGCAATCTATTGCTTTTATATATGTGTAACTTTATTCTATTGAATTATTTATCATATCTCTTTTGTACTGATAAAAAAGGACACGGTCTCTCAATTTTTTGAAAGATTTTTATTTGAAATGGTTTCACCTCAAATTTGCTCAAAATTATAAATTAATTTTATTGAGTTGTTTTATACAGGATAGAGGCCAACCTAATTTTTATACAGGTCTTTGCTCGTAGAAAATTAAAGTCAAACCTAATTTTTTTATAAGGTATAGTATAGGAGTATAATATGTGTAATTTAAGGAAGAATGTAAATGAAATGAATATAACTATATTATATAAAGGAAGAGGAGGGGGCAACAAAAATCAATATCAATTTTTTTTTTAAAATTGCTAATTTTACGGCACATTTTCTTCTCTGTAACAAACTATTTTACAATTTTATATTTGAAAAAATACAAAATTCCTTAAACAAACTATTGGTTCTTCCTGTTCTCCTTGCTATAATCAAACTTTATATGTTTTCGCATACATCGCGTGCATTTGATGTCAGACACTAGCAGAAGTAAAATACTTACAATATTAATGACGATGAGAATCAATGAAACAAAATAAAGGTGCCAAATTTTTGAAAATAAAATGCAAAAACTGTGTACTATCAAAATCTCTCATTTATCAAGTATGACAAAAACCTCTCTATACAATTATGCTAATTTCTACTAACAATAATTTTTAGCAATTAGTCCTAACTAGACATATTCTCATATGAGACTATTTTTCCATACATTGAAATTGGTACCCCAACCCTTCTTTTATGGAGGTTATGAAAACTTCATTCCTAGTAGAAGAAAACTAATACTAAAAGATAATAAGATAATATTAATGAAACAAATATTAGTTCATATCATATTATCTCAATATTATCCTAAATTTAGAAAATAAATAATATTATTATCCTACTACAACTAGATATAAGGAAACAAGATCGGAAAAAAAAAACACTAAAAAACTAAAAGCAACTTGCGGTACCAGGAACCGATCGCGGACCAAAACTAGGTTCCTACCAGTTTCCTATTTTCTTTTCTTTGGTGTTTTTCCTACACGAACTTATACTTGCACCAAACTTACAATGTGTTCTCGAATCCACTAATAATGTTGGACTTGTTGTGCTTTCAAACCCAACATTTCAAGCTAATGTAATACTTCATCCGTTTCACAAAAATTGTTACACTTTTCTTTTTAATACATTTCATTAAAATTGGTATACTTATACTTTTTCATTTTGGGATATATGCCCCACTAGTTTTTTATTCAACTAAAATGTTAGTGGGTTCTACACTTTTACCATTGTGTCATGCTTTTATTATTTTATTCTTTATTCTCTCTTCTAAATTTACTTTTCTTATTATTGTCATGCTTTTCGTACCCATTTCCTTAGTTATTGCATTTTTGAAAGTGTAACGATTTTTAGAAAACATAGAGAGCATGATCCCATCGATCAATTAGTCTACATAAAATTTACAAAAATGTCATCGACTAATCGTATACTACTTTCACCTAATGGGTCATTAGAAATTAGTCATCTATTGACCAACATGCACTGAATACTGATGATATGCAATTCAGTGAAAGTTCACAAATACATCCTTCACATCTTGTCATCCCAATCACCATCTTCAACCTTTCGAACATTTCTTTAGCTCATGATTGGACTACCAATGACAATCTTGACTTTATGAACAAAATAATAGGAGTAATCAACACCATCATTTACGTAATCTCGAATGCTCTACTTCTCAACCTCGATCTATTACCCTTATCAACAACGGATGGTTTTAAATACTTACATACCATTAACATTTTATTCCTATACTTTGTATAGATACAATTTTTATTATATACACCTGGTGTATCATGAGTATGATACACCTAAAATTATTCTATTTCTCAAATAGACTTGAGTGTACCGTAAGCATACATCCAATGATATTATTTTGCTCAAATGACCTTGGATGTATCATGCTCGCTCGTGATACACCTGATTATATTATGCATAATCTCTTATAAGATATATGTGTTGCAAGATGAAAAGTGGGCCTTTAATGAGATATACTTTATGCAACATAAGAAAGTCTGTTAATATTATGAAAAGACAAATAATCAAAATTTACAAGTTTTTATTGTTATATAAAATGCAAATTATATAGTAGTGCAAATGAAAAATATTTAATACATAACTACTAATAATATAAAAAGATCATACTTCCAAAAAAAATATATAAAAAGATCATGATTTGAATGTCCCATATTTTGGAGGTCTTATGAGATCGCTCACATCCATCATTTCCAGTTGGATTCTACACCTAGGATTATATGAATACTCCTATTTTGACCAAGATATACACTTTCTTATTTATATCCATATTTAAGACAAATTCTTCATAGGTCATTTCGAGGAATTGTGAGAAGTGATATGGTTCACTTTAATGGGAATCATTTGACTTTTTAGCTTTGTATGACAATTGTATTGGGTTAGCTCAGTCTACCAGGCCGGCAAAAACCATTTTAGAAAATTTGACAATTAACATATTTTTTATGGTTCACTTTATCCTTTACCAACTTTTCTAGAATTTTTTTTTTGTCAATTGTATCTTATGACGGGTTTAACATGAATTTTGCCATGAAAAATGACAATGTCATACCAAGATCACTGGAATGACTCACGACTTAAACATATATAATTATGCCATTATATTGCGTGAAAATAATCTTCCAAATATCTAACAATAGATGCATGGTATAATACACATATAAAGGACTAAAGTCCATCGAAAATATGGCCCTATATGTGACACCATTTATTTAAAAAGACTAGTCATAAAGTAAGTTATCTATCTATCTATATATTAAAAAGTGTAGACAAAAATTGCAATCAGCCACGTGTCATTCTCCGGTCTTTCAATTTCATGTTACATACGCTATTCTCATACATAAAAAAAAAAGCAAATACTGTTGATGAGAAGATTTGAACCAACATTTCAAGTGTGGAAGATAGAAATCTATCCAATACTCCAGTATGGGCCTGTTCTCTTTATCGTCTAAGTCTAGCTGAACTGAACTTATTGGAGCTGAAATGAACTGAACTGAACTTATTGAAGGTGAACTGAACTGAACTGAATTGAACTGAACTGAACTTATTGGAGCTGAATTGAACTTATTGAAGCTGAACTGAACTAAATATATTGAAGCTGAATTGAAATGAATTGAAATAAATACATAAATCATTAAAATAAGGAGTAATTATAATTCTATGTAATAATAATTAATATTTAATAATTTAGAATGATATTAAATGAATAATGATAATATTTTTTGATGTTATTAAATAATACTTCCTCCGTTTTATTTACTTGCATCATTTCTCACTTTTGCAAGTTACAAATTAGTTGCATCATTTCCTTTCATAACAATACTTTCTCTATACCTTTCTCCAATCACATGGGCTACATGGCTTCCTCCTTTCCCCTCTTTCTATCTCTCTCCTCTCCTTAATTCTTGTGCCCCACCTCAATGACAATTTGTTTTACAAGAGACCGCCTAATAATAATGTTAAAATTAGGCAGGTCCAAGCCCAATAAAAATAGGCAGACCCAACAGCCCACCCACTCTCTCCTTCCTAGACCGACTCTTTTATTATTGTTGCGTCAGTTTAGTTTCTTGTGGCTCCAGTTTAATTTTTTGGCACCAGTTTAGTCTCTTTTGGCACCAGTTTAATTTCTTTTAGCACCAGTTTAATTTATTTTGTAGTCATTTTATTTTTTTGGCACCAGTTTAATCTCTTTTGCCATCAGTTTAATTTTTTTGGCACCAATTTAACTGAAAATGAGGAAGATTACGTGTTGGAGGAGAATAGGAGATGGTAGTTGGGTTATAATTTTTTGGGCCTTGTAAATTTATTTGGGCCTTGGCTGTCTAATTTTAACATTAAAATTAGGCAGCCTTTTTGGATAATTTATGCCTCAATATGCAAGTATAAAAAACAGAGGAAGTAGTTATAAATAAATAATAGTAATAATGATAAATTAATTTTAAAAATATTAATTACCGATAATAATAAAAAATTAATAATGAGTATTTACTATTATTAGTATTAATATATTAATACTTGATGATGATGGTATAATAACAATAATGTCTAAGAAGTAAATTAATATTACCATTGTAATAAAAATTAGTAGCAATTATAATGATAGTTAGCTTAAAACGTGGGTTGGTGCTTCTAACCAAACCACGATTTATTGCCAAATTAAGATAAGCAGTAGAGTATTTGGTTTGTCTTATCCAAAATACATGAAATAATTAAACCAAGTAGATAGATCTTTATATAGTGCATCTACCTCCATCATCTCCACATGCATATTCAGCAACAGGATCAACTACTTCAACAATGAAGTTGCCAAATTTTGTAACCCCGACACGGGAAAGACCTACATCAAGGATAGTAGCCATCATTATTTTAGAGATTTGCAAAAGAAGCTTAACAAATTAATGGACAAGCAATTAAACTAAAAAAAAAACTCAATTCAACGAAAACTCAAAAACGACTGAAATGGCATGCGCTTAGACCAGACACACAGATAATCAAATATAGAGATGAAAGAAGAAGAAAATAGATGGAAAAAAGAACCTTGATGAAACCAATGCAAGCTCCTTGGCGTTGCTACGAAAGCACTGTCTTCAACGTCAAGGGTTGCTGGAAACTCGGCTGTGAAAAAATCCAAGCATGTCAACAAATGAAAAAATCTGAGATAGAATGGAGTGAAGAACAAGATGTTGGGTCTTAGTGTGGAGATGGCTAAGAGCCAAGGTCGTGAAGAAGAGTTCACGAGTCGCGAAGAGAGGCTGGCAAGAGGAGAAGGAAGACGGACCCAGGTCGCGGCCCGCGAACCAGGTCGCCCCCCGCGAACCAGGTCGCCCTCCGCGACAAGCTGGTCGCGGCTCGCGACGGTCCTCGCGACCCGCGATTGGGGCCTAACCTGTGCTCCTTGTTTTTGCGTATTACGTCACATGCTGCCGTCTTTTGCTATTTACGGCGGTAGTATAAATACCCCTCTGTTCCCCATTTGAAAATATGATATAATCTCACACATTTCAAGATACTAGAGAGAATTTCTAGGGTTTTGTGCCTTTGTGTGTTTAGCTTGAAATAGCTTGTATCTCTCTCAATCAATCATCAAGATCAATACTACTCCATAGTGCTTGTGAGTTTTTACTCCGGATTCTCGGGTCTTCTCCCACGGTGCCATTACTTAACTCTCTCTCTCTTATTTATTTCTTCATTTATTGTTGCTTTTCTTGCTTGCTTGGTTGTTGGCTTCCATTGATTGTTGTTGGTGATTGCAAATTATTTTCCACTTGATTCTATGTTCTTAACAATTGGTATCAGAGCCTAGGTTAATCTTTGGTGAAATTTGAGTTAGGGTTTATGTGGAAACTTGTGTTTGTGATTAGAAACCAAAGTTTGTTGCTTTGGGTGTTTGGGGATTGAAATTTTGGTGTAGAAATTTTGTTCCTTGTGTTGAAACCCTAGGTTGAGAACTTTGTGTTTGTTTAACAATGGAAGAGAGCAAGTTGAAAGTTGAGAAGTTTGATGGGAAGGACTTTATTGACTTTTGGAAGATGCAAATAGAGGACTATTTGTAACAAAAGGGTCTTCATCTACCTCTTGAGGGAAAGAGACCGGATAGTATGAAGAAGGAAGATTGGAGAGTGTTGGATATGCAAGCATTAGGTGTGATAAGGTTGACATTGAGTAGGAGTGTAGCCTACAATGTTAAGGATGAAACATCAACGGTGGATATCTTGCAAACCTTGTCGAATATGTATGAGAAGCCTTCGGCAATGAACAAGGTGTTCCTTATGCGTCGGTTGTTTGAGCTTGAGATGAATGATGATACTTCGGCTCCGGAACACATAAATGAATTCAACTCGATTATTTCTCAATTGTCTTCGGTTGATATAAAGTTTGATGATGAGGTGAAGGCCTTGATTTTGTTGTCATCGTTGCCTAGGTCATGGGATACCGTGGTTGCCGCCATTAGCAACTCTTCCGACAAGGAGAAGTTGAGGAATGATGATGTGAGGGACCTAATCTTGAGTGAGAGCTTGAGGAGGAAGGAGTCCAGTGAGTCATCCTGTGGTGCCTATTCTAGTGAGGCAAGGGGACGATGGAGACAACAAAAGAGGAACCCAAGAGGAAGATCGAAAAGTTGGGGAGGAGTAAATCGAGGGGAAAGGGAAACATTGTGTGTTGGAGTTGTGAAGTGAAGGGTCATACTAAGAGAGAATGTCCAAATCCTAAGAAGAAGGGTGACTCTAATCAAAAGATCCATGATGATTCAAGTTCATCGGTTAGCTTGGCATCAAGCGATGAATTTGGGGATGCCTTAATCTTGAGCTGGATAGTCCCATTGAGACATGGATACTTGATTCGGGTGCATCATTTCCTTCTTCACCGTGCAAAGAGATTTTCCGGAACTTCAAGAGTGCCAAGTATGGGAAGGTGTTTCTTGCGGATGGTAATCCGTTGGACATTGTGGGAAAGGGAGATGTGATGATCAAGACTTCAAGTGGGAGTTCATGGAAGCTTGAAGATGTGAGTTATATTCCTAAGCTAAGGAAGAATTTGATTTCGGTGGGTCAATTGGCTCAAGTGGCTATAAGACTATGTTTGGTGAGAGTACATATGGAAGGTTTCAAAGGGTGCTATGGTGGTTGCTCGGGGCACGAAGATTGGTACTTTGTACACTACCTTAGGGGTGTACTAACATGGTTGCTACAACCACGGAGTGTGATACCAAGCTGTGGCATACTCGGCTTGGTCACATGAGTGAGAAAATGATGAGGATGTTAGCTTTAAAGGGTAAGTTGTCGGACTTGAAATCAATCGACATGAAATTTTATGAGACATGTGTCTTTGGGAAGCAAAAAAGGGTGTCCTTCACAAAAACACAACGGTCCTTGAAGAAGAAGAAGCTAGCGCTTGTGCACACAGATGTATAAGGCCCATACCCCATCATGTCCCTTGGTAAATCTCACTACTTTGTTACCTTCATTGATGATTCAATCCGGAAAGTATGGGTCTACTTCATGAAGCACAAGCCGGATGTGAATGAGAATTTCAAGACTTGGAAGGGAGGTTGAAAATGCTTCGGGGGCCGGGCGAAGATAAATAGTATCAAGTCCGATAATGGAGAGAGTATTGATAGGCTAAACTCGTATCACCTATTCAAAGATAATTCCTACAGTCCTCTTACAATGGTAGTCAATGGAAGCAGGGTCGAATCCACAGGGAGACAGAGTTTCTATATTAATATTCAACAAACTAACTACTTCATATGAAATCAGAGAAGATTAACTGAACTACTAATTAAACTAAGGAAGACGAGAATTAAACTGAGGATTTAACTATGGAATAAAAGCCTAGGGTATTAGGTCGGTCCACCATGCTTATACCACTCAAATAGGGTCAACCACTATCGAAACCTAAGTCAAGAGTCGAGGGATTAGAGCACGTGCTAAGCTATGGTTAATTCTCAGCGCTCATAGTTCAACATACGCTGCATGTTCACTAACGTAATCAAAACTACTGATGTGTCCTAGGCCTCTAATCGTAAGATGGATCTGTTCAAACAACTATTAACCACAAGTTATCAATGAAATTTGCCACTAAAATTAATCACTAATAAAGAACAAACCACATCACAATCACTCTAATCAAGCCCTAGAAATCGATAGGAATCTAAACAACAATCATGGTATAAACATGGCTTCCCTATCTAACACCCTAGAAAGAGAACTACTCAGACATGATCGAATTGATAACAACAAAACTAATTGGAAACCCGAATAATTGCATCATGAACTAATTGAATAGTCAACAATTAAACTAGAGCAATTAAGAAATAATAACAAAGCAATAAGAAGGAAGATTACCAAATTGAAAGAAAGAAATAACTTTAATTCAATTGAATCCAGGTTCGATCGCCTCTACAATGGAAACTAATGAAAACTAACTTTTAGTCTTCTCTAATTGTTCAAGATAATGAAAGATACATGTAAAAATAACCTAAAAAGTATTTATAGTCTTCTAGGAAAACAATAAGATAGAATAGGAAAAGACGCAAATCGCGTCTTCCGTGTCTTCCACCCGATCGGGCGGAACAATCTTTCAGCAGCAGAAAAATAGTGTGCACCCGATGGGATCTGGCGATGAGCACCCGATCGGGCAGAAAATCTCAAGTTTTGGGGCTAGAAGATCATACCCGATCGGGCGGTGGTTGCCCGACCCGATCGGGCGGAGCTAATCTCTGGCTTGCTTCATACTTGGCTTCAGACGCCAAGTCTTTTAACAATTCTTCTTCGCAATGGGTTCGAATACCATCTCGAGACCGCCTGTAGGCCTCATAACCTTCCGCTATAGTATGGTGATCAAAATGCCAAGTAAATAGAGAGTTTTTCCCCAAAACCTGCAAAACGATATGAAACAGACAAACCACAACTATATCGAAATAGTTAGCATAAATAGCTCCTAAGAGCGTCAATACCGCACAATTTAGCTTGTAAACCAAGGGAAAAACTCTAGAAGAAATCAATATATCAAATTCCCCCAAGCTAAACCTTTGCTTGTCCTCATGGAATAGGTGCTCACAAAAGGTGTCACTCCTCTCAATTTTGTGGTAGGCAAAGAATGTGCCCGAACACTCACCAACCCGACCATAAATGCCCTTCCCACTCACACTCTCGTGTGTTTAAGAAGGTAGAACGACACTCATCATAGTCAAGTCGACTCAATTGGCAAACATACTCTTCAACTTTGACAAACGGACTTAAAAATTAATTCAATTAACAATGTAAACATAAGCTCAAGAGGACTTTGTAGGGTTGTAATGGGGCTTAGGTAAGAGGTAAGGGTTAACTTTAGAAAATGTGGTGGAAAAACCAAGGATGGGGGAGCAATGATTTTTTCAAACGAGGCCTAGGAGGCCTAAACGACTCCCAACAACACCATATATCCGCAAGACAACTCCCAACTCATATGAATCAATGTAAGCTCACAACATACCCAACTTTCAAGCAATATAGCACATATATTTTTTTCTTTGCAAACATACGTGAATGAAGTATTTAGTAACACAAAACAGATTATTAGGCTCAGCGGGGCTAAGGGGGTAAAAGTATATCAGAAAATGCACTCTGAGGCTCAAGAATTAGACAAAAGAACGCCTCTATCACAACAAATGCTACAAGTTATCGAATATCAAATACTTACGAAGTCAAAATCAAGATCAATTCACTAAAGAGGTACTAACACACAGAAATAGACTGGATAATGAAATGAATCCAATAGGCTTACAAAGAGGCCTCACAGTCTAACCAATTCAGGCATGCAACACTTAGTAGTATAGTATAATCAGAAATTGCTCGAAATCAAAGTAGTCAAACATCAAATCAAAGCCTCAAAATCACAAATGCCCAGCTATCCAGAAAACAAAGTCAAATCATTTTCAATAAGGGCACAACGAGGGGCACAGGGAGGCAATCAAACCATTCATGATCAATCATATATTTTTTTTAATGCTGTAAACTATCCTATCAAAGCTTTAAAACTACACTAGAAAGCAGTAAAACTACACTAGAAAGCAGTAAAGAGAGTACCTAAAGTGAGAGATCCTCCCCCAAGCTGAACGAGGCAATGTCCTCATTGCAACGAGGGAGAGGAGAGAACAAGGGCATCAGCCGCCCATATCATCATCTGTGGGGGCACTAAAGAAGCCGCCACCAGACATACCACCTCCATCCGAGTAACCACCACCAGCAGGATCACCTGAAAAACCACCTATACCTCCAACAAAGCCACTAGCACCGGTATCAAAACCGCCACCTAGACCACTAGCCCCTAGACCAAAGTCTCCTAGGGAGCGGACTGTCGTGCAAGCTCCTCCTCCTCATCCTCTGCCATGTCATCAGTCGTACCGGAAGGCTGGCCATAACTCGGGTCCAATGGTACCACGAGGGGTGTTGAGCAGACTGCTCAACAATGCGACTCCTGCAATAGTCATCGTACAGAGGATAGAGGGCGAAGTGCTGATCCTCTCCCCATCTGATGAAAACGGGTGTAGATTTCGTCAATGCGAGTACCATATCCCGCTAGGGTGACGGTATTCGCGTTGACCATCTCTTCCATCCGTCCCATTCCCACCTCCATTCGACATAGGGTCGACATCATGCCTGTAAAGTCAAAACGGTGCGGGGGAGGGGGAAGGAGCAGAAATAGAGGCTCCCTCGTCAAAGATCGGCGTGTGACGCCTATGGTATGAACGGCGAGGGGGTTCGGGGTCAAGGGAAACGAGGTCAACTCCCTTTATAGGGAGTAGGTAGCTCTCCTGGCGAGGCCGCAAGTGGGCTTTAGGTCGGGCAAGGTGATGGACTTTTGGATTTAATCTTCCACTGGAATCTCTGGTCAGGTAGGCGGTGGAGGACCTTGAGGGTGTCAAGGTAGGTAAGGTCTATGAGGGTAGGTCCCAGGACGGGGGTACGCTGGGTTTCATCAAAACCGGCAATTATCCGGGCAAAAAAAGTAATCAACCCCCCGTTTACTAGCCGCCTAGGGGTCAAAGTACCGTCATCCCGAAGTCTAGGGAGGGAGTTCGAGATACGCTCGAACTGGATAGCTACATGGTGGACTAAATTATATTGAAAAGATTCTCTAGAGCCCTTGGCGATTTAGCTACCTATGGCGATCAACTCGTAACCCCGGACTAAGTGACCCTCATAACGCCCTAATAGTGTTTGGGCCATGAACCTGATCCAGATGCCAAAGATGGGGTGATGAAAGTTTGCCCAATGACATTTTTGGATGTCAAAAGGCTCGGGTCCCCTGTGAGCATGAAGTAAATGTGGACCATCTTAAAATTCTCAGGTGGGTAGTAGTCTCCCCGTACTTGTAATATAAGAACCCCCGCAAAATCTCGAAGGGTGAGTGAATGTTCTTGGTTCAATAGTCGGTAATGGACATGTGTAAATGGCCCGGCCCTAGGCTTAGTAAGACCAAAACTACTAAAAAATTCATACTCCAAGGCAGCATAAGTATTAACATGCACATTATACAAGGATTCCATACCCACAATTTTCATAAAATCTTTAAAATCTTCCGTTAGACCCAATTTTGCTAATAATTCGACATATAGAAAATGAGTAGGGAGTACCTTACGTTTTTTGAAGCGTAGAAACTTCTCTCGGTGCTCATCATCCCGGAAAATGATTTCCGGGTATTGTGGATCTCTTGGGACTTGTGGTCGTGGTGGTGTAGCCGGAGGAGTAGCTTCCCTCCTAGATCTTGAGCCCTCCCCACGAATTAATCGCCGGAACTTGCTTGCCATTGATGATTTTTGACCTTTAAACCCTTTCTAACACAAAAATGGAGTTTTGGGTAAGTGGTGAAGAGAAAAGAGAAAGATAGAGTGATTTTTTGTGAGTGGTAAATGGTGAAATTGAGGATGAAAGGAGAAAAGGAGGAAATTTTATGGAGTTTTGAAGGAAAAAGAGGAAGATTTAAGGAGAAAGGTGGAGTTTAATGGAGGTTTTGGGTTTGAGAGGTTGATTAGGGAGGTTGAAGATGAGGAGAGAGGGTGAGTTGAGATAAAAGGATGGGAAATATGTGGTAGAGGAAAGGTGAAGGCCGAGTTTAATTCGGTTTTTTGACGCAGGTCCGATCGGGCGGAAGTTTTTTTCTGACTTTGCAATTGATCGGGCAAGCTATTAATGATCGGGTGCCAGGGTTGCGCACCCGATCGGGCGAGTGCTGCCCGATGCCATCGGGCGGTGTTCATTTTTGACTGTTGACTTATGTGCATCACCCGATCGAGCACATCATCGGGCAGCCCAATTTCCATCGGGTGCCAGGGTTGCGCACCCGATCGGGCAACCCTTGTCCGATGCCATCGGGCGAGCCTTTTTTTCTTTTGCTTTCATTACGTGCAGCCACCCGATCGGGCGGTGTGCACCCGACGCCATCGAGCCAGCTACTATTCAGTAAGTAGCTCGCCTTTATGCTAAGTTGGGGCAAGTATGGCCAAATTACTTTTCAAATAGCATGTGTGCACATCAAAACACAAGATCTAGGAACACATTAGTACCCTCACGCTCTCTCACATTTCACAATCTACGAAACAAAGAAACAGAAAAACTAACTAAGGGATACGTGTTGCCTCCCGCAAAGCGCTGGTTTATGAAGGTTCCGCACGACCATATTACCTCTCTAGTCAGATGAATCAAGTGGGGAGGGATCGAAGCGAATCTCCTCCACACAACCAACAAAAGCACCCTCATGGTACAACTTCAGACACTGTCCATTTGCCTTAAACTTCCCTCCTTTTTGGTTGACAACCTCGATGGCACCATGTGCCTTCACGTCTGTCACCTCGAATGGTCCAGACCATCGAGATTTGAGCTTTCCAGGAAACAGTCTTAACCTGGAATTAAACAATAAGACCTTGTCGCCAACCTTGAACTCTCTTTTGCCAATCATCTTATCATGCAACTTCTTCGTTTGCTTTTTGTAGAGCCTGTGATTCTCATAAGCATCCAAACGGAGCTAATCCAACTCATTGAGTTGAAGAAGTCGTGCTTCACCTGCAGCTGTCAAATCAAGGTTAATCTCTTTGACCGCCCACGTAGAAAGATACTCCATTTCCACTGGTAAATGGCAAGCTTTGCCATAAAGCAGTCGATAGGGTGTGGTACCCAAAGAAGTCTTAAAAGCAGTGCGGAGCACCCAAAGAGTATCATCAAGTTTCAAGGACCAATCTTTTCTAGCTTTAGTGATAACTTTCTCAAGGATATTTTCAATCTGCCTATTGAACACTTCTACTTGACCACTAGTCTGGGGTTGGTAGGCTAGACCGACCTTGTGGGTGACTCCATGTTTTTTCAATAGGGCCTTGAAGGTGCTCTTATGAAAGTGAGAACCTCCATCACTAATACAACACGAGGGACACCAAAACGGGGAAAGATTAGTTTCTTAAACATCTTCATCACAAACTTAGAATCATTGGTTGGTGATGCTATAGCTTCTACCCATTTGGTCACATAGTCGACAACCATTAGAATATACCTATTCCCACAAGAGTTAGGAAAAGGTCTCATAAAATCAATCCCCCATACATCAAAAGGTTCGACCTCTAGAATCCCACTCTGTGGCATCTCTTGCCTTTTTGAAATATTACCCGTCCTCTGACAAGCATCACTGATATCACGTATTTATATAGAGTTTTCTCCCTTATTTACAAGCTAATTTGTGCGTCATTGGAGCTCTTGGGAGCTATTTTATGCTAACTTTCGTATATAGTTGTGGTTTCGTGTTTTAGTGTTGAATTGCAGGTTTTATGGAGTTCTCTCCTTATTCCCGAGCCATTTGGAAGTAACCACGGCTTTACGAGATGTTACGAGGCACGTAGGATGGCTCACGAGCTTTACAGATAGTTTAGGAGGTCCAAAGACCCCTAAACATGAAGATTAGAGAGCCAAAGAGTCAAGAAGGAGGTTTCCGTGCACTGATCGGGCAGAAATGGCCCGATCGGGCGAATAAATATTGATCGGGTATGAAAGTTGCGGGCCCGATCGGGTGAGGTTTGCCCGATCCGATCGGGCGAGGAAGCATGTCCCCAGACCCGATCGGGTGACCACCGCCCGACCCGATCGGGTGGAGTGCTGCTTGGTCTCGTTGCGGTGCTACAGGCAAGGGGAACACGCTGGCCCAAGTTGTAGCCAGGCCCGATCGGGTGGCAGCCTCGGGCCCGATCGGGTGGGCCGCTTTTCTCGCCTTATTGCTGCACTGCTGCTGCCAGAGCCCAGGAGTCAAGATTGGGGGAACTTGTATGTGGACCCGATCAGGTACTGTGCTCGGGCCCGATCGGGTCTGGTGCTTTAATCGCGCTTTTTCACTTTTTGGTTCCGTTTTTAGTGAACTTGAGGGGGTATTATAAATACCTTTTTCCTCATTATTTAGAGACATCTTTTATTCATCTTTCATTAGCTTTAGACTAGTTTTATTCTTCATTGTTCTTAGTTCAATTCAAACACTTTAGATTAATTTAGAGGTGATCAAACCTATTTCGATTTCAATAAAGTTCCTGTTTTCCGTTAATTGGTATTCTTTCTTACCCTAATCTCTTTTATTATTCTCAATTGTTTAGTTTATTTATTTAATCGCTCATGATACAATTGTTAGGGTTTCATATTAGTTTTGTTGTTGTTAATTCGATTATGAGTGAGTAGTCTCTTTCTAGGGTGTTAGATAGGAAAGCCATGTTTATACCATGATTGTGATTTAGACTCTTATTGATTTCTAGGGCTTGATTAGGGTGATTGTGATGTGGTTTGTTCTTTATTGAGTAATTAACGTTATTGCACAGTTTCGTTGGTTGCTTGTGGTTAATAGTTGTTTGCACAGATCCGTCTTACGACTAGAGGCCTAGGACACGTCAGTAGTTCTGATTACGTTAGTGAACATGCGGCGTATGTTGAACTATGAGCGTTGAGTCTTAACCATAGCTCAACATAGGCTCTAATCCCCCGACTCTTGACTTAGGTTTTGATAGCAGTTGACCTTGTTTGATTGGTATAAGCATGGTGGACCGACCTAATACCCTAGGTTTTTATTCCATAGTTAAATCCTTTGTTTAATTCGTCTTTCTTAGCTTAATCATTAGTTTAATTAATTCCTTCCTGATTTACTCTGGAGTAGCTGAATTGGTTGAATATTGATTTAGAAACTCTGTCTCCCTGTGGATTCGACCCTGCTTCCACTGACTACCTTAGTTAGAGGACCGTAGGTTTATTTTTGATTAGGTAATACGACTAAAACCCTATCAATCACAATACAAACAAAAGGCACGGGCATCCTTGAAAATCGAAGGCCAATAGAAACCACTATGTAGGACTCGAAAACCAGTCGCTTGGGAACCTAGATGGCCACTAGAGGGCATACTATGACAATGTAGCAAAACACCTTCCATTTCCCAGTCAGGAATGCAACGACGAAATATTCCGTCGGAGCATTTCTTATATAGGAAAGGATACTCCCAAAAATACATTCTAGCCTCATGATAAAACTTTTTTCGTTGCTGATATGTAAGATTGGGAGGATGGGAACCACTAACACAATAGGTTGCAAAATCAGCATGCCAAGGAGATTTAGACGAGACAGAAAACAAATGATCATCAGGAAAAGAGTCATCTATAGGAGGGTCAGAAGGTGATCCAAACCTCAACCTAGAAAGGTGGTCAGCGACCACATTTTGAGCACCTTCTTATCCTTTATTTCCAAGTCGAACTCTTGTAGCAAAAGAATCCATCTGATGAGTCTAGGTTTGGCCTTCTTCTTGGCCATCAAGTACTTCAAAGCAGCATGGTCAGTATGTACTATAACTTTCGAACCTATCAGATAAGTTCGAAATTTGTCCAATGCATAGACTATGGCTAACAACTCCTTCTTTGTCGTAGCATAATTAACCTGGGCTGGATCCAAGGTTTTACTGGCATAGTGAATAACATGGAGTAGTTTATCCTTCCTCTGACCAAGTAATGCCCCTATCACATAGTCACTAGCATCGCACATGATCTCAAAAGGGAGATTCCAATCTGGGGGTTGGATAATAGGGGCAGTGATTAATGTTGTCTTTATCATATCAAAAGACTCCAAATAATCATTAGTAAAATAAAACGTGGCACCTTTTAGCAACAATTGAGTAAGGGGTTTCGCAATTTTTGAAAAATCTTTGATAAACCTGCGATAGAGCCCCGCGTGACCAAGGAAACTCCTCACTCCTTTGACATTCATTGGAGGGGCAAGTTTCTCGATCACCTCAATCTTTGCTCTATCCACTTGGATGCCACGCTCAGAAATCGAGTGACCTAAAACGACACCTTCATTCACCATGAAGTGATACTTTTCCCATTAAGCACTAGGTTTGCCTCAACACATCTTTTAAGCACTTTTGACAAATTATGCAGGCAAACATCAAAATCAGAACCATAAACACTGAAATCATCCATAAACACTTGCATGTTATTTTCAATAGAGTCAGAGAATATGACCATCATGCAGCGTTGGAAAATAGCGGGAGCGTTACACAATCCAAATGGCATCCTACGATATGCGAAGGTGCCATAAGGACATGTAAACGTAGTCTTTTCCTGATCATCTGGATGGATGGGGATTTGAAAAAAACCAGAATATCCATCCAAATAACAGAAATAACTATGTTTGGCTAGCCTTTCCAACATCTGATCAATAAAGGGAAGGCGGAAGTGGTCTTTCAGAGTAGCGTTGTTAAGTCTACGATAATCAATGCACATATGCCACCCTGTGACAGTCCTGGTAGGAATTAAATCACCTTTTTCATTTTCAACAACAGTGCCCCCCCTTCTTGGGAACCACTTGCACAGGACTGACCCACTTCGAATCAGCAATGGGATAAATGATCCCTGCATCTAACAGTTTCATAATTTCTTTCTTCACCACCTCTTGCATATCAGGATTCAAACGTCTCTCAGGTTGAATGCAAAGGTGGTGATCCTCTTCCAGATTAATACGGTGCATACAAAAATCAGGACTAATGCCCTTCAGATCATCAATACTATACCCAATAGCCTTCTTGTGCATGCGAAGCACGGTAAGCAAACTTTACAATTGGCTATCTGTGAGTTTAGTACTGACAATCACATGACATTCTTCATTATCATCTAAAAATGCATACTTCAAATGAGAGGGTAGTGGTTTGAGTTCCACCTTAGTTACCTAAGGAGTAGAACTAGAGCATACACTTTCAAGTACCATAGTTTCCTGTTCCTGTTTAGCTCCATGGCCCTCTAAATCAGCAAGGCAGGCATCGACATCAGTATCGACGCCTAATGAATCACTATCAGTCAATGCTACCTCCAATGGGTCAGCATCACGTATCTGCTGAAATGCAAACATCACATCTTTGTCTACCACATCAATCCTGCAACAAGACTCTTCAAGCATAGGAGACTTCATAACATTGGTTAGTTTAAAAGTGACAGTATCATCACCAACACTCAAAGTCAGTGACCCTGACTTGACATCAATAACACCACCTGCAGTGCACAAAAATGGTCTGCCCAATATAATAGGAATTTGGGCATCCTCTTCCATATCCAACACAACAAAATCCACAGGAATGTAAAACTTTCCCGCCCTAATAGGGACGTCTTATAAAACACCTAGAGGGTATTTTATAGAACGGTCAGCCATCTGCAAGGTAATTTGAGTGCACTTAAGTGCCCCCATATTCAGTTTAGTACATACAGACAATGGCATGACAGACACAAATGCACCTAAATCACATAAAGCTTTATCCATAAAAAGTGCACCTACATGACATGAGATGGAAAAACTACTAGGATCTTTTAATTTAGGTGGAGATTTATTTTGCAAAACAACACTACACTCTTCAGTGAGTGCGACTCTATCTACCCCACCAAAATCTCTCTTTTTTGTGATCATCTCTTTCAAAAACTTAGCATAAACAGGCACTTGAGAAATAAGTTATGTGAAAGGAACCGTTACCTCAAGGTTCTTGACCATAGCCAAGAACTTACCAAGTTGTTGATCCACCTTGGACTTTTGCATTCCATGAGGAAAAGGCAACCTTGGTGTAAAAGGTGTATCAGAAACCTTATCCTTCTTCTTTTCTGACTGTTCAGCTTCCTCAGACAGTTCGACATCAGCCGTCTACTACCTCCTTCTCCTTGCTAGGGGCAGTATCATCATCAACGGGCATAGGAGGAGCAGCATAAGCAGTGCCACTACGAAGAGTAACGATGTTTGCTTGCTCCCTCTGTAATGCTTGCCCTGACAAGTGTCCCTACTGCCTCTGAGTATTAGTCTCTGCCAATTGAGCAATTTGAGTCTCGAGAAGTTTTATGTGTTTCTCTTGGGCTCTCTGTGCACCCTTATTGGCTTTCTACATAGCCAACAACTGTTTCTCTTGAGCTTTCTGTGCCTCCTCATTTATCTTTTGCATAGACAATACTAGTTTCATCAATTTAGATGTGATAGGCTCTTGTGGGGCTACATTTTGTGGTGCTGGCTGGAAATTCTGATGGGCAGGCCTTTGGAAGCCAGGGGGATTGTGAGGATTCCCTTGGTTTTGGTAGTAGTTGGGTTTTGGGTGATTTTGTGAGTGTTGATAGGAATTTTGTGGTTGTTGGTATGAATTTTGTGGCTGTGGGTTCTAAACATTTTTGCTTCTATAGGAGAGTAGTGGATTGTCTTTCCAACCAGGAGTGAATGTGTTGGAGTAGGGGTTATTTCGCTGTTTTTGGTGAAAAGCATTCGCCTGCTCCATATGATTTTGACCGAACTGACAATCATGGCCAAAATGACCTTGAATACCACACACCTCGCAATAAGATGAGGTGATGGGTGCAACTGCTGACATAACATTGATGCTCATAGGCGGAGGTGTCGAACTAGAAGACTTCATTGTTTGTAACTGCTGAGTCAACTAAGCCATATGAGAAGTAAGCAATGAAATTGCATCAACATCAAGTACCTTCTTAGTCAAACTCCTAGATGATGAATGGTCATTTGCAGCGAGATTTGCTAGGAAATCATAACCCTCATCAATAGCCTTGTCTAGAAAGACTCCTCCTGCAGACGGATCAACGATTTTCTTCGTCTGGGGTTGCAGACCATTGTAAAAGGTCTGCGTCAGAAACCACTTGTCCATATTATGATGTGGACATTCCCTCTGTAAGTCTCTGAATCTAGTACACGCTTCCCTCAATGTCTCATCTGGCTCTTGGGAAAACGTGGCCAACTTGTTTCGAATTTCTGCTGTTTTTGTGGGAGGGTAATATTCATGAAGGAATGCAGCAGAAATCGCCGACCATTCTGTCTCAGTGATGTCGCTGAACCACCTCTGAGCTTTTGTATCTGAGTGAGAACTCAATTACCATAACTTTCAGCTGCTCAGGTGTGACTCCTTGATGTTTAACAGTTCTGCAGAGTTGTTGGAATCTCTGCAGATGGTTAGCCGGATCTTCAGAAGGATGCCCATCAAACTGATTCTGCTACACCATATTAATTAGTGCAGGCTTAATCACAAAGTTGTTTGCAGCAATAGTGGCATCTGTGGACCTGTGGGTATGCCTTTAGGATTAGGCACCCCATAAGATTTCAGTGACTTCGCCATTGGTAATGTAGAAATCTCTGAATCAGGTTTCTCTAGATCAAATTCTGCTCTAAGATCCCGAAGTATTGCTTCCGTATCGGGATCTCCAGGAACTATATGAGTTTTCTTTTGATACATGGACATAAAAGAGAAACAAGAAGATAACCGTGAGAACGGCCTCAATTGGAACAGGAGGTTCCAATGAGGCAAAAGAAGTACGCTAATTAATCGAATAAAAACTAGAATACTAGCCGTCTCCCCGGCAACAACGCCAAAATTTGATAGGCTAAAGTCGTATCACCTATTCAAATATAATTCCTACAGTCCTCTAACAATGGTAGTCAATGGAAGCAGGTTCGAATCCACAGGGAGACAGAGTTTCTATATTAATATTCAACCAACTAACTACTTCAGATGAAGTCAGAGAAGATTAACTGAACTAATAATTAAACTAAGGAAGACGAGAATTAAACTGAGGTTTTAACTATGGAATAAAAGCCTCGGGTATTAGGTCGGTCCACCATGCGTATACCACTCAAATAGGGTCAACCACTATCGAAACCTAAGTCAAGAGTCGAGGGATTAGAGCACGTGCTAAGGTATGGTTAAGTCTCAACGCTCATAGTTCAACATATGCCGTTCACTAACGTAATCAGAACTACTGATGTGTCCTAGGCCTCTAATCGTAAGACGGATCTGAGCAAACACCTATTAACCACAAGTAATCAATGAAATTGGCCACTTACATTAATCACTAATCAAGAACAAACCACATCACAATCACTCTAATCAAGCCCTAGAATTCGATAGGAATCTAAACAACAATCATGGTATAAACATGGCTTCCCTATCTAACACCCTAGAAATAGAACTACTCAGACATGATCGAATTGAAAATAACAAAACTAATTGGAAACCCTAACAATTGCAACATGAACTAATTGAATAATCAACAATTAAACTAGAGCAATTAAGAAATAATAACAAAGCAATAAGAAGGAAGATTACCAATTTGAAAGAAAGCAATAACTTCAATTCAATTGAATCCAGGTTTGATCGCCTCTACAATGGAAACTAATGAAAACTAAATTTTAGAGTTCCCTAATTGTTCAAGATAATGAAAGATACATGTAAAAATAACCTAAAAAGTATTTTTAGTCTTCTAGGAAAACAATAAGATAGAATAGGAAAAGATGCAAATCGCGTCTTCCGTGTCTTCCACCCGATCGGGCACAGGGCCGCCCGATCGTGCCTGGGAACAATCTTTCAGCAGCAGAAAAATAGTGTGCACCCGATGGGATCGGGCGATGAGCACCCGATCGGGGCCGCAACACCAGCACCCGATCGGGCAAGGTTGCCCGATGTCGTCGGGAGAAGCTTATCTCCATCAGTGCTAACCGATAGGGCAGAAAACCTCTAGTTTTGGGGCTAGAAGATCGTACTCGATCGGGCGTTGGTTACCCGACCCGATCGGGCGGAGCTAATCTCTGGCTTGCTTCATACTTGGCTTCAGACACCAAGTCTTTTAAAAATTCTTCTTTGCAAGGGGGTTCGAATACCATCTCAAGACCACCTATATGCCTCATAACCTTCCGCTATAGTATGGTGATCAAAATGCCAAGTAAATCGGGAGTTTTTCCCCAGAACCTGCAAAACGATATGAAACAGACAAACCACAAGTATATCGAAATAGTTAGCATAAATAGCTCCTAAGAGCGTCAATACCGCATAAATTAGCTTGTAAACCAAGGGAAAAACTCTATAAGAAATCAATATATCAAGTATCAGTTGGAAGCTTACAATGATCTTTGTAAGGAGCATGACATTGTTTTGGTGAGGACCATTCCCGGAAAACCTCGCCAAAATGGGATAGCGGAGCGGATAAATAGAACACTACTTGAGAGAGTTAGGTGCATGAGGTTATTTGCGGGTCTCCTAAAGTGCTTTTGGGCGGATATCGTTAGCATCGCGGCTTATTTAATAAACCGTGGACGTTCGGTACCCTTGGGGTTCAAGATACCGGAGGAGGAGTGGAGTGGTAAGGAGGTGTCCTATTTGCAATCCGAAAAGAGAGACAAGCTTGACCCTAAAGCCATGAAATGCTACTTTGTGGGGTATGGTGATGAGAAATATGACTATAGAGTGTGGAATCCTAGTAACCGCAAGGTTATTAGGCATTGTGACATTACCTTTGATGAGAACTCCTTGTATAAGGATAATTTTGGTGGAAAGTCCGTTAAGAGAGAATCCATTGAGAGTGAGCGAGGGGTTGTTGAGCTAGATGGTGATGTGAGAATTGGAGAAGAAGATGAAGATGTGCCAATTCAACATGCATTTTCTCAACATGTTGTGCAAACTCCGGATGATCTGGTTTCTAGTGAATCGGAGGAAAATGAGGATACTTTTGAGATGGAAGAGGTTGAGGTTCAAGGTGAGCCTAGTGAGGTTCGTGATCGAGGAACCAAAGACACAAGCCACCAGTGAGAAGAACATCAAGGCTCTCTTTAGCATCGAATAGGTTCACACCACCACCTATAAAGAAGACTTCGGCGAATTACTTGTTGACGGATTTCGGTGAGCCGGAATGTTATGTTGAGGCAATGAGGTTGGGTGATTCGTTGAAGTGGGAGCATGCAATGAGTGAGGAAATGAGCTCATCGAAGAAGAATGACACTTGGGTATTGGTTGACTTGCCTAAGGGCAAGAGAGCATTTTTGTGCAAGTGGATTTTTCGCAAGAAGGATGAGCCGGATGGTAGTATTCGGTATAAAGCAAGACTTGTGGTGAAAGGTCTTTTTACAAAAGGAGGGCATTGACTTTCATGAGATTTTTGCTCCGGTTGTGAAGTTGACTACCATTAGAATCTTGTTGGCAATTGTGGCTTCGGAAAACTTGTTCCTTGATAAATGGATGTGAAAACGGCGTTTTTGCATGGTGATTTGGAAGAAGAAATCTACATGAAACAACCGGAAGGGTTTGAAGCTCGGGAAAGGAAGACATGGTATACAAGCTCAAACAGAGTCTATATGGGTTGAAGCAAGCTCCAAGACAATGGTACAAGAAGTTTGATAGCTTCATGTTATGCAATGGTTTCGTGAGAACGGATGGCGATCATTGTTGTTACTTTCAAAGGTACGTAGATGGGTATGTTTACCTGCTTTTGTTTGTTGATGATATGCTCATTGCGGGTACTAGCATGAAGTTTGTGAATGACTTGAAGAGGAAGTTGTCGGAGAGATTTGAGATGAAAGACTTGGGTGAGGCTAAGCAAATACTTGGCATGAGAATCTCTAGAGACTTATCGGCGGGTTTGTTGAGGTTGTCTCAAGAGAAGTATGTCAAGAAGGTGCTAAAGGTTCAACATGGTTGATGCGAAGCCTCGTAACTCACCTTTTTCGGTGGACCTCAAATTGACAAAGGAGGATTCACCCAAGACAAAGGAAGAAAAGGAAAGGATCGCCACTTTTCCTTATGCTTCAACCGTGGGGAGTATGATGTATGCTATGGTTTGTACTAGGCCCGACATTGCCCATGCGGTGGGAGTTGTGAGTATATTCATGTCAAATCCGGGTGAGCGACATTGGGAGGCCGTGAAATGGCTCTTGAGGTACTTGTTGGGTACCTCTAGTATGACTCTTTGCTTTGGGAGGAATGGAGTTGTTCTTGAAGGATTTGTGGATGCCGATTTCGGGGGATGCTATGACTCAAACAAAGCACTTCGGGGTATATTTTCACTATTGGTGGTACGACCATTAGTTGGACGAGCAAGCTCCAAAAGTGTGTGTCCATGTCTACGACGGAAGCCGAGTATGTTGCTATGTCGGAGGCGGGGAAGGAGATTGAGTGGTTGAAGAGTTTCCTTGAGGAAATGGGTATGAAGCAAGAGGTTTGTGTGTTGCATAGTGATAGCCAAAGTGCGGTGCAATTGGCTAAGAATCCTATGTTTCACTATCGCACTAAACACATCAAGAGGCGGTATCACTACACTAGGAGTCTAGTGGAGGATGACTCTATGTGTTTTAGGAAGATTGCCGGATCGAAGAATCCGACAGATATGCTCACAAAGGTTATAACTTGTGAGAAATTGGGGTTGTGTAGGACCTCAATTGGGCTCCATCCATGAGTGGTGGATGGTTGTAATGGTGGGAGCGCTATGGTGAAACATTGAGGTGATGATTGATGATGATGAGAGATGTGTTGGGGATGTTGGAAGCTCTTAAGAGCCGTCTGCCTGCACCGAGAAGGAGAGAACGGAGGACCAGCATGTCTTCAACGGCCATTGCTTACTCCTCAACATGACACTCGCACTTAAGCTTGCACCGAGAGCGAAGGACCGACAAGTCTTCAGCTTTGCTACTTGACATGACTAAGAGAAGAGCCAATAGATCAATACATCAGTGACAGTCATGCACGACTCCTAACAGCAAAACTCCACACTATCAACAAGATTTCTAGTTGACAGGACTGAGAGAAGAGGCCAATATATCAACACATCGGTGACAGTCATGCACGACTCCTAACAGTAAAACTCCACACTCTTAACCATTCGTAGTCCTCAACTTATACTCACTTAAGCCTGCCATGACAAAAGCCATCAAGACAAAAATTCTCCTGACATCTCGCATTCCAAGCATATGTTGAATAAATGAGCCACAAAATCGACAAAAATCTGTGTAGTCATATGTGCAAGCACTAGCATCTTTATTAGAGAATTTCCACTAACCTATTAGTTGTGTAAAATCAACTAATTCATATACAAATGAGTTATGAATGACTTGACGAAAAAAGGTTAATTCTAAGAAGATGTCTCACAAAGTTGAAATTCTCACAAGCACCTTAAAATGGTTAAAGGTCTTATCAAAACAACTAGGAGTCAATGAAAAAGCTACAGTCAGATAAGGTCGAATCCAGTGAGGATTGGATAATGACTCCTAGTAAGTAACATTGACTAACATGTGCAGAATGAAATTGTAGTGAACATTTTCGACGAAAAGAATAAAGAATACAAGAGATTAAAAGGAGTTATACGAGTGGGCTGACCTGTAGGTACATCACTCCCTGATTTGGAAGCCATAGATCAGCTCCTGAAAGATAAAGAACAAAACTTAGATGTTCAAGATCTAATATTATCGCAAAATCGATCCATCTGATGAAATATCAGCTTGACTACTGAACGTGTTAGCAGTTGATGACTACAAATTGAAGATATTTGGATTTCACTTTTGCAAATAAAACTTGAATTGGCAAAGCAAAGAACAGAAAAGACGATAAAAAATAGAGGAATCAAGTTGATAGATTTTGATATTTAATCATGGGTTGTTGATTGAATGTAACAATGTCACTCTGTTCCTGGTTGGGTGTTGTGATATTTGAATCCCTATAGTCGAATTTCCCGGCCTACACTATATGAAGAACACCACAAATAATCAAAGATCTTAGTTTAAAATTACAAAGAAAATCACACCTTCCATGTTCTCAGTCAATGCTCGAAATTCTTGATTCAGAATTTTGAGAAATGGAAATTCCCTAAACACTAGCTCCAACATACATGTCGACCAAACTATCGATCAATCTCCGGCATATGAACCCCTAGATTTCTTTCAACCTAGATAATTAATAATAGAAAATCTAACGAAGAAAAGTGATGAATTAACCTCTCAACTCAATATAATATAGGAAACTGGAATCATAATTTCATCTCGATTATAATTTAACTAAAATTAGTGAAAAAAGAAAAGGGAAAACCTGAGTATCGAAATCTGCGAGAATACCATCTTTGTTGATGCCGTGTTCGAAGATGCCATCTTTGCTGATGTTGTGTGTTGAATCAAAGTGTTTCTGAGGAAGAACAAGAAGCGTCATGCTTCAACTAGCATCTGGTTTTTCAAGGTTTTAAGTGAATGATCTTGTTTGCATTTCTTTTTGAAGAACTCACCCATGGATTCCATTTCTTTTTCAAGAACTGAAGATTGGAAAATCGAAGAGATTCCAAAACCAAACGTAATAAAAAATAAAATCATAATAGCAACTCTACATTTCTTTACTTTCTATCTTTAACGTCGCTGATTCCTAAACATGAAAAGCAACTCTAAAGTTTCCAAAACCAAACGTAATCTTATCAATTAACGATTCAAAACTTCAAATCAATTTCAGCTCCAAAAAATTATAAATAACATCAAAATAGCAGCAAATCTGAAAGAGTAATGTAAAACAACACTAATCTAGATTCAAAGAAACATTTCAACACTTCTTTCATTTGAATCTTCAACATTATTGATTCCTAATCAAGACGCAAAAGTAAGATTCATAAAGCTCAAAAGAGATTTCTAGATCAAAAACTACAGAAAAGAAATGTATTAGCAAATTAATGAAATGAACAAGCTACATCAGTCCAAGGAACTAACCTGAAGAGATCTGAAACGAGAGCGAGGAACATCAGCTCATTAAAGAGATTGTATAACTTGAAAGTAAACCGGCGAACTTCAATGGGCGCTTGACATTTGGGTGACGGCGGTTGTGCAACGAGCAACTTCAATAGCAGTGGAGAGGAATTGCAAGCAGCGAGAAAGTGTCTAATTAGGAATTTGGCGATGCATACACTAAAGAGTGAGAGGAATAAAAGTATTTTGGGCAATTTAGCTGCGGGCCTTAGAGAAGCCCGTCTCAAAGTGATTTTTTGTGCAATTTTGTTGCGGGCCTTACACAAAACTCGCCTCAAAATGAAACTTAGTTACGGGGTCTTTAAAAGGCCCGCAGCTAATGAACAGTAGCTACTGGCTGTTCAACTAGGCCGCCTTTAATGGGGTGCAACAATAACTATTTTTTCCACTAGTGTACGTTCACTCTTTATAAATCTATTGTGTTAAGTTTTTTGGTTTGTTTATCGGGTTGAGGTGACTTTGTGTCGTTTGGGGGGTTTTATGGATTGTTGGGGGTAGTCTAGATTTACGTGATGATTTGGGTGGCTTTCGAGGTGGTCTAATTTTTTTACCTAGCGATCTGGTGGATTTTCGGGGTTAGATTATTGTTTTTGTTGTGGCTTTGAAGGGGTTTGAACGTTGAAGTGTTGAGATTTTGAGAAATGGGAATGAACGAAAGAAGATCAAAATAGCCATCTTATCTTATCTATATTTTCGTAAGTATAGAAAGTCATTTTTATTTTCAAAAAGAGAAAATAACTCAAGGACCCACCCTCTTAACCTTACATTAGTTAAAGTTTACATAAAAAGAGAGAGGAGGTCCCAAACGGTGAAAAAGAAGTGGTAAGTCCTCAATTGTGAAAAAGTACAAAGTTCAAGCCCTTCTTATTACTCGTCATCCGTGTGTGTGACAAAAAATTTCTTTGTTGGTGACATTTAAGATGGTATTCTAAGCCACAATACAAAATTGGACTTCTGCTAGTGATACTTTAAGATGTTATTTTTATGGAATATGAAATATCCATCTAAGTTATTTTATACAACTATACAAGTGTTGGCCTTTAATTTCGTTAATTTGGAAATATATCTTTGCGATATCAATCAATCATTAAATATTTAAATGAAGTCATGATTCAATTCAAATTGATTGAGTTTGATTACACAATGATGTTAAGGTCCCGTTCAGTTCAACTTTATTTTACTGAACTGAACTTATTTTTACTGAATTGAACTTATTTTTGCTGAACTGAACTGAACTTATTTTTACTGAATTGAACTTATTTTTGCTGAACTGAACTGAACTTATTTTTACTGATTCATGTTGTTTTTTCTTCTTTGCACTACTGATTTTTACTGAACTGAACTTATTTTTACTAAACTGAACTTATTATTGCTGAACTGAACTCATTTTTACTGAACTGAACTTATTTTTATTGAACTGAACTTATTTTTACTGAATATTATTATTTTAAGTTGAACTGAACAGGGCCTAAGAGGTTGTTTATATAAACAAGTTTTAAATCTCCGATCCTAAAAAAAATACTTCCTCCGTTTCTTTTTAATTGCAACAAACTCAAGTGGGTGGACTACTAGGCAAAATTTCAGTGTGAGTATGAAAGGGATGGAGAGAGAAAGTGGGGCATGTGATAAGGAGAGAGATAGAGAGAAATGACTTGTAATAAAGGAAATAAAACATTTGTTGCAATTAATTTGATATTTCCATTTTTGGCAAATGTTGCAATTAAAAAGAAACGGAGGAAGTACTTCTTTAGTATCAAATTAGACGCGCACTTTATTATGTAAACTCTAATGCATTTTTTTTTATGCGAGAGAGATATATAGGAAAAGCCATGTGGTAGGAAAGAGAAAGAGAGAAGGAAAAACCAAATAAAGAAGTGTAGCATCTAATAAGAAATTTCCTTATTTAGAAAGTGTAGCAACTAAAAACGGAGGAAGTACTAGATTTAAATGCATACAATGTGTATACTAAAACATATAAATAGTTGTTGGAAGAGAGAAAAGAATAAAGATTATGAAAAGGACCAATAAGTTGTGTTAGGGGGTGTTTTCATATTGTTCAAAAATAAATTGTCAGTTAATTATGGAGAGGAAGTCATTCAAGAATTATAAAATTAATATTGATTTTTGGTGCCTCTCCCCCTTATAAAATTAAGACATTTGGAGTTCTTATAAAGTTACATGCTCTATCCATTAATATTTTTGTTTAAAAATAATTTTTAGCTAGGACATTTAATCCGGTTCCTTAATTTGAATATGTTTGGTTGATTCATCTTATTGATGAGCAAAACAACAAATTATGCGGGCCGACTTTCTCTCTTTTGCTCTTATTCTCTATACTTTTTCGCCTTTTTATTGCTCTATATAAACAAATGCTCAAATGTCATTGTAGTTTTCAGTTTTTTGGTTTTTTGTATTTGAAAGTCATATGATATATGTCTTATAATAAATAAAAAATTATTCAAATTTATTGAAAACATGATGATTTTGAAAACTGACAACTAAAAAGTGAATACCACTTTTTGTGGTTTCCTCTTTTTTGATTTTAGTTTTTTAAAAAAAATTGAAAACCGAAAACAAAAAACGATAACGAACGGCCCCTGAGTTTCCAGTTCCATAAATTTAATTTGAAAACGTTTTTGAGATATCAATCACAATATAATCTTTATATAAATAGGGACAAAAGTCATGATTCAAGTCAGATCTACTAACTTTCATTTATTTTATAGTTCTACTGGCTTTCATTAATGATACTTCAAGATGATTTTTGTTTTCAGAAGAAAAGTCTATCCAGGATCGTATACATTCATTGATTAGTTTTCAAATTCTTAAATTTTTAAATAATATCTTTTAGATATCAATATAAAAGAGACAAACCCATAATTTAATTCAAATTCATCTTATGTTTAAAATAAGAAGGAGTTCGAGTCACAACACCTATTAGTAGGTCACAACTCTCATCACTTAAAGCTACATATGTAAACAAATTTCAAGTTACAAATGGAAAGAAGGTTATATATTTTTTTTATCTCCTTATTTTTTATGAAAGTTTGAGTCACAATGATCTTACTCGGAATCACAATTCACCTCCTCATTTTGACACAAAAAATTATATTCATATAAACACACATATATACTCTATGTATATATGGAATAAAATCAGATAACAAATTATATATTTGTATATATGGAAAAAATCGAATAACAAAATGCAAAAACTGTAGCACAGGGAGAAGCATATAAACCTTTTATTTAAGATGCATTATACAAGGATTCATTAAAACTTTATAAGAAGTAAACAATTTTACGTATTTAACTTAAGAAATCTTGAGCAGCTTCAAGTTTGTAAAAATTTGTATAGCTTTTTTGTAAGCTAATATTTTTTTTTGGTAACATAATTGTTTTTAGTCCAAAGAATAACTAGTTGTCGTCATACTACCTAATACAAAAAAGATGCATACTAAGAGATGTATATGTGGATTGGTGTTAAAAATGTTAAAGATATTGGAAAATATATTCCTATATAATTCTAATATATCTTACAATTGATTTCACGAGTTGGCGATTTTATATACCATTTCCTAATATATTGTGATCACACCCTCCAAAGAACTATATATACATAGAACACACATTCAAGTTTCAACTATTACTTCATACGTGAATCAAACTTTCAAAAAATGGCCCGTCAACTTTTGCAAAATTTTCTTCTCTCATTTGTCTTCCCATTACTTATATCTGGTAAGGTTCACCAATATCTCTTTCTTCACTTCTTATACTACCAAGTGTTTGGTCGAACCATAGAAGTAATAAACACATCATTCGAGTCGGGTCGAGTTAGAGTTCGAAATTCTTTTATGTCATATTCGAATGATGAATTATTAAGTTAATTTGTTTTATTTTTGGTTCCTAGTAAATTAAATATATTTTTATAAAAATCAATAAATACAAGAAAAATTCTTCAGTTCGATTTATTTTGAGTCTGGTCAAAATCATGTCATTTTTTTAAGGTACAAAATCAAGGTTTTTACTTGTTTGTTCCAAGTATAATTTGAGTCTTATTTACTCAATACTTATGTTTGTGTACAATTTTCATTTAGTTTAATGAAAGACTGAAAGTCAATAGTCGAATTTATTTCCGAAGTTTCATTATTTATTTATTTCATTGATGCAGGACATATGATGGGTACTGAGAGTGACAATCTATGCAGTTTAGGATTAGGACAATGTGGGCAAGATTGCAACCAAAGGTGTCTACAAATGCACCCAGGTGATAAAAGCCATGGAGACTGTGATTATACCATGATGCCACCACTTTGCACTTGTTATTACGATTGCAATCCATCTCCACCAGCACCGCCGTCGCCACCGCCAGCGAAGAAATGCCACTCCAACAATGGTGTATGCAGCATTGCGAGTTGTGATGATCAGTGCTGCACAAATAGGTGCAAGAGTACATTCTCTGGATCAAGTGAGGTGTCTGGTTTATGTCAAGAGATTGTAGGGACTCCTTATAGACTTTGTTTGTGCGAGTATGATTGCTAGGATTTTACTACCTTAATTATTTTGGGTTATGTCATAGATTGTTTTCTAAGTTTTTTGTGGAAGACCTAAAAGACTTTTTCTAGCATGTGATTTATCACTTTTTTGCAGTAGTTTTGATTGCCTCTTTTATCATTGTAAGGAAGTCATACCTAAATTTGCCCTAATATATGTGAAGTTTTGAAAATTATTATGATTTGTGTTTTTTTGCTTATATAACTTTGATCGTTACTATCTTTTTTTTTTTGGTGAAAGACGGAGAGTTAAATAGATCAACTAAAGAGTTTGTTACAGTCTAAAACATAATCGTTCCAACAATAACTAGGGGGTTGGGGAAAGTTCCTAGTTACATTTAAGGACGAATCCTCCATTCTACAAACTTTAGCTAGCCCATCCGCGATCTTGTTGGCTTCCCTTGCGCAATACTTGAAGCAGACATCATTAAAATTGGCCTTCGACTCCCTGCAAGCATTCACAAGGTTACTGTAAGGGGAAGGAAAGCTTTCATCACAATTCAGCAGCTCAACCGCGATCTTGCAGTCGGAGAAGACCATCACATGTGGCATCCTCATAATCGCAGCTTGTCTGAGGCCTTCCAAAATGGCGCTAATCTCAGCCTGCAAAACATCATGGGCATATATACGTTTACAGAAACTCCTTTCCCAATTCCCTTGATGGTCTCTTAGAACGCCTCCAAGTCCGACCGGTTCGAGTTTATCTACAAAACTGGCATTAGTGTGTATGGTGACCGCATTAGGGGGAATACATAGTTTCAATGGTATTGAGGTGGTGGCAGCGCCACTTCATTTGTTGGCAAGGAGGTAGTTTTTGGTTTCTTTTGTGGCTAGCTTGATGAGTGTTTCAGCTTTCATTTTTTGTATTTGTGGTTTGAAGATGGCAATATTTCTTTCTTTCCAAAGGTTAAAACACGTAGCGGCGAAGAGGGAGCTCCAAATCAGTCCCGACCCCTCCCCATTGTAGCTAAGGTTCGATTTCAGCCAATCTTTGAAGTCAAGGTACTGGGCATTGAGGGCACACCCTAAGACACTCCAAACCTCACTGGGCAGTTGGCAAAAACGCAGGATGTGAGCTGTGTTCTCTTTGTCAAACAAACACGCATGGCAAGAGGTATCCAAATTAACTCTTCTAGTTGCTAGTAGGGTCTTATGTGGAATTCTATCTTGCCAAGCTAACCATATAAAGAATCTAATTTTCGGCTCACACTCAATCCTTCATATCCATTCCAAGTTCTCACCACTACCCCCATTTCCCAGTTGTTCATTATATGTTAGGGACACGGAGAAACCTTTGTAAGAGGTAAAGTGGGGGAAAGAATAATCAAGTTGGTCTTGTTTTGTTGAAATGAGATGGCCCTTAATTCTATCAACAATATGTACGGGAAGGAAATGGTACAACCCCTCCACACTCCACTTACCATTACTTATATAGTCCCCCACCATCTTAATCTCCTCGTTCTCCTCTAAAGGGCCACAAGCAAAATCTCTTAGGGCGCCTATGTGTAGCCAATTATCATACCAAAAACTAGCTCTTTCCCCATTACCTATAATCCATAGATTATGCTTTTGGAGAAGATCCCACCTTTTACCAATATTCTTCCAAATCCTAGATCCATTTTCAAACTTCGTGATTTTATTCCCATGGACATATTTGGAAGCTAAGCAAGTTCGTGCTAGGCTTTTGGGACCTTGGGCTATCTTCCACCCTAACTTGGCCATAAATGCCTTGTTCATGTAGAGTTGGTTTCTAATGCCTAGCCCTCCTTGGTGTTTAGGGAGAAAGGTAGTGTGCTTAGAGATGAGATGGATCTTCTTCCCACCCTTTTCCTCCCCCCAAAGGAAATCATTACAAACTTTATCTAGCTCATTAAGGGTAGCTTTGGGGAACATTGTTGTTTGCATATAATATGAAGGAAGGGCCGATAGGGTTGATCTTATGAGACAAACTCTCCCCGCCTTAGAGAGGAATTTGGTCTTCCAATTTGCAAGTCTATTTCTCATCTTTTCCACCACAAATTGGACCGTAGACTTTGTCGGGTTCTTATGTGTCAAAGGAAGATCGAGGTAGTTGCCTAAGTCCTTCGACTCTCTTATGTTAAGCGTTGCTTCCATGAGTCGTCGATGTTCCTCACAAGTATTCTTAGAGAAGATGAGTCTAATTTTTCCTCATTAATCTTTTGTCCCGAAGCCTCACAAAAGGCTTTAAGAGTCTCTCTAACACTAAATACGGTCTCCTCATCTACTCTACCAAAAAGTAGTACATCGTCCGCAAACATGAGATGCGACACCTCCACTTTGTCTCTACCTACAAGAAAGGGTGTCCAAGTTTTGCGTTCACATTCCTTGTGTATGGCTAGGGAGAGGGACTCAAGGCAAAGACTGAAGATGTACAGGGACATTGGGTCACCTTGTCTAAGACCCCTAGAGTGTGTGAAACTTTCCGTCTTCCTACCATTCACTAGGACCGAGGAGGAGGCTTGGGTAATGCAAGTCATGATTAGGTTAAGGGATGTAGAGTCTAAGTTCAAATTTGTAAGTGTATTTCTCACGAAGCTCCACTCCATTCTATCATAGGCTTTCTCTAGGTCAAGTTTAAGTGCAAACCAACCCAATCTACCCTTCCTCTTAGTCATGGAGTGAAGTATTTCCGTGGCCACAACAAGATTCACATCCGTCCCTCTCCCCTTAGTGAAGCTATTTTGGTTTGGGGAAATCCAGTTATTCATGAAAGGTTTAAGCCTCTCAACAATAATCTTCGTGGTGAGTTTATAAAGGGTGTTGCAAAGACTAATTGGTCTAAAGTGTTTCACCATCTCCGGGTTATCTTGCTTCGGTATTAGGCAAATCAAAGCGTGGCACAGGTCCTTAGGAACACTACCCCCCCCTAAACCAACTCCTAACCTCAGCACACACTTGTGGCCCAACCTTATCCCATTTTTTTTGGAAAAAATAGCATGGAAACCATCGGGTCCTGGGGCCTTGAGAGGTTTCATTTGCCACAGGATGTTCTTGATTTCAACTGCGGATGGTTCAAAGGCAATGTGGGATTCTTGGTTACTAGGGTTTACAACACTTATCGACCTCAACTGCTCTGTCGTGTAGAGCTTCTGGAAGGCCCCCCTAATATGTTATTTGACACGCTCTGGTTAATCTAAGGTCAAGCCTACCTCATCTCTAATTACAAGGATGCGACTACGGTTTCGTCTGAGGATAACAAGGATCGTTACTATCTTTACTTTCCTTTAATTAAGACACGTCCTATGATATTTTACAATGTTAGGGTCAAAGTGATGTATGAGAATAAGGTCAAAAAGTTAAAGTGTACCAAATAAACACAAACAGAAGGAGTAATTATTAATATTTTTAGAGAGAATGTTCTTAGTCTCTTATTCTCTTATACACAAACAAGCGGGAGTAATTTATGGACTTTTCACAAGATGTATCGGTGTTTGATTCTCAATAAGGGTAATAGGGAAAGTAGAGTAGGGAATTTCTTAATTCTATCCTTGCCTTGGGTTTTGAGATAGAGTAGCACCGCACGTTCCTTATAACCAAAAGTTAATAACAAATAAAATCCGAACAAATAAAAATATAAACACAAATGGAAATATTAGATCCTTAATATTATTTGCTCAAGCTTTCTTAATAAATTAAGATACTTAAGTTCACACAATGGCCACAAAGCCCACAATTCTACGATCACACCACGACACGAGGCCCACGAATCCATGATCAACATATAAGTCCATAAACATCAACTACTTCATACAACTATATAACCATTAGTCCATTTCCAGTCTAAAACAACATTAAAAGATAAGAAAATGAATGTAACCAACGTAGAAACCCCAAACTATAACGCCACCAATTCACCATAACAGTTTGGGACACACTGACACATAATCTTCACTACCCTGAAGTGGTGCATGACTGGCTGTAATACACCCTTCACCACCACCACCGCCACCCGCTCCTTGTCGGTCTAGGCGTACAATGGACTCCTTCCTACACTCAAGACTACTCTAACCCCACCGCAACCCTCCAACAATGTGTCGAAGACCGGTGCTTAATATTCCACCTACACAACTCTATCTCCTCACCCCACATTCTCCGCCGCGTTCTCGGTGATCCCACCATCACCTTAGGGCTCTACAACCACTCTGATGCGGCTAAGCTAGCCGCCTCGGATCATGGCCTCTGCATGGTGGAGGGGATGCCCATTGATCTGAGGCGTTACGTTGTTGGCCGTGATGGGAAGATTGCTAAGGAGGTGGTTGGGGTTGAGGTTGAGTGGAGTGATGAGGTTAGTAAGAGTTGAGTGATTGGGAGGTTGTGGAGTTGAGTCTTAAGCAAGTTGATGCATATCTTGGATACATTATTGGGATGAAGGTTCGTGCTTGGAGCCCATGAATCATATAGTCCATGAGGACGACAAAGTCGACAAGGAATTGAACACTGAGGGCATGCTTGGATTGAGGTGATGTATTGAGCAGATAATATAGAAGATAAACTTATAAGAATATGAAGGTGAACTAGTATTTAGCCCCTGGTGATGTTCTGGGTTTTCGGCGTGTTATAATGTACTAGTAGTATTTTTTGTCAATTAAATATTATTTGGTACTGACACATAACACATGTAAGTGAAAAGAGTAAAACAAATCATTTTATTCATAATGAGCATTTAAATATTATAGTTTAATAGGAGGACTAAGCCACTCGACTTATATGCTAACTATATCCTACCAGATTTTCCGTGGGACTTAGCTCACACATGCCACAAAGGCTTCAAGCAGAAAGGAAAAACATCCAAGCTTCATGACTAGGTTGAAAAAGCTCTTATTGATCAATACAATTTACATTTCACAAAAGCATACTATAGATCAATTATTGGGAACATATGATCGAAGAATAAAGATATGATTGAGATATCTTTAAAAAGATTATCTGAAGAATTTTTCTTAATAAGCGTTGGTTAATACTACCTCCTTTCCATATGTATTGCAACCTTTGATATTTTTCGGTATTAATACACTTCTCTTTTACCTTCTTTTGTGATTTATATTTAAGGATAAATATACTCATGTGTGATCTTGTTAGATTCGTCTCGATATATTTTTAATTTATAGAATTTTTTTGTCATAAACAACCTTTTATAGGCACATTTTTGCGAAAAACAACTTTTTAATTTTTTGTTGCAACTTACAATCTTAAACCTTTTTTTTTCGAAACGAAACCTTTTCTAGATTTCCGTCATTGACTGTTAACTCTAGTCCATTAACTGTCAGCTGGTTGTATTTTTTTCTTCAACATTTTCGTTCCCTCCTCTTTCTCCCGTTTTCCGTCTTATTTATCTTATAAACATGTTGCCTCCCTAAAATCATTTATTCCCACTAAAAGTTTTTCCTCTTGTCTTTGTTGTGTAGGCAGTAGTAACCAAACCCTAATTTTGGTATCTAAGAAGTCTAATTTGAGATTTCACCATTGTGTCCAAGACGTCCTTGTAGCCACTGCAAACCCGCACTCACATTTCACCATTATTGAAGGGAAAGAGAATTTTAAAATTTTGGTGAGCAAGAACCCTAATTCTAGGTTGGGGAAAAGCTTTTAGTTTTTGGTGAGAACGAATTGCTAGATGGTTCTTGCTCACTTTCTCCCCGGATTATCATGTGTCCAAGAAGTCCTTGTAGCCACCGCAAACCCGCACTCATATTTCACAATTGTTGAAGGGAGAGAGAAATTTCAGATTTTGGTGAGCAAGAAACCTAATTCTGGTTTTGGGGAAGAAAACCTTAATTTTAGTTTTTGGTGAGAATAAATGATTTTGAGGAGGCAATAGGTTTTATAAGATAAATGAGAGGGAAACAAGGGGAAAAAAAAGGAGGAAACGAAAATATCAAAAAAAAAAAAGAAACAACAACCAACTAACTGTCAATGGACTACTATAGAGTTAATGGTCAATGACGGAAATCCAGAAAATGTTTCATTTTGCAAAAAAAAATTGGTTTAAGGTTGTAAGTTGCAAAAAAAAAATTAAAATGCTTTTTGCAAAAAAAAGTGACAATAAAAGGTTGTTTATGACAAAAAAAAGTCTAATTTATATCAACTTTTTGTAATTTTTACTTAAATAAAATAGAGTTATTATTGTCTAAAGTACTCGCTTCGTAACGGATTACTTGCAATGATTAGACATTTTCTTCTCACACTTTATGTCAAAGCGTTGTAAGTAATGTGTTACGATTGGAAGGCGTAAAACTCCCTATATTACAATAAATATGGAGGGAGGTAGTATTGGAATAAGTTATCACCTAAGGTTAGTTTCCGATAAATGTCAATTTGTAAGTATTGACCTATAGAGAACGATAAAACACACTGGTGTAGACGAGATTTGATCTCAATTTTTGGGTACGACCGCCACTACACTTTATTACCAACTAATCCAATATATAATGCACCTACAGTTCATTATAGAGAACACAGAGATACAAGATATCCTATTATTTTCATCCTCATAAATATATCATGAACTATATACTACAACATTAAATAACTAATGAGACATCTATCTCTAATCACATATAAGAAATGAATTACTCATTGATACAACATGATAGTATATTTATACAAATTTATCAAAGTACTAGAACAAAACCTTCTGAAGTTTTTCAGAGTGATCATCAAGAGACTTGAACGCACAAGGATCAACATCAACAAGCATCTTAACTACATCTCTCATGGTCGGACGAAGTGATGGAAGCTTTGTACTACATAGAGTAGCAATCCTCAAGACTTTCATCATTTCATATTTGTTGCTTTCTGATACTACTTTAGGATCAAGAACATGAATATCACTATTTTTGTTGTGTAAGCCTTTTAAAACCCAATGAACTATGTCTCTTCCTTCTCCATACTGCTCGTCGATTGGTCCCTTTCCTGTCAGCATTTCGAGCAGTACAACTCCGAAGCTGTAAACATCGCTCCTTTCTGTGACCTTGCATGTATACGCGAGCTCTACATACATGGACATTGAAAATGTTTGATGTTGATAATATCACATAATTAGTACGAAGTTTGAATAGTACGAAAACAGGAAATCAGTTTATGTTTTACTCTTAGGAGAAAATATTGCAATTCAGATATAAAAGAGATTGTTACTTTTTTGCTATTTTCTAGTGTTTTTCTCAAATGAGATTGATCGATTTCTACTGAATTGTACCGAACTCTGACCCCTTTTACTATTATTCTTGCAATTTATACTTTTCAAGATTGATTTTGTTAATTGGCTAGTGTTTTTCTCACATGGGATTATTGATTTCGACTGCTTATTACTAGATGCTATTCTTTCTAGTTCATAATGTGGCAGTATAAATTGCAGTTGTTCAGAAGATAAAGAACATACCGGGAGCAATATAACCATAAGTACCAGCAAAACAGCTAAATTCAGACCCTTCTGAAGAATTAACCGTGTCTTTAGCAACCCCAAAGTCCGCAATCTTAGGCTCATAGTCTTGATCAAGTAAAATGTTGGTTGATTTTATGTCTCGATGAATGATAGGTGGTGAACAATCATGATGCAGATAGCAAAGACCCTTAGCAACTCCTAAAGCAATCTTGTACCGCTGATTCCAATCTAATTCCGGCTCCCCACCTTTGATCTCCCGGTGCAGGACTTGAAACAAGTTACCCTTTGCCATATACTCAAAGATTAGAAAAGCCGTGTTTCCTCTCAGTAAACACGCGTAAAGCTTCAATATGTTCCTATGTCTAATTTTCCCCAAGATATTCATCTCCGAGGATATTACCTTAAAGGAAGTCCCTTTCCATAGTTGCTTTACAGCTACTATCCCGCCATTCTTCTTAAGCTCCAAACGATAAACCTTTCCCGTGCCTCCAATTCCAATCAAATTCCCTTCCTCTAAGTTACATACTTCATCTACATCGAATTCTAAATGGTGGAAAGATTCAACTTTCCATTTTTGTTCTGCATCACCTTTTCCTTCGAGATCATCTTCTGAGCAAGTGTTTGAAACCTTGTAGTGGCTGTAGTAGTTCATGAGCAACAACCCGGATAAGATAAAGACCAGGAAAGACAAAAGAGCACAAGTCACTACCAGTTTATTTGAGAGGCCCAACTTCTTATGAGCTTCTTCAGTATTGCACACTTCTATTGACCCATAATTTGTAAAGCTTTTTGTATTTTTTTCAACACAAAGCCCCTTGTTTCCTAGAAAAGCATCCCTGTTTCCAATCGCTAACAACTCTGGAGGAATGATTCCCGATAACTCGTTATCAGATAAATCTACCAAACTCAATTTCAACTTCCCTAGATTGCTAGGAATTGAACCCTTAAGTTTATTACTTGAAAGATTGAGAGAGTTCAATGAGGCCATTTCAGAAAGTGTAGTAGGAATGCTACCATCTAGCAAGTTCCCGGCAAGATTGAAGTCAGCAAGCCTCGTGCACTCGCTCAGCTCCTGTGGGATTGATCCTGTCAGAGAATTCCACTTGCAGTTGCAACGACGACAGCTGTTTCAAGGCTCCAAGTTCAGGGGGGATCACACCAGAAAATGAATTATTACTCAAGTAAAGCCTCTCTAGTTGAGTAAGTTTTCCAAGTTCTGGTGGAAGCAAACCTGATAACATATTATTCTCCAAAATTAGCTGACTCATTGCAGCAGAATTCCCTATGTCCGAAGATATCTGTCCAGAAAATTTATTATCACTAAGATCCATTATCTCGACGTTAGGCATTGCCCATATACCATCAGGAAGTTGGCCTGACAAACAGTTCTGATTGATTCTGAACCTCAAAAGTGATTTACAATCAGCATAAGAAGCAGGGAATGTACCAGAAAAGCCATTATCGAGAGCAAGCAAGAACTTCAGGCTTCGGCTTTCACACAAGTAGCTCGGAAAGTTGCCAGTGAAGTTATTCTCAGAAATATCTATACTGATCAAAGGAGACAGTCTCCCAAAATTTTCAGGAAACTTCCCTGAAAAACTGTTTCTGTAAATCGAGAAGCCTTTCAGATTGCGTAAATCTCCAAAACCTTGAGGAAGTTCCCCAGTAAATTCATTCTCATACAGCTGAAAAACTGTTAAGTTCTTCAGATTCACCAATTCTGGAGGTAACTTTCCATAGAATTGATTAGCTGAGATATCAAATTCTCGCAGAAGAGTCAGGTTTGCTAACTCAGAAGGGATTTCCCCGGACAAATTGTTCGCAAAAAGCTCAATCTTTGTCAGTTTTTTCAGCTCCGAGATCGATTTTGACAATAACCCAGATAATCTATTTCTTGATAGATCAATTGTATCAAGCTCTTTCAAGTCAAAAATTGATTCTGGAATTTCTCCTACCCTCTTACAGTTGGATAAAAACAGCCAAGTTAAGTTCTTCAGATTGCCTACATTTTCTGGGATTTTACCTTCAGTTAAAAAATTATTGCCTAAACCCAAAGAGATCAATCCTCTCAAATTACCAATCCAAGCAGGAAATTCCCCAGATAAAAATTCCCTGATAAATCAAGCACTTCTAAATTCCTCAACCCTGAAAGATCAGGAACTCTACCCACCAATCTATTGATAGTAAAGTTCAGAACTTTAAGATTTCTGCACTGATTCAACTGTGATGGGATGTTCCCCGAAATGGAGTTTAGTGGAAGAACAAGAAATTTAAGGCTTTGTAGTTTACACACAGACGGCGAAATCTCGCCGGATAATGAAACATTATCAAGCAAAATCCCATCCACATTTCCAGTTTTTGTGTCACAAGAAACACCAGAAAATGCACAAGGAGAGTTGGAAGAAGTCCAGGATTTAAGGTAGTTTGATGGGTCTTTGAGGTGGGATTTAAATTCAAGAAGAACGGTTTTTTCGACCGTTGGAATTGCAAAATTTGGCGGGAAATACAAAAATAAGAAGATTAGTAGAAGGATGAATTGATATGGGGGGTTTGCCATTGTTGTTGAAAGAAGGGATAATTGGGTTATTCAGCAAGGTGGACAAGACAATCTAGGTGTGCAGTAAACTTCCATTTTTGGTTCAGTACCTCCATCGGATAAACTGATCGCATGTAGGTATTTCTTCTTTATGACGTACCTAATGAATGAGAATACAAAAAAATATTACTTCATGGTCAATCAACCAAATATATATACTTCCTTTGTTTCACAATAGATGTATTATTTGTACTTTTCACGCTTGCCAATACATTATTTTAAACACTAATATCTTTAATTATCAATAAGTAAAAATTATAAAAGGGCATATTAAAAAAATACATATTAGGACGAATCCAACAAGATCTCACATGATTATGTTTTTCGTAAACTATAATCGCCAAAGCCAATCGAAGTCTAAACTGTGAATAGTGCATAATATGGAAATGTTGCAGCTATTGTGAAACGAAGGTAGTATAACTTAACACTCATTCACCATATGTGTATATAACAGAGCAACGGACGATACATAGGCACTAAACTTAACTTCAGATGACACTAAAAAAACCTTTTTTTTATCTGAAGTGGGCGCGTAGAATTCACTTGACCTCTTTTGCCATTTATAACCATTTTCTATATTGAAATTCATTTATTGCAATTTTTACTTCTTTTTTCCATAATTTTTCTCCCATTAACATTGAATATGAGCCATGAGGCAACCTAAGTTGATTGCATGTGTATAATCTTTAATCAGACAATACATCATCAATCACTTTAGTTAACTCTTTAATTGGATGTTAAAATGTCATTACTTGGGTGGGGTTTGCATGAATTAGGAATAAAGTTCAAAACTTTCTTTGAAGCCACTCATATGGGGGCCATTTTCAATCAACATTAATCATTGTAAGAACATGTATGACAAGCCACAAACATGTTATGTAACAGTGTACTTGCTTTCTAAATTACTCAATATGTTTTTGATTGATTTAGAGGTCAGATGAGACCCAAAAATCAAGGCAAAAGATCACTACTTTTTAGCTCTAATTCTTAATTTCAAGCAATGAATATATGTCAATCATATCACATAAAAAGTGCTTGAAACTTAATTACTTAATCAAGTATTATATCCAGTTATCCACAATGTCATAATTGAATCACTAAACCAATAAAAGCATCCACAAAATAGAAAAAAGGGTGTTACAAAAAGAAAACAAAATCTTAAAGTTACATAAAATACTAGCTCCGTTCAAAAGTAGTTATTAACTATCATCACTCGAAATTATACTAGCAACGTGACTACTAATTTTAGAACGTAC
The DNA here is from genome assembly GCA_947645195.1 of Patellifolia procumbens. Taxonomy (NCBI): domain Eukaryota; kingdom Viridiplantae; phylum Streptophyta; class Magnoliopsida; order Caryophyllales; family Amaranthaceae; genus Patellifolia; species Patellifolia procumbens. The sequence goes on from CANSGD010000928.1 coordinate 1,111,670, forward strand.
CTCGATATTGAGAAAATAGACGTATAGTGAATGAGTGACACTGTAAATTCTTGAGCAACTTTTCCTGTAAAGAAGGAAGAGAGAATCAAATATGATGAATTTTCTCAACTTAAATTATTTTGAAGTTGTATAATTGGCTGCTTGAGAGAGAGAAGAAGAGGAGGAAGAAAGAGAGATGGAGAGCAAAAGAGAAATGAATTGGAAGCAAAATACATGAATGAATAATGATGGGTAATAAAGTGATAAAATGAGATAATGCTAAAACTTGTTGGCATTTGGTGAAGTACTGGAGTTTGATTAAGACACCCCAAACAAACAGTCAGTATCAAGTCAATAAGAGTGAGAATATTTTCTGTCCATTTTGGAAATAATTAGTTAATTACTACTCAATATTTGAAGTTTACTCTCTAGATTATTATACTACAATGTTACTTGTTTCCGAATTAAGTTGAACCTTTTTTTGTTTTTAACTTGTGCAATATTTATGTTATACGGTGATATGGGTAAAAAGTTTTTATAGAAATTTGAACAAGAAACTGCATTTGTTTTGTTTGTGGTATAGGGGGGCGACGAGAGGAACATGAAAATTGGTCCTAATACATCTTGGAACAACAAGGGGTGCTTTCACTAAGTGAGTTATCCCTTTATCTAAATAAACGTGCATTTGTTGTGTTATGTGAAATATGGATTACTTTATTTTGGCGTATGTATTGGGTGCTAGTATGATATGGATACTTAATCTGTGCTGGATAATTCGTTTTTTTGTCGTATTATTTCGTAATCACTTATATCTTTCTATATTTGGATTCAATATAATGTACTCCTGTGGGAAGTTCACAATTTTTTTATATTAAGAATTAACTATTTTTTCTCTATTTTATAAGAGTATTAGATATTAGGGTAATTTGGTAATAAGACTCTTAGTAGGCTTGTAAAGATATTTTGTATCTCTATATATATAACATGTCAGGCAACCTAAACAGGTTAGCCAATCATTATTCTCAATAATCGTTCATGGTATCAAGAGCCTAGGTTTATTTTTCCGCACAAAACCTAAGTTTTTTTTTCCGAAACCCTAACCACCTTCGGTAGGTGTTTCTCCGGCGACCGTCCACCATGTCCGCGCCCAAACCACCAGCAGTGTCGATGCTCCTGTCGTCAGTCCCAGAACGCCCTTCCATCAGCGTTCTCCTCTCGTTGCCCCGCCAACGAATGACGTGCGTCTCACCCAGTCGCACGTGGCCCCGTTTCACGGCAGCCCTTACAGCGGCTCCTTTGCAGCCGCCACCACCACTGCTGCCGCACCCAGTGGTGGCTACGCCTCCTCAGGCCAACAGTGGTCGCTTCCGCCACCACCAACGCTCCTTGGCGCGTCTTCATCAATTGCCGCAAGTCCCAGTTTGTTGCGGCCCATGTCAAGAAATCATCTTGATTTCCCACCGGGTTTTGGCCGTCACACGAGTGGTGGCAGCAGCCACGCACTCTCCTTTTCCGTGCCGTGTGTTCCTTCATCTCTTCCGTCCGCAACTTCCTTTGCACATCATGATATCACTCGTTATGTTACCATCAAATTAGCATCACCCGAAGATTATCTCATGTGGAAAACTCAGGTGACATGTTTTCTTTCCACGCATCAATTACTTGGTATTGTAGAAGGTTCAATCCCTGTTCCTTCTCCTACTTAAATTGATAATTTAGGTCAATCGTTGCCTAATCCACAATTTTATGAGTATATGAGACTTGATCAGCAAATTAAATTGTGGTTATATGCCTCGATTTCTCGTGATATTATGATGGATGTGCATGAGTTACGTACCGCTGTTGAGATTTGGAATAGGTTACATACACGTTTTCTACATGCTAGTATGGCCCGTTCTATGGAGTTAAAGGGTCGACTTATTCATATGAAAAAATCTGACCAGCAGTCTATGGAAGTGTTTTTACGTGATATTAAGATAATTGTTGATTCCTTAGCTGCTATTCAGTGTCCGGTTTCTCTGCATGATTTGGTTCAGTATACCTTGACTGCTCTGGATCAGGATCGTGACTATGATGCTCTTGTTACAATTTTGTCCCAATTTCAAACGTCCTTGACGTTTGATGATCTGCGTCCTAAGCTTCTTCAGCATGAGCAACGCATTAAAGCTATGCGTGCTTATGCTGAGACATCTCCTACTCATCAGGCTCTCGTTGCTGTTTAGTCTGGATCTTCGGGGTCTCAATCATCTACTTCAGGTGGTTCGAATTCTAAAGGTCAAGGGGGTGGTAAGAACAAAAACAGGAACAACAATCGTAACAAGGGCGGTCGTGGTAACAATGGAGGCCGCGGCAATGGAGGACAGGGTGGTCGTGGCAATGCAGGCCGCACTAATGGTATGGGTAATTTTCATGATGTTTCGTATGTTGATTATTCTTGTGCCAATTATGTTGCTAATGATTTGTCTTCAGCAGGAAGTAATCCATCTAACGGCAATTTAGCCAATACTCCTTCTTCCGATACTTGTGGTCTTTGTTGGTATCCAGGTCACCAAGCAGCCTATTGCCCTCAACGCTTCAATCATAGCTTTGTGCCTTCTTCTCCTAATGGTGTCACACGTGCCCTAGCTGCACTGTCTGTTGGTGGTGAAACAAATGACTCCGTTCGGTATCCAGATTCTGGAGCCGCCTCTCACATGACCTCACAGGATGGTAAGCTATCTAACGCTCTTCCTTACACTGGTTCGCGTTCTGTTGTTGTTGGTGATGGCACACGACTTCCCATAAATAAACTTGGTAATTTGATTCTGTTTTCCCCTAGTCGCCCCCTTCGCCTCACGAAGGTGTGTCATGTTTCCCAGTTGAAACATAATCTGATGTCTGTTCAAAAGTTATGTCAAGATAATTCTTGCATAGTCTGTTTTGATGAGTCTTCTGTTTGTGTTAAGGACAAGACCACGGTGGCAGTTTTGTTGCGGGGAATCAGTAGGAATGGTGTCTACCCTCTTCAGTCTCATCTCCTAGAGTCAAAGTCATCTTCCCGAGTTTGTTCAGAGTCGTTTGTTCCTGCCCTCATAGCCACCAAGGAGTCTAGAGATGTTTGGCATACTCGCCTTGGTCACCCTTCTGCTAGAGTTTTAGGAAGTTTACGTTCACAGAACTTGATTTCATGTAATTCTAAGTTTCATGACGATTGTGATTTTTGCAAAGCAGGAAAGATACATCGTTTGCTGTTTGAGTCTGTGACTCATCGTGCTCCCTATCCTTTATATTTGATACATAGTGATCTTTGGTAATCGCCAGTTAAATCTAATCAGTTTTTTCAGTATTATGTGGTTTTTGTTGATGATTATTCACGTTTTTCTTGGCTATATCCACTTAAACTGAAATCTGATTTTTATTCGACCTTCTTAGCTTTTCAGAAACTTGTTGAGAACTTGTTCAATTCCAAAATTAAATTTTTTCAAAGTGATGGTGGACGTGAATTTGATAACACTCCTCTACTACAACATTTCTGTGATTCGGGAATTTATTTTCAAAAGTCTTGTGCTCGGACTCAAGCGCAGAATGGTGTTGCAGAGAGGAAACATCGAACCATTACAGAGATGGCCCGCATTATGCTTATTCAATCTGAATTGCCACCTCGATATTGGGTTGATGCGTGTTATACGGCGGTTTATACGATAAACCGCCTTCCCAGTTCGGCATTGCAGGGTTCATCCCCGTTTGCTAAACTGTTTCATCGTCCCCCCGCATATGAGTTTTTGAAATGTTTTGGTTGTGCCTGTTTATTGTTGTTTTTAGATCCTAAAATCAATAAATTACAGACTAAGTCAATTCAATGTGTTTTCATTGGCTATGCATCAAATTATAAGGGTTATCGATGTCTTGATCCTGTTTCTTTCAAAGTTTATACAAGTCGTCATGTGTTGTTTAGTGAACGGAAATTTCCTTATCGAGTCCCTTGACCACTTGGTTTGGTTTCCGAGTCTACCCTTGCCTAGTGCACCCATGGGTCCTATGTCTTCATCCCCCGAGCCCGCCGCATCACGGGGCACATGCAACAACCTGTGCCTGCCCGCAGGATGCGTGCGCACCCGAGGGCCATCTACCCAGCAGCACCCCGCGGACATCTTCTCCTGCGCCCGCAGGCTGGCGAGCCCCCCAGCAAACAGTTGCCTCCTGCCCGCGTGGTACCCCCGCGCCCGCAGGTTTGGGAGTGGCTGCTGCGCAGCGTCTTGTCTCCTCGCCCGCGCTCATGCCCGCGCCCGCAACTACTACCCCTCCCACGCTGGCAGTCACTGCCAGCCCGCATCCACGGACTGCGACTGCGGGGTCCTCCCTGCCTCCCTCTTGTTCCCCTTCCTCGTATTCATGTTCCACTTGAGTCATCCCCGTCTCCTATCGTCCCTCCCCCTAGGCGTCCTAGAAAGTCATCTAAGTGTGTCGATCCTACTAATGTTCATACCATGACCACGCGTCTAAAAGGCGGAATCATTTCAACTAGGAATCTTTTGGATTTAAAAACCGATGTTGTTGAGTCTGAACCGTCTAACTTTAAGCAAGCGTCTAACGATTCACGTTGGCAACAAGCCATGCGTGATGAGTATGAAGCATTAATTAAGAATGATACATGGAACTTGTGCCTCGCAACAACAATAGAAACGCTCTTGGTTGTAAGTGGGTGTATAAGATTAAATATAATTCTGACGGTTCTGTGGAGCGGTTTAAGGCCAGACTTGTTGTTTTTGGTAATCATCAGCAGGCAGGTATTGACTACTTTGAAACCTTTAGTCCTGCAATTAAGCCTAGTACTGTTCGCTTAGTTCTAACTCTTGATGCTACTTTTAAATGGCCTATTCGTCAACTCGATGTTAAAAATGCTTTCCTTCATGGTTTCCTCAATGAGGAAGTCTATATGCGTCAGCCTCCAGGTTTTGAACATCCTTCTCAACCACATCATGTTTGTCGGTTACGAAAATCCATTTATGGTTTGAAGCAAGCTCCTCGAGCTTGGTTCTCTCGTTTCAGCAATTTTCTTCTCTCTATTGGTTTCAAGTGCAGCAGTTGTGACACCTCCATGTTCACTCTCAAACACAGTAGTCATATTATCATTCTCTTGCTATATGTTGATGATATTGTGCTTACAGGTAGTAGTTCCTCTTTGCTTCAGAAATTTATCAGTGTTCTCTCTTCCCAGTTTGCTATGAAGGATTTGGGTGATTTGCATTACTTCTTAGGCATTCAGGTTTTACGTACTCCTCAGGGTTTGATGTTGTCTCAAAACAAATATGTAGTTGATCTTCTTCAAAAATTTCATCTTCATACTGTCAAACCCGTACGTACTCTTGTTGTCTCTCGTGTCATTCTTTCACTCTTAGATGGTGAACTTCTTGCTGATCCCACAGATTATCGTAGTATTGTTGGTGCATTACAATATTTGACTATGACTCATCCTGATATTGCCTATGCTGTTAATTCGGTTTCTCAATTTATGCATGCGCCTCGTACTACTCACCTTCATGCTGTGAAAAGAATTTTCAGGTATCTGCAGGGAACTTCTGATTATGGGCTATTTCTTCATAGTACTGGCTCTCCTACTGTGACTGTTGCCTATTCTGATGCTGATTGGGCCGGGTGTCCTGACACTCGGCGTTCTACTACTGGTTATGCTGTCTTCCTAGGGAAGAATTTGATCTCCTGGCGCACTAAGAAGCAACCTACTGTTTCGAAGTCTTCTACTGAAGCTGAGTATCGTGCTGTTGCCTACACTGCGGCCGAAACAATTTGGATACGTCAATTGTTGGCTGATTTAAGGTATTTTCATCGACGGCCTACCATTCTCTATTGTGACAATGTTTCTGCTATGTATCTTACAGCAAATCCTGTTCATCACGATCGTAGTAAGCACATTGATTTTGATTATCATTTTGTTAGTGAGATGGTTGCTAAAGGTGGAGTTCAGGTCAAGCACGTTCCGACACAGTTACAGGTTGCTGATATTTTTACTAAGGGTCTTTCTTCTGAGTTGTTTTGTAAACATCGTTCCAATCTATCCGTGATTCCTCCCCGTAAAGATTGAGGGGGTGTATTAGGGTAATTTGGTAATTAGACTCTTAGTAGGCTTGTAAAGATATTTTGTATCTCTATATATATAACATGCCAGGCAACCTAAACAGGTTAGCCAATCATTATTCTCAATACTCGTTCATTAGAAATATTACAGATGTAGGAAAATATATTTGTATGATGTATTTATTAATATATATTCCATTTTGGTATTAGGATATACTATTATATTAGGTAAATTTCATCTTGTTGTTTATTTCCTAAGTATGTGATTAGTATTAAGAATAAAATATCTTAGAGAAGCTTCTAACGAATAGATTTATCTACTTTACGCTTGATGATACACAATTTTAATCCTTACTATCGCTAATTTGAAAAATATATAAAAGAAGGAGATTCCAAAGAGGTGGTTTTTTTTTTGTTTACACTATTTTCAAGTACCCTTTTAATACTAATAGTGAGGAAAAATACGAAATTAAAAAGTATTGGATTATTACAACACTTTTGTAGTAGAATGTTTAAGCTGCTTTTACTATGGTGAAACAAACTTGGAGCTGATATATACAGAATCACGCATTTTGATCAATTTAGTTACATCTGTACTTTTGTGCGAGAATAAAGGCTTTTATTGACGAGGGAAACTTGTGATTTGTGAGAGCATCTTCACTTCTAGAAGCTTTTATAGCTTATGAAGAACCTGATATTAAATTTTGACAGTTCTCTAACTTAGAATAGCTTATTGTTATATCGGTTTCTTAGTTTATTTCTTTACAATTTTAGCAATCATTTCAAAAAGCTAGTATTATTCGGGCCCAATCCAATATTGGCTGAATAGAGGTGAAGGAGCAATTTACCTATGGACTAGTCACGGAGCCTTGGACTAGAAGGCGGCATGAACCTTGAATTCCAGGCACCGTCTCTTCCGTGATGATATCATGTACTTCCTCCGTTTTTAGTTGCAACAATTGAATGTTTTCCAATTGTTGCAGCTAAAGAAACGGAGCAAGTATAAACAAATGTCTTTCTTATTTAATGAGGTAACTATTCTGCTACAGTAAAATTCATTATTATTATTTCATCGGTTTATCTAACCTATGATTAGGTGCATATGATTAATTACTTATATTCCCCTCCTATAACAAAGTTGTAAAATAAAGATAAATTAATATAGGAAATTTATCATTATAATGATTATGTTAAGAAGGGAGATTGGGAAAAATAAGATTGCAGAGATGATTTGTTTAGCAAGTTTATTGTGGGAAAGGAATCGAATTTAAATAGCTAATTATATACACCTGCCTAGGTTAGAAAAACCATTATTCCATTAGGATAACTCAAGCATCGAAGGGTTTGTCCTTGTTACAACCCTCGAGTCAAATTTTCTTGTTTTTGCAATTTGATGGTTCTCGGCACAATAAAGACGTCCCCAACATCTGAAACTCGAGATAAACTACTTCATACAAATTATATTGTGTTTCTAAAGACCCTGTAAGAATTTTACAAGGCCATTTAATAGACCTAGAGCCATCTAAGTCATTTAGTTCTTATTCCTTCCAAATTTTGCTAACTTTATTTTGAGTTTAATTTGTGTACAAATTTTTTGAAAAGGGAATATAGTTAGTGTAAATTTCAGCTAACGTACATTAATGTTTAAACTCGTTGATATAATTAAATGATAGAGCATATGAGAGAACAAAATTGGTTAAGTAGTCCGTAATATAAGAATGGAGGAAATATTAGTTGTAAATTATTTTCTTTTTTGAAGAAATTAGTTGTAAATTATGATCAAAGAATAAGGTAGCATTGCATGGAATGACATATTTCATGTGTGTCTTTTAATATCTTGTGCCATTCCCTATTCATGCAATAATTGTCCAAAGTTTATATATAGCGGCCATGAATAGAAGCATAAACCATTCCAACACCATGCCTTGACAGCTTAGATTTGTAGGATAGTGCCGACAATATGCGCATAGGCCCTTCTATAAGAGGAATGGGACATTGGTCCTACTGCTTCTCTACGATCCTGTCAAAATTAGGCTTCAATTCGAATATTAAACGTGTGCATGTACTGAGCTGTACGTGTTCTAGTAACATTTATTAATGCATAGAAGCCCAAAGTTTGTTTTTTCAGTTGATGCAACGAACCTAAATACCTAATTATTATATGTAATGTGACATGGAGATTATTGACGGATCTAGAATATTTTTAAATGGCGGTATGGCGCCCATGGAGATTCGGGGTGTGGAGTATGTTGAGACGGTTTGTGAAAATTATCGTGTCTTCTGGCAAAGAAACTATTTAACTATGGCTGCCTAGGTCGAGGTACGAGCATGCACAAGCGAGCATGACCGTGCAAGACTAGCGGTTGTAGCAGTTGTGATATTGATTATATTGTGTCATAGTTGTGCGCAAAGGGTGGCAACTGTCAAGTTTATAATTAGTTGTATCTTGAAGTTCATAACGCGCCTGTGTGTTTCCATTAACATATAATTTTCTCCTTTCAAGTACAACCTCCATGCAAATTTTGGTGTTTCTTATAACAAATGACAATTTGGAATACAATTATTTTGGAATAGATAATTTGTAGAATTGTGTTGCTTATGTAGGAACTGATAGTTGGACTTCCATGTTACATGCACAATCCTCGATTTTCCATGTAAAATTTGTGTTTCATATAACATACAATCATTTAGAAAGCCCATATACAAGAAATGGATTCCTTAATCCTTATGCCAAAAAAAAACTTGTAAATATTCTGATATCTAGAAAAGATTTTCTAAAAGACATTTGACTATCAACTCAATGAGGAATTCAGTTCATTGGATAGTTCATATACTACTCTAAAGCATAGTAAACCTCGATCTACTTGTATATTTAGTTTATGCCTGCAAATAGAAAAAGAAGCACATCTTAATTTGATAGTCTTATTAATTGGTTTGTGCCTCACTTTGTCGTCACAGTAGCAAAATTGGGAAATTTTAACTAATAAGAAGTCAATCAAAAGACACTAATCAATACTCATTTCGTAATCATCTCTTTCTTATTGGCCAGAATATTGAATTAGCATTAGTTATTTTTTAAAGTACTTTAGTTTAACTTTCTAATTTCCATAAACATCCTAGTGCATAATTTAGAATGAGCTTCCTCAATTTTGTTTTCCTTTTTTAAGATCGGGCAATAGTAGTCGAAAGATATATTATCTCTTAACAATAAATTTAGAATTAAAAGTCAAAGTATACGGATGAATGCCACAGTCTAAAGCTTTCTCAATTGCATGAAGTATATATCTTTAGACAAAGCTATTTTTGCATTTATAAATACCAAATGAAAAGACGTGTAATAGAGATATATCGATCACTTTTCTACTTACACAAAATTTCATTAGACATTTCTTAAAATTTCAATACCTTACAATGTTAACTTTTTGTTTAATTTACTTTTCCCATAATGTGGAACTATTCTAGTGTAAGTTAGTTGAGATTAAAATCTATGTTACATCACTGAATTGTCTCACTTAACACGTTCACATTCTTGTTGCCTCATAAACTAGTGGTAGTGGTTGTTAATCTCCTTTAACTAATGAATAGTAATGAGATGTAACGTAGGAGTAGGAGGAGACACATTTATTTCTAATTTCACATATCAGAATATAGATACATTTTTGTCTTGCTCAACTAATCAACTTGGCTAACTAATTATCTGAAATTTGGCTTTGTCTAATGTGTTGTCATACACTATACTACCACTATTCCGCAATTAATAAATCGTATTTTTCCAATTGTCCTAGAAATTAGAATATATTGCAAATACATTTCGGATATGGGTCTGCCATCTAAATAAAGAAGGGCAGAAGCTTTTTAAACCGGGGCTGGGGGATATTGACACAGAAGTATTTACAGAAATCGGAATGAATAAGCAGATCATATCTATATATGTTTCTCATGGTCAAATATTATTTAATTAACTCTTAGGAAATCAAGATTAGCTATGATGAAACAAAAGATGATAAAATCAGTTTTAAGTTGACATATGATATAACTTGTACAAATTAGTATAATCCATATCTCTCTCACGAAACCATTATCTTATGTTTGTGATTATGTTTTATCGATGTTTATATTATCATTTCGTATTAATGTTAGCCTACAATAAATATGTACAGTTAAACTTTCACTTGTCAATGTGTTAGATGCACTACCATATCTTATGTTCACAAATATATGTTAACTACGCACTAACGAAAATCATCATACTTGATCATCCCGAGTGTATCTAGTAATTTTTGGATTAGAACAGTAAATATCCTTAATCATTATCTCTCGCTATAATTATATGAAAGTAACACGTATTTTATTCACATGACATTATATCACATCAAATTAAGGCAAATCAACATCAACAATAAAGTTGCTAGCTGGGAAATGCAAATCATGTAGAGGACATTAGAGACGCATAAATCTAAACCATATCATATATTAAGCCGAATCTTTTAGCATTTGGGACCATTAACATGTCACCATTTCCTACAATATTGCTAGACCAAATTTACCATAAAAGATCCATAAAGCACTCATGTGAAACTTTATGGACCGCCATGAAAATATAGTAACAATGAAATTTCATGAATCTCCACTTACAATTAGAGTTGCGTAACATTGTTAACCTATGATTTGGGTTAGGATACATCTTACATCTTGCGTCATATCTTGCTATTAAATCTTCTAGCTTTTTGACTATTCTTTAGTTATTTCCTTTGATCAAAACCAACTACAGTGACTAATAAGAAGTAACCAATATTGAATAATGTGGCTAACCAAAAGCAGATAGGGATTAATATACAGTTTATGTGTATCGTATAATTATATTTTTGCCATTTTATTTTATTATTACAAGCAAAACTATACTTCGGACGTTATTATAATCGATCTGCAACACTATTTTACTTCTCTTTACTATTAGTGATCTGCATATTAATTTTGAATGTTAAATGTAATTACTAAGGATGTTTGTTACTGAGTTCAAAAGGGCGACTAAATGAACTGTACTAAAGAGTTTTACCACACATAAGCCTAGATGGGATACTAACCTAGAACCAATTGGTGACAGGTGAAGTAACCCATTAGATTTATATGTGAATCATTCAACTCCTCTTTCTTTGATGTGGGATCACAAGTGAGAATTTCTGTTGAACAAGTTTTGAATTTGTTTTAGAAGATTTTGGTTCTTAACTCTAGTAAATCTTTCGATTTTATTAGCTAGAGTCATATTTAAAAGGATGAAAAGTATGATACTCATCAGAGTCACCTTGATAGATTAGTGTCACTTTTGACTCTGAACATTATAGGAAGAACCATTGCCATGAAAAGACAACCTCTTACATTCTATCCTTTCGATAAAATGCACTACTCTTTTATATATTACCTATTTGATATAGTACATGAAAAACAGCCCATTGAACTCTTCTTTTCTTCTGATTTTGGGATGCAAAAGAGGTCACACTAATGTAGCGGAGCAATCACAACTGTTTTGTCATTTACTTGTATTTTTTCTACCTTTTCCCTACACCAATTATACATCCTTAAAAACCTTTCAGGAAGCATAGTACTATATGAACAAGGCCATGTTCTTTTGAACGGAATGAAACTGAACTGAACAGAACTAAACTAAACAAGATTTAGACTGGACTGGACTGGACTGAACTGAACTAAACTGACATCCTCATGAGCTGAGTTGAAGTGATCAGACTAAACTGGAGTGAAATGAAAGTAACTACATTAATCCAATCCCAAAAGAATAGGGCCAAAATATCATAACTGAAAGTAACTATATGATAATGTTTAGCACAAAGCAGTAAAACTAAAACACTGATACAACTTGAAGCTGGTGCACTCACAATTGAAATCTTGAATTGCTTCATAAGCTCCCAGTACAACTTCAAAAGTAAGAATCACAGCTAAGATGCTCATTAGGTGATACAAAAACCAAAACCCTAATCATTTTTAGTGATTTCCACCACCAGCCTGCAGTAATATTCTGTACAACTTCTCAGGAAAGTAAATTTAATGCATTTGATTGACTAGTTCACTAATATAAATCATAATGTGAAACCATAAAATTTGTCACCTCTACATAGTCATAACTCAGGTGACATGTAACACTAACTCACAGATTTACCAAAACTTTGCAAGATCTAATCTCGGCCACAGATCAACACACCCTAAGATACTTGGAGTCTAATCTCGGACACAGACATATCCTAAGATACTTGCATATTGATTTATTGTCGAGCACATGAGGGATTTTAGTGCTGTGATTTGTGGCCGAGCATGCAGAGACGAACATTTTAGATGAGCCATAGAAAAAAGCATACAAGTTGTCCTGCAGAACCGATCAAAATCCAGATGGGCCTGCTGTTCCTGGGAAGAGCTGCTGTATTTTATTGAAGACATCCATTACCTGAAACCAAAAGATGACAGAATTCAACAAGAAATTTGATAAATTAGGAGATAAATATGAAAGGATTCTTTCATATACATCAACATTGCTCTTCTAATCAGCAACCTAAACTATAAACTAATCATTTCATTCGAGAAAGAAATAGGCTACACTGAGATCTTGTACTCCACCCAAAGGAGAGGAGGATTGCTACGGGGTCCACACCACGCTATGGTTCGAAAATACAATTTGTGTTTCGGAAACAGTGGCGATTTCGGGGTAACGGAACGGATACGTTGGTCGCAGACTGCGTCGCGGTTGCCGCAGCAGGATTTTAGTTCTAGACTTTTTTTGGGTCTTTAACATCAATTATTCTTGGAGCTTATTGGAGTTATACAGGGACTAGGGTTCAATGGTGCATTGGTGTCTCGTCTTCTCTTTCTTTTCTCTTAAAAGTAAAGACAAATCTCTGAAAAAATCAGAAAAAACTTGCAAAGTGACTTTTCGCAGCAGAAAAATTAGGCGAACTCCTGTTGTCAAGACTCGAGTGATACGGCCGAAACGGACAAAATATCGGGCTTTCTAAAACCACCTTGTTAAACCGGTCGATTTCGATTCACGAAAGTTGAAAATTTTTCCAACTCGAGCGAACAGTTCCAATATGACTGTATTTTTGCACCATTCACCACGCAAATTTTACCAAAATACCTCCTTCTCACATGTGCGGCCGAGAATGATTTTATAAATAGGCAGACTCTTTAGGTAGTGATTTCAACTGAAACCAATCAGTGTAACTCAAAAGATTTCTAATATAGAGCCCAATCTGTAAATTTCACGAGTCAAAAACTAGATTGATAGGAAAATGTAAATTACTTCCAATAATAGTCCCTTACCTCCTTATCATTTTGATACTTGACGATGTTCATGGGGTTCTGTGAAACCTGTGATAGCAACAAGAGTCAGAAGAAGTCATAAAAAGAAAATTATAATGAGAGAAAAAACTGTGTAGAACAGAAGAGCATACATCCATTATGGCTTGTTGAACTCTCGGGTTCTGGAATGCCATGGCAATATCAGGATTAGCCATAATTTTAGAGATAACTTCTTCAGGGGTAAGGCCGATTTGATCTAACAAAAGATTATCCACCAATTAGTCCATAGAAAACAAATAGTACTAAGTAAGCTTTGAGAAAGTATTTCATGTCTTATTTACAAACCATATGATTTCATGAATTATTGATTAGAACCAACTGAATACAATGTTCCAAACTGACCGAAGGTTCAATCAATTTGTTGACTATTTGTAAGTCTTTTTTTCTCCTTGGTCGTATAACTCATTGGGCTTATATAAGCAGATAATTTATACTACTTCTTAAGTTTCCTTGAAAACAATTTGACATTTGCTCTATCCACACTCTACTTGGCCTCATTTTTAATTACATTATATATGAAGAAATTACGTAAAATGCTTGATTTGTCATATTTCAGAATGTTAACTTTTCATCCTTTTTAACACTAGCTTATTAAGTTGTGCATTAGCAAGCCTACATGTCAAGTTGTAAATTTAAGGAAACACGGGAAGCATGCAAGATATATATATATATCATATAGAAGAGATTCGGATGAGAAAAGAGCCATCCTCATTCAAAGAAACGGAAACGAAAAACGTTCTAAAGACAGTGTTGCTCAAAACTCTAAATCACGAAACTCACCAAACTGTTGCTTAACTTCAGGACTATTCAAATCAAAATTTTTTAGATTCTCCACCATACTGTTGTCCCATTCTGGACTTCCCCCCATGTTATCCCTGGGAGAAAAACAGCATTATTAGCACCTGATATTAATTGAAATAACACAAAAGCCTTAGGTAGGCCAACTTTTAAAGACAATGGTCAAAAGAAGCATAAAGCTACAAGGGACAAGCCGACCAGGCAAAATTACATACGATTTTAAAAAGAATTTATCAACTCTCATAAATTTCGTCACACAATCAGAATAATTTTCCAACTTATCGCCCTCTATCGTCACAAATTGACCAACTCATAGCCTCAAAATTAAAACTCCAGGGAGTTTTGAATATTCAGAACAAAATCACTAGCACCAACTATAATATAGCACCATTTCTAGGGTGTTCTGTGCAAAAATCTGTAGGACCCCACAAGCATATTTTCACAGAGCCTCAATACCAGAGCCTTCAGTCCCTAGCACACTCGCATCTACACTCACCTTTACCACATCACCTGACAAAGTAACCCACACCTCCAATCTCTCCGCCACCCCCACCAATGCCTAACAGCCCCCATCTTCTCCCTCTCACCTTAGCCCACACATCTTTTATGCATTGAGACATATCCTACGACATGTACATAGTGACATTTGTTTTTTTTATTACATTAGTATAAAAGATAAGGTCAATGGGATATTGTACAAAGCACAAAGTCAAAGTGGAATCACTAAAAAAACAGAGTGAGCATGCAAGATAATACTAACTAGCATTCTAGCGAGAACAGTGAAATTGTCTGCAATCTAGACATTAGAATCCATAAGTTCACAGTTTCATCCACAAAGAATGTATTCTAGCAAACTATTTCCAAGATTAAAGAAATTAGTACTTTAATTCTAACATGCGGCATGTTCATGATAAATGGTGACGATAATGCAGGTACTTGGACGCTATCATGGCCTAATATCACGGTCATGATAAGTCACAACCTTGCCGAGATAGTGAAAGTCTATTGATTCAATGCCCATAGAATTTCCATTTCACCAGAGCTTATTTCTGTTGAAACATGGCTAACATATCACCTTGAAAAGCAAATAAAGTAATACCTAGAAGCATAAAAGCATCATGTCCAATTGTCATGCAGAAAAGATGTTATACAGATACATTTAAAAATATGCATAACATTGACAAACGCACAAATCAGAAAATCCATGGGTGAACTAAAAAAAAAATTAAAAGGAGCACATCAGATGAATCAAATTTACACAAAAAGAAAATCAAACTCACAACATCTCTTGCAGCTGCTGACGGTATACTGGATTTTGTAGCATCCCTGCCATATAGTAGGCGTAGCATTTTCAGTAACATACTTACATAATCACCAAAGCAAAGAGTAAATACAAGAAGACTGTATATCACCTGATAGATATTAACTATCAAAGAACAAATACATAATGGCAATGACAAAGTAGTTTCTCCTCATAATACAAATGAGAGAATTACGTTAGGTGTGAATCAATGTTTTTAATAGCATGAGCTTCACAGATGTGTAAAGGTCTTATATCACATGACCCAATTTTGACCTAAACCAAAATTAACATAACTAATACTTATTGAATCATCATAATACGTCAATTGTCAATAGATGAATAGAATATGACCCAAAACTGAACTAAATGAGTCATTACCTAAATATGACCAAACAGATTGACCTGAACTGAATTTAGTCTAAACAACCTGTTTGCACCTCTGTTTTAGGGTGAAGGTCATGCACTACTGCTCAGGAACTATTTATGTATGTTATCAAGTCCTCCACTCCTCTTATCCTCAAATAAAGAATCAACTAAAGCTAGCAGGAAGCAGTAGCACTAGAAGCAAATAATATAAAGGAAAACTTTAATGCCCTCTGAAAGCTTTGGAACAAAAATGATTATGCTACGACACTTATTTCAAATGGATGAAAACATAAAAATGTATCTATGATAAGAATAGTTAAGCAGTGATTTAGCACGCTTACATTTAAAGGTAGTTGGATTCCTCATCTCCTCTGGTAGATGTCTGCAGCAAGGAAACATCTAGTTAAAATGCTTCATGGTTTGTTAATCCAGATTATAGCATATCAAACTTTGAACTGTTAACAGTGTCAAGGGGGCAAAAAATGGAAACAACTGGATGTTTTTACAAGATAACCAAGTACACTCCATTACTATGGGATGAAGGATCGAATAAACTGACTCCATCTCTCTTTAAAAATATATCCCCCATCACATGACGGCATCTTCGGATCAGGGACTCTTATTTGATGAATTGATCTATTTGTACACTCCATTGAAGGATCGAATAAACTGACTCCATCTCTCTTTAAAAACATTTGCCCCATTACATGACAGCATCTTCGGATAAGGGACTCTGATTTGATGAACTGATCTTTTTTTGCCAAGCTGTAGGAATTAAATCTTCCCAAAGTCTGGCTATTTCACTTTTGCTACGAACCTACTGAAGTTATGGGCCTTACCTACAGTATCCTCGGAAAAGAGTCACATCCAACCGACTCCTCTTGTGGAAACATAAACTCAAGCCTATTATTCAGTTCTTTTCGCACCAACAACCTGAACATACCACGAGGAACTGGCCTAGAGCCAAGGGAGGCCTGGAATCTCTTCCCCCTGCAACCACTTTTCTTTTTAAAATACTTTCTCCTGCTGCATGCCTATACTCATCCAATTAGCATGCTTTTCCACCCAGACATACTGTTTTCTAGGAGCTATGGCAAAGAGAAAATCTCTAGGCCCTCCACCCTACTTCACATCTTGGACGAAATCCACATATGTCGATATGAAATCCCACACAGCAATACCATCTGTAACCCTAAATGAAAACCTTCCAATCTCCATTACCCCCCCCCCTAAAGGAACCTTGAAAATAAATGGTGATGCCTAATTTCGATGACTTCTATAGGGATCCGGTGGCTGGATTCCAGTAAATGAAGTACAACGAGCAGCAATAGCATAACCCCTAGCCATCTTAACAGCATTGGATTTCTGGAGAAGTGATGGAGTTAAACAATGACAGCTTCAGGCAACATATCAATTTCTGAGCATGGCCAGTAGGATCATCAAACCACAAAACTTTAGTCTAATTGGTAAAATAATTGCACAGAGCTCTTTTGACCGAAGTAATAGAAGCCTCACATTCGAGGAAAGTCTAGCGAATAAATTAGCTGATGCACAAACAAGGAATGGAAGAAGAGGAGGCAGAAGATTACAACTTTTAGTTGAATAGAATCTCAAACTGGGCCTCTCACGTCTTGACAGAACTTAGTCTTAGAGGACACTATGCCTTTGAATTTCAATTACGCTATTTCTAGCAATTACCCCACAACAGTGGTGAATGACAGCTCTAATTATATAGGTAATCTAAATATGCATTTCACCAAACAAAAAATTTGCATATGAAAGAAGACGGATCAGGTGGCAAGTGGCATCCTAGGTTGTAACTTGTATGGAGTTAAAGACAGATTCCGGGTTATACACGGATAAAAGGAATGGGTTTGAAACAGGCAAAAGCAAGAAGTCTGGAATGGCAGCATACACAGAAAGAAGTCCAAGAGGATCAAGTCTGCCACCGCCGGAGAAGACCACCGGTAACTTTGTCGTTTTGGTCCACTCGTCTCACCCTTCCACACAAACGCTCAGTATTAAAATTACACGAAGATATAAGCTTCTCGTGTATTTCCTAATATTTAGCAATGCATGCTCAGGTTTGAATGGCATTTCACTATTTCAGGTAGGTGTGTGGGTGGTGCCGATGGGTGGGTGCAAGATAGACAGAGAAAGAGGGCAACTTAGTACAAGATTTCAAAATGAACATCACAAAGCGTGTTAAAAGTCTTAAAACAAAACACGACTATATCAGAATGAAAACAGATATATTACGGAAAAACCATCTTCTGCACAGTTGGATCTTCCATCATTTTCTCCAACGTGTCCACTGACAACAAAGAACCGTCTTTTCCTGGGAGGACATAAAAGTCACAAACATCACTCCATGAAGGTACAGAAAGAAAATAGGAACTATAAGAAATAATGTTGACCATAAGAACTATATACAACAAAAGTGATTTCATGAAAAAGATCATTCATCCAACTAGTACATAGATACCTGATGGAAACAAATTCTCCAGCATACTCAATTTACTCATTCAGTCATTCATGTCTCATATGGAGATAAAGACATCGACACAAGAGGAACCTTTCTTAGTTGATTTATTCTCTACTTGTCAATTATAACTTGAGTACAAGAAAAACACGCAATCAGTTCTGGAATAAGCCAGTTAAAAATTTCACTTACGAGTAGATTGGGCCTGCTCTGAAGTACTTTCCTTTGAAGCAGCTCCATTTTGTACAACCTGCACAAATTGAAGTTAGACATGCCATAATCAGATTTCAATTTATGCACCAAATTTAGCTGCTCCACACTACCTCAGCGAACTTAGCATTCTCGGATGACCTAGGTGAAGAGGAGTCCTTATATTCCTCAAATGTATTTTGAAAAGTTTCTTCAGGAGAGACGTCCATAAATGCTGCACATAAGAAGAACTTCACACGATGAGAAGTGAAACATCAGTAGTTACTCTACGTTAGTAATGATTAGTGTGTACAGTCACATTGCAGGAAAGGAGCATACTTAAGAAGTTATTAGGCTATAGCCAAACTCAATCGAACACAAAGTTTGGCTAGAGAACCACATGAACCAAAATTGCAAAAGTATTTATCCGCCATTCTAGCCAGGAAAAATCAACAAAATATGCTCTGCAACTTCTTCCAAAGTTCTGGCATTCCAACTTTTGAGATATAAGAAGTGCCAAGTTTTAGAAACACAAGAACAACTAAGAGGATAAGCGATGATACCCGATTTTTTTGCTTCAGTTTTCACTTCAGTTTCATCTTTTTCAGCTGCAGGCCCTGAGGTTTCTGTTTCAGTTGCAGAAATATCTACTGTCACAGTAGCTTCAGAAGCAGCAGGAGAAGGAGAGGTAGTCTGACTTGGTGCAGAAGAAGCAGCTGACGCAGAAGAGGTACTCCATCCGGATGTAGATGGTGGCTGGTAAGGAGAACCGGAGGAATTGAAGCCTGATGTAGCTGGAGGCGTGTATGGAAAAGGTGAACCAAGAGGAAAGGGTGAATTGCTAAATTGATTATTTTGAGGGCTTTGGCCCATCTGACCCATTACAGTCTTAAAAGCTTGTTGCATTGCATATTTCTGGCAGAAAATAAGAAGTTCAATGTCATTAAGAGCACAATAAATGGAAAACAAATTGCACCCTAATTAAGATGGAGGCTAGAAGTTGTTGATATAACTGTAGACCAAATTGAACATGTCAACCATGAAATATTCAAGATACGAGCACAAGGTTAGATAAATATATGCAAGTATCATAGGCAAATAGAGATGCATAGGCAATTAATGAATCAGACGTGCTAACACTAGGTTCCCATAAGGGTTATAAGAAGATAAAAAAAAATACACAGATATTTTGGAACATCAAAGTTTTCAGTCTCCATAAATCACAAAAACGACATTTCTTATGTCACTATAGGTCCTAAAATCAACATAACCTGAAAGTACTTGAACAACAAAGATGGCAATGATTCAATATGGATCTCGAGTGTGAGAGGTGTGAAAGGCGGAGCAAAAAGGATATCTTAGTAATAGGTTAAGATCTACAAGTGTAGTCGATTATCGTATTCTTCTTAGTAGTATCAGTATCAAAGGGAAAGAACGAAGTTGACTGTAAATTGAGGGGATATAAGTCATTAGAGTACAAATCGACTAACTCGCAAATTTTAGTGCAGACAGAGACAGCATAGCCGCAAACAGAAGGAATGAGGCTCATAAGAACCATGAATAAGCATATTAAAATATACCCCCTAATTCCTTCAGTTGTATGGATCCAAGAGCTCTACAACCTTAAATTAAAGGTCTTGCACTTATAAGCTTAGAGCCAAGCCATGTCAGATCATGAAGCAGGAGATTGAGCAAAGAAATAGTTGCAGAACAAGTTTGAGGGAGAGCCCTTGCAACATTATATCGTCCAGATAAGGGAACAGTTTAGGGAAATATTACTTTTGCTTTTGGCAGGATGCACCAGAGTAGGGTACATCCTTACATGTCCTTGGGGCCGACAGAAACCAAGACTAAGATTTCAGAAGGAATGAGCTTTTAAGTTTATACATGTTAACTTGTGAGAGTCGTTTATCCAAGTGAGATAGACTTTTTTCATGATTCAGAGAATTTGCCTTAGATTTTAATCGTTTTATCAGGAAAAAGGAAAAAAGAGGAAAATTTTAGCATTATCTTCCATAACAACAGAACCTTTTGCAATTTTTTTTATGTAAGTACTCCCTTTATCCCATATTGGTATATGTTCACCACCTTTAGAACCTGTAACTTGCAGTATCTTGCTTCATACAATTTCAGTAATGTAGTTTTTGTCACCACTTTTAGGAGGGTTCTTCACAATATTTCTTCTACCAAAGGAGTTATTGTAGTTTTTTGGTAAATGAAACTTGCGTTATTTCCGTGTCAAGATTTGTTCTTGAGTTATTTCAAAAGTCTATACACTTGTTAGTGTCTCAGTCCTTTTATGTGCTGACTTAGATTTTGGACTTTGTTCTAGTTTCTTAAAAACAGAGTTTTTAATGGAAAGCTAAAAGGTGGATTTCTTTTAACTATCATCCACACTCTGATAGCCATTGAAAGTACCAGAAGATCTGCATTCAGTCTTTTCACAATCTAATTCTTGAAGATTCCAAATACTATGCCAAAACCTGTGCCCTACATTCTCAAACTCACACACATCCAGTTCGCCATTTGTCTGATACACCATTCCTTATTTTCTGAATTATGAGGGCCAGTGGCAACAATGGGAAAAGCTTCATGGAGTTTAACCCTAGGACACACTCAAAATATGAACCACAGGAATTGTAATAGCAATAACAAATTGGATAAACGTATATCCCATTGGAACAACTTATCAATGCATTTCTAAGAGGTAAATGTGTATGAAAGGTCTCCTGTGAGTCTCTGACTCCTAATGTTATAGACAAGGAGTACTTAAAGGAAAGAAGTGATAGTAACAATGATGGTAACAATGATGGTTGAAGCCTAAAAGACCAAAGTTCCACAGTTTGATGGTGGCCAAGATCTAGAAAAGGAAATTGATTCGGTTCGATGCACTAGAAGCACTTCTTAGTATAAAAAGTACGATGTTGAGAAGCTATGGAGAACACGATAAAGTTAAGATCTCTCATAACTATCAGGATCACCAATCTCACAACCCTTTGGTGCAAGAACTTTAAAACCAAAGTAGAAAGGCAGGTAGGCAGCGGACAAGAATACTTCAATACTGCACTGCACAATAAAAGAATCTACCCTACCTTGGAATTATCAACTAACAAGAGGGATTTACGTTTTATAACTTCAATACTGCACTACACACGGCTTTTTTTTTAGAGAAAATACACACTACACAGTACAGCGGGAGTGCAAATTTAAACACAAAGATGAACCGAGAACTCCATGAATGAGAATCGTTCTTGCTTCTTTTGGAAATTGAATTGGAGATGTTTTCGGTAGTGATGGATGTATTTGATTCTAGCATGGCAAATGGACATTGGATTCAGGGGTGTATCCTTCTAAAAAAATAGAAGACTGAAGGAAATTTGAAGGAACAATAACATCAATTAATGCTGACAATTTAACAAGAGTGGTTGCTACAGTACAATGTTTTTGTCCCGTATAGAAATGTGTGCTGAGGCCTATTTCACCTCTGATCCCAGCAAGTTGCTCATGCTCTTATCCTAGGCACCCCATGCAACCCAGAATCAGTTTATGAAACGAGCTTAAAGGTCAAGTTTACACATAAATATTGCTTCTGTGAGAGTCATAGTGTCTAAGTAACTAGTCTTATGCATGATTTCGGGAAGTTAAGCCTAGATATACTATTCCTATTAATAATCTTCCATTATAGTCGAGTATATTCAAATTTAATTTAGGGGTTTTTACTTTATTATACAGAATACACATTGATCCAAAAAAAATTGTTTTTACAATAATCTACTTTCCTAGTTTCATAAAGATTCTTCTCGGAGTTTTCTCAAAATATTTATTCTAGTCACTAGACAAAATATTTCTCAATCTTCGCACCAAGGTCAAAGAAAAGCCTTAGTTTGGGATGGGGGTAGTTTTTTGCTCAAAGATCTGAACTAAATCTTTCCTTTAATCATTTTACTTATTAGGGTCTTCAGTCCTTTGCTTAAGCTAATGATTAAAATTCAGGAAACTATCTTTTTTTTCTTGGTGCCACTGTCCATAAGATAGCAAAATGTTATTCTACCTATCCTTTTTACAACTAACCCCCCCGCCCGCAATAACATCAATACTCCATCTTCAACAGCCTATAATTCATAAGTGACCATCCTTTGCGTTCCCGCATTTCCATACACATTAGACCACCTAGCGTCAACTCTTCATGCATTTACTTCTATCCTTATGAGCCCTTAAAATGATATTTCTTTGCATCACCTTGATACAAATCAATTGCAACATTCTGACAACTTCCAATAAGTTCTAATAACTTCCAATATGTTCAAATACGCTCACATAAATTGCAAAATAGTTCATATATGGGCTTCAAGACCCTAAGATAGAATTCAAATACTTCCTCCGTTTTTTAATGTGGCACTTTCTATTTTAGGAAGTTCCAAATTATATGTTACACTTTCTTTTTTGGTCAACAAACTATCTCTATCCCTCTCCTCTCACATGGATCCCCCTATTTTTTTTCTCTTTATCTCTTTCCTTCCCAAATATTGTCTAGGAGTTTAGAGAATCCAAAAGTGTCACATTTAAATAAAAACGGAAGAATTATGTAAGACTTACAAACTTCCATCCCTATACAATACAATCACTTAGGTCATCCTGAGAAATTATGATTCTGTTCAATCCTTTCCTCCATTTCATATTTCGGATTATGACACACAAGAAATTCAAACTATCAAGGGTGCGTTCTCTTCACCTTACAGAAATAAGCTTTACGTCAAATAAGTTCACAAAAATTCCCATAACTTCTAATAAGTTCCAATATGTTCAAACATGTTCACATAAGTTCAAGTAACACCTAATAACATAAGTTCCAATAAGTCCAAATAAGTTCATTTTAGCTAAGTTCATCATATATAAGGTGACGAGAATGCACTCAAACCCTAAGAAGCTAAGACCACAAATTGTATATTAGCATAACAATAGTTCTTCATCTCGAAAATAAGTAAGTATTCAGTCATAAACACATAATCATACCGCATACCATAGAAAAAGAAAACCAAATATCCATTCATCAACACAAAATTCAACCCAAAAAAAAAAACATATAACAACAATCCTTACCTGCAACCTTGAAGCAACAAAGGAGAAAAGTGCAGAAAACCCAACACCAACTCCAATCCAAAACAAAGGAGACCCACTACAATCAAACAACAACCCTTTCATAAAAAAAAACAATCTTTAACTAAATTCAATTCCACAAAAAACCAAATAAATTCACTAAAAAAAATAAGAGAATCAGAAAAATTACAATTGTGATGGAGGTGGAGCATAAGGTTGAGGATTAACACCAACAGAAGAAGATGTTTCTTGAGCATTACTACCCCTATTAGTGGTTGTGCTTGCAAACAACTCAACACTATCACCTTTCTTCTCATTTTTACTACTCTGACCAGCTTTTCGCCTCGAATTCGAGGCGGAAAAGGCGAAAAGAATGGATTTTGATCTGGGTTTTAAAGGGAAGAAAGACCCAGTTGGTTTTTGAGGGAGAAGAGGGAGACCAAAGCATTGTTTGGTAGAAAAAGTAGTGTAATTTGGGGAATAGCTTAAACCTATTATTGGTTTTGATGAAACTAGGGCTAGATTTTCCATTCTTCTGCACACAGTAATTGGGGATATTAAGAGTAAGGAAGAGAGGTGTTAAGTGCTAACAATGGTGGTGAATTGGAGATGGATGATGTTAGAAGTTTGGTGAGGGGGTGGAGAAATGAAGGTTGAAGATGGTAATTTCAGGTGGGTTTAAAGCCTCATTATCTTTTTGGGCTGTTCTTTGTGAAGATTGAAGATGGTTATATCAAGACTCATCAAGTCCATTACCCAACTACCTTATGTGAGAAATTTTTAGGGGGTTGTTATTGTAAACTGTAATACACTAATACTCCGATTTTTAATCTTATTTTATTATTAAATAATTAAAATTATTAATATAAATGTAAGCTTATTATTTTAATAAATAGGTATTTCGATTTTTTTTAAATAAAGTATAATTACTTGAAATTTCAAGATTATTTTAAATATATATTTATAATAATGATTGATAATTGATTTGGGAGAAAAATAAATAAATTAACTTTGGATATGTAATTTCTTGTGGGTCATTAGTAATGTTAAACACCAAAGTCCATGTTCCAAGCCCAACCCAAATTTTCCAACCAACCCAAAAGAAATGGAAAAATCAGAAAACTTCATCTCTTCCACCTCCTGCTTCTTTTGTCCCCCTCCATTGGAGCAACAAGAGGTTGGATAATCTTAAAATTTCTGCAACAAGATAAGCTTGAAAATGGATATTCATATAAGTATAACATATTAGACAAACCAATTTGTAGACAAACTTCGCATCATCATCCTCATCTCTTAAAATCCATACTTATCCATTAGAGAAGCTATCAAACTTGAAATTGAAAGATTTTCCCCATCCCATTACACTATAAATACAGGAAATCTTCAACAAAAGTTCAATATAAATACAATAACCAATTATACATGAATTCCAAGCTTTCTTTTACTTCCTTTTATTTTCCAAATAATTTCAGCCATTAAAGACTCCAACCAAAGCTGTCTGGAACCATTGAAATCACCGGAATCTGCCTGAAACTCGCCCCAACACCACCGAGAACATCCACCGTCAACACCGCCAGTCCTTCCCTTCTCTTTCCCCTTCGTTTTTCTTCAATTTGTTGCTGCCCTGGCTGATTCGCGGACCACCACCCACACCGGCAGCAGCTCCGTGCACCACCACTGAACCGCCCAGAACAACCACGACCACCTTCAGCCACCACTCGCCACATCTACATTCACCCGCAGCCTCCCGTCTTTCTCTTCCTCTTTCGCCATCCGCCCCTGCTGCCATATTACTTCCTCTTCGCAGACCACCGCGAAACCACCACCAATACCGCCAACAGCCTCGCACACCGCTGCCCACAACCGCCCATTGACCGGCACCAACGCTTTCTGCCGCCACAACCATAGCCACACCCCTGCTCTGTTTTCGTTCCTCTTTGGTGAGTAGCAGACGTTTTTAGTCTGTTTTCTTTTTGGAAGTTTGGTTATCATTTATTTTTGTAAAGTCAATCTCCCTTTCTTTAACTCTTAATAATCCCATTTTAAGTTATCACTCTTTCTAGGGGTGTCAATTCGGTTAATCGGTTCGGTTCTGGTTGAAATCAAACGGTTCGGTTGACTTCGGTTAATTTTTCACGTTAAATTGATTCGGTTGTAACTTTTTCGGTTTCGGTTCGGTTAATTGCGGTTAATTTAGGCTTTTTTTCAGTTCGGTTCGGTTCGGTTACAGTTGTCTATCCGGTTTGACCCATTCGGTTTCAGTAAAAATCATATCGGTTCAACGGTTATTTTCGGTTTTAGTTCAGTTAATTTCGATTTTGTATGAAAAACCGCATCGGTTATCGTTTAAGTACTGTGTGTCCTTCCAAAATTTTCGTTTTTTAAAATATATATAATTTCTTGTTACAGACCGAATGTGTTTCAAGTTACGTCAATCCGATTAACTAAGACGGTTTTGAAATGACCCGTAATGGGTCGGATCGAGTCTGGTTGGATTACATGTCTCGAATCACCTTTAATTGGATTAGATCGGGTCAATTACGGGCAAAAGCCGAATCATGGGTTGGTCGGGCTCAAGTGAAGTTCGAGTCGAACGAATATCGGGTCGGGTATTAACGGGTCCGGATAAACATGCGTCGGATAATTGTCGGGTTTATATGGGTCAATTCAGGATTTGTGGCCTTTGGATCGCGGGTTATTTCTGGTCGAACTTAAAATCAAGTTTAATTTGTGTAGCTGAACTCATCTCGTTAACAACTCGAGTAGTTTGACTTCTAACCAAATTGAACGAACTTGGACCTAGTTTGACTCGAGTGAATCTCGAGCAATTTACACCCATAAGATATGTTATACTTATACATAAAAAGTTGAGCTCAAGCAGTCTCGCTCGAATAGCACCCTTAGTCAAATTCATTTCGTGGCATATTCAAATTTGATTATGTTTGTATAATTCATAATTGTATTATAGGTTCATGGATCAATTGTTATTGACTTATTGTGCTTTTAACATATCGTTAGCGTCAAAGATAATGTGTATTAGATATTTAGATCAATCATCGATATACTAGGTCAATCCTTCAATATATATGATAGTTAAGATCCATGTAACAGAGCAATCATCAATATGTTAATCAACGTATAAGATAGTTAATACCAATTTATTAAATCAATTAACATTAGATTAATGTCTAAGATATATAGTTAAAATCGATGTTATAAGATCATCAATATATGATATATATCTCATAAATGATAAATCTATGATATATATCTCATAAATATATGACATGGTTAACATTTAGATCAAACATTAATATATTAGATCAATCACATCAATGAATATTATGGATAAGAATAAGATCAATGTATTAGATCAGCGTATAAGATAGTTACCATCAATAACTAGATTAGCCATCAATATTATACTACATCAATGTACAAAGTAGTTAAGGTCGTTGTATTAGATCAACAATCAATATTCTACTAGACAAATGTATAAGATAGTAAGCATTAATGTACTACATCAATTCACATTATATAAGAACAATATACTGTATGACAATTAAGATTATTAGATGATTTAGATCAATCATCAATATATAACATTATCGAATTAGATAACCTACCTTTTAGTTAGGTATATACTATATATATAAATTTGAGTTAATTACTATGAGTTTATAAAATTTCAAATTCAGTTTAGTTTAATTGATCATTAACTAATGTAACGAAACTACTTGTTAAGTCGTATCAATAACGACCATCAAACATTATTGTTGATATAAGATATAATAAAATAATTTTCACGATGAAAGTTATATTTCTATTGTAATTTGTACTTAATAAGATAGTTAAGATTTGTGAACTAAAACAATCATAAATATATTAAATCGTTAAGGTAAATACAAAATTACTAAATTTTATTTGTAATACTTAATTACTAATCATATTTATTTAGAATACTTAATTACTACTCATATTTATTTAGTATAATTAATTTCTACTCGTATTTATTTATAATACTAGTTAATATATTAGTAATTAATTAATTATATTAACTAATTCCCAAAAATCTATCCTAATCCCCCATATTAGCCCAAAGGCCCCAAACTACCACAGTCCAAGCCCAAAAAAACCCTAAAAGAACCTTAGTATAAAAAGACTTAACCCTCCCAATTTCAATCTCCTAATAACCTAACCCTAACTTCACTCTCATTCACACAAAACACAAAAAATCAGTCAATCTCACACTCTCTCATTATCTCTCGACGGCGCATAGATCTCATCTCACTTTCTCCTTCCCAAAAACCTTCAATCCTTCTTTTGTTCATCATAAACCTTCAATCCTTCTTTTGTTCTTCATAAACCTTCACTATAAAGGCATAAACCTTCATCATTCACCATTAAAAAACCAAAAAAAATCGTCTTTCACTCCTTCTAAGTCCGGCGCCGGCGCCGGCAACCTCTTAAGTCAATATCAACCATCAAATCGAAGAGAAGATGGTGATTGAAGATCGAGAGAAGATCGAGGAGAAGATGTGTGTGTGACTCGTGTGTGTGAAGATCGAAGAGTTGATCGAAGAGAAGGAGTGGTTGAAGATCGAAAATTCGGCCAACAAGGTAATAAAATTCATGTTTTTTGCTCATGCTTTTAATTTTTTCTACATCTAAAAATATACTTATAATTTCAACTGTTTAAATCGAAAAAGAAATTCATATTTTATCTAGATCTAAAGAAATTCGGCCAAATGTTTGTTGCTGTTTTCCATTTATTTTTTGCTCATTTTTTTAATTTTTATTTTAAAAATATTACTCATGTACAAATTGAATAATCGTTTTTTTTTACTTTCTTGAATTACTAACTCGTTTTTTATCTAGATCTAAAGAAACCTAACTCGTCTTTTATAATTTTTATTTGTTAAATATTATGCAAAAATGACTTATTTTTTTAACTTCTTGAAATTGAATGACTGCTTCAGTGCTTTGGAAGGATTTTCAACCCAGGCCCGTTTTTAAACCCAGGCCCGTTTTTAAACCCTTACCCGTTTTTAAACCCTAACCCGTTTTTAAACCCTAACCCGTTTTTAAACCCAAACCCGTTATTAAACCCAAACCGTTTTAACCCTAACCCGTTTTTAAACCCTACTCTTTTTTATGCTATTTCTTTATACTATTTCTTTATGCTATTTCTTTATGCTTATTGTTTTTTATGCTATTTATGTCTATTGTTTTTTATGCTATTTATTTCTATTGTTTTTTATGCTATTTATGTCAATTTTTTTTATGCTATTTTATGTCTACTGTTTTTATGTTATTTTATGTCTACTGTTTTTTATGTGCTGTTTTTTATGATGTTTTTATGCTGTTTTTTTACATGTTAATGTATGCTGTTTTTTTACGCTGTTAATGTATGCTGTTTTTTTACGCTGTTAATGTATGCTATTTTTAATGCTGTTTTTTTAAATTGTTAATGTATGCTGTTTTTTAATGCTGTTTTTTTTGCTGTTTTTAATGTGATGTTAATGTATGCTGGTTTTTTAGTGTTGTTTTGTATGCTGTTTTTTTATACCGTAATGTATGCTATTTTTTATACCGTAATGTATGCTGTTTTTTATACTGTTAATGTATTCTGTTTTTTATACTGTTAATGTATTCTGTTTTTTATACTGTTAATGTTTGCTGTTTTTAATGTTATTTATGTATGCTGTTTTTGCATTCTGTTTTTCTGTTTAATATTTTGTTATTCTGTTATTCTGTTTTCTCAATTGTTTATTTTTGTTTCATCTTTCAATTGTTTTTTTCAAGATATGGATTGTGAATTTGATGCTAACTTTGAAGATCATGGACCTCCATCTCCTTCAACTATATGTAAGCCCTTGGACCTTCATTTAATTTAAGTTTTATGTTTTTATTTGTGTTATGTTTGTACTCATTCTTTACTACTCTGTTTGTTTAAGCACCTAACATCGAGAGTGGGAGTTCAAATGCGTTGCTTAGTCAACAAAATGCAGCAAGGAGTAAAGGGAAGAGGGCAGCAGCAACACCTTTGGAAGGACGAAGAAGGCTCCGGTTTGGCGTCATTTCAAATTCTCCTCCGAAGTTGGTAAGGATGATGTGGAAGGTATGCCTCAACTCTATGCTTCTTGTAATTACTGTAAATCCAAGTACAAAGCAACTTCTTCTTATGGTACTTCTAACGCTACCTATCACATTAAAAATTGCATTGCTTATAAATAATTTTTAGTTGCAAACCCTGAATGTGATTCTGTATTTGATCAAAAAGTTTTGTCAGTTGTTTGCGGAAGCAATATTATTTCATTCTTATCCTTTACGTATGGTAGAACATGTGAGAACGAGAAAGTTGCTTACTTATTGTAATCCTAAGATTGTGCACATTTCTAGGAATACAATGCTTAGATATTGTACTTTGGAGAATGAGAAACTTAAACTTGCTTTACATGAAAAACTTTCTATGCTTAATAGTCGTGTTTGCCTTACATGTGATTGCTGGTCTGCCATTACTAATCGCGGTTATTTGACGCTTACAGCTCATTATATTGGTAATGATTGGGTATTGAAATCATGTATATTGAACTTTCGTTATTTTGAACCTCCACATAATGGACCTGCCCTTTATTCATTTGTGTTGGGTTTGATTAAGGAGTGGGGTTTGGAAAGGAAAATTCTGTGTTTGACGGTTGATAATGCTACTTCTATGGATAATATGATTTCTCGCTTAAAATCTGATTTAAATTCTTCTTCCTCTTTGCCATGTGATGGTAAGTTTTTTCATGTGAGATGTTGTGCACATATCTTACATTTGATTGTGAAAGCGGGTATGACTACCGTAGATGAAAGTGTTATAAAGTTACGTGGTGCCGTTAACTATATTGATGCTTCTCCTTCAAGAAAATTTAAATTTGAACAATGTATTAAAGATTTGAATTCCAACTTTTGTGGTAGTTTAAAGTATGATGTATGCACTAGATGGAATTCAACCTTTCACATGATGAAACAAGCTTTAAAAGTTCGTCATGCTCTTGATTTGTTTGGAACTAGAGAGAGTGACTATGAGTTTAATATTTCTTTGTCTGAATGGGCTATCATTGAGTTCGTTTGCAAGTTTCTTGAGCCTTTTGATGCTGTCACGAATTTATTTTCTGGTTCGGATTATCCTACCGCTAATCTTTATTTTGCTAATATTGTTGCTATTGAGAAATTGTTGGTTGTATCCCATAACCATTCTATACCAAGTATTCGTAACATGTGCCCAGAAATGCTGGAAAAGTATGAGAAATATTGGTCGGAACATTCTGTCATTCTCTCTATTGCGGTTCTACTTGATCCTCGTTACAAACTTCGGTTTGTGAAGGACTTGTATAGCGTGCTTTATGTTCCATCCGAAGTTGATTTGAGGGTGAAAAAAGTGTATGATTCTTTTGTTGAGTTGTATAATTTCTATAGCACTTTTTCGACTTCTCCATCTTCAACGGAGTCTACACATACTCAATATACTCCAACATCACTTGATGATTTCAATCTCTCGGACTTTGTTGAAGTTATTATTTGATTTGATTTTGACTATTTTTTTAATCTTTGTAAATAAAATTAGGTCAACTTATTTTATTGTATTTTTGTTTTAGAATTTCGCAGCTTCTAATTCTGCTGTGTGTGGAACTGCTGCTGTTGACGAGTATTTGAACTCGTCGCTTGCTAAGCGCTGCCCAGAATTTGACATTTTGCTGTTTTGGCAATCTCAATGTTCTATATATCCCATTATTTCTAAAATGGCCAAAGATATTTTGGCTATTCCGATAACTTCTGTTGCTTCCGAATCATCTTTTAGTATGGGTGGAAGGGTTTTGACAAAATATAGAGCTTCCCTTTTGCCCAAAAATGTAGAAGCTTTTGTTACAACCCAAAATTGGTTGTTTGGGTACTTAAAAGAAGAAGAGATGGAAAGTTTTCTTAGTGCAATGGATCAAAATGATTCCATTGACAACGATGTTGATCTTAATTCTCTTCCCTCGGTATGTTTGTATTGCTCATTTTTGGTAGTTAAATGTAATAAATATATACTAATTTTGTTTTTAATTAGGTTGAATGACCACTGAGGCTGCTGTGGTACCCCGATGTTGCTGAACACGGGTTTTTGTTGCTGTTCAGTGAAATGCCCAGCTTGAGCTGGTTTTGCAACTTCCTGTTGCTGTAATTAATTTCATTCATTGGGTAGCATTTGGCATGAACTGTTGGATTTTTTTGGTGTTACTTAAAACTGTTGGGCTGGAATTATTGGTTGGATTGAAGCTGTTGAGCTTGTTGGAATCTGATGAACTTATTGTGGGTTGGCTTTGTTGGATTATGGCCTTGGACTGTTTTTGTTGGTTGGATTTTGTTGGATCAAGTCCTTGGACTTTTTGGTGGGTTTGGATTCTGTTGAGCTTGATATGTCCCTGTTGGAAAATGTTCAAACATTTTTAAAAATTTTTGATTGATTGTGTGACTTGTGAACTATGTTGGGAACTTTCACTTTGGTTTACAATTTTGGATGGCTATTGTAGTTTGGTAATCCCTCTTTAGAATAAAGTCTAATAATTGAGGTTTTTTTTGGTAAACCTTAGTGAAGTGATGCCCATAGTTTCATTATGTTATCACGTCTTTCAATATTTTTTTAAATGTTTGGACTGTGTGCTCGATGATGAAATTTTATAGTAGCAAATATGAAGGTTTTAACCTATTGATGAAGCTACTTTTCTGAGAGCCCAATTCTAAAATTCTCTTCTCAAATATTTTATATTGTTGTTTGGTAAGTTTTTCATTGTTTTATTTTGAGTTGTTATTTTTTTGATATTATAATTTTTAACATTGTTAATGTATTACAATTGTCTTTTTTGTAGAATATTTGAAGATTCAAAGACTGAAATCCCAAAGAAGATCTCTGTTATAGAATTAAAATTTAGTTTAGATGTTATGTTATTTTAATAGGATTTTGAATTTGTATTATACTCTTATTGTTGTTTATTTTTGATGTAATATTGTACATTCTTTTTGATAGAATTAAAATATATTGTGTATTTTGATGTTAAATTGTATACTTTATTTAATACTTGAATTAGAATATTAAACTTTTGATAATTGAATTAGAAAATTATTTAAGAAGTCTTCTTTTTTTTTATTTGAATTAGAATATTATATGACTTTGTAATTGAAATCAAATATTGTACTTTTGATGTTATGTATATGGTTTTATAATTGGATTAAATATTGGTATTAAGTGTAATGAATCTTTTGGTGTTAATTAATATTAAATGTATTAAAATTATTATAATTTTATAAAATCTTTAAACTAGTTGAAATTATCTAGAACTTTGAAATTATTAAATAATATTATATAACTTGATTGTTATTGTTTAAATAGTTTAAAAGTTTTACATGAGTTCATTTCAGTTTATAACTCTTTAAAATATTTTAAATGTTTTATAATTAATTATAATTTTGTTCAATTGTTAAGTTTATCACATTTTAAAATATTTTTTCATTTATTTCGGTTTATAACAGTTTGAAACAGTTTTCAGTTATTGTCGGTTAATATTCGGTTCGGTTCGGTTCGGTTTAAAACGGTTTTTGATACGGTTAAAAATGGTTCAGTTCCTTTTCGGTTCGGTTTCGGTTCGGTTTAATGCGGTTGATTTCAGTTCGGTTGTTTTTTCAGTTTTCGGTTGGTTTCGGTTCGGTTTCGGTTCGGTTAACAGTTCAACTAACAGTTTTCAACCAAACTGACAGCTCTAACTCTTTCTATGATTTCTATTAATTATTCTATGTTTTAAATCTCTATTATCAACACTATTATTTTTATTTTTATTATTATTGATATTAACATTGATATTAATATTCATACTCATTATTATTATTTTCATTATTATCATTATTATTATTGCTACTTTCTAAAATAAGCATAACTTATTATATACATTACTCATCTGTAATTCTCAAAACTATTTTATAATATGAACCTTATTATATGAAAATGATTTTTTATGTTTATTATATTAGTATTTAAACACCTTATTATATAAAGGTCTCTAACTTAATTATATAATTTTGTATTTAAAAGAGAAAACCGCCCTCGGAACTGATATTCAAGACTAAGGATTATTATTCTGCAAATCAAGGTAACAACTACTGCTAGTACCCGCAATTCCCTTGAAAATATAAGAAAGGGGTTATAACAACGTAATGAATGATTTATGATTTTTCTTGAATTGCGGGATTATTGATTTATGTTTCATGAAAATCCTTGAAATACTGAGAAGTATTATCTGAATGACTGAAATTTGAGATATTATACCTAAAGAGGTACAGCTGGATGACTGAGAATACGGTATACTGCCTGTATATATTAAAAGAGGTGGAACATGATAAATTCAAGTGAAAGAACTGGCTTGTTGGCTGTATATATATCCTGACTGACTGATGGTCGTGCACGTACCGAGCTGTTTACTGTTTTTTACTAGGGCACTGGCCCGCTACTGTTACTACTGATGAGCACTTGCTCTTTTACTGGGGCACTGGCCCGTTGTGGGAGACGTTCCACCAGCTGAAATACTGCCCAACAACCATAACGAATCTGATAAATGGGAATACTGGAATAACTGGGTTATACTGTAATCATGAATATTTTAATTATTCTCTCTCTCCCTGTTTGCAAATAAAATGAATTGAAATGAATTTACGTTGCTAGAGTAGTCTGTTACTGAGTCTCTCGACTCATCCGTTTTTGTATTTATGTTTTAGGTACAGCTGGGGAAGACGATAACGAGTAGTGGCGAGGATTCACTCTTATAAGTTTTAATAGTTATTACAACTTGTGTTTCTTTTTGTGAACTAGAAGAACTACTAGAGTATTAGTTTACTGTTACTTAATGTAAATAAGGCTCTAATGTTATGTTGTTTTATCACTTAATCAAGTTAACGTTAAAGTTTAATATCTGAATGTTGCCTTGTATTTTCCTAACGGAGAATACGGCAGTAATGCCTCGGCCTAATAGGGTTTTTCCGCTGCTATTAATACCTTAATCAGATAATTAGACGTCGGGGCATTACAGGTATTCGTCGTCGTATGGTTATCTAGGGGTGAGTATAATCGGATATTCGGTTATAATATCGAGAATCAGATTTAATATTGGTCATAATTAATTTCTACAATTTGGAATCGGGCTTGAAAGTGGTTGAATCAGGTCCTTATTTTCTGGAATTGATCATAAGACCGGCTTCAATACTGGTACCTTGTTCTTTGTGAGAGTGATGCAATATTGATTTTGACCAGATCTGACTTTTTAGAATTGGAATAGGACGGAACCTGTAGGAACCAGTTTCAAGGGTACCTGTTATAACATAGTAGGCGATAAAGAATAAATAAGAACGTAAAGGCAATAAATAACACACAGAGTTTAACATGGTTCACTAGCAATGTTCTAGCTATGTCCACTAGACCAGAGAGAGAATAGTTTATTAGGAGAGAGAAACACAAAATATAGAATAGTGTTAGGCAACACTAAGATAATCAGATTGTGAATACGGCTATAGGTTTAACCTAAGGGTTTATATAACACCTAGTCTCGCTAACCGGATGCGAGACCTCCGTGCTTGGTTATTCGAACCAACAGATATTCAAGGCATATCTAAAAAATCTCCACCTTGACTTAAATTCTCCCAAATCCACCAGACCACAGATATACCAGATGCAACTACCAAGTTGCCAGATGTACCAGATTGCTCCTTAAGAGCTCAGATTCCCAGATTGCCTCATAAGAGGCCCAAACTCCCAGAAATGCTTCATCAGAAACCCCAGACTCTAAGATTGCCCCTAAGGGCCCAGATTTTTCCATAAGGAACCCAGACTCCCACTTAAGGGAAATAAACTCTAATTACTAAAAACATTTAGCAAGTCCAAACCATGTTGGAACTTGCCATGTGGGACAGGCTTGTTGAACATGTCTGCTGGATTATCAGCAGTACCAACCTTCTTCACCTTGATCCTCTTCTCGTTCCTCAAGAAATGATATCTCACATCTATGTTCTTAGTCCTCTCATAATGGACTTGATCCTTGGCTAAGCATATTGCACTAAGACTGTCACAATAAACCACAGCCTGATCATGATGTAAACCAAGATCACCAACTAGCCCCTTCAACCAAATTCCATCCTTAGAAGCTTCAGTCAATGCCATGTACTTTGCCTCAGTAGTAGACATAGTTACTATAGCATGTAGAGTTGCCTTCCAACTCACCATTGAACCTCCATGAGTGAACACATAGCCAGTCATAGATCTCCTATTGTCCACATCTATAGCATAATCAGAATCAGAATAGCCAGTAAACACTATGCTTCATTCCCATAAACAAGACCCACATCAGATGTACCTCTAAGGTACCTAAATATCCTCTTCATAGCCTGCCCGTGATCCTTTCCAGGTTCACCCATAAACCTGCTGACAGCACTCACAGCATGTGCAAGATCATGCCTAATGCAGACCATAACATACATCAGGCTTCCTACTGCACTAGCATACGGGACTCGAGACATGAACTCCTTTTCAGATTCAGACTGAGGTGCAAACACAGCTAACAGACACACATAACGCTAGGAGTATCTATAGGTTTAGCTGATGACATGCCAAACCTTGACAATATCTTCTCAATGTAGCCCTTTTGTGAGACGAAGAGCTTACCCAGATTCCTATCCCTATAAATATCCATACCTAGAATTTTCTGTGCAGCACCAAGATCCTTCATCTCAAACTCTGAACTGAGAAGAACCTTCAACCTCTGTATATCAGACTTGGACTTTGCACCTATCAGCATATCATCTACATATAGGACCAGATAAATCATCGAACCATCAGCAGACTTGTTGTGATACACACAACAATCATACACACTCCTAATGTAGCCTAACTCCACCATATGGCTGTCAAATCTCTTGTACCAATGCTTAGGAGACTGCTTGAGCCCATACAAGGACTTCCTTAGTTTTTATACATAGTCTTCTCCGTCAAGAACTTCAAACCCCTCTGGCTGAGTCATATAAATCTCTTCCTCCAACTCTCCATGTAGGAAAGTTGTCTTCACATCTAGTTGCTCAAGTTCCAGATTCTGATGTGCCACCATCGCTAGTAACACCCTGATGGAAGTGTGTCTGATCACTGGTGAGAATATCTCATTATAGTCCACTCCCTCTCTCTGTGTGAACCCTCTTGCAACCACACGAGCTTTATACTTGATCCCCTCAGATGGTGAAATCCTTTCTTCTTCTTGAAGACCCATTTGCAAGTGACAATTTTCCTCTCCTTAGGCTTCTTTACAAGCTCCCATGTCTGATTCTTGTCCAGTGACTCTATCTCATCCCCCATTGTATCGAGCCATTGTGCAGACTCGCTGCCAGAAACAGCTTCGTTGTAAGTAGATGGCTCATGAAGATTCATCTCCTCAGCAACCTGTAGAGCATATACGGCCATATTCTCAAAACGGTACCTCTTTGGAGGTGTGTCCCAACCCAAGTTCTTTGGAGGTCCAACTCCAACTCTTCTAGACCTGTCAGGAACTAGACTTGGTTGAGACTCTGACTGAAAAGACTTCCTCTGAGACTCTGATCTCGGAGACTCCGGCTGACAAGATTCTGACCCACTAGATTCTGGTTGGTGAGTTCCCAGATTCTCAGATTCTGCATCTCTAGATTCTGACTGATCATGTTGATTATCTTCTCCACCTTGGTGTTGTAAGTCACTCTCATCAAGAGGAACTTCCAACTCCACCTGTTTATCAACATTCCCTTCAACAACAGACTTCACAATGGGGTTAAGCATAGAGTTTTCATCAAGTACAACATTTCTGCTAAGTATAACCCTACTTTCAGAGGGTGACCAAACTCTATAACCCTTAACTCCATCCCCAATACCCACAAATACACCCTTCTTAGCCCTAGGTTCTAACTTACCCTCATTTACATGATAGTAAACAGTACAACCAAAGACTCTAAATGAAGAATAATCAGCAGGCTTACCAGACCACACCTCATAAGGTGTTTTACAGTCAATACCAGTGTGAGGTCCTCTGTTGATCAGATTGCAAGCTGTGTTAACAGCTTCTGCCCAGAAATCTCCTAGCCAAACCAGCATTAGAGAGCATACATCTTGCCCTCTCCAACAAAGTCTGATTCATACGTTCTGCCACTCCGTTCTGTTGTGGAGTATCCCTAATAGTGCGATGACGGGCAATACCTTCATTTCTGTAGAACTTATCGAACTCGGACCAAAAGTACTCCATACTATTACCAGTTTGCCACCTCTTGATCTTCTTCCCAGTTTGATTTTCCACTAATGCTTTCCACCGCTTGAACTTCTCAAAGGCTTCACTTTAATGCTTCATCATAAATACCCAACTCATTCTTGAGTAATCATCAATCATAGACACAAAATACATGTGACCTCCAATGGATTCAATTCTGCATGGACCCAAGCAATCAGAATGGATGTAATCAAGTGTTCCCTTAGTCCTATTGACACCCCGCTTGGAAAACTTGGTGCGATGAAGTTTCCCAAATACACAAGGGAAAATTAACGAGAATAATCCCAACTATTGCGCATCTTCCACATATAATCCTACCTTTAGAAATTCTCATTATAATCCCAACTATTGTACATTCTTCCCAAAACACTCCCACTTGACTTGCAACCTATTAAACCGGTTTAAAGGGCCACATGTCACAATTTTATTGGCCTAAACTTTTCTTTTTTTTCTCTCTCCTTCTAGCCTCCCCAGTCCCCACCCACCCCATGCAATGCCTCCCACACCTTTGCCCCACCCCAACCTTCCTCACAACTACCACCATTTTCCGTTCACCCCCACCGTTTACCCACCATCCGCCTCCAGCTCTTCGCCCTCAAATCTTCAACCAACCTTTCCCTAAACTTCCAACTGAACGCACAACCACCCCCACCGCCTCCCTCCACCCTTTCAACCTACCACCACCCAACGACCCCATAATTGTCCGAAACACCACGCTTCCCGCCGAAACCGTAGTCCCACCCTGTGGCCACCTTCGGCGGTGGTGATGACAAAAAATCAGAAGAAAGGGAAGTTGAAATGAAAAAAGGGGGTCGGGAGCAGGGCATGGGGTGGTTTTCGGTTGGGTTAGGGGTGGTTTTAGGGGTGTGTGGTGGTTTTCAGGTGGGTCCGATGCGAGGAGGTGGAGTGATTTGGGGAGTGAATAAAAATTTCGGAGGTCATTTCAAGTGGAGATGAGGGTGGCACATTTCAGGAGGAAGGAGAGGAGGTGCCGCCGTGAATGGAGTAATGTGGTGGGGAAGAGGTGATGGAGCTTCTATTATTTAATTTTTATTTATTTTTGTATAAATTTGATTGACTTAAATAAATTAATAAATTGACCAATCATAGCATGCCACATGGCATTGTTAACCTGTTTATCAAGTTACCATTTCACTTAGGATTAATATGAGAAGATACGCTACATACTTGGTATTATTTTGAGAATTACTAAAGATGGGATTAAATGTGGAAGATGGGCAATAGTTGGGATTATTCTCGTTAATTTTCCCAATACACAATCTCACATAATTCGAGACTCTGCAGCTTGTGCCCACAAAGAAGATCCCTTTTAGAATCTGCATTCCTCTCTCCCCCATATGACCCAGCCTCATATGCAAGACTCTAGTCATATCTTCCTTAGAGACTGCAGAAGATGCAATAGTAGCACAACCTGTCAATGTAGATTCAGCAAGAAAATACAGAGTACCACGCTTGACCTCTTTCAGAACCACCTTCGAATCCTTGTAGACATTCATTAACTCCACCTTCACCCTCGAAACTGAACCCCTTGCTGCCTAGAAGACTCAACGATATCAAATTCTTTGTCATAAATGGAACATGTCTAACTTCATTCAAGGTACAAAAGAAACCATCATGAGTCCTAATCCTGACTGAGCCTATCCCAACAACCTTGCAAATAGCATTATTGGCCATAGAAATATCGCCTCCATCTATCTGCTCATAAGTTGAGAACCACTCCCTGCTAGGACAAACATGGTAAGAAGCCCCAGAGTCTAGATTCCACACATCACTATGACGGGACTGTTCATTGACTACTAAGGCTAGATCCTCCTCTTAATACGTATCAGTTTCTACCACAGCGGCAGAACCCTTCTCCTGCTGTTGCTTCTTTCTCTTAGGACATTCATTTTTCCAATGTCCCTTCTCCTTACAATAATTACATACATCATTTGGTTTAGGACCCTTCGAACCCTTAAAATTCGATTTCTTTTTACCAAATTTCCCAAACCCTTTATTGCCTATAATAGCTAACCCAGATGCCTGACTCTCAGACCCAGAACTAGATGCCTTATGGCGAGACTCTCTATCTAGAGACAGATTTTCCTTCCCAACAATAAAAGAATCAACAAAATTATCATATGACAGGGGCAAAGACACTAACAGAATTAGGGCAGCATCCTCATCCTCTACTTTAACATCAATGTTACGTAGATCTAACAGAATAGAATTTAATCTATCGAGATGTTCCCTAAGAGACGTACCTTCTTGCATACGCAAGCTGAACAGACGTTGCTTGAGAAGCAACTTGTTGGTTAAAGATTTAGTCATATGCAAATTCTCAAGCTTTAACCACAGACCAGCGGCAGTTTCCTCATCTGCGACCTCAGTGATGACGTCATCTGCCAAACAGAGCATGATGGTTGAGTGAGCATTCTCCTCCAAGCTACTCAAATCTGCGTCATCTGCACCCACTTGCATTGAGTTCTTCGATAGTGGTGCCTAAATGCCTTGCTGCTTAAGCAAAGCTCTCATCTTGATCTGCCATAGATCGAACTATTCCTCCCAGTGAATTATCGATCTTCACGTTCACCCTAGACATCTTTAACGCCAAACAGATTGCGGAAAACTTCAAACCCAGATGAACCAGACGAGGCTCTGATACCAGTTTGTTATAACAGAGTAGGCGCTAAAGAATAAATAAGAACGTAAAGGCGATAAATAAACACAGAGTTTAACGTGGTTCACTAGCAATATGCTAACTACGTCTACCAGAACAGAGGGAGAATAGTTTATTAGGAGAGAGAAACACAAAATATAGAATAGCGTTAGGCAACACTAAGATAATCAGATTGTGAATACGACTATAGGTTTAACCTAGTTAAGGGTTTATATAACACCCTTAGAGTTAACCTAAACAGACGTGGGTCTAAAACCCATAACAGAATATAAGGTTTAGTCAAACCTTATAACACCCAAAAAGCTAAGGGGGGCGTTGCCCCCTTTACTCCCATCAGGGCGCTTCGCCCCTGGACCTAGACTCGCTAATAGGATAGCGAGACCTCCGTGCTTGGTTATTTGAACCAACATATATTCAAGGCATATCTAACGGTATCTGTTAGCTCCAATGGCATATAAAAGCTAAAATTGTTCATTGTATTAAGTTAGAAAAAAAGAAGATTAAATCAAGAATCACAACGTATTCGTATTAACATTAAAACTAAAATATTTACAGATTTGCTCATTTGGGTGTTTTGGCTATATCCAAATGAGCAAATCCGTAAATTTTTAGTTTTAGGTTCTCTAGAGTTAGGTGCATGCATACCCGAAAATATGTGCTACAATTACTTTTTTTAAATAATAGTGAATTATTTTGTCACTTTAAAAATAATCTTATATGTTAATTCGAATACTGCTATGATAATTATCATCTATCTGATTTTTCTACATCTTTAAAAAAATTGGTACAAGAAAAATACTTGACTCTCCTATCTCAGGGTCTAACCCATGAGGGTCATGACCCAAAGTCACAATAACTTGGATTGGAGTGATTCTTCACTGAACCATCACCTCTTACTCTTTTAATATATGTACACTAGATTCTATGCACGCGATGAGTGCGACAACAATTGTATTATGAAATTTTATAATCTACAGTAGATAATTTTATGGATAGTCGCATCTTACCACTTAAACTTTTCATATTTCTAGAAACTCCCACTTTAATTTTTTTATAAAAAATTCGGCCTACCATTTACAATTTTGTTAAAAACTCCCACCACTTAACGGTTTTTGTCAAATTTTATTAACAAAAAACCATCAAGTGGGTCCCACATATACATTTTGTTAACAAAATGGAACTTGAAATAGTTGCAATTCTTTCCAAATAGTTGTAATTCGTTCCAAATTTGCTCTAAATAAATTGATGAAATTGACTTAATTTCAGCGTAAACTAATAATAAAATGCATATGTAGGG
This sequence comes from Patellifolia procumbens, assembly GCA_947645195.1. Classification (NCBI taxonomy): domain Eukaryota; kingdom Viridiplantae; phylum Streptophyta; class Magnoliopsida; order Caryophyllales; family Amaranthaceae; genus Patellifolia; species Patellifolia procumbens. The sequence goes on from CANSGD010000928.1 coordinate 1,153,643, forward strand.
CACACTTCACGGTTTTGTTAACGGAATTTAGTACAAATCATTAAGTGGTGGGAGTTTCTAATAAAATTGGGAATGATAAGTGGAAATTTAAAAGAAAGATTCATTAAGGTGGGAGTTTCTAAAAACGTGAAAATTTTAGGTGGTTTTGAACAAAAAAATCCTAATTTTATTTGCATATGATGTGTGTTTTGGCTACTGTAACATGATGAAATGTGAAGGTACACAACATATTTTATTTTCAAGCTAAAGTCATTTTGGCTCATTTTTATTTGAAAACATCCCTTACTCCCCCCATCAACTACAACTTTTGTTATATAGTACCCGGTCAGGTATTTTTTGCTCATTGTCCAAATGAGAAAAAATTCAAAAGTACTTGAAAATACTTTATCATATTTCTCACTCATGTTAAAATACTTTATCAGGATCAATTTGATCAAATGTGCCTTCACTCATGAACAATCCATTACTCCATGTACTTCAAAATAAAAAATTTCAAAAGTATATAAAAGTATAGCAAAGTGGGTGTCTATCTATAGATCTCAAGAAAATATAATCGTTGATATTTTTTTTAATTGTTTTTACTTTGTAGGTTTTTAGATATTTTAGTTAAAAGTTATGATTTTATGAACATCTTTTATTAAAAATCTGATGGCTCAATTTGGAAATAAAACTTAATTACTTAATAAACTCATTGATTAATTTTAATTATTTTTTTTCTTTTTGGTGCCCACCCCCACATCTTCACTTATATAATCTTCACTTATATAATAGAGATATATCGGCAACTGCAAGATATTAATTAATCAATAGTCAAAAACAATAATTATCTTCAACACACTTAAGCTTACACGATTATTATACTTTGACATACTTATAGGTAATAAAGAGCATTTATAAACTTCCATCGTTGGAGCCTCGAGGTCCGTAGTAGAGTGGAGAGGGAGCCATGACATGCTGTAGGCTCAACAATGTAGGAGTACTTGTGTAACGTAGTGCAAATGAAGCAACTAAATTTTCTTAAGATTTGCTAATATGTTTTGGAAAAATCCAAATGAGCAAATGTGTAAGTTATGCAATATATATATCTCAAAAATTGTAAGAATATATCATTCAAGAATATAATTGTTTGTTAAATTCATCCAAAAATATACTTTGGTAATACAATCATGTTATAGTCTAATCTCTTAAATTGCAAAAGTAAGATTTTAGTTGATACTTCAAGAGTTGCGAGTTGTAGTTTATTTATAGTAGTATATATTATGAGAAAGTTCAAATTTTACTACTTAAGCTACAAAGTTCACTTCAAAAGTAGCGTAAACAAAAAGTGACTCGTTGAACATAAATGATGAGACAATTTCACAATGAGATTGTCTCATATGAGAATTGGCCTAGTTTTAGAAGAGCCATAGCTGAATTAAAATTGTAACCTATTACTATTATCTTAATGAAGCTAAGGTAAGACTAATGAATAACTAAATGCATTAGTATCTTATGCATATCACTTCAAAGTTCAATTCCTTCAACTAAGCCTACAAGACCGGATATCTCATCTATATATATATTAAAAAGCGTTATCAAGCATTGGAGGCCGCCACGTGTCACTCCAATTCACACGTTGTTATAGGTTAACTAATATGACACATCTTTAAAATATTTGCAAAATTGCTCACGCAGAAAGTATTATAAATTTGGAATTGGGGAGAAGTTTTGATTTTATATACGTTTTCAGAAAGTAGAGGTTGGATTTGTTTTGGGTGTAATTATTTTTCCATTCCATTGTATTGATTTTATTATTTCATCTGTTTACTATTCTTTATAACTTTGGGTTACTCTTTTTGTCAGGAGCATCGAGATAGGAGATAGAAAACCGAATAGCACTGATAGGAGATAATAGACCGGATAACAAAGATATCAACATTGTTGTAAGTAATTCTGTAACATTTTCGATATTGTTCGACGTTTAATTGACGCGTGAATGTTCTGTTATTTGGATTTCTGTTCAGTTTCGTTGTGAATTCTGCTAATTGGAGCTGTAATTAACGTTGTTTAGTACATGATTGAACTTGATTGTTTAGGAATTCGCTTGCCTAAAATAAAGCCATAGCAGCAAGATCAAGGTGTAGGGTGGCTTAATGGGTTATCTGTTGCGAGCATTAAGTGACGACCGAAGCACCAATATCATCATGCTCATTCATAGATGATAGACCGTCCAAACTTTAGTTTTTAGGCTACACTATACATATAATGCAACATCTATTGATTTGTGCATCTATAATTGTTTCTTTGGACATCTTTATTTGGACTACTCAACCCCATCACATTTTAAGGCAACTCAATCAATCTCATTTTACTCTTAATCAACTCCTTTAATCATAAACAACTCCTTTAATCACACTCACACCCCCATAGTAAATTAGTCTACATAATAATTGAGCTTAGGTAGTGATTCCCATAATATCCGTAACTATTCTTTTGGTGGCATAGGAGATCTTAAGAACCTGATTACTACAGTTTTTGGTTGCCAGGATCATAGTTTCATAGCCACATCTGATTTTCTTTTAGCTGGTATTAACAAGTTGAGACACCCTACGGGCTTTTAATTTACTTAATGGTCTCTGGAATGGCCTCCAAACCAGCCTTGACATCAGAATTTAGACTTGCTTAGTTGCTAGAGTTGTGTACAGTTATATATATATATATATATATATATATATATATATATGTATGTATGTATATATTGATGATCTGTGTTTGTCATATTGTGATATTTTTTTGCTAAAGGAAATAAGGGATAAAGAGTTGCCCTACCCGAACCAGTTGTTTCCTTTTTAGCTTTTATTAAGCAGTTAGCTACTCAAGATACCGTCCCATCACAAACTATCGGTGTTCCTTATTTTAGTTCTTGCAAAAAGAAGAAAGGACTGACTATCCAATCCAAGATAAATGTTTTCATGGTTGTGTTTTGCACATCAGTGCTTCTTATATTTGTTTTTATACCAATGTTCTACATAAAGCCATTAAGGGTTTGTTCACGTGGGATATAGAGTAGGAAATTAGAGAAGATAGAAGAGAATGAAATAACCCCTGTAGAAATTTTGAGAAAGGTAAAAATTCAAGTTGGCTTTGTTTTTATTGAATCTGTTGAAAAAGAAACTTCTACAATGCATTCCCTCTCAGTCATAAGTAATAGCCTAACAGTAGCCTCTCTCAAGTCTCTCCATGAATCATTGTTTTGGCCCAGATTTAAAAAATTCAAAGTTTTCCTTCTTGGCTTATTTTGTTAAAGAGTAGCTCTACCCGAATCAATTGTTTTGTTTCGCCAAAGGTAATACCTAGAGAACGTGTACTAACTTTTTAAATGCTGTCAACATAAGCAAATATGACAATTAAGTAGGTGTAATATGGATAAAGTCCCTCTAGAATGGATTGTGTTATGATCATTACATGTTCTAATTTTTTAAATTATAATGTTTGGAAAAAAATGAGTACGAATAATAAACATTATGATATATGATTTAACACAACATTGTGAGGAGTGGTGGGAGAAAGAGAAGGAATGAGCGTGGGGTAATGTGACCAGTCTCCAAATGTTCTATTTGTTTAGCGAGGATACTGTGAAAATATATTAAATGTAATTTTTTGGTTGTTTACTTTCTTATGTGAATTGTAACGAGACTCAGTGGCTATTGTAGGATCCAAATTTTTTACCACTTTGGGTAACATAGGATATCCATTGCATCCGACGGTGCAATCCTTTCTTCAATTGTCTGTTTCCCATAAACTTTCACTTCCCATGTTTGTCAAATCGTAGGGCATAGACAAAACAAGCACTTAAATTAAGATATTGGGCATAACATCTTAAATAATAGAATAGCAACTCTCATATTGTTGAGTCAAGACCACCAGTACCTCACATATTTGTAGTCGAAAGCAGAGAGTAAGGTATGTAAGGAGGAGAAATTCCATTTCATAATGATAGAAAAACTGAATAAAGGGGAGGAAACATATAAAAGTAAAAAAGACCCAAGTCTTCCATGACTTCCTTTTGCTTTGGTTTCCTTTTCTCTTTCCAAATGTAGTTAATGCAATGGGGGGCTTTTGGCTCAAAGCTAGAAGCAGTTATGGAGATAGTCGAGCATAAGATTCATGTTGTATAGAAGATGACCTTTTTACGGGAGGATAACCTATATAGAATAAATGGTGATTTAGATCTTAAGGTAACTTGACCATCTTACCTATATGGCTATATAAATCTATCTTATGTGCAGATTTGTGCAAAATAATGTGAGATAGATAATCGTCCCGACTAATTATGGACATACCAGTTCAACCAAATCATATTGGAGTTTGCTAGCTTTCCGGTTGTATTACAGACACCAGACTGATTCTAACTTTAATAGATCAAAATACGATTAAGTATTTCCAAAAAAATGAATTAGAAATATTATTTATTTTCTTCTTTATATCTCTATCAGACAATACCACCAACACGTCTTATACCCGAAATTATATGGCGTGATATCGACTTGAACAAGGTGTCCTTACCCGACCCAGCCTAATGATTATTTTGACTAATGTTGATCGACTTATTTTAGTGACGTGATTGACTATGGTATGCCCCAAATGGAATGAAGATCCTAATGATTATTTTGACTAATGTTGATCGACTTATTTTAGTGACGTGATTGACTATGGTATGCCCCGAATGGAATGAAGATCGAATGACTCATCCTCATTAACTGAACCACTATGACACGTTAAAGATGAAAAGCAAAGTTTGCCTAAGGTTTCTATTTGTTTTATATACATTTCAGATTTCCTATCATTAGAGGAAAAAAACCATTGTCATTGTAAGCTTCCTCTGTTCACTGTTGTTATTTGCAACTGGGGCAAGGTAGTAGGCACAACTTTTAAGGAGATGAAAGAGATAGAGTGAATAAGAACAAGGACCGATGTTATGAGAAGAGGTAGAGCATGAAGTTGAGCTTATTTAGCAAAACAATTTGGTAGCTATTTTGTGAGGACAGTGCGTGGCTTAATTATGTGATTCTCTAGGTTCTGTTTTGTTGGCAGTTTGTCCATTTAGAGCTCCTTTTGGGAAATGGTGCTTGATAGTCATTGTGGCTATTACGGATCCATGTTCTGGATCGTATGAGGAATAATCTCCCTGTGTTTTTGCCATTGAGCTTCTATTTTTCAACTTAAACCTTTTATTTTCATTATGATTTTTACCCCATCTTTGCGACTCATTGTTTGTAGTGGTATGTTATATTTTCTTCCATAACACAAGGTGTATATAGGATTCCAACTAACAACCTATACTACATTATGCAGGGATGGGAATAAACGACAAAAGACCGACCACACAGAATGAGGGGAATAAAAGGGCACAAGAAAGGAAGCTGAAACGATGAAAAGAAGGACCGCAATGCGAACAACGATATTTTTATAGTTAAATAAACATGAGGTTGAACAATATGTCGATTAAGTTTGTTCGCATAAAGGTGTATTACAAGATACAAAACTAAGTTTGATAAAACTATCATTACGTTCTATTTTGAATACTATAAAATAAGGATGTCAGTGGGCTGTTGGTACCGCTATTACACAACAAGATACTTCCAGTACTGTATGTAAATTTGGAGCAGGTTTTGTAGGAAGTTGAAATGTTGTGTCGGATTTCTTACTTTGTGCATTGAATTACTGACAATAATAAAGAATTATCTCACAAACATCAATCGACATAACTAGCATACAATGAAAATATAGAAGAAAAAAACAATCAAAATGATGGGAAAACAAGAAAACATTAGCAGTGGTAAAACCATCAAAAATATTCAAAAACAATAAACGAAAAGTTAAGAATTACACAAAATTGATAATAATTATTAGTATAAACTATAGATGTGCATGAAAACATTTAGATCAAAAGGAAAATACATTGTTAAGAACGCACATTGATTTTAATTTTTTATTTTTTTACAAAGGTGCAACAAAAAAAACAAGGTAAATCTACAAACAACATAGGCGATTTATGACAAAGGAACACATAATCAGTTAGCAAAAAAATTACTAATAACACAATGAAATGACCCGGGGCATCGCCCGGGCGCCAATACTAGTTATACTTCCATATCACTTCATTACAACACATATCACAATAAACTAAAGCCAACTTCAACCCTCCATATTCTCTATTTATTCCTCCATACACTCATAACCATAACCATAACCATAACCATAACCACAACCATAACCACAACCATATCAATACTTCTTCATTACCCTCCCATACTTGATCACAATATGCATAACATGCCGTCCTCCTCATCCTCCTATGTCCTTGTTGTATGTCTTCTCCTCCTGGCCTTGGCTATCTCCACCACCGCCGTACGCCACCACAACAATGACAACCACCACCACCATGACAACGGCCTAAAATCCATGCACTTCACACTGTACCAACATGATACTCTCAACAAAACAAGCTTCCTCATAGTTGAAGGTGTTGCAGGGCCTAGTATTAGCTCATACGTAAGCCCCCTAGGAAGTATTTTTATAGCTCGAGATCCACTTACCGCGTCCCCGGAACCTTCATCGGAGGTTCGGGGGAATATCGAGGGAGCATCCATTACATCGAGTTTCGATGGGCTCGATAACATATCACTTGCAAAGATCAATCTCAACTTGAAAGGTCATAAAGGTTCAGTTTCTGCTCTAGGTAGTATTAACATTGAGCCTTCAACTGTTCCTGTGGTTGGTGGAACCGGAGATTTCTTGCTTGTCCAAGGATATACGGTTGTGTCTCTTATTGATGTTACGGGTTCTAGTTTGATTTATAAGATTGAATTTCATCTCTTTTGGCCTCCTTATGCTGCTCAAGCACTAAGTTGTTGATCCAACTGTAAACATTTTCCACTTGTTTAATAATATATGTTGATCAGTTAAGGTTGTATGAAATTGTGATGTGAAAGAAAGCATGAAGAATTGTTAAGGCATCTTATTTGGTGATAGATTTCACAATTCATTTGTGTAGCTCGATTTTTAATACTTTCTCGATTTTTTCCTTATTTGATTAGTTTGTACCTCTATTATTATACCTTTTTCTTGGGCATTGGGTGTTCTATCTCTATTGTTTACGACTCGATCTCATACTATTTTTCGTGCATCTCATATGTTGCAACTAAAAAATGGAGGATCTAATAATATGACATTTAATATGTTTATGGTAGTAATTTTGTTTTTGCTGAGATTGCAACTTATGAAACACATAGCAAAATTTAATAACATAATCAAGCCAAATCTCAATAATGCATGGCTTATAGTTGATATACCAATCACATGGTTTCATGAAACTTGGAATTTGATAAAATTTATTTCCCATGAAGTTGAAGGTAGACATGAAGGCCGTCTTTTGGAACTGGATCTGGGTTGTTGAAGATCTTTTCATCAGGATTAACCATCTTAAATCTGAAGTTCGTCACTAAGTTGTGAAGAAAAATGAGTGTTTCCATCCTAGCATATTCTTTTCCCGCGCACATATGAGGTCCGGACCCAAATGGTACGAATGTAAAAGGAGCAGGTCCGCTACCTTCAAATCTCGAAGGATCAAAAATTTCTGGATCAGGGAAGTACTTAGGGTTCATATTTGTTGAGTATGTACTCCAATGTACCTGTACGATCATCATTGAAACCAAAACATTATAGATTGGCACTCATCCCAATAACCACCACCTACGACTTTACTGTTTTGAATTGGTTATACTACTCAATTATACAAGCCTCTGATAGGACACAAGATGCAAAATAAGGGACATTAATAAGTTGACCCAACGGGTAGACAACTCACTACTAATAGAGAATTAAAAAATGAAAGTACGGTAAATGAGTTGGAATCCACTATATATCTTCATTCTCTATCAATAATAGTTAATAAAAGAGACACTATTTACACTTTTTACGTAACGTACGTACGGAGGCACGAGTTAGCTTTTGCCTTGTTAATATTATGGTAAGTAATGGGGAATCTCATACCTTCCACCCTTTTGGAATGCTAAAGCCGGAAAAAGTGAAATCTGTGATGGCCTCCTTAAAACCACCTGCTGAAGGGGGTCTAAGTCTCATAGTTTCACATATTACATTCCATGAGTACTTCATTTTCTGCACATCTCTCCAACTCAGAAGCTCTCCTGCTCTTTTCGAATTTTTTATTTCCAGTTGTTCTGTTTGTTATTCCAGCATCAATACACAAACCAATGAGCAATATAATATACAACAACAAACAGTAAAAAAAAAGGAGTTATGAATACGACCAACTTATTTTTCTTATATCGCTATTCTTTTTTGTTTACCTTGGTTATCAATTCGCAATTTTTTATGCAAATTCTTACGTAGAAACATAGGAAATGTTGAAAATACGCAGTACAACAAATCCAAGGAGATTTCATAAGATAAGATGATGTTTTATCAACTATGCTGATGAAATTCTGAGAATTTATAGTCAAAGTTTACCTCTATAATCCGTACATGTATATTTCATTCAAGAGTAGTAAATGATTAAGTACCTTGTAAAACCTTTTCATAAACATGAGGGTGCTTTGAGAGGAAGCTGATCATGAACGCAATTGTAGTACTTGTAGTATAGAAACTAGCAAAGATAAAGCCAATAATGATTCGAGCAACATCCTCCTTGCTTACAGATCCTCCTTCTTCATCGGTAGCCATAAGAAATTGCCCCAACAAATCGCGATCATCCAATGGTTGTTGCCTTTTCCTCATGTCAATGATCTCGAAAAGTTTCTGTTTTACAATCGTTGATGCTTTAAGAGCTTTGTAATAAGGCATCCCAGGGATGTTAAGTGGTGTTGAAAAGATCCCTTCAATTAGTTGAAAGAAAGGATCTCGAAGTTCTTTCACAACTTGTAGATTTGGATTTGAGAAGTCCACAAGAATCCTACAAGAAAGCTCAAAAGTCAACTCTTTTGCTAATGGATGAACTTTGACTTGATCAAAAGGCACCCAAAATTTATCCAAATTTTGTTGTACCATATGATCCATGGTGCTAGCATATTGTTGAATACTATCTAGTTTTAGGAATTTATGGGCTATTTCATCAGATAGTTTGTAGGAGAGTGAATTTGGATCAGAATCTTGTTGAGAAAGAGCTTTGGATACAGAGGTTGGAAGCCATGATTTAAGCAATTTCGAGTCGTTCGAGAAGATGAACTTGTTAGCTGCTGGACCACAGAAAATGGTCATGGTTTCACCTGCAAGAGATGTCTTAAAAACATCAGGAGAATGTTTTGTCATTCGATCGGCTACAAATTGCAGTGGGCATGACACAAATGTTGTAGTTTCTCCAATTATAGGCCATCCTTTTTGGCCTGGTGGTGTTGGTGGGTGATGTTTTGTGGATGTTTTGGGAAGGATCTGAGTGAGGATTATGATAATGATTGTTATGCCTAATCCAAAAAGAAAGATTGAATCCATGGTTTCACTTTTGTGATAATTGTGAAGATTCCAAAAAAAGGTTGAACATCTAATATAGTAGTATATGGTAGTACTACTGTACCAGAACTATAAAAAATCTTATGTACCCTTTTTTGCGGGTTGTTATTATTATTAATATGGTCCATGATTAGTAAAATTAAATGTTGAATATCTCTTGTATTAATATATTGGTTTGAATAACCAAGCACGGGGTTTATATAATATTTAGTAGACCTTATATTCTGCTTTGAGTTTCTAGGCACATTCTGTTTAGGTCAACCTCTAAGGGTGCTTATATAAACCCTTAAAGTTAACCTTAGTCGTATTCATTCATTTAGTGTTGTCTAATACATCTGTATTCCGTATTCAGCTCTTTCCCATAATAAAACTAATCTCCCTCTGTCTGATGGATGTAATTAGCACCCTACTAGTGAACTACGTCAATCTGTGTATGTTATTTATTGGTTTTATGTTCTTATTCCTCATCATCTATAGAATATGTCATAACATTAGCTTTTCAAAACACATTTTAATCAATTGGTGAAAAATTTTCATACAAGTGGTAAACAAATAATACCTACTGAGACAGGTGAGCACTGTTTGCAAGGAGGAGTTGATGGCAATTCTTAATATGAGACAGGTTGAGGAGCACAATAAGTACCTTGGGATCTCCTCGGTCCTAAGGAGGTCAAAAAACATATTTTCAAGATGTTGTTTGATAGGGTGTGGAAGAAGTACAGAGATGGAAAGAAAAATTGCTTTCGAGAGCAGGGAAAGATGTGTTACTGAAGTCTGTCATTCATGCAATACCTACTTATTTGATGGGAATCTGCAAGCTGCCGGCGTCGGTTACGAATGAGATACAAGACGCCATGGCAAGATTTTGGTGGGAAGGGAATGAGGAGAAGCGCAAGATCCATTGGCGTAGTTGGGCGAAATTTGCACCTAGAAATGTTTGGGTTTTCGTGATTTGTCGGTTTTTAATGATGCACCTGTTAGGTAGACAAGTCTGGAGACTAATTCATAAGGAGGGATCCCTTGTGAGAGAGTGCTCAAGGGTAAATATTTCTCAAACACTAACATCCTCGAGGCTTGTCTTGGACACTCTTGTAGCTATTCATGGAGAAGCATTTGGAGTGCTAAAGCACTAGCGAAAGAGGGTATGGTGTGGCGGGTGGGGTCATGGTTGCGACATTGATGTGTGGAAGAATCCTTGGGTTGCAGATGAGAATGAGCGTTTTATTTTGAGTGAACGTTGTGAAGGCATAAGGGTGGTTCGAGATCTTATGGATAGGGATGGCAATGAGTCTTGGACCCGACCCAGATCCACACCCACAGACCCATTTATAAGGGTCAGGGTCTAAAAATTTTAGACCCCAATGGGTTTGGGTCGGGTCTTGGTCCAGAGGTTATCAGGAGGGTCTGGGTCCAAATATATCAGACCTAGACGCGGTTCAGACCCTACCCACAGACCTATTTACATAAAAAAATCAATAAAAAAGCTGAAGTTGTAAAATACGACTTTATGAGTAGTTTTTACTCCATTTTAAGACATGTAATGATGTAAGTTGAAACATTTTTAAGATTTTATGAGCTATATTTTGTTAATTGTTTTGATACAAACCTTAACCATGGTCACATGAACCTATGAAATAGGCAAATAAATTTATTAGATTAAACAATGCTATTAAACTTGAAATTCAAAAGGACCCTCTAAGGACCCTAGACCCATCATACCCAAAGGATCTGGGTGTGGGTCTTGGTCTGGAAATTCTAGACCCAATGGATTTAGGTCGGGTCTGGATCTGGAAGAAATTAATGGGTCTGGGTCTGGATCTGGCCAGACCCTACACATTGTCATTCCTACTTATGGACGACAAATCACAACGGAGATGATTAGAATTCCGAGTTGATCACGAGACATTTTAATGATAGTGTGCGGGGTACCATGGCAATCCCAATCAGTTGCCGTGGCCCTCCGGATGTAATCTCTTGGCTAGGTTCAAAGGATGGAAGGTATGACGTGAAGTCGGCATATTGGCTGAGAAAGGGTGTTGATCTTGATGAGTTTCATAAAGCTTGGGTGGACATATGGGCTATGGATGTTACGCAAAAAGTGAAGCATTTTCTATGGCGTGCATGTACGAACACGCTTCCTGTTCTAGAGTTGTTGCACCATCGTCATATCATTGACAACGCTAGTTGCCTGTGGTCTGGTGATCCTCTATAATCAGTCTGCCATGCGCTTTTTGATTGCCCAAGAGTTCAAGCTCTTTGGACAGTTTTTTTTGGTGCAATATTTGGACAGTTTGTGATTGTGAAGAGTTGATGTAAAGAGAGGCCGGTATGTCAATGTGTGATCTTGTGGTGTCTTGGAAGGAGATCGAGATCAAACGTCGGCAAAGAGGAATGTTTATGATGTGGTGCATTTTGGCTGAGCGGAATTTCAGAGTATATAATGACCATACGTCTCCGGATGATGTTGTTGTCAGGGGCGAAACTACATGGGGGGCTGCAGGGGCCTGGCCCTCGCGGCTCAATGTTGCGACCCTTATATTTTTTAATAGGCCCCTATAGACTTTAAGGATAAATGCTAGTAAATTGCAATAAATAGTACTAATATGCTCTTGGCTTAGTGGTAGATAGACAGAACTTTTATACAAGAGGTCGCGGGTTCAAGATTGTGTAGTGGCATAATTGTGTTTATTTTTGCCTTTTATTTTCTTGGACCTCTTCCTTTTTAATTCCTGGCTTCGCCCCTGGTTGTTGTAGCTCGTGTTTTTACGCTGGTCGATGAAGTTGGGAAGTACACCACTCGCATTTACGGTAACCTTTCTCGAAGACAACCATCTGGCCTGGGTCGAAGAGTTGGAACCCCCCTCCCTTGGGGATTGTTAAACTGAATGTGGATGCTTCTTTGAATGATGAAGGGTGGCGTGGTTTGGGTGTGGCAGCCAGGGACAGTAGCGGGAAGGTGAGGTTTGCAGCTACTAGGCGTATTAAATCGTACTGGCAAGTGGAGGTGGTTGAATACAAGGCAGTGGTGATGGCTCTACGGCTTGCTAAGACTTATGGGCTCAAAGATATCATGATCGAATCGGATTGCCAAGTTCTTGTGGATAGGATTACAAAAGAAAATTTCATTCTCACCGAGTTAGACTCTATTATGGAAGATGTAATGTTCTTTAGTTCACATTTTAATTTGATATTATTTATGTTTACTAATGCAACTTGAACAAGCTAAGCTTGTTTTTGTCTAGTGATTAGAAATTGTGCTTATATTACTTTAAGATTATGAGTTTAAATTTCATTAAGGCCACTTTGTGAGTGGGATTCTCTAATACCACTCTCAAGTCTGTAAGGTAACTAGACTCAACTGAGTTAATAATAGTATGTTAGTAGTAGGGCCTGTCAGGCTGTCACCAAACCAATTTCATTATCAAGCGAAAAATAGTAATCAGCTTCATCTGGTCATTCAGTTAGCTTACTACTTGGACACTTGGACTAAGTCTTAATTATATACTTCCGTTGACTTTGAGTACTGACTAGAACTAACTCTCAACTATAGCCTACAAGGAGTAAGGATTAAGTTTTAATGATTATCTCCGTTGACTTTGAGTATTGACTAAGACTATGTGTTTTTCCAGGAGGGGCTCTTCAGTCTCAACTTTGGCAAAAAAAATTTTATAGAAAATTTCAATTCAACATTACACACTCCCAAAATATTTTGGAGATAACTAACATCATCTGAAATCGTCGAAAACATAAATGATATCGACAAGTGACAATATTATAGGTAAATACGTACTCGAATACAATACAGTAAAAATGCTTAAATGACTCACGGTAATTTATTTAAAGTACTTAATTCCTAGACAATAATTTCTTTATGGATGAGCTAGTAGGTTTTCCATACATGGCTGAATCTTTAATTTTGCGCACAGGGGCTGAATCTTGTGCATGACAAAGCCAGACATTTTGTTCATATCAAGCAGCATATCATCAGCTCTCCTCCACTCAAAGCACTGAATCAGAGAGCCGACTGCGAATGCCATAACGCGAACCGCTAGACCTTCCCCGGGGCAACTTCTTCTTCCATACCCAAATGGCATTAACTTAGCTACATGTTTTTGCCCTTCCTCTCCCTCAAATCTTTCAGGTCTAAAAATGTTGGGATCCTCCCAAAACTTGGGGTCATTATGCAATGTCCATAAGTTGACATGCAATTCTGTGCCTTCTGGAACATGATATCGACCAATAATGCAATCTTTTGAAGACTCGTGAAAGGCGATAACTGGGAATAACGGATACATTCGAAGCGATTCTTTGATGATATTGCTGAGATATTGCAGATGGCTTAGGTCAGATTCCTCGAGAAATCTTTCATGGCCTACATGGGTTTCTATCTCTGAATGGACTTTTTGTAGTACATCAGGATGGTTGAATAAGAGTGATAATGTCCATTCTATTGCTCCAGCTATTGATCTTGAGCCAACTAGTAAGTCCTGTTGATGTATACATTCTTTATGAAATATAACTTCAATACTTATATCTCTTATACATATCAATAATATAGATAGATAATGGTATCTGAAAGACTGAGACTCCCTTGTTTAGCAGGTCGGCCGAAAAACGCAACTCAAGGATTATACAACTAGTTGTATCTATAACCAGGTTTAGGTATCAGGCATGTGTACTTAATTAGTTATTTGAGAATGGCTCTTTTTCTCTTCAGCAAAACTTGTTAGTTTTTCAGCATGAAATGTTACTTGTTCAGCATAGATGATAGGAAGTTACAAAAATGCTAGGTTGTATAATCCTTTTAAAAAAATGATATGGAGGTGATACCAAATCAGTATTATTTGCGATCGCGATCATCTTCCCTCAATTTTATTAATGAGGCATAAATAAACCTTAACACGCTGGGCTTGTTCTCTTCATCTAATTCTAGCTGATCTGAACCGAACTGAACTGAACTTATTGTAACTGAACTGAACTAAACTGAATTTATTGAAGCTGAACTGAACTGAACTTATTGAAACTGAATTGAAACTGAACTGAATTGAACTGAAATTGTAATAAATATATAAATAATAATTATTATAAATATTAAATAATAAGTAATTATAATTCTAAGTAATAATAATTAATAATTAATAATTTAGAATATTATTAAATGAATTATTATTTTGATTTTATTAAATGATATTTATAAATAATAGTAATAATGATAAATTAATTTTAAAAATAATAATTACTAATAATAATATTAATTAATAATGAATAATTACTATAGTATTAAAATGTTAGTACTTGATGATGATGTTATAATAACAATAATGTCTAAGAAGTAAATTAATATTACCATTATAATAACACTTAGTAATTATTATAAGGATTAGTTTAAAACATGGGTTGATGTGTGCTTCTAACCAAACCACGATTTGTGGTGGGTTGGTCTATAATATTTATAAACCAAACCCCACCACAAACCGCCAAAGTATATTTGAAATTAAACGTGACGACAACGTTGTACCTTAAATAATACTCCAATATTATTAGCAACTTTGTAATTTTTTATATCTTGTAGATTTTTGTAGCTTATTTGATGATGTAATAGTGAATATCTAGTTGGTAGTAAAATAAAACAACAATTGCAAATTAGAATACTCGCATTGACATGAAATTTGTTTAAACGGCGCACCAATCCAAACCATGCTCAGCCAAAATAATAATAGTAATAATAATGAGTAAAGATATGATAATAAAAAATATATATAAATAAAAATAATAATGAATATTGAATAATAATAATAATAATAATAATAAATAAATAAATAAATAAATAAATAAAACAATGACAACAAGTAAAAAAAATTAGACCAATAATAATAATAATAATAAGAATAATAAATAAATAAAATATGGTTAGATAATGGATAGAGCTAAACTGAACTGAACTGAACTTATTGGAGCTAAATTGAACTGAACTTATTAGAGCTGAACTGAACTGAACTGAATTTATTAGAGCTGAACTGGACTATACTGAACTAAACTAAAAATAAGCTGAATAGAACAAGCCCATTGTCTTCGGCTAGTAACATTCATCATTTAACACATTGTCTTCGGCTGGTAACAATCATAATTCATCTTGGTGTAGGAAGAAAACCGAGTATAATTGCAATCAATGTTATTAGAATTGGGATTCTACTTTGAATCGGAAAAAAAACACTTAAGATCGAATCGTAAGATCGGATCGTAGAATCGTACGTTCTATAAACACGCAAAGTGAAGATATTATAGTCAACTGCCATTAGAACATGACCATATCATAAGTTTATAAGGAAATAAATTAAAGAAAATAGATGTTTACACTATAAGTAGGTAATAAATGACAATATATAATTGATTAATACCTTTATTGTCATGATTTAGTTTGATTAATAATCCTAAAGTCCTTGTAAGTAATAAGTAATTACTAAAATCATGATAGAATCGGATGACTATAGTTGAATCGTAGAATACAATTCTACGATTCGAATCGGGATTTCAACAACTATGATTGCAATTTAATGTAACGAGCTCTATATTTTAGGTGGGTAGCTATATAATTAGTAGTTAGAAAATAACACCGATAACATTTGCTCCACGAAATAATAAAACAGATCGAATGAGATAAGCTTAATATATAAATCTTAAGGTTGCCAATAATGAAATTCTTTTGTGTTATGCTAGAGGTTTTTTTTTATCCAATGTCAATCTGTTCCAAAGAATGGATATCCGATCCGAAAAATTGGATATCCAATCTGAAATTTGGAGTTTCAGATGGGAAATTGAATCATGCTTTATTTAGAGCTTTTCAAATATACAAAATATTCAAAACGTGGGAAAAACGGATATTTTGGATAGGTGGAATATACGAAATATTTGAGCCACGCATCAAATTTTCGAAAAATTCAAAACGTGGCAAAAACTGATATTTTGGATAGGTGGAATATACGAAGTATTTGAGCCACACATCAAATATCTGAAAAATCCGATCATCGTGTTTTTTTTTTATTCAAAAAACTTGGTTTAGAGATCTTTTTCCCAAAATTCGAGTATATTTTAGGTGGGGAGCTATTTAATTATCAGTTTACGAAGACTTAAGTTAGACACTATAAGCATATGGATTAACCATATAATATTTTAAGTTAAGACCGTTAGATTTCTACTTCAAAGTTCAAGGTATACGTTTTTAAAAAAATATACACTTTTTAATTTAAAATTTATACAGTAAAATTTTAAGGTAAAACTTGGTTTTGCTATGATCGATGCATAAGAATCTGAATAAATGGTGTACCCCAAGACTAATTCTTATAAGTGAACGAAAATAAACTGATGACATTTGCACCAAGAAAAAATAAAACAGATCGATGACATTATATAGGGTTGATTAAGCACCTCAAAAAAAAGATAAGGTTGATCAATACGTACCCACATGAAGCCGAGAAGAATTTCATCAGTGTAATACTTTGGGTCAGAATCTTGCAGCTCTAAGAGTTGTTGAATGAAGGGCTTAACTTGGCATTCCCTAGCACCATTATTATTATTATGAGTCTGTGTAAGTTCCTTGCGGTGCTCCTCAAGGAGCTCCACTGTTAGTGCATATCTTGCTTCCTTAAACCTCCTCAACCTTGCCACTCTACTCCATTCAAACAACCTTAAACATGGTATCCAATCTCCGATACTAACCTCGTCGGAAAGCCGAGCTTGTACCGTAAAGATATCACGGATTTTCTTAGCCTTATCACCCTCATACTTGTCCCCAAACACCATCCTTTTCATGATATTAAGGGCCATGTCTAAAAGGCGCGATTTCAACTCCACACCCTCTAGCACCTCTTGCGAAACTTGACTTAGCCCCCTTATTAGTAGCCTTACCTCGTCGACACGAATGCTACTAAGTTGTTGGAGGCGATGGGATGCAAGCATCATCGCGCCAGACAATTTCCTTAGGTTCTTCCAATGAGGTCCATAAGGTGCAAAGTTAAGGCTAGTGTAACCTAAACCTATATAAGACCCGACAAGGGACCCTTGTGGGCGATTACAAAAAATGACATCGTTTTTCGATAGGCAATCTTGAGCAGCTGATGGAGAGGAAACAATTAGAACTAGTTTCGAACCTCTCCATAGCATGACTAATGAGCCATATCGGTTAGCCAAGTTTGTGTAGGTTGTGATTATAGGGTTTTTAAAGAGGTGGAGATGACCAATCACTGGGAAATGCAACAAGGGTGTGGGAGGAGTGTTTTGTAGTTTCAACCATAGGTGGGTTGTAAACAAGTAAAGAGCTACTAGCACAAATATGTAATATAGGTACATACTTGATCTCTTTTGCTTTGGTGTTTGTTGATAGAGTTGTGGAAACTTGCAAGAACGGTTAACCCTTATATAGCACAACTGCACAAGACTACATGGACAAACTAAGACCATGTTGTCTTTGTTGTATTTTGAAACTGAGGTTAACTGAATTTATTTGTTTTTTTAGGTATACTGTTTGAAGTTATAATTAGCTAAAACCTATCTAGATTAGCTCATATGATAAAAAAATTTAAATATCTTTCTTGGAATACGAAAAACCAACATTATAATTGACCAATGAGGAGTAGCAAGCTTAACTGAACTAAAGTTAATATCGTCTATTGTAATATGAAAAGGGGAGGATTTGACGTTTAATCTTTATACCCTTATTTTATTTCCCTTCTCTCTTTAACGATCGAGCGTATTTTTGTCAATTAGGTACTTAATGAATTTCTTTTATAGTAGCCCGCGTACCCTTATTTAATTTTCTTCTCTCTTCAATGACTGAGACCATTTAAGTCAATAAAATTCTTTATGAATTTCCGTTTTATATTGATTCTCCTTAAATAATGATTAATTTTCATAACTTTTTGCCCATTGTATGAAATACTTATTTACCGAGTGATTGTAATACTTTATAGAATAATATTTTCAAATCATTATTTTTTAATGCATCCTAAATTTCACCAAGCATAATCGTGTATAAAAAAGAATTAGTTTTGTTAAATTTACATGAAAACTTCCCCGAAACTCACCTGGTAAACAAAAAAGTGGAATTAGAGTGTATATTATATTTTGACTTGAAAGTTAAACGGTGCTGGCTCCACGTTAGTTGGAATATAGGCATAGATGCATCATGCATGTAAGTACAGATACACAGCAAACGTAAGCTCACACAGTCCGGTGATGATCGGATTAAATATGTTGGTGCATTGTTTATAGTAGAAATGCGTTCATACTACATGTTTTGATTAGATTCTACTGCAAAATATAATGTCATACTAGATACTACCACGTACAAATATGTGATATAGTTATATTGTTAAGGGATTTGCGGTTTGCCCCAGTGAAGCATTACATATGAGTCCTATATTGATAAGTTTGAAGAGAGAAAGGTTCAAACCTAATAAGGCTAAGGGACTACTCCTCTTATTACTATATGATTTTAAAAATGAAATATCATTTGGGTTTGTGAAATGGATTCTCTCTCAAGTTCACCTAATAAGGTTAGGGAATACTCCCCTTTGCGGCCCAGGCCCATAAACATACATACTTGATCTCTTTTGCTTTGGTGTTTGTTGATAAAGTTGTTGAAACTTGCAAGAACTGTTAATCCTTAGAACATTATTAATAATGCTCTTTTGCTAAAAGTTTATGAGATGAACTTATGAGAATACCTTATTAGGTTTTTTATAACAAGTTCACTATCATAGGTCATCTTATGACCTTTTGGAACAACCTTTTGAGATAAGGTCATATATATAATCGACAATTCGCAAAATTCTGCTAGGCGCAAAATAAAATGCTAAGCTTTTGCTCTGAAATGAATCAAAACGACATTGTTTTGGACGTGTGAAAAGGAAAAAAAATATAAATGCAACTGATCACTGACGTCAGTGTGTCAGGTTTAGGTGGCGCGTGCTGATTGGAGGTATCAGGAGAGAGAAAATAATAAACTTTGCAATCTTGTAAATAACATAACTTATAAAGTAAAAATCAGAAAAATAAGATAAAAATATGAGCAGCTTAGATTTTTTATTCTCTACAAAATTATACTTCCTCCGTTCTTTAATAAGTGACACACTTGTATAGTGTTTACTATTCACAGTTTAAACTTTGATTAGATTTGGTGATTTATCTTATAGGAAAAACATAGTCATGTGGGATCTTGTTAGATTCGTCTCAACATGCATTAATTTAATATCAACTTTTTATAATTTTTACTCGTTGACAATTATAGATATTAATGTTTGAAATAATGCATTGGCAAGCGTGAAAACATGAAGTGTGTCACTTATTAAGGAACGGAGGTAGTATTCATTTTTATAATTTTTTGTAAATTAAAATAAAACTTATTGGTAGTATATAGACTTGATAAGTAAAGACAAAAAGATAAGAAAGATGAGGTAATGAACTTTTAAATGGGTCATTATGAATAATGAAAGATTAAAAGATGACATTTAAGGAGATAGAAAATAATTGAACAGTGTCATAAAATTTTATAAATAGAGCATTACTAGTAAATAGTAATGCCTTTATATAGGACAACTGCACAAGACTATATATGGACAAACTAAGACAATATTGTATTTTGCAGTTGGGAAACTGAATTTAACAGAACTTATCTTTACTGAATTTAATTGAACTTATTTTATTTAGGTTTTTTATTTAAAGTTATACTATATCCGTTCCATATTTATTGTAGCATAGGGAATTTACGTCTCCCAATGCAATACTTTAGATGATAATATCTCTAATATTATTTAAGGAAAAATTATATAGAGTTGATATTAATTAAGCATATATCGAGACGAATCTAACAAGATCCCACATGACTATATTTATCCTTATGTATAAATCACAAAAGAATGTTAAGGAAAAGTGTATGAATAGTGAAAAATGTGAAAGATTACAATACATATAGCAGCTGGTCTGGTAAGAGACCGCCTACTTTTAAAATAAATTAGGCAACGGCCCAATAGGCCCACTAATAAGAAGAGAAAATCAACAAACCTTCTTCTAAAAATAGGGACCAGTTTAATCCATTATGTGGCCTATTTAATTCATTTTGTGACCCGTTTAGTTCATTCAATACTCAATGTTAAATTTATTTGTGACTAGCTTAATCCATTTAGTGTCTAGGTTAATTCATTTGGTAAGTCATATGTTTTTTTAGGGATCGCTTGTTATATTTCGAGACTAAAATTGAAATAAGAAAAAGAGAAAAGAATGAACAAATAGACGGATGCTAAATGTCTAAAAATAGTATTGGGCTAGAGTAAAATAGAATGGGCTTGTTAATAGGATGTAGGCTTTAGTTAGTCTAATTTCATGTTAAAATTCGACCTCCTCATTTAATAATTTGTCTACATATAAAACGGAGGTAGTAATTAACGTATCATTTTCAATATTCATACGTATTAAGTTAATATGAAAAGTCGCCGAAACCCTTTACTAGGTTGAAAAAAGAGTCGAATGATATTTTGATTAGTATACGTACTACGTAGTAGTATATAAGAAATATTTTGACTTGAAAGTTGACCGGTGAATCGGTGATAACTTCACGTTAGTTGGAATCTTGTAAGGCATAGATGCATGTAACTACAACAGATATACCTCAAATGTAACCTCACAGCCCGATCATGCATGTGATGATCAGATTAAATACGTTGGTACAATTATAGTACAAATGTGTTCATACTACATAGTTCCACTAGATATTTAGATTTCATAGTACTACTTTTGTAACATAAAAAATAAAACACTCACATTTTATTTCAAATTGTTGATTATTATGTTACGAAGGTAGTATTTACAAAATATAATGATTAGTGACAAATATTTGATTGACTTATTTAAAAACGGAGGGGTATACAAGATTGACTTATCAATAGAATAAATTAAGGTAGACTTGTTAAAAGCGGTCAACGCAAAGGTTGGTTTATTCCTGACAATTATTTTTTTAATTAATTAAAACTTTTGTCTTTTGGTGAAAATTATGTCTTTGGTATGAAAAGAATAATCTTTCATGATAATCTTTCTAACTATATAGAGATGTCATGTGTATAAATGATGATCATGTAATTAATCATGTGATAATCATATCATGACCATGAAGTTATTCCAAACTTGTTTTGGAGGAGTTCATATATAATATTCTTTTATGTAAGTTAATGATAATCTCCTTAATTGGGGAGTGATTTCATTAATTGAATATATGTAGAATTACAATCTAAACAATAAAATCTATATACAAGATAATAGTTACTCAACAATAATATCTACAAGAGATGCTAAGAGAATATTAACATATTCTCTATCACACCCCCTCAGTCGGAGCGGGAGGAGGTCGGACGCTCAAACTGGATCTGAAGTCAAGAAAGAGCTGGCAAGGAAGGCATTTAGTGAAGATGTCAGCATACTCATAAGTAGAGGGAACATGAGGGAACATGAGGGAACATGAGGGACTCGTACATGACCCATGGCGACCTTCTCACGAACAAAGTGGATATCCATTTCTATGTGTTTCGTACGCTGGTGGTGAACTGGATTATGTGAGAGGTAGATAGCCGAGATGTTATCACAATATACAATAGTACTCTTCCAAAGAGGGTAGTGGAGCTCAATAAGAAGATTGCGGAGCCAACAGGACTCGACAACAACATTAGCAACACCACAATACTCGGCTTCGGCGCTGGAACGTGACAAAGTGGCATGTCGTTTCGCAGACCAGGAGATGAGGTTGTCACCTAAAAACACACAATAGATGGAAGTGGAGCGACGAGTGTCTCGACAGCCACCCCACTATGCGTCAGTATAGATGATCAAGCGAGCCGGAGCTGACTGATACAAGTGAAGTCCAAGATCCAGGGTACCCTTGACATAGCGAATAATACGCTTAAGAGCGTTGAAATGAGGTTCCCGAGGGGCATGCATGAAGAGATACACTTGCTGGACGGCATATGCAATGTCAGTTTGAGTGAATGTGCGATACTGTAGGGCCCCATCAAGGCTCCTGTAAAGGGTGGGGTCGGAGACGAGAGAACCATCCAAAGCACTGAGCTTCGAGTTAGTATCAACTGGAGTGGCGAGCACTTTACAAGTAGTCATTTGGGCACGCTGACAGCATACTTCTTTTGGCAAAGGAACATACTAGTGGGAGTACGTTGGACAGTTATGCCAAGAAAGTAGCTAAGTTTGCTGATAAGTACTTTATTTTGCCTATCCATGCTGCATTTTTAGTGTCGATGCATATAGATTTAGAGCATTTTAGTCTTGCATTGCATGGTTTTGATTACTTTGAGCTAAATGGTTGCTTCACTACTCTTTTAGTTGTTTTGGATGATTTTCAGACTAACTAACAGGTTTTTGAAGTCATATATGATCATTGGAAGATTAGTTGTGGACTGTTGAACTTCAAATGGACATAAAGTTTGATCCGTAAATCGTATTAAGGTGATTCTAGTGGGAGCTGTTAGCTCGTTTCAATAGCTTTCCAACGACTGGTCATGAGCCCAATTTCGATAAGAGATGAGAGAGATATGATCATTCGAAGTTGAGCTATATGATCATTGGAAGATTAGTTGTGGACTGTTGAACTTCAAATGGACATAAAGTTGGATCCGTAAATCGGATTAAGGTGATTCCTGTGGGAGGTGTTAGCTCGTATTGATAGCTTTCCAACGACTAGTCATGAGCCCAATTCCGATAAGAGACGAGAGAGATATGATCATTCGAAGTTGAGCTGTCTGCTGACCAGCAGGTAACCACGGTCGTGGTGAAATCACCACAGTCGTGGGGACCTGTAGCGAGCAAAACAGACTGTTGAAGATTGGAAACTAATCCTATGAAAGTCAGGGGCCACGGTCGTGGTGATTTCACCACGACCGTGGTTACCTGACTACGGGTGTTGACCCGTTTTCTCCGTCTTAGTTTAATGACTCTTTTAATTAGTTTTTTTAGCTTAGACTCGACAATATATCATACACTTAGTTTCTAATTACTCTCTCTTAGCCCTAAACTCCCTCTAAACACTAGTTTTAATCCTTTGTTTCATTATTGAAGATCGAATTCATCAATTAATTCAAGTAATTTCTTTTCTATCTCTTTCCTTTAATCTCATTGCTTTGTTCATGATGTTTAACTTATTGAATCTTAATTGCTTAGAATCCATGATTAGTGAGTAGTTTCTAATCTAGGGTTTGGGTGAAATCATGAATTAGGGGCTTAATGTAGATGTTCTTGTAATTGCTTTCTTCATGTTTAATGTGCATTGTTCTTGGTGTTTTGACACCTTAGGGTAGACCTTGATCAAGTTTATGCTAGGGCTTACATTTCAATTACTCTTAATTGATTGTTGTTGTCTAGTCATTCCCATGAATCAACTTAATTTCTAGACCAAGAGATTGGGTAGAAATTAAGAGGATCCTATTTAGGGGTTTTCCAATCAAATTGAATCCATTAATCAATTGGATAAAGACCATTCGAGAGAGGATTTAGTCGATTGATTAATTGATTACTCTTGAGGACCATTCGAGAGAGGACTCAAGGACTTTAGAGGGACACTTAACCTTGCACGTTATTCTCAATAGCTTCGTAGTTGCATTTGTGTCGTGTCTTGCCCGAGTTCATGCGAGTAACCCAAGCTCTAGTGTTTTCTCTATCTTATTAGTTCTTCTATTTAATTCTTAGTCGGTATTCTTTAGCTAGTTAATTAGTCGGTGACTTACTCAATCCAAAACCCCCCAAAAATCCTTCACTTAGGTAGTTTTGGACTTAGTGGACTGAACTCAATCTCAATTTCCTTGTGGTTCGACCCTTGACTTGCCGTTACTACGTGCTTAGTAGTTGCTCGTTAGGTTTATAAATTGTGTTTGCTAAGCGGTTCTTAGTGCCTTAACGACACGCTAAAAACCTCTTATCAATTGCCCAGATCAGTCATGGCAAATTCCTCTTTGAGAAGCGAGATAATGGGATCTCCAAGACCAATAGAGCAAGCTGTCAAAACAATGTCATCAGAGTGATAAATAAACAAGGAAGGGTCACTGGTGCTGCAACAGAATCTAACAAGCAGCAGATACTGAGCAAACCGCGGATACCAAACCCTGGGGGCTTGTTTTCAGCCCATATAGTGACTTACGTAATCGACATACGTAAGAGGGTGCATTAGGATTCACAAACCCAAGAGGCGGATGCATGTACCCATGTAGAAAAGCATTTTTGACGTCTAGCTGATGGATAGGCCATCTCTTACCCATAGCAATACTCAAAACTGTCCGAGTGGTGGCCGGCTTGACCACTAGACTAAAAGTCTCATCACAATCAACACCAACCTACTGAGATTTACCATGAGCAACCAAACGCGCTTTATAGCGCTCTAGATCCTCTGTGTCCCTGTATTTCTAACTAAACAACCACATGCAACGAATAATATTCACCCTTTTCGGTCTCGGGACATGATCTCGTGTATGTTGTTTAGTAAGAGCATTAAATTCCTCATTGATGGCGGTATTCCAATTGGGGTCTTGGAGGGCCAATTTGGCGGATTTAGGTATGGGAGAAACGGTTTGGGTAAGAAAATTACAGTATGGGTTGGGTTTAAAAATACCATGTTGGGCTCGGGTAGTCATTGTGGGTCTGGCTGGGGGGAAGACACATTTGGGTCAGGAGTGTGGTTGGGCGAGCTATATGGGGAGACTAGGCTAGAGTGAGGGTGAGGAGAGGGAGGCCCATCAGGCGCTGGGGCAGTATGAGGAGTGAGGGGGTCAGCGGGGAACACTAAGACACGTGGAGGACTGGGTCCAGGCCCACGGACAGTCGAAAGGGGAGCCTGGTCCGTGATGGGGCTAGGCTGGGTACTAGAGGGGGAGCCCAGCAGTGGAGGAGCAGACCCAATAGGAGGGGGATTAGGCTGCGTATGAGGGAAAAGACGAGGAGGAAGAATGGGCTCATAGTCAAGGAAATGATAGTCTTGATTTTTGTATGAGGCCAGATTTTTGAAGGGAAATTCGAACTCGTGAAATGTCACGTGACGCGAAATGATCGTTTTGTGAGAGGACAAGTCATAGCATAAGTAGCCGCGATGATTGCTAAGAAAGCCTAGGAACACGCAAGGGGTAGTGCACGAGGCTAATTTGTGAGATGAGGTGGAAGAGAGATTCGGAAAGCAAAGGCAACCAAACGTTCGGAGATGATCATAGGAAGGAGATCGACGACAAAGAACGCTGGTGGGAGTTTGATTATTAGTAGGTTTAGTGGGCAATATATGAGGAGAGAGGCCACGATGACTAAAGCATAAACCCAAAAGGAAGAAGGGAGGGAAGCTTGGATTAGGAGAGTACGTACAACATTATTAATGGTGCGTATCATTCTTTCGGCCGTGCCATTTTGAGAGGATGTGTATGGGCAAGAAAAATATAAAATCATGCCATAATCATCACAAAATTGGCGAAAAGGGATCATTTTCAAATTCACGCCCATTATCACATTGAAAAGCTTTCACATTTTATTTCAAATTGTGTATGAATGTATGTACGAAACTTAAGACAGGTGGGGAAGACTTGTGACTTGTATTTAAGAGGATAGAACCATACAAAGTGAGAAAAATCATCTAAGAGCACGAGATAATATTTATGACCTAATTTACTAGTAATAGGAACACAAATCGGCATGACTAATGTCAAAAGGAGAAAACGTAATAGTCAAAGAATCATTAAACGGGAGTTTAATATGTTTTCCCAATAGACAAGAATAACAAACTTGAGAATCAAAATCCTTATTACATGAAATTAAATTTCTAGTACGAAGATGATTAAACACATGGGTGCCAAGATGTCCAAGTCGATGATGCCATGTGGCCGGAGATACAGCTATAAAAGATTGGTGTGAAGCGAAAGCGGTGGAAAAAAGAAGAGAAAGGATAGAGGTTTCCCACACTATTGCATCTTGAGATATTTGTCCTCGTACAAAGGTCCTTCACAGAGAAACCAAAAGGGTCAAACTCAACAGACACAGAATTGTCACAAGTAAATTTCCTAATAGATATCAAGTTTTTAATAATGTCAGGAGTACAAGGTTAAATGGAGGGTGTGGGGGTGGTGTTTTAGTATGTCCAAAACCATGAATCGGAATGCTATTACCATTGCCAACTAAAATAAATTGAGGAGTATTCAAATTAAACAGTTTCGGGGAAATTACTAAAGGTTCGAGAGAGGTGAGATGTTGCGCCAGTATCCATGTACCAAGAGTCATCCTGAGGCTACTACAAAGACATCGAACTATAAGCCTGACCCATAAGCAGAATGGGTCGCTGATTTGATCCTGCCATTTGGTGAAAGTGCGCCTGAGGTGGCCCATTGTACCGAGGCCCAACACTAAGTAAACCTGGGCTCCTATACTGCTGCTGATTCGGCCTAGTTGGGTATGGACAAGGAGGCGAGGACCACCCCATCTGCGGCCCACCCCCACTGATATTGAGAAGTGGTGTGCCTAGACGGAAAATAGTGGGCCTGCTTGTGCTGATTCGGCCTAGTTAGTGCGGCCTGCTGTTGTTAAGATGAGTCATGATTGGTCCCCTTCCCACGTCCTTGGCCCTAATTATTTTTCCAGCCACCCTTGCCACCACGCGAACCACTGTCAGGGGAGGATGCGGTGGCAGCCGCGGATTGCACGGAACCAGTGAGCAAGGCATGTTGAGAGTGATCATCTTGGCGGGAACGACGAGTTTACTCCAAGATTAATTGCGATCGAGCTTTGTGAAAACTAGGTAGAGGATCTGATTGTTGGATCATAGTAGCAAGAGTATCGTACTCACCTTTAGTAAGACCCGAAACGAGTAGAAGTACCATCTTTTGGTCGGAAACGGGACTACCTACGTTTGACCTTTGATCGGTAAGAACTTTGAGTTGTTTGCAATAGTCAGAAACGTTGGTAAAATTTTCCAGTCTAAGGGTCGAAAATTGTTCCTCCAAGTACACGGCCCGAGTATCCTTGTTGTCATGGAAAATGTCCTCTAAGCTCTTCCATAACTCAAGAGCGGTGGCTCCGGGGTTCATGATGGTGTATAACAGGTCTTCATGAATGGTCCCATAAATCCATTTCTTTACCAATGCGTCAAGAGGTTTCCATGTGGCCTCATCCACGTCGGAGGGACGTGAAACAGTGGAGTCAATGTGGTCGAGGACATTGTATGCGCAAGCGTGGATGTTAAATAACTCAACCCACGCGGCATATGGGCATGACTCGAGGTCTAAAGTAATAGGAATAAAATTCCTAATATTATTAACATGGAAAACGGCTGTGACGAGGTGTGAGATGGTGGTGGCGTTTCTTTAGACATGGCAGAAGGAGGTGGGTGAAGGGGCGGAGAACCGTAACCCTAGGCGCCAAGGATGAAGAGGGAAAGAAAAGAGAGAAAAGAAATTTTCTAAGAGAAATCTGATACCATGTAAGTGAATGATAATCTCCTTAATTGGAGTGATTTCATTGATTGAATATATATAGGATTACAACCTAAACAATAAAATCTATACACAAGATAATAGTTACACAAAAATAATATCCACAAGGTGTGCTAAATAATATCTACAAGATGTGCTATCATCTTGTTCTTTAGACTAAACAAAAAAAAACAAAACTTTTGTTAAGTGGTTTCTTATTAACAACTGAGATTCAAGTGTAATCTTCTTTGTATATCAAATGTATTACCGAAAATACCCATTGTCCATGATGGGTCAGTACATTAATTTTAGGAAAATGTATTTAACATTACAAAAAACATGGGCTTTTAGCTACCACACTATTTCGTTGTTAAGAATCAATAATTGGTTGCTAATATGATTAATAACCAATTTGGCAACGAAAACAGCTGGTTGCTAAAACGTTCGTTGCCATTTGATTTTAGCAACCAAATACTATATAATTCGGTTGTCAACTCGTATCAAGGCAAATTTAGTTGCCATAACGGTTTCTATACATGGCATCCAAATAATTTTTGGTTGCCAATTATGGCAACGAATTTTGTATTATCAGTTGCTAGTTTTTGCAACGGTTTAGATTTTGTATCATTTTCGTTTCTAAATAGCAACCAAATTAGGAGCTTTCATTGCCAACTAGCAACCAAACCTAACAATTTCGGTTGCCAAATTTTTCAAAAAAGGGAAAAAAAATTGGGACTCTTAATTAACTAAGAAACTTCCCAGGAGGTCACCAATCTCAAGACTACTTCTAGTTGAACACGCTTAAACTACGGAGTATCTTAGGTTATATGAATGTTACATATGGCAACGGAATTGTAGTTTTGGTTGCTAAAATAGCAACGAAATTAAAATTTTAGTTGCCAATTAGTAACCATTTTATTTAGTTGCCAATTAGCATCCAATTAAAAATCTGGCAACATAAGATTGGTAACGTGATATAGGAATTCGGTTGGGATGATTATATCAGTTGCCGAAATATAGTAACGGAAATTAAAAAGAAGTTGCAAATAGCAACGAAGATCACATTAGTTGCTAAAGATAGCAACGAAAATTAGAAAAAGTTGAATTTTTTGCAACATACAATAGAAAATTAAAACAATTGCTAAACAGCAACGAAAATTTATGAGCTACAAATTAAAAATACGTTGCCATATTTGGTAGCTAAAAGCCCCTGATTTTTGTAGTGTAACAGATGTTCAGAAGATTAATATATCCGGTTACCTACTGCCTTTATATCCAATATTTTATGAAAATCTAAAAGTAATTTATATCATGGTGATACACTAGTAAAAAAAAATTTGTTCGCCGCCCCTGTGTTATTCTATGCAGCAAAAAAATACTTTCTCCGTTTCGCAATACACTAGTAACCTACTGTACTTTTTTACCTTTTGCTTTTGAAAAAATAAGAGAAATAATGAAAAGTGGGTGATTGAGAAATAAATGATTCTAAAGTGACTCATGTGTAAGATCAAAAGAAAAAAAAGTAGTAAAAATTTGATTGTTGAAGGATAAGTTGAGAAAATAAAATTTATAAAATGGAATATATATATATATATATATATTACTAAGGCAAAATAATTTGTGCCACATGTCACAAATATGTTGATTTTGCCAAATGTCAATAGCACAATGACTTTTTGTCAAATGTCATCATTAGAAGAAATGAAATGTCATGTAGCATCTCCACGTAAGGTTACTATATGTATTCAAGATCCCCAATTTTCATAAGATCAATATTGGTATATATATGGAACATATCAAGCTATAAACTATGTAATTGCCACATATATCTTTGATGAAATCTTTTTATGGTATAACTATATATGTTAGAGGATATTATAAGATAACAAACCAAAATATTTGCAGTAATTTGAATTATTTAATATATTTAGTATCAAGCTATATACTTTGTTTGGACGACTTTTGTTTAGGCTAAAACCTTAGATTGATAACTTATTTCGAGAAGTAGTAATAATTTGTTTGCTCTTGATATCAGTACCTTTGATGTGCAAGATTCTAACACGTTGGGAATTAATCCCTAAATCCATGATTATCATGGAAACATATATTTTTTGAATGAATTAATTAAGGTATATCATAACGAGGCTTTAACATGTACTATAAATTCAAATGACTAATTATTTTCATACCATTTAGCTACACTATAAAGAACATTTGACTATATTTTGCACGCAAATCGAAACACATTAATAAATATAGAGAAGAATTAGTGCAATTTGTATCTTATTAATTTGTTCAATTCTTTTTACATGCAACACTTCCACTTTATTTATACACTAGCCTTATATACACGCGATGTGTGCCTCGTGTGAAAGATTAATACATGTAAGTATTTGGAAAAAACTACATTATAATTTCTCCATTGAAGTATATACATATGTTTCATACTTATAAAAACAATCGTGAAGTTTTAGTTATTTTTGTTTTTTAAGAGGGTGTAATCGTAATCTCAAAGAGTTTAATAGTAAAATAATTTAAATACGTAAATAAGACTAATAAATATTAGAAAGTAGACTAACAATAGTGATTTAAAAACAATACGTCAAAAAAGATTTTAAAAAAAAACTTACAAAAGATTAATAAAATATGTCATTAGCATCGTCACTCATGTGTACAAAAATTACATCATCCCTCTCCCTCTACCACTTTCTCACTCATCCTAAAAATACTTTACCATGTTTCATGATCAATTTGATCAAATGCACCATCACGCATGAGCAATCAATTACTTTTGTATTTGAAAACAAAAAATTTAAAAAGTATATAAAAATATAGCGAAGTTGGTGTCTATTTATAGATCTCAAGAAAATCTAACCATTGATATTCTTTTTATTGTTATCACTTTGTAGATTTTTAGATATTTTAGTTTGAAGTTATAAACATTTTTGGCTAAAAATTTGATGCCTAAATTTGGAAATAAAACTTAATTTCTTAATAATTTCCTTGATTTATTTTAAATATTTTTTCTTTTCTTAATTTTGGTTTCCACCCCCCTCTTCCCTTATAGTATAGAGATGATAAATATAACTCTTAGGGCAGTATATAGGAGTCTAGAAAATCAAAATTTAACTAATGTTAGGGTTTTATTTTAATACCGCAAGTAAACGGTGTCGTAGCACTAACAGGTCGAACACAGGGAGGTGCAAGATTAAACACTAGTTGATTCTAGACTATGAAATAGCTACACAATTCTATATCGATGAAAAGATCTATCAAACTAGTTTCTAAACTAATAAGAAGGATAACAATAACATTGATAACAATAACAAGAAAGTACTAAGACTGAGCATCACCACTAACATGAATTAATCATACACAACTTACATTCTAGTTAAAGAATCGAACCTTAGGAGAGATGACATTCTTTCGAAAGGAACTACCTTAAGACCACTTTCGTGACTACAAAAGGGCTAACTAATATGCATGTTTCCTATTTTCATGGCTAACATACAAAATTAGAAGCATTAAGAATCAATGTCAAATAAAATTCTCAATCTAAATTCTCACTATTTTCATGTGAGAATCTCAATCAATGACAAGCCAAACTATATTGAATCCCAACTTTCGTTGGCGAATTTCAATTGATGAAATAACAACAATGCTACAAAGAATTCCTAACTTCAATTCCAACTCTCATTGATAATAAAAACTAGGTCTAACATTGATGCAAATTGATAATGAAAACAAACTTGTCAAACCCTAATCATACGATACAATAACATGAAATTAAAAGAATAAAGTAATCAATCCATGCTAGGGCTCAACTCAATCTTAGAAATAAGACTACTCTCTAATCATGGCAATAAGAACTATAAACATAATTGAGAAATAGCAAAAGTGAATAGAGAAAATCAAACTTGAATTAATGAGTACTTGAATTAAACTTCACGAATCCGATGTCTTTGATCTTCAAAGCTAATCCAAAGCAATGTAATTAGGGTAAACTAAGAGTTTTTGATAATAAAAGGGTGAATAATGTCAAAAGTAATCGTCTAAGTATATAAACTAAACATTAAACTAAACTAAAACCGAAAACGACAAGGAAAGTGGCCCGACTGACCGCGACAAGTGGCAGGAACCGAGAGCAGTGGTGTTTCCACTGATAAGAGGTTTTTAGTGTGTCGTTAAGGCACAAAGAACCGCTTAGCAAACAAAACTTATAAACCTAATGAGCAAGTACTAAGAACGTAGTTATGGCAAGTCAAGGGTCGAACCACAAGGAAATTGGGATTGACTATAGTCTACTAAGTCCAAAACTACCTAAGTGAAGGGTTTTTGGGGGGTTAAGATTGAATAAGAAACCAACTAATCAACTAACTAATGAATACCAACTAATAATCGAATAGGAGAATAAATATAATAAGGAATACACTAGAGTTCGGGCTACTCGTATGAACATGGGCTAGACAACGATAATCGACGCTATAGTGATTCACAACGATGACAATACAAGGTTAAGTTTCCTTTTTATTTACTTGAGTCCTCTCTCGAATGGTCCTCAAGAGTAATCGATTAATCAACCAACCAAATCCTCTTTCAAATGGTCTTTGGGCCGTTGATTAATAAATTCAATGAGATCGGTAAACCCCTAATTAAAGGATCCCCTTAGTTCCTACCAAATCCCTTGGTCTAGAAATCAAATCGAAATATGGGAATGACAAAAGGGATTAAAGTTCGATTAAGAACAATAGAAACCCTAAGTGCCCTAGCATAAACGTGATCAAGATCTATCCTAGGG
Organism: Patellifolia procumbens; assembly: GCA_947645195.1. NCBI lineage: Eukaryota > Viridiplantae > Streptophyta > Magnoliopsida > Caryophyllales > Amaranthaceae > Patellifolia > Patellifolia procumbens. The sequence continues at coordinate 1,186,430 of CANSGD010000928.1, forward strand.
TGTCAAAACATCACATTCAATGCATAAACAAACAATTGAATCATAAAAAGCATAGATTATCTACATTAAGCCCTTAATTCACATTTTCGCTCAAACCCTAGATAATGAACTACTCACTAATCATGGATTCTAAGCAATTGAGATTAAATAAATTAAACATGATAAACAAAGCAATAGAAATAAAGAAAAGAGATTGAAGGAAAATTACTTGAATTGAATAATGGATTCGATCTTCAAAGATGAACAATTGAGAAAACTAAGTGTTTAAAGAGAGTTTAGGGCTAAGCACAATGTAATTAGAGTTTATAATGTGAGATAATCTCGAGTGTTTAACTACAAAACTAATTAAAAGCTTCATTAAACTAATACGGAAAAACGGGGTCAACACCCGAAGTCAGGTCACCACGGTCGTGGTGCCTTAAAGTTGCCCAGGCAGTAGCCAAACAAAAAACGCACTGATTCTATGAAGATCAGGAGCCACGGTCGTGGCAAAATCACCACGACCGTGGTGACCTGATTTCATCGAATCAGTCTTCAAGTCTTCATGATACTGTTTTGCTTGCTACAGGTGCCGACGACCGTGGTGTATGGGCCACGGCCGTGGTGGCCTTCTTCCTTCAATTCCTCCAAGGTTGACTCACTTGAGCATCTCCAAAGTACGAGCCACACACCCTCGAACATGCCCCAAGTCCTTAGATCACAAAAGTACTCCAACACGTGCCAATTCTCTTGAAATATATCAAAAACAACCAAACACTTGTGAAGTATAATTGAAATCCAAAGGAAGGAAAAACCATGCAATCCTAACTCTAAATGCTCTAAAGCTACATGCAATGCGATCAGTGGTCAGCTCTCGGCAATAATCCGCGAGTAGTGGTGCAACCCGCGAGCAGGGGTGTGTCTGGGATGATCTTCTCAACTGAAAACTCTCTGGAAAGCAAGCGATTAGTGTCCGGGACTATCATGAGAGGCTTGTAAGCTCCAAATATAACACAAAGAGCACCAAAAGCATCTCGAAAGCCTCGAATCTCAATAAATCTGCATCCATGCTTATCTCATACAAAACAGGCGAAAAAACAGTCAAATCTCATACAAAGAGTGCTGAAATCTCCATCAAAATGTGGCTAAAAGCATGTAAAATATAGGTTCAACAACTAACTTTCAAATATTAAAAACACCGATTTACTTCTGATATTATCCCCAAGTTATTACCATTTCAGGCAATATATTCAATTCAAATAAGCTTTAATAGTATTTTGAAGATAAATTTTATGTACACCCATTATGATATATAATAGAGCTTCCACAGTGATACGCAGGAGCATATTGAATATCAGACACGTTAATAGCACAATAATTGTGACTGATGCCACAACTTGAGATAGACATGTCACATCATAAAACTTTCCTCTCATAATACAAATTGTATATTATCAAAATAATTTTGCTTCGGATTTATTTCAAACGGGTATAATAAAAGAAATAAACACAACAAAATAATATTCACTTATAAGAGTCGGTCTTATAAGAGACAACCTAACTTAATTTAAAATTAGGCAACAACCCGAACTCAATAGAAAGAAGAGAAGTACTTTTTTAAAGTGTTATAACGGGATTAAGTTAGTTTAATCTATATCTATCTATATATCTATATATAATCTAATAAAGTAAAATAAAAAGCACATGTGTCCTATATATTCTTAAGCAATATATGATGTGTCAGTCATTGGAAGTTGTACTGATTTGTGGCTTTTTGGTAGTTCGTTATTTTATATTCGTATTTGGTAAGTGAAGTATAAATATATTTCATTTAGAAAGGTAAAGATATCACTGTGGAATCTATTTACGATACTTCCAATATATGATTTTGAAATATCTTTTTGAAAAAGCTTCCAATGTTTTATAATTTAATCATGATTTTTAATTTATGTAATCTATAGATAAAAATATGAATCTTCTTAAATAAAATTTTTACATGGAAGATAATCTATCTATTTATATAATCTAATAAAGCAAAATAAAAAAGCACACGTGTCTTCTTCTTAAGCAATGTATGACGTGTCATTTATTGGAAGCATGTATTGATGTATCGCTTTTTCGTAGTTCGTTATTTTTACAAAATATCCTTGAATATTCGTATTTGGTAAGTGAACTATAAATACATTTCATTTATAAAGGTAAAGATATTATTGTGGAATCTATTTACAATACTTCCAATATACTTCCTCCGTTTCTAAATAAGTGTGACATTTGCATAGTGTTTACTATTCACAGTTTACACTTTAATTAACTTTGGTGATTTATAGTTTAGGAACAACATAGTCATGTGACATCTTGCTAGATTCGTCTCAATGTGAATTTTTTTATCATCAACTTTTTATAATTTTTACTTATTGATAATTGTAGATATTAATGATTAAAATAATAATTGACAAACGTAAAAATATGAAGTGCGTCAGTTATTTAGAAACAGAGGAAGTATGATTTTAAAATATCTTTTTGCAAAAGCTTCCAATGATTTTTTTACATGGTAGATAACTTCGAAAAAAAGAGATACAATTAACTACGTATTTTTACGCGGGTCGTTCCAATTAACTGAATCTCTTTAAAAAATCTTTACAATAATTCTGAAAATAAGAGTATTTTTATCTTATACAAAGTGGCTTATCGTGAATCATAACTACGTATTCTCTTATAATCGTATATATTCTTTGTTTTGACTCTTTCTCTACAATGTGGTCGATTACTTATACATTGGACGAACAACACTTTTAAATATAAACTTTTTAATGGGTTAGAACAATAAAATACAATTAACAAGTTAAAACAATGTTTATGAGATGGGATATTTAGTGAGATACTATTGTTGTAATGGGTTTTAACAATATTCATGAGAGGAGTCTTAGTCAAATATTATTGGGTAGACATTTGAGCTACTCCTTCCGTCTCAGAAAGCTTTATACACTTGATCGGGCACGTAGTTTTAAATGATAAGTTGTTGTTTGGTTATCAATTATATTTTATTAATAAGTTAGATGTGATAGGAGTTAGTGGGATATATTTTATTTGGATGTGAGAAAGTAGTGGGTCATGGTTGGAAGTCAAAATAAATAAAGTAATAGTATGCCATGTCCAAAAATAGAAGTGTATAGTGTTTATTGGGACGATGAAAAAGAAAAGCGTATAGAGCTTTCTGGGATGAAGGGATTTTTTTTTTATGTAATTACACGGGTTAAAACAAGCGAAATGTAACTGATTAGAACAATCAACTCGAACTTCACAAGTATAAAATAAAAATATTATGATACAAATTTAATATTTATTCATAACATACTTCACAAAGTATATAAGGTATAATCTAATAAATCTTCTACATTCGGGACTTACCTTTAATATAGACTAAAAAACTCGAATGATAATTAACACTCTGGATTGAGTTTCATTCAATTTGATTATTTAAAATCGAATTATCATATGTTTGATATCAATGTTACTTTCCTGTTTTAATTTTTATGATTTTAGAACTCTATGAAAAACTTATTAATTAGCCATACAAATAGTAATCATGTTTATTTTGAAAACTGACAACAAAAAACTAAATACCACTTTTTCAGGGTCACTTCGTTATCGTTTTCTGTTTCAAGTTTTTTATTTTTTTGAAACCAAAAACCAAAATATAGAAACCGAAAAAAATTGGTTTTTAATTCTCTGTCATTAGTTTTCAAAATAAACATAAGTTCAATTTGTATGACTAATTTCAAGTTCTTTTACAGCTTATGTCAAATGGCTCTAAAATAATAAAAAAAATAAGAAACTTGCAGTGATACCTAACAGGCCCATGTTTTCATATGTGATTTTTGGTTTCAAAAAAAACTAAAAACTTAAAATAAAACACGATAATGAAAAGACCCTTTAACAATTATTTTTTAGTAAAATACTACCTCCGTTTCTTTTTATTTGCAACGTATTAAGAGGCGGATCCAGGATTTTCTGAATGGTGGTTCACCACTTATTACTAATCATATAGTATGAATCCAATTTTTTTCTCCAAAATTACTCCATAATATAAATGTCATTCCAAAGGTTTAAAAAAATCAAGAACACTAATTCCATCAAAAACATTCTGATTATTATGATCCTAAAACTTCTTATCAACATATGGACATACCTATGAAACTTCCAATACCTTCTGTCAAACAAAACCACCATTACAAGTAGTGACCACATAATTCATCAATTAATAAATATTGAACTTACCCAAGTATAGCATTATCAAACGAGAAAAGCCATATAATCTGCATTTAAAGACTAAGCGAAACCCCAAATAAAACACCCATTAATATTATCAAAACTCCAATTATATGATTTTACCAAAAAACCCAGTATTAGAATTTGAGCCAAAAGACTTAATTGAACTTGAAAAGCCAAAAAACTGCTCACTTTTCCAAGTAGGTTTTACTAGAAAAGTATAAACTAATCTGAACTCACAAGAAGATGAACCAAAATTTTAAAAGATAACGCTACTAATTCATCATTCACATAACCAATTAGTTTGAAAATGGGGATTAGGAAAGAGAAGAGAGATAGTTAAGAATCTTAAGAGCATCAACAATGGGGAAATTATTGGAGTCCAAATAACTCAATTTGGAGCCAAATACCCTCCAAATGCATTGTGGGAATGGTCCAAAACTAATTAGAGGCTAATAAAAAGAGACCCCTCAATTTATTTGAGGCTCAACACGTGGCCTGACACAAAAACAAAAAAAAAAAGGAAAAACCATCAACCAAGCAATGCTTGACACTTGGCAGATGACATTTCCTTCCCTCCCATCCATTTGCTGCTTTCTCAACGTTACATTTTGTAAAGTTACATTGTAACTTTACAAATTGTAAATTGCAATTTTATTAGTTTTAACGTTGTTATTATTTTTTCCTCTATAAATAGAGTCCAATATTAGGTATATTCTATACGCTTAAAAATTTTCTATCCGGCCCATTATATTTAATTATCTTCTCATTCTCTCTAATATTCCTAAAAGCTCTTCTTTCAAGTTGTTAAAAGTATACACGATTTCTTAATTTAATACATCGAAATTATTAATTGCATTAGTAAACACGATTTCGAATAAGTAAACACAACGACAATTAATTTATAGTAATTAGTATATAATTGCATTAGTCTTACTCATCATAAAATTATTATTAATTAAATTAAATGTAAATATATGGTTAAATTATAAGTAGGAGAGAGAAAATAAGGTGAAGTAAACATGAATAGTGTATTTGGAGCTTAGCATTGCAGGGAGGTGTCTGAAATATTGGAAGGTAAATGGAAAGAGTTAGTGGAATCTGATGTGGCAAAAGGAGAGCAGGAGAGAGAAGATTTTGAACGGATTTTGAGCCCGTTAGCATTGTGGGTGCTCTGAGGCACATGTAAGTGTTACTACTTTTTTTTGGCAAAATAAGTGTTACTACTAAAGATGATATAAAAGAAGTAAAACAGACTAAAATGTGTTGGGGACCTTGGGGTAGTAGAGAAAACAGAGTCAAATCAAAGATAAAACAAATAAACCAAACAAGTTTGAAGTATAAAGATCTTCCAGTATTGCTTAAATTAACAAACATGAATTAAACAAACAAACCAAAGGCAAGATCACCTCCCAACACCAAAGGCAAGATCCACTCTCAATCTCTCATCCTCTAAAGCATCGTCATCGGCATTCGGAACTCCATACTTAACTCTCTGTCCAACTAATGGCAGACTACTCTTCGCAATCGCAATCGTAACCTCACTATCTCTTCCTTTCGATTTCTCGTATATATCTCCCACAAATTTCACATACGATTATCATCGCATCCGCCATTTTCACTCATAAACCCTAGATAATTAGAATCGGAGATCGGAAAAAGTTTGAAAGTTAGGGTTTATGGAAGTCGAAAAGCTTTGAGCAAAAGTGGCGGAATTTCGAGTTTTCATGAAGAGCAGAACTGCAGAAGAGATAGATTGGGAAAGGAGAGACGCGTGAAGAGAGGAGCTTTTTTTTTTTGACATTTTAATTTTTTTTTTTAAAAAAATTGCTGGTGCACGTGCACCAGCTCCGGCCTTGAACGTATTCCTTTTAAGGAAATGTCATATTAATTGGAACATAGTGGTGGTAAACAAGTCGTGTCGTGTCAAGTTCGTGTCGGGTTCACGAGTTGGCGGGTTATCTTTCGCTAACCTAACCCGACCCGTTTACTTAAACGTATCAAGATCCTTGACTCTAACCCGACACGTTAATTAAACGTGTCGAGTTCGGGTTGACCCGTTTAACTTTCCATATATATTTGATGTTCGCAATTCATATATTTTTGGCTTGAAACTTATTAAATTTCATGCAGTAGTTAAAATAACATCTAACAATGTATAAAAGTAACACTAAATAAAATAAATTCAAAAATAAATGAAGAAGGTAAGACGTAATAAGAAAATTTTTAAAATATGTGTAGATAATCGGGTTGTTCGTGTCGTTTTCATGTCAAATATCACAACCCTAACCCAACCCGTTTAATAAACGTGTCGTGTCGAGTCAACCCATTTACTTAAACGTGTCAAGAGTCTTTACCCAAACCCGCTATTTTCGAGTCGAGTTCGTGTCGGGTCAATTTTTACCACCTCTATTGGAACATAGTTTTATATGGAAAGTTTTTTTCCATTTATTTACAACTTTGCCCTTGGTATGAGTGCTTTTCCTTCATTAACAAGTGGTTCCCCTCTTTCTCTCTCTACATTCCTTGATTTGTGTTTGTTTTTCTCTATGTTCCAAATAAAAAGAAACGGAGGAAGTATGTTGTATCCCACGCACTTTGCACAACAAGTCAACAACAAAAATTTCCCGTGCACAAAAACTAGTTGATTCAAAGTAGGAAAAACCTTTAAAAACATCCAAAAAAAAGAAACGGAAGGAGTAATATATTGTAACTTGTCGATGAATATTGCAACCAACAGTTTAGGGTTTCTCAAGTCATCAGGTCGCTCTGCACGGATTGTTGGAACTCGCCCGAACATTTTTAGAATTCGCTAATCAACAGTTAGTTTTTTCTTTTCTATACTTTCCTTTCATCTCATTTAATTTTTTATATGGGTTTTATGAGGATTTAATGGTTGAATATGGTTGACTTGGAGGGTGAAAATTGGAATATAGGAGCCATAAATTGCAAATTGGGTTGGGTTTTATGAGGGTTTAATGGTTGACTTTAGTTGACTGTCCATTTAATTGCCGGAAATACAAATTGATCATTTTAGATTCGTTCATGGAGGTAATTACATAGGTTTACATCATGATCCATTCTTTTTATTACTTAATTGACTGTCTAGCTGTCACCAAATTCACCCGGGTGTTGGAATTTGTTGTGCGGAAATGATGTGGCTTGGGTCGATGGTTAATTGATGATTTAGTGGTAGTGTAGCTGAATTAGGAGTAATGTGCTTATTGCATTACTTGCATACAAACACTTACAACTTGTATTTGTAGGGGTTAATGTCGGTTACTTCTTTCTGGCGTTTACCATTCTATATTATTCTAGTTAATTCTAAGCTCTTCTTTAGATGGATTCTTCTAGGATTTTGACTTACCCTAAATTTTCTAGTTACATTAGATGTTTTGCATTCTAGATTTTTCTACCTAATCTATGTAGCTTTAAAATTTTTCTAGATGAATGATTTTCTCACCGGGTCTAAATTTATCTAGGTCCCGCTTAATGGGTATGTTAATGGATGAGAATTTCTGAAAAATGATTTTTGATGAGATTAAGAGTGATGATTTGTACTTCAATTTTTTTGGATATTACACAATGAATTGGTCTTGGTAAAATTACCCAGTTCCTTTTGGATATTACACAATGAATTGCTCTTGGTAAAATACCCAGTTCCATGATCAAGTAAGTCTTGGCATTCCTTGGCCTAGGAGGAGTTTGATGACGTACGATAGAAATAGGCTAAGTTCTGATTATTGTATGTGAATATTGAGCGGTAAGTACCTTGTTACATGTTTATAGTAGTTGTTGTTCTTATGTTGGATATAGTTTTTGGGTTGAGATCTTTTTTTTTTTTTAATATAAAGGTAAGAAGAAGGAGTGAGATAGTTAGGAAATCCTCTGCTCGAGGAGAGATCCTAACATATCGTTACAAAGTATTTTTGACAGATCTGAACCATGCCACTCCGTAATACAAAAGTAATCCGAAACTAAATGACCCGCATTGGCAATCCAGTCTGTTGCTTGATTTGCTTCTCTGTAGACGTGAGCGATCTGAACATATTGGAATGCTCTTAGGTTGATTTTCGTATCTTGAACAATGTTATCAATCTGCCATGGAGTAGACCTAACGCCATTCATTGCGTCTATGACGAGCAAGTTGTCACCTTCAATTAGAATATTTGAATGCGAGAGTGTTGAGGCTTTAAGAACACCCCGATGAAGCGCCGTAGCTTATGTTGAAAGGACTGAAGTGTTCCCTAAGTTGTGTACTTCAGTGGCAAGAACCATACCCTCGTGATTTCTAATGACGAATCATGCTGCTGCGCTGTCTTGCTTGACAGAGCCATCGAAATTGAGCTTTATGAAGCCCAGAGGAGGTGGGGACCAGGTGACGAAGATGGATTGAGGGGTTGTCTTTGTAGGCACGTGGGGGAGTGGGGAAACCATATGGGAGGGGGACAAAGCGAATTCATCGTAATGGAGTCGCATCTTCCATTCGTGGGCTAATAGTCTTGCACGATGGTAAATCCTATGTATGTTGAGAGCTGAATTGTTGAAAATAATGTCATTCCGATCCTTCCATATGCTCCATAAAAGGAAGGTAAGCTTTGCAGGCAAACCTTTATCCTTTAGGTTCATTCTGAAAAGCTCTTTTACAGTATGGTTGTCAATAGAGCAGCCCAACCATTCTTTCACCTGTGGAAGTGTCCATAAGGTTGTCACCTTGTGGCAGTTAAGAAATAGATAGTCTATTGTTTCTGGACACGAAGCATCACAGAGAGAGCAGTTTTCAGAAGGGATAATCGGCCTCTTAAACAAAATCGTGCGGACACTAATTGCATTCTGTAGAACTTGCCATATGAATATCTGGAGCTTCGGAGGTAACTGAACTCTCCAAATCTAACGAAATTCCCACTTGGGGGTGTCAGGCTGATGTTATGTGCTAACCAGTTTGCTGATTTGACCGTGAAATCTCCATGGGAAGACATACCCCATATTGGTGTATCCGCTTTAATATTTTTAGTGAGAGTGATTCCACGTACTTGGGCTACTAGGTTTTGAGGTAAAATTGATCCCAACTTTTCGAAATTCCAACGTTTATCATTGGTAATGAAGGCGTCCAAACATAAATCAGTATTTATTGTATTGGGGTCTAGTTTTAGACGTTCGAAAAGAGATTGGTTGGTTAACCAATTATCCAACTAGAATAAAATGGTTGAAATCCCCTTTCTCAAAATCTCCCTTTGTTCCATGATTTTCCTCCAGATGGTGGAATGTGACGGTTTTGGCGTGTATTAGAATAGGGAGCACTTTTTCAGATATTTTTGGCGTACTATGTTGGCCCATAGATTTTCAGGATCAGAAAGGACTTTCCATGCTAGTTTAGCCAGGAAGGCCCTGTCTAGTGCTAGGGTTTTACGAAGCCTTAGACCTCCTACGCTCTTGGGAGAGCAAATACTATCCCACGCTATAAGAGGGATGCCCTCTTTTCCTGGCCCCTGATTCCAGAAGAATTTTCCGTGAATAGAATCAATAGTGGAGGCCGACCTTAATTTTTTTATAAAAAATTCGGCCTACCATTTACAATTTTGTTAAAAACTCCCACCACTTAATGGTTTTTGTCAAATTCATTAACTAAAAACCATCAAGTGGGTCCCACATATACATTTTGTTAACAAAATGGAACTTGAAATAGTTGCAATTCTTTCCAAATAGTTGTAATTCGTTCCAAATTTGCTCTAAATAAATTGATGAAATTGACTTCAATTTCAGCGTAAACTAATAATAAAATGCATATGTAGGGCACACTTCACGGTTTTGTTAACGGAATTTAGTAAAAATCATTAAGTGGTGGGAGTTTCTAATAAAATTGGGAATGATAAGTGGAAATTTAAAAGAAAGATTCATTAAGGTGGGAGTTTTCAAAAACGTAAAAATTTTAGGTGGTTTTGAACAAAAAAATCCTAATTTTATTTGCATATGATGTGTGTTTTGGCTACTGTAACATGATAAAATGTGAAGGTACACAACATATTTTATTTTCTAGCTAAAGTCATTTTGGCTCATTTTTATTTGAAAACATCCCTTACTCCCCCCATCAACTACAACTTTTGTCATATAGTACCGGGTCAGGTATTTTTTGCTCATTGTCCAAATGAGAAAAAATTCAAAAGTACTTGAAAATACTTTATCATATTTCTCACTCATGTTAAAATACTTTATCAGGATCAATTTGATCAAATGTGCCTTCACTCATGAACAATCAATTACTCCATGTACTTCAAAATAAAAGATTTCAAAAGTATATAAAAGTATAGCAAAGTGGGTGTCTATCTTTAGATCTCAAGAAAATATAATCGTTGATATTTTTTTAATTGTTTTTACTTCGTAGGCTTTTAGATATTTTAGTTAAAAGTTATGATTTTATGAACATCTTTTATTAAAAATCTGATGGCTCAATTTGGAAATAAAACTTAATTACTTAATAAATTCATTGATTAATTTTAATTATTTGTTTTCTTTTTGGTGCCCACCCCCACCTCTTCACTTTTATAATAGAGATATATCGGCAACTGCAAGATATTAATTAATCAATAGTCAAAAACAATAATTATCTTCAACACACTTAAGCTTATACGATCATTATACTTTGAAATACTTATAGGTAATAAAGAGCATTATGAACTTCCATCGTTGGAGCCTCGAGGTCCGTAGTAGAGTGGAGAGGGAGCCATGACATGCTGTAGGCTCAACAATGTAGGAGTACTTGTGTAACGTAGTGCAAATGAAGCAACTAAATTTTCTTAAGATTTGCTAATATGTTTTGGCTATATCCAAATGAGCAAATGTGTAAGTTATGCAATATATATATCTCAAAAATTGTAAGAATATATCATTCAAGAATATAATTGTTTGTTAAATTCATCCAAAACTATACTTTGGTAATACAATCATGTTATAGTCTAATCTCTTAAATTGCAATAGTAAGATTTTAGTTGATACTTCAAGAGTTGCGAGTTGTAGTTTATTTATAGTAGTATATATTATGAGAAAGTTCAAATTTACTACTTAAGCTACAAAGTTCACTTCAAAAGTAGCGTAAACAAAAAGTGACTCGTTGAACATAAATGATGAGACAATTTTACAATGAGATTGTCTCATTTGAGAATTGGCCTAGTTTTAGAAGAGCCATAGCTGAATTACAATTGTAACCTATTACTATTATCTTAATGAAGCTAAGGTAAGACTAATGAATAACTAAATGCATTAGTATCTTATGCATATCACTTCAAAGTTCAATTCCTTCAACTAAGCCTACAAGACCGGATATCTCATTATACTTCCATATCACTTCATTACAACACATATCACAATAAACTAAAGCCAACTTCATCCCTCCATATTCTCTATTTATTCCTCCATACACTCCATAACCTTAACCATAACCATATCAATACTTCTTCATTACCCTCTCATACTTGATCACAACATGCATAACATGCTATCCTCCTCATCCTCCTATGTCCTTGTTGTATGTCTTCTCCTCCCGGCCTTGGCTATCTCCACCACCGCCGTACGCCACCACAACAATGACAACCACCACCACCATGACAACGGCCTAAAATCCATGCACTTCACACTGTACCAACATGATACTCTCAACAAAACAAGCTTCCTCATAGTTGAAGGTGTTGCAGGGCCTAGTATTAGCTCATACGTAAGCCCCCTAGGAAGTATTTTTATAGCTCGAGATCCACTTACCGCGTCCCCGGAACCTTCATCGGAGGTTCGGGGGAATATCGAGGGAGCATCCATTACATCGAGTTTCGATGGGCTCGATAACATATCACTTGCAAAGATCAATCTCAACTTGAAAGGTCATAAAGGTTCAGTTTCTGCTCTAGGTAGTATTAACATTGAGCCTTCAACTGTTCCGGTGGTTGGTGGAACTGGAGATTTCTTACTTGTCCAAGGATATATGGTTGTGTCTCTTATTGATGTTACGGGTTCTAGTTTGATTTATAAGATTGAATTTCATCTCTTTTGGCCTCCTTATGCTGCTCAAGCACTCAGTTGTTAATCCAACTCTCGACATTGTCCACTTGTTTAATAATATATATATGTTGATCAGTTAAGGTTGTATGAAATTGCGATGTGAAAGAAAGCATGAAGAATTGTTAAGGCATCTTATTTGGTAATAGATTTCATAATTCATTTGTGTAGCTCGACTCGATTTTTTCCTTATTTGTAGTTTGTACCTCTATTATACCTTTTCTTGAGCATTGGATGTTCTATCTCTATTTGTCATGACTCGATCTCCTACTATTTTTCGTGCATCTCTTATGTTGCAACTAAAAACGGAGGATCTAATACTAAACATTCTTCTAGTATTTGACATTTGTTTAAGGTAGTAATTTAGTTTTCGCTGAGATTGCAACTTATGAAACACATAGCAAAATTTAATAACATAATCAAGCCAAATCTCAATAATGCATGGCTTATAGTTGATATACCAATCACATGGTTTCATGAAACTTGAAAGTTGATAAAATTTATTTCCCATGAAGTTGAAGGTAGACATGAAGGCCGTCTTTTGGAACTGGATCTGGGTTGTTGAAGATCTTTTCATCAGGATTAACCATCTTAAATCTGAAGTTCGTCACTAAGTTGTGAAGAAAAATGAGTGTTTCCATCCTAGGATATTCTTTTCCCGCGCACATATGAGGTCCGGACCCAAATGGTACGAATGTAAAAGGAGCAGGTCCGCTACCTTCAAATCTCGAAGGATCAAAAATTTCTGGATCAGGGAAGTACTTAGGGTTCATATTTGTTGAGTATGTACTCCAATGTACCTGTACGATCATCATTGAAACCAAAACATTATAGATTGGCACTCATCCCAATAACCACCACCTACGACTTTACTGTTTTGAATTGATTATACTACTCAATTATACAAGCCTCTGATAGGACACAAGATGCAAAATAAGGGACATTAATAAGTTGACCCAACGGGTAGACAACTCACTACTAATAGAGAATTAAAAAATGAAAGTACGGTAAATGAGTTGGAATCCACTATATATCTTCATTCTCTATCAATAATAGTTAATAAAAGAGACACTATTTACACTTTTTACGTAACGTACGTACGGAGACACGAGTTAGCTTTTGCCTTGTTAATATTATGGTAAGTAATGGGGAATCTCATACCTTCCACCCTTTTGGAATGCTAAAGCCGGAAAAAGTGAAATCTGTGATGGCCTCCTTAAAACCACCTGCTGAAGGGGGTCTAAGTCTCATAGTTTCACATATTACATTCCATGAGTACT